>OY759170.1:80034269-80664815 GCA_963662145.1 Sturmia bella | reverse complement strand
AATCCTCCTCGGGGCAACCGCCAAGGGGATGGAGGGAAAAATTTTTTTTTACGAAATTCCGTTAGCCAGCGTCAATACCTATCGAACGGTACCAAAATTATTTCTCTACCCCCCTCCGTTCGCCTAAAAGAGAAATGCCGCCAATTTCTTTTTCTCCATATTAAAAACGGCGTCAGTAGCGTCCTCCATTCAACTACCGCCAGGGGGAGAGGAGTAAAATTTTTTGTTTACGAAATTCCGTTAGGGGGCATCAATACCTATCTAACGGTACCAAAATTATTTCTCTACTCCCCTCCGTTCGCCCATGAGCCGTTGTCCGCCTTTTTTGGATGCCCCCAGCGGAAAAATGATACTACCCTAAATGGGCTGGTGGGCGAACGGGGCGTGCCACAGAAAAAATTTTGGTACCGTTGGAAAGGTCTTCAAGCCGGCTAACAGGATTTCACAAAAAAAAAATTCCCCACTTCATATGGGGCATGCGCACGAGGGTCCAAAGTGCGCAATTGGGGTAGCGCCAAGGGGTGAAGAGTAAACATATTTTTTTTACGAAATTCTGTTAGGCGGCGTCAATACCTATCCAACGGTACCAAAATTATTTCTGTACTCCCCTCCGTTCGCCCATAAACGCATTCCCGCCATTTTTGCAATCCTCCTCGGGGCAACCGCCAAGGGGATGGAGGGAAAAATTTTTTTTTACGAAATTCCGTTAGCCAGCGTCAATACCTATCGAACGGTACCAAAATTATTTCTCTACCCCCCTCCGTTCGCCTAAAAGAGAAATGCCGCCAATTTCTTTTTCTCCATATTAAAAACGGCGTCAGTAGCGTCCTCCATTCAACTACCGCCAGGGGGAGAGGAGTAAAATTTTTTGTTTACGAAATTCCGTTAGGGGGCATCAATACCTATCTAACGGTACCAAAATTATTTCTCTACTCCCCTCCGTTCGCCCATGAGCCGTTGTCCGCCTTTTTTGGATGCCCCCAGCGGAAAAATGATACTACCCTAAATGGGCTGGTGGGCGAACGGGGCGTGCCACAGAAAAAATTTTGGTACCGTTGGAAAGGTCTTCAAGCCGGCTAACAGGATTTCACAAAAAAAAAATTCCCCACTTCATATGGGGAATGCGCACGAGGGTCCAAAGTGCGCAATTGGGGTAGCGCCAAGGGGTGAAGAGTAAACATATTTTTTTTACGAAATTCTGTTAGGCGGCGTCAATACCTATCCAACGGTACCAAAATTATTTCTGTACTCCCCTCCGTTCGCCCATAAACGCATTCCCGCCATTTTTGCAATCCTCCTCGGGGCAACCGCCAAGGGGATGGAGGGAAAAATTTTTTTTTACGAAATTCCGTTAGCCAGCGTCAATACCTATCGAACGGTACCAAAATTATTTCTCTACCCCCCTCCGTTCGCCTAAAAGAGAAATGCCGCCAATTTCTTTTTCTCCATATTAAAAACGGCGTCAGTAGCGTCCTCCATTCAACTACCGCCAGGGGGAGAGGAGTAAAATTTTTTGTTTACGAAATTCCGTTAGGGGGCATCAATACCTATCTAACGGTACCAAAATTATTTCTCTACTCCCCTCCGTTCGCCCATGAGCCGTTGTCCGCCTTTTTTGGATGCCCCCAGCGGAAAAATGATACTACCCTAAATGGGCTGGTGGGCGAACGGGGCGTGCCACAGAAAAAATTTTGGTACCGTTGGAAAGGTCTTCAAGCCGGCTAACAGGATTTCACAAAAAAAAAATTCCCCACTTCATATGGGGCATGCGCACGAGGGTCCAAAGTGCGCAATTGGGGTAGCGCCAAGGGGTGAAGAGTAAACATATTTTTTTTACGAAATTCTGTTAGGCGGCGTCAATACCTATCCAACGGTACCAAAATTATTTCTGTACACTTTGTTGAATAACAAACATAGCATTTTTATGCAAGAATCCAAATGTTCATAGAGACGAATATAGCGATGCAGTAGATTTTATATATATTAAAAAAGGAAGGGGTGAAGAAAAATTTTGAAGATAGGCGCCCCCGCGGGGGCGCCTATCTTCAAAATTTTTCTTCACCCCTTCCTTTCCCTTGTGGGGGGCGGAGCCCCCCCCACAACCCTTCCCCCCCTTCCCTTTCCCTTTTCTCCTTCTCCTCCTCCTCTTCCTCTTCCTCTTCTCTTCCTCTCCCCTATCTCCTACCCTAACCACCTTCCTACATTGCCCTCACCTCACCACACCACATACTTATCTATCGACCACACACACACACTCTTCCCGTTCAGTCTCTTGTGTGTTGTGTTAATGTTGGCACTTCGCCACCCAGGTGCTTTTGCAGGCACTCGCCCACGACAGTTGTTGTGTGGACACTCGCCCACCACAAACCACTGTGCTTGTAAGTGTCATCAACAACAAACACAGCGTGGCGACTCTGGGTATCGAACCCAGAAGCTCTGCATTGCAAAGCCAGACAACTTACTCTGCGCCATCGCTCGGTTATGTGAACAATGTTCTTTTCTGATCAAGAACGACATATACAACAGTTATTAATCGACTAATTTCCTTTTTTGCCATTGTCACACATACACATTGTGTATTAATATTCATAATATTAATACTCAATACGGGTATTCAAAAAAAATATGATATTCATGATATACATAAAAGAAAAAAAATGTCTTCCAAAATGTATTTGAGCACCGTTTTATTTATTATGAATGCCAATGCAAAATTAAATTAAATAAAATTACAAGCGTGGCGTGCTAAGAATTACCAAGGATCGAACCCAGAGAGCTCCGCTCGCAAGGCCGTTGTTCTCACTCTGCGCCACTAATACAGGTATTCAAAAACATATTACAAACAAAATTTTTAATATAAAATTTCTTCTAAATTGTATTTGAGGAATGTTTTATTTATTATAAGTCCAATATCAAAAATTAAATAAAATTACAATCGCATCGCCGCCACCAAGCATCGAACCTAGAGAGCTCTGCTTATAAGGCCGTTGCAGTCACTCTGCGCCACCATTCAATTGACAGCAATGTAAATTGTACATACCACAGTAGAGCTAATAAATGTGTAGTGGAACAAAAGGCGCCATTAAATTTCTTTCTTGTTTAGCATCTTTACTAAGCAACATTCATGAATTTCGCATCAACACAAACAGTAGAGTGGAGTGCAAGGCGCAATTAAACTGCGTTTAGCACGGTTGAAAAATTTCATGCAACATCGTAAGCTTTAGCTTTTAGGATCAATATTGAAAAATTCTTATACGAAAATTTCTCGATATTCATCCTATTTTCCTTTTTGTACAAAAATTTTTCGATATTGTGCATTGATTTTTGTATGGCTTTTGGTATGAAGTAAAATGTTCCTTGAAAAGAGTATTTAAGCTCGAGGTCCTTTTTAAATAAAAAGCAACAATTAGCCAATTTTTATTCAATATTTCGTTTTTATGACAGGAAATTATATTATCTTGAAAAATTTTTGTATGGGGTCCCTATACAAAAAACTGAAAATGAGCTGTAACTTTTGAATGATAAGAGATAGGCACTTGAAACTTTCATTAAATATGTGGTTGTATAGGATCTACAACAACAAATACCAAAATCAACAAAAAGCTAAAAACTAAAGGGGGCTATCAAACAAGAAAATAAATTTAGCTGTAACTTTTGAGCCGTAAGAGATACACTTGAAATTTTTACAGTTGCGATGCCTGTCTAACAAAAATTACCAAAAATAGCAAAAAGTAAAAATTTAAATGTTGCCCTGTATATATGTAGCTACACCCTTTAGTTTGAAAATTAGCTCCAACTTTTGAACCTCTTCAACAATGAATACCAAAAACAACAAAAAGTTGGAAAAGGTCCCCATATAAGAAAATACGGTCTTGTTAGGGCTCCGTACTCAAGTACCCTTAAAGAAAACTCTTCGTTTCTTTCTGCTGAGATACGCCTCTTATTGATTCCACTAGCTAGTTTTTGTTTTGGTTCTGTGTGGAACTTTTTCTTCCTCTATCGAAAAATCGGTGACACAATATTGACAAATTTTTATAAATACAATTCGACTCAGGCTAATGCGTATGCGCACTACAATTCCTTACAGTTCATACGAAGGATGTATTGATCAAAAGTAACAATCGCACAGCTGTCGATCCGATCACAAATGGTGCGTTTATTCAAAATCAATCAATCATTTCACGAATTACATTTTGTCTAACAATTTTTCAATAATACGTTCTATCCATATGCGTGTTTAAAGAAAAATTTCGGTACATCCCACAACGGTGAAGTTCAGTAGAAAACTTTTGGGAAAGTGGATAATGGCGTGAAGGTATCGTAAAGGCGTTTGGCGAATAGTATCCATACTCCGAATTGTAGGTTCTGTACATAGTGAATCTGTCTTTTTCCACTCCATAGCCTTTGCAATTATCTGGAAATATTTAATTCTTCGCAGTAAGAAATTATTTAAATGCAACTGCAGTTGTCTTCATACAGACAGGCAAATGTACATACATTGACTCTTGACTTTTTCTTTGTCTTGCAAATGTTCATACAATTGTAAAGCCCGAATAATTGGCTTGCGACTCAAATACTTTTGATATTCAACTTCAGGATTAAAAATTTCAAAGGAATCACAAATATTCTCGCACATGATTTTTTCTCGGACAGAAATTATTTGACGAAATTGTTTGATAGACGTAACAGTTTTGTTTGGTTGTTGTTCTGGCAACAATTTAATAAATGAATTTCGTTTAGTATGTAGACATGTGCACTGAAATACATAAATTGTTTCAAAATGCTAAGACAGTGTAACCTCGGCAAACGTAACAATATAAATTTTATGCCGAATTGTATCTATGTATACATACATTTTTTCATTTTATGACAGTTAGTACCATTATACTAAATCCGATCCCATTTCCAATCTATCGTTACATCACCTTGAACGACAAAGAGTTAAAAAAATTACAATAACAAAAATAACATAGCACCAGTCATATTTTGATATTTTTTGAGCTCAATTGTCAGTATTTTTTCACTGACAATAGGGCCATATAATTGCTTCACAGACATAAGTAAAAATTTTAATTTTTTGCCAACATTTTGTCATCCAAATTTAATTTAGCGTCAGATTAGCAATGCCCACGCATAGGTATGGCGCATTTATGTAAAAAAATTTTTCGATACTGTTCATTGATTTTTGGATGGCTTTTAGCATGAAGTAAAATGTTCCTTGAAAGTAGTATTTGAACTCGAGGTCCTTTTTAAATAAAAAGCAATAATTAGCAAATTTTCATTCAATATTTCGTTTTCCTGTGGAAAACTTCCGCAGGAATGTTCTTGTTAATTATAAAATCAAATACTTGCTTTTAGAATGTAGTATTTTGTATTTTAATTTTTCAAGTATTTTATAATATTTTTTTAAAATCATTTCTTGTTTAATTCTTCACCAATTGACCAATCACCAGTTTTCGTTAGGGCGTTGAGTTATGGGATACCCTATATAATAATTTTGTCCATTAACGTTGGATTGTGGTATTATTCACAAATGCTAAGGTTTATTAGGTATGTATGTATATATCGTCATATGATTTTATAAAAGCCCTAAATTATATTGTGCAAATTTTACAGGAGAAGCAAAAAACTGTCTAATATGAAATGTAGTATATCCTACTTTCCTGCCTGTCAAGCACTTGCATTTCCATGTTGTACATATTCATAATAATAATTTAACTTTACAAGAAGATTATGTGTTTTGATTCAGTTGATAGGCCATTGGTCCAACCTGGTTTTTAAATTTCAAAATCGCTAGTTCTTCAAAAATTGCATACTTCTTTCTTGGAACATGCATCGATGACAATTATAATTAATTATACATTTTTGTATTATTCTATCTTTTTATACATTTCTTTCAGCTTTAGATCGTTTTTCTACGTCTTTCAAAAAGAGTAATTGTGCTTAATAAAACCTAAATATATGTTCTTAAAATCTTTTTTATGACACAAGTTTTCTGGTTTCATGCAATTCATGAATATGAAAGTACCAAAGTTGCAATAACTTTATTCTGATATGTTTCACAATGTTATATTTGAAATAAATAAAATTTTACACATTTTATTGCTTGTTTTTATTATTAGATATTGTAAGATATTTTTAAATCCCTACATAAACAAGTATTTTTAAAAATATTAAGTGAATACAAAACATTTTAATCGGAAATAAAAATTTATTAAGTAAATTAACAATTTAACAGTAATTTAAAAAAAGTCATGTAACAATTATAATTAAAGCTTAACAAATAATCGAAATACTTTGGACAAAGTAAATACAATTGATGCTTGCGTCTTTATAGGAATAAAGTTTATTTATTATTTATTAGAAATTTTAAATTTCCAATACAAGAAAATAATATTTATACAGTATTTTTTATATGTATTTATGCCGACACCTTACTATGCACCCTAAGCAAAAGAGTCTTCCTCATTATTCAACGATAATTTGTATTAAATTATTAATTTTAGAACCGTTTTTCATTATTTATCCTTTTGTTACAAAAGATATCGTCGTTAAATGACGAAATACAAAATTTACGCTCAAATGCTTTATATGTTAAGCGGATGCTGAAAGCTTGATGTTATAATTGAATGCAAACTATTTATGAGCAAAAATATGTAAAAAAGATATGCTTGTCAAGTTTTATGGATTTTTTCATTTTCATGCAATGTTTTCTTACATATATATATATATATATATATATATATATATATATATATATATATATATGTATATCTGTTTTTATAGCATATGAAATAGTACTATACGCACCGATATGGTACATCAGCATCCTTTTTTGAACTGAGGGGCTTATGTTTCATGCCACCCAGCCATCGAAGTTGTTGTATATTTTCTGTCTAAATTTTTAATTATATCAAACACACCCATTATTACTATTTTATTTTATATGTATCATTGCATATGTACCGGGTGACAGTTTCTCGCCATATAAAGGTAACCAAGTTGTATTACAACTTACTGTATATATTTTTCTTATATTGTTAATTCTATTTTCATTTCCTAGCGTTTTTCAAATGTTGTGCTGTGCCTAGCGACTGTTAAGTTAACTAATTTTTATTATTCGAACTTTTTATTATATATTAATTTTGTATTAAGTTTATCGAGATCAAGTTCTTTCTATATTATTTTTGTGATTGATATTAATTAACAGGGTGGACAATTAGCTAGTTGTCTACTCTGCTAAATGTCTTTGATGTGTTCTTTGTCTTATTTAATTAATATCAATCCCAAAAATAATATAGAAATAACTTGAGCTCGATAAACTTAATACAAAATAATTGTGCAAGAAAAAGTTCGAATAATAAAAATTAGTTAACATATTACCTTTTTTGCGCTCTAAAAAAAATTGCATAAAGCTCAATTAACGGGGGGAAATAAGTTAAACTTTTTTGTCATTGTGTTAAAATTGGTTAATAGAATTAACACGTGTGCTTATTAAAATAACGATGCATACTTACTATATTTATGATGTGGGTGTTATACACATTAATAAGCAGTTTTCAACACCTGGTCTTACAATTTTAAAACAAGGTTATCTATTTAAAAAACTCGGTCTGTCTTGTCTTTCCACGTGCAGATTGGATTTTTTTTAGAAAATTAATAATTTCTTTTTCTTTTTAGATTTCTGTTTACCCATATTTAATTCCGATTCGTCAGCATCCTAAATGAAACAAGAAAAGAAAAAACATGCATTATGTGTTTATTTAATGGGTTTTTATCAGAGGTTCAATTCGAGGCTTATTTTCAGCCGCCGCTTTTACACAATTACCAATTAGTAAAATCCAGTAAAATTAATGCAACAGCTGACTGCAAATAAATGTAGTACGAAAAGTTTGCCTTTTTTCATAAAAATATAAATTTGATAAAAATTTTTAACTTAAATATCTTTAAGTTATCGGCGTATCTAGTATAAAAAACTCAAAGTTTCGATGCAATAATCAATTTATATTAATATATGTATGTATAAAGAATACATACTATGTGGCTAAAGAATTCTTTATGTTAGCTTTACAAAACAAATGTAAAGTAAATTTATGCCACAATTTTAATTGAGCTTAAAATATAAAGGCCCAATTTTGCACATACATATGTATGTACGTAGATAAAGTATAAAGGATCAAATTTTGTTAAGAAACTTCAGAGTTTAAAATTTTCGAGACATGACTATGTTAAATTTTTAAGAATTTGCATAACAAATTTTAATTTTATATTTTTTGGGTTGTTTGCATTTGCAAACATATGGGTTTACTTTTACTAGCAAACATTTATCCAATAAAAATTTGCATTACACATCATTTAGTAAAAACCAGTAAAAAATTGTGCATTCTCGAATGAACTTAAGCCTTGCAAAACTTAATACAATATTCATTTTGTAAATATTTTTTATAGACTGTTTGAAAATGTTGGTTGTGTACGGTTTATAGCATTTTATTTTTATTTTATACTAGCTGACCCGGTCCGCGTTGCTGGCCCTAAGAAATCTTTTTATGAAATTTACGGCCTATAAATAAAAATCCATGGAATACCTATAGGTATATATATGTATATGTATGTATACATACATACATATGTCATTGGTGATGCAATATGAAAATTGGATTTTGCCATACATATGTATACACACAAAGAATTTTATATACATATACCCCCTAATTCATAAAAATTTCTTATTTCAGCTTATAAGCTGGTAATAGTTATCATACACTAACAGTGTTATAAGCAACACATAAGAAATTCAATTCATAAACACATTATATGCGTGAAATAACTAATAAACTCTTTTGTTACTTTTGTACTTTATTGTTGGCAATACCATGCAATGTTCGCTCTCATTTTGTGCCTAGTGCTGCATATATGAGATGTATGTAAGAAACTGATTATTTGGGTAGCTGCGAAAAATGCAAAATATTATTTACTTATATAACATAATTTTGTTCGAATATGAAATAATTTATTGGTTTACCTATTTTTATTGCGAAAAATATGTATACAAGGCTTTGAATTGTAAAAAAATTATTTCTAAACACATTTGTTTAATGTCTGTTACCAAAAGTAGTCGACTACTTACTCTCTAGCATTTGTTTGTGTAGCACTATAATTATTTGCAAATATTTTTCATGAAAACATAATGAAAAGTAGTAAATATTATTTAATTGGCAAATATCTTTTATTAAAATGATTTTATTGATGAATTCCTTCTTCGTAACTCTTCATGAACTTAACGAATGTCTCTTTATCAAACGCTTATGGTTAAGTAGAGGCCAATGCGTGTGTATACATTGTAAATACAGGCAGGATCGCTACTGTTGTTTGTGCGTAGATATGTATGTGTATGCATGCATACATACATACATATGTACAAATGTACATGTCAATTCAAATTTGCAAAAGAGATAGTACTATACATATTTATGTACGTCTGTATTTCTTTGTGTATTGTATCGATATAATTCGTCAAAACATTTGTAATTTATATGAAAACTAAAGAAAATTTTGTTTGATAAAAAAATAAGATGATTTTTGCAGGGTTAAAGTGTCTTTATGACTGTATATTACTGATTCTTACACCACATCATCAGTAGAATTTAAAGTAAGTATGTATGTACATATTTTCGAATTTCATAGTTTAATGTGTAATGATAATTTGGTGTAAGAAACAATGAAATGCAATCATATACACATTCAAGAAGCAAAAAATTTGTAAATATTGTTAAAATAAAAAAATCATCAATTCAACAATTTTCACTATTAAACGCTTATAGTTGGGTAGAGGCCACAATAAAAATATCCAATTTATTAAATGATTATAAGCAGCATAATAAGCTATAAGTGGATTATGAATACACTTTTCTGGATTTTTGCTTATAAGTTGGTTATAACACTCTTATAATGTGTTTATGAATTAGGCCGATAGACTATAGGGTGCGCTAATACACTGGATACCCTTTAATACAAAAGTTTTGAGATTTTTGGTACATATTTGTTGTTGTTGTGTAGAGAGTAAGGCAACTACATATTCTGTTCAAACTGCAGCTTTCTATCTCATATTGTTAAAAAGTTACAGCTGATTTTCACTTTTGTATGGGGCACCCTTTAATTTTTAATTTTTTTGTTGTTGTTTTAGGTATTTGTTATTGTAGAGCATGTGTAAAAACATATCCTGTGCAAATTTCAGCTCTCTAGCTCTTATTGTTCAAAAGTTACAGCTAAGTTTTACTTTTCAATGTACAGGGTGTTTTCTTTTACGTCGGGTTTTTGTTGCTTTTAGTGTTTGTTGTTGTAAAGCATGTGTAAAGAAATATCCTGTGCAAATTTTAGCTCTCTAGCTCTTATCGTTCAAAAGTTACAGCTATATTTTACTTTTTAATGTACAGGGGTTCCTTTGCATTTTGCCACGCCCTTCGGCCCCCATACCGTAAATCGAAATTCAGACTTTACAGTGTCACCCGCCAGAATATTCTGAAGACTCCCTGAAAATTTCATCAAAATCGGCCCAGCCGTTTTGGAGTCTATACGTTACATACATACATACATACATACACACAAAGAATTTTATACATATATATAGATTCAGAACGAAGATAATACTAAGTATTTTTGTTTTATTATCATCTCAACAATAATGGAAGATCTTTTTTACTTTACTTTGCTAAAGGAAACTACCAACTAGCTCAAAAACGAGTTTAGCAAAATTACTCTCAAAAATACAAGAGTACATGTAATAAAGTTTCAGTAATTTTTTGTAATTTTTCTTCAGTTTTGTGGAAACAAAAAAAAAAAATTAGTTATGCAAGTTTACGACAAACACTTGCTTTGCTAACACTCCTAGCAAATCTATTTCAATATTTTACCAAAACGTTAGCAAAATATTGAAATAAATAGGTAATTAATAGTTCAATTTGTCAGTTATAAAAGCAAAAGTTCGTTACATTATTTACTAAAATTTCCCTAAGTTGAAAAAAAGAAACAGTTTAATACATAAATTGTCTTCATAACTATGGGGCATAGTTATAAACATTAAAATGATGTAGGTATTTAAGGAGATCTTAATAAGAGTATAAGGGTCTTATTCATAATAACTATTTTAGGTTTAATAAACTCTTAATTGACAGATTTTCCATACAAATATGTCAAATAAGAGTCTTATAAGCCTGAAATAATTTTCATGAATTACAGGTCAACCTAAATTAGCGCGTCAAGCGTATTTTTGCTGTGTAAACCACCTATTTTCATACAAAATGGGTGCCTTAGACGGCAAAAATACGCTTGACGCGCTAATTTAGGTTGGACTGTCAGGGGGTAAATGTACAAGGTCTGTGTTTTTCATGCCCAGCCGCCGCCGACGACAATTATGCGACGAATTGAACCTCTGGTTTTTATATGAATTAGAGTGGACTAATAGGTTTAAAACGTTAACTACCAGCTTAGTTACATGCGAAACAGTATCAAATATCAAAAATTTGTTCTTGCTTTCGGTGTTTTTCTTCAAGCGAACGATGTCAGGTGACATCGTGGCTCTGTCGCTAAAACTTAAGTTTGGAGGATTTAAATTAACATTCCAAGAATTTTAAATCAAAATATGTATTCTTCTGATTACTTTTTTATGTTTTAAGTGGCAACACTATTTTGAGAACTTCCGAAAACATTAATTAATAGTCGATGGATGTGAATTTTGACGAGTTTGATATTTAATAAATTCAAAAATAACGTTAGCAACTCGCTATTTTAAAAGTATTTTAGTGCGATGCTTAATATTTCAAGAGCAGCTGTTTTTAAAAATCTGAAGATATTCGTTGTAGCTTAAGTCGGTATAAATGCTTCGCGAGACTTTGTTACACCTCCCAGATTTTTTTAAATCTCGAAAATAGTAGTGCTTGTTTTGTAAAGTTAGCCTTAATAGCAGATAATAAACTCATTGTTAACAAATATGAGTTTAAATATTATGTTAAAGGTTTGTGTTTATGGGAAGAATAGAAAAAGTAGTCGAGATTCAAAATTTCTTTTAAGTTTTTTTTGGCAATAAAATACACATGTTTGCACGCTATTTCATTGAAATATGCAAAATGTTTGCGCTTTATTATACGGACTAAATTAAGAGTAAGGTGTAATCCAATGTAAAGTTGAAAACGTAGCAAATCATATGTAAAAATTAAAAGCAGTCTAGCTGTTGTAGGTTTCTTATATTATCTTAAAAAAAAAGAGTAAGCGTTGTTGTCCCTTTCAGGAAACTTATTTGTATAGTGAAACTTATTTATATACATAGCAAAATTGATGATAACGGGTTATCCATTTTGCAGTTTCAAAAGTAAACGTAAATAAAACACATATAAAATATTTTTTTCCTGAAATTTCTTTTTTATTATAAAGTCAACATTATGTGTGAAACACTACATCATTTAAATGACTACCACGCGAAGTGTTGCAAGCATTGATTCTTTTGAGGTATGTTCGACCACTTTTTGACACATATTAGGCGGTATCTCAGCCATAACTTGACGCATGTTGGTTTTTAAGTGCTCCAGAGTTAAAGGTTTATCTGCATAAACACAGTCTTTCGCGTAGCCCCACAAAAAATTCTAATGGTGTCAAATCGCATGATCTTGATGGCCAGTTGATATCGCCACGACGAAAAATTACGCAGCCAGGAAATATATCTGCAATAAAGACATATTCGCTCGAGTTGTGTGGCATGCGGCACCGTCTTGTTGAAACCACATATTCTCCAAGTCGTATTCTTTAATAGCAGGCAAAAAAGTCGGTTATCATATGACCATAATGCTCCGAATTGACAGTGACAGTCGCTCCATCGTCGTTTTCGAAGAAGTAAGGTCCAATCACAGCTTCGATTCAAGGGCGTACCAAACAGTGACTTTTTCTGGATATAACGTTTTGATAATTTTTATGCGTTATGTGATCTATTTTCGTAAAGTTCAGACTTTCTGAGAAGAAAAAAACATTGGTTTAACAACTTAGTTTGGCACATGTCAAATTCCAGCACTATACTTTTGAAACAACGAAATGGATAACCCGTTAAAAATCAAACTGACTAAACATTACAAAGGTGTTTTGAAAACCGATATCTCAAGAGAAAACACAACAAATTTATATAAATCGGATTTGAGGGTCAGGAACGTTGACTGTGAAGAGCATTTAAGATTCGGTCCAGCCGAACATATCACTCTCACTTGTTTTTCTCCCAAAATTTGGTTTTATCAGAAGAATTTAAAGAATTTTAGAAGTCAAAAAATTTTATTATAATAGCTCTAAGTTGTAATATTACTTTTTAGTATAACCATAATTCTTGGAGTTATTAAAAAAAACAAAACAATTCAATTTTTAATCCGAAGAAACTCACAAAATATAGAAAATCAACATTTTCATATGTGTGAAGAAAAGGTATCTTTAATTAGCGGAGACATACATCACTTTCTAAATTTTATGGTTAACAGAGCTCTGTTAGCTGCTTAACAGGTGGAAAATGTTCTGTTGAATATGTATTTTGTAGTCTTGCCTATAAAGTATATTGAAAACTATTCCTAAGGGCAAAAAACACTATTTGAAAAACGTTATTTTCACATGCTATACATATTCCACTATAAAGAAGAGGTGCTCCAAGGGTCCACTAAAGCGCACAGTTAGTGAAATTTCTGAAATAATTTTGGAAAAAAGTTTTCAACAAAGTAATGTTCTTCTTTATTTTCGAAATTTCTTGAGCGGTAAAGTGGGTCTTGGACAAAATAGTTCATCTTAGTCGATTCCTTGGAGCACCTTTTCTATTTAGTGGCATGTTTGTACCACACCATATTTTTCTAAAAAAATTCACTTTTCCTTCCAAGAAATTAAAAAAAAAAGATATAGCCAGGAAGACGCGAAAAGTAAAAAAAAAATTCCACTTTTTTCATGAAATTTTTTAGCAAAATATGTTTTGTTTTATAGTTAAAATACTATACTACTTAGCACGTTTCAAAATTCTAAAAAAAACATAGGTAAAGGGTGTTTTTTTTTCGATGTATAGAACTTTAAGTTGGCATTACTGTTCAAGATGGCGACCGCTTTAACAGCTGTCAAGTGATTTATTCTCAGTTTGTGTGCATAAGTTTAATAATAATAAGTTTTAGTGCCCAAACCCATATTTAAAATTAAAATATTTACGATCAAAAGCAAAAGCTAAAAACGTTTGACATAGGTCCATATATAGCCGAGATATATGGAAACCCGATTTCACAAGAAGTTGGGCGTGCAAGCGAATTTCAGTTTTGTTTGATGCCAAAAGGTAGGTGTTATAAGTTAGGTAAGTTTTGATGCCAAAAGGTAGGTGTTATAATAAGATATACTTCTTCAAAGCCAAAAAAAAGAACAAAAAAATAGCCGAAATATAACAAAACCCGATTTCTTAAGAAGTTGGAGCTATTCGTAAGTTTAAACAAGTTTATGTGACAAAAAGCAGAAAGTTGTTTAAATAGTAACACAACTCTATAAAACAGAAAAACTTTTGAAGAAGTGTTGATTGTGTAGGGTATTAAGATTCGGCCAAGGGTATTAAGGGTATTAAGATTCAGTATATTCATTATTTCTGGAGTTATTGAAAAATGTTTTTTTTTCTTCGAATAATTTGAAATTTTCGGTTTTTAAAAGCTCACAAAAAATAGAAAACTTCAAACACCGCGCAGTTTTATTTATTTGGTTTTGAATTAGTTTGTCAAATTGAGATTTATTTTTTCAGATTTATAAAACGAAAACAATTTTCCTGACAAAGGTAAACAAAAGGGATATCCAAATATTGAAAATTACCTCAAGCTCAAAAAATCATTTATATTTAGTATTTTTCTTATATCAAAGGAAAAAAGTTTCGGATTTTAAACGTAGTGCAATCAAATCGCAACTAAAATCTTTGACGCTTTATCTTCTTCAAGTCTAATGCCACTGGGGTGCTAATTAAGTCCCGCCACAATTAATATAAGGAAGAATGACATTAATACCGTTTTCATTTTTACGGCAAAGGGCAACATTTTTAATTTTTAAAGTGGCATTCAAAATGCAAAATAAATGCGTAAAGTGTGTAGAAATGAAAACGGCATAAATTATCTTACGCACTGGTATGTTATCCTGCGCTGGACGCCGGTAATGAAACCAGCCCACTGCACTGGTATGCTAAGTAAGTAAATGTATTTGGTTTTTTTTTCAGGTGGAACGAACAGTATTTTACAAGATACTAAAATGGTTGAAAAAGCTGATATTTCATTTTATATATTTATTTGAGCTTAAGGTCTTTTAGAATTTGAGTAATTATTTTTGTCAATATTTCGCTCTCCTTCGGATAGCTTCTTCAGGACAATAATAATGAAAAAAATTTTTTTTTTCATTATTATTGTCCTGAAGAAGCAAGCTATCCGAAGGAGAGCGAAATATTGACAAAAATAATTACTCAAATTCTAAAAGACCTTAAGCTCAAATAAATTATAAAATATAAGAAAAAAATAATATAAAAAAATTCACTTTTCCTTCCAAGAAATTAAAAAAAAAAGATATAGCCAGGAAGACGCGAAAAGTAAAAAAAAAATTCCACTTTTTTCATGAAATTTTTTAGCAAAATATGTTTTGTTTTATAGTTAAAATACTATACTACTTAGCACGTTTCAAAATTCTAAAAAAAACATAGGTAAAGGGTGTTTTTTTTTCGATGTATAGAACTTTAAGTTGGCATTACTGTTCAAGATGGCGACCGCTTTAACAGCTGTCAAGTGATTTATTCTCAGTTTGTGTGCATAAGTTTAATAATAATAAGTTTTAGTGCCCAAACCCATATTTAAAATTAAAATATTTACGATCAAAAGCAAAAGCTAAAAACGTTTGACATAGGTCCATATATAGCCGAGATATATGGAAACCCGATTTCACAAGAAGTTGGGCGTGCAAGCGAATTTCAGTTTTGTTTGATGCCAAAAGGTAGGTGTTATAAGTTAGGTAAGTTTTGATGCCAAAAGGTAGGTGTTATAATAAGATATACTTCTTCAAAGCCAAAAAAAAGAACAAAAAAATAGCCGAAATATAACAAAACCCGATTTCTTAAGAAGTTGGAGCTATTCGTAAGTTTAAACAAGTTTATGTGACAAAAAGCAGAAAGTTGTTTAAATAGTAACACAACTCTATAAAACAGAAAAACTTTTGAAGAAGTGTTGATTGTGTAGGGTATTAAGATTCGGCCAAGGGTATTAAGGGTATTAAGATTCAGTATATTCATTATTTCTGGAGTTATTGAAAAATGTTTTTTTTTTCTTCGAATAATTTGAAATTTTCGGTTTTTAAAAGCTCACAAAAAATAGAAAACTTCAAACACCGCGCAGTTTTATTTATTTGGTTTTGAATTAGTTTGTCAAATTGAGATTTATTTTTTCAGATTTATAAAACGAAAACAATTTTCCTGACAAAGGTAAACAAAAGGGATATCCAAATATTGAAAATTACCTCAAGCTCAAAAAATCATTTATATTTAGTATTTTTCTTATATCAAAGGAAAAAAGTTTCGGATTTTAAACGTAGTGCAATCAAATCGCAACTAAAATCTTTGACGCCTTATCTTCTTCAAGTCTAATGCCACTGGGGTGCTAATTAAGTCCCGCCACAATTAATATAAGGAAGAATGACATTAATACCGTTTTCATTTTTACGGCAAAGGGCAACATTTTTAATTTTTAAAGTGGCATTCAAAATGCAAAATAAATGCGTAAAGTGTGTAGAAATGAAAACGGCATAAATTATCTTACGCACTGGTATGTTATCCTGCGCTGGACGCCGGTAATGAAACCAGCCCACTGCACTGGTATGCTAAGTAAGTAAATGTATTTGGTTTTTTTTTCAGGTGGAACGAACAGTATTTTACAAGATACTAAAATGGTTGAAAAAGCTGATATTTCATTTTATATATTTATTTGAGCTTAAGGTCTTTTAGAATTTGAGTAATTATTTTTGTCAATATTTCGCTCTCCTTCGGATAGCTTCTTCAGGACAATAATAATGAAAAAAATTTTTTTTTTCATTATTATTGTCCTGAAGAAGCAAGCTATCCGAAGGAGAGCGAAATATTGACAAAAATAATTACTCAAATTCTAAAAGACCTTAAGCTCAAATAAATTATAAAATATAAGAAAAAAATAATATAAAAAAATTCACTTTTCCTTCCAAGAAATTAAAAAAAAAAGATATAGCCAGGAAGACGCGAAAAGTAAAAAAAAAATTCCACTTTTTTCATGAAATTTTTTAGCAAAATATGTTTTGTTTTATAGTTAAAATACTATACTACTTAGCACGTTTCAAAATTCTAAAAAAAACATAGGTAAAGGGTGTTTTTTTTTTCGATGTATAGAACTTTAAGTTGGCATTACTGTTCAAGATGGCGACCGCTTTAACAGCTGTCAAGTGATTTATTCTCAGTTTGTGTGCATAAGTTTAATAATAATAAGTTTTAGTGCCCAAACCCATATTTAAAATTAAAATATTTACGATCAAAAGCAAAAGCTAAAAACGTTTGACATAGGTCCATATATAGCCGAGATATATGGAAACCCGATTTCACAAGAAGTTGGGCGTGCAAGCGAATTTCAGTTTTGTTTGATGCCAAAAGGTAGGTGTTATAAGTTAGGTAAGTTTTGATGCCAAAAGGTAGGTGTTATAATAAGATATACTTCTTCAAAGCCAAAAAAAAGAACAAAAAAATAGCCGAAATATAACAAAACCCGATTTCTTAAGAAGTTGGAGCTATTCGTAAGTTTAAACAAGTTTATGTGACAAAAAGCAGAAAGTTGTTTAAATAGTAACACAACTCTATAAAACAGAAAAACTTTTGAAGAAGTGTTGATTGTGTAGGGTATTAAGATTCGGCCAAGGGTATTAAGGGTATTAAGATTCAGTATATTCATTATTTCTGGAGTTATTGAAAAATGTTTTTTTTTTCTTCGAATAATTTGAAATTTTCGGTTTTTAAAAGCTCACAAAAAATAGAAAACTTCAAACACCGCGCAGTTTTATTTATTTGGTTTTGAATTAGTTTGTCAAATTGAGATTTATTTTTTCAGATTTATAAAACGAAAACAATTTTCCTGACAAAGGTAAACAAAAGGGATATCCAAATATTGAAAATTACCTCAAGCTCAAAAAATCATTTATATTTAGTATTTTTCTTATATCAAAGGAAAAAAGTTTCGGATTTTAAACGTAGTGCAATCAAATCGCAACTAAAATCTTTGACGCCTTATCTTCTTCAAGTCTAATGCCACTGGGGTGCTAATTAAGTCCCGCCACAATTAATATAAGGAAGAATGACATTAATACCGTTTTCATTTTTACGGCAAAGGGCAACATTTTTAATTTTTAAAGTGGCATTCAAAATGCAAAATAAATGCGTAAAGTGTGTAGAAATGAAAACGGCATAAATTATCTTACGCACTGGTATGTTATCCTGCGCTGGACGCCGGTAATGAAACCAGCCCACTGCACTGGTATGCTAAGTAAGTAAATGTATTTGGTTTTTTTTTCAGGTGGAACGAACAGTATTTTACAAGATACTAAAATGGTTGAAAAAGCTGATATTTCATTTTATATATTTATTTGAGCTTAAGGTCTTTTAGAATTTGAGTAATTATTTTTGTCAATATTTCGCTCTCCTTCGGATAGCTTCTTCAGGACAATAATAATGAAAAAAATTTTTTTTTTCATTATTATTGTCCTGAAGAAGCAAGCTATCCGAAGGAGAGCGAAATATTGACAAAAATAATTACTCAAATTCTAAAAGACCTTAAGCTCAAATAAATTATAAAATATAAGAAAAAAAGGGTCAAAATAACTAAATATTAAAGCTGATATTTCTTCAAAATTTTCCAAATTAAATTTAGAATGTTGAATGGAGCTGAATTTCAGATTGGACATTCGTACTCGTATTCTGCGAATATGAATACATATACATATATACATACGTATTAGCGAATACTAAATAAAAATGGATATTCGCAACTTCACTAACATTAGTATACATTTTTACCTTGTCAGCATCGAGGTTTTTACTTTTAGAAACATTTTTAGCTTCCTTCTGTTTCTTTTTCTCCTTTTTAGATAGTTTAGTCAACGGCTTAATCGCTAGGTAATCATCTTTTTTTTTAGCTTTGTGAGACTCTAAACGCTGTTTAATGCTCTGTAATTATAATAATGTATAAAAATTTTTAATCTTCTAATTATTTGATATTTCATTAAACAATTGAAAATGAAATATTTATCTTTTCTTGAGCTCGAGATCAAGTATAAGTAATTTAATCTTTATTTGGCTAATATTTCGAAACATCTTCGAGTAGCATCATCATCAAGTCTTATAATAATCACTGTTTTGTAAGCTAATACACAATTGTATTAATCGTTTTCAGAGCAATAGTTTTAAGTGTTAAAAATTGTGTATTAGCGCACAAAATACTTATTATTATAAGCCCATGCTACTCGAAGATGTAGCAAAATATTGACAAAATAAAAATTAAATTACTTGCACTAGCCCTCGAGCCCAAGAAAATCTAAATATTGCATTTTTAATTATGTATAAAAATGTATAAAATATATTTGTGTGTATGATATACATATGTAGTAGTATGAGATTTTCTTGCCTGATCTTCTTCTGCTTCACGAAGACGGTCCATTTCTAAACACTCGACTACTTCGTTGCGCAATTGTACGACTTCTACTAAACGTTCGATAAGAGCTTCTTCTCTTGCTTTATCTGAATCAGTTTTATTTCTTTCGGGCTGGGCCATTAAAATACGAATTTCATACTCCAAGTCGGCCTGTTCCTGCTCCAATCTGTGTTGTCGCCTTCTATAAAATGAAGAAAATCAAAACATTTCAGTGTTTATTATAAAAACTTCATTGATGTAATTAAAATAAATCAACACTTACAAGTACATAAGTTCAGCTTGACGGCGAAACAATTCATTTTTCTCATTGACAAGTTCAAAAAGTTGCAATATTAAGTTTTCAACTTCCTTGGAATTTTCAGAAGATGATTCAGTTGGATATTCTTCGCTTTCAGCCGGAAGTCCACTTGCGTTTAATGGTTCTCCATTCTCTCCCTCGCAACGATCTCTTATCATTTTCTCTAAAATAACACCTTGTTTTTCTAGACCCTGCTGTTGTATTTCAATTATTTCCAATTCATGTTTTATTTCTTGTAAGGGCAGCATTTGCAGCACTTTACGTGGCGGTAAAGGAAGTGCAGGTGCAGGGCCTTTGCGACGCTTCCATTTTCCATGTGCGGATTTATTGAACAATGGGTCAACGTCATCTGCAACCGAAGATGAAACTGATATTTGAGATTGACGATTGCGGTTGTTGGCTTCTTTATTATCTTTTAACTTCTCCATTTGCCTTTCTCCTGGGGAATCTGATTTGCAGAGATCATCCATAAGTGGATTATGTTCCCGCGTCGGTGTCTCTAAATTTGAAGGAATTAAAACTCGACGATATACAACGCTGGCTTCTCCTTCAACCGTTGTGAGCGATTTTTGTTGATTTTGGTGTTTCAAATCATCACATTGGCAATCATTTTCTATAGAATTCTGTGTAGAACCATGTTCCTCAAGCAACTCTTTGTCAAGCGTAATCAACCGTTTCGAACTTCGTAAAGACAAATCCGATTCCACACTATAGAATGACCGTAAAGCCATACCCTCCAACAAAGTTTTTTCTTCATCGGATAGTTTCGAGTCCAATTCACTTTGCAGAGGGTAATTATTCAAGTTTTTTGGCTGAGTGTTTACGGTTTCAATATGAATTTCTGGAATTTTTGATGGTTCAAGGCGAGCTGGTTTAGGCGGAGCTGGTGCTAGACGTTTTTTACGAGACGATTTAGGAGTACTAACGGTACTTGAACTAGGTGTAGAAGTTATTGAGCTGTTATTTATGGTCTCGTTTGATGGGAACAATTCCTTTACAGGAGCTGGAGGCAAAGGTGCTCTGCGCGATTTTTTTGACCTAATTGTTCCGCCAGTTGATATGTTTAAAGAATTATTTGAAGACCTCAGATCAGAATTTCTCAGAAGACTATAAGGAGTTGTATTATTGCTGTAAAGTGAATTAGCGCTGCCATAAAATTCGCTAGCATTTTGCAATACTGGTAGAGATGAGATGTTGGGTGTTGTAGAGGCCGAATGTGAGGTTGGCGTCTTCACTTTTGTGCTTACCCGTGGTATTGGTTCTGGTGTTGGATTCTGGGATTGTGATCTAAGTTTATGTGGGGGAATATATTTGTATTTTAACATTTTAATAAATATTTGTTCTTGTATTATGCTGAGCGTTCTTGTATGAAAACTATTTTACTTCACTTCTTTTTGGAATAGATGAACATGCGCTTGAAATAAGCTGAATGAATAAAAATACATATTAAAATAAAAAATTACTACTGATGTTCTTCAACGAATGCCATTGTAAGTTGCTTGACTATATTATACAAAGACATGATAAGAAATACATAGTACATACAAACTTACTTATTCATGCTTATAAGCATACTCATGTACATGTTGTTCTTTGCAAGACCAAAATTGGCTAATTAGGTGTGTGACCCAATTAGCCAAAGAATGAAAGATTTCAAAGTTTTTGTCCCAATACCATTTTTCGCACGCTTAGGTCATTTTAATGTTTTTTGGCTTTTGCGGATTTATTTAATCAGGTCTTAATAGACTACTACCTACATATATACATATGTACGTAATACATATATAAAAATTGTTATGAATATTTTAACAAAGTGTAAGGTTACAAGTTCTGCTAGATATGTTAATAGTCTTGCTTATAAAAATTATGTTAGGTTTATTAAGCTCTAATTGTACAAATTCCATACAATATTTGTACAATAAACGTTTAATAAATTATTTTCTTGAGCTGAAGGTATTTTTTATTATAAGAGTATATATGTATGTATGTATTCTACAGAGCTGATGCGAACAACCACAAATCTAATAGTTAAAATGGTGATGGCGTGAGAAAAATATATGAAACGACGACAAGAAAATTACTGCAACAAACAAATAATGTGCACAAATATGGTCGTGTACTACACACCGCGCCGCATCAATGCCAACAAACTTCATCAGTCTGCCTTTCTATTGCCCAACAGTGAAACACTACTATGTAGATTAACTGGTAGTACTGTCATGCTGGCAGCATCAATAGAAAGTACTTAACGAATATCGAAAGCTTTCGAACAAATAAAGCAACTTCTAGCGCTCACAAGAAGCACCAACAACGAATATAGAAGGTTCTCGTCTTAGATATTTCCCGGATTTGCTATCATCCGCTTGATGTGGCTTAGATTTGAGCTTACATCAGCCTGGTTTTAACTGTGCTACCGTTAACAACAAGTGTATTATAGAACAGAAGTGTTGAAGTGAATTGTTTTATGTAATAGTGTAGAATAATTAATAAAGCTTTGAAGTCTTAAGTGTTCTAATTATCGCGTTGTACGCTTCATACGCCTCAAGTTGTGCAGTACGCTTCTATATATTCTGGCTTAATAACTTCATAAAACGAACACATTTTTATGTAATTTTTTGTTATGTCTCTTTATTGTTGTACCATTGTTGATAAGGGTTGATGCATGCTGTGCATTTTGGCCTTTAAGGTGGATTTTCAAAGTACAATTTGATGCTTTCTCACTTTATACGCTTTACATGCTGTACGCTTCATAAGCTTCAGGTTACATATAGCACGCTTTATAAAATTGTTTAGTCAACCAGCTTATAAAAATAATTATAACTTTCTTGGAAGTTTCCTATGTTTTTGTTTGCTGTTTTCCCATTTGTTATGTTTTATTGTTTCTCCAATTAATTTTTTTGTTTTCAATTCTTTTTATTATTAATTAAAATGTAAGACGCGTAGGTATAACACATGACAAGTTGTTAAGCTGGAACACCAGGGACAGAAGAAGTAGATGTATTTAGTGTTGTAAAAATTTTGAGTACGTAATACCGCTATTACGATAGATAGTCCAATAATTTCAGAAATAAATTTAAAAATGAAATAAACTATTTCCATATAACTAATAATAAGTTTAATTTCTAAATGATTTCTGGACAGTACAATTAAATATATTTGTTCGAAATTTTGAATGTTTATGACATTTGTATCTACAGAATAACACCGGTATTCATAAAAAATAAAACATTGTTGAAACACATTTTACAACAAGTTTTTCATATAAAATTTTGTCTAAAATGTACTTGAGCAACGTTTTATGTTTTATGAATACCGGTGTAAAAATTTGTTTTGGAAAACGAACCTGAGTTCAAAGCAATAGGGTGACGATGATTGTTATCGAGATTGTTGGAAGAAAACATTATCAGCTGTAGCGGTAATGTTATATGAAAAATATTTTCAAATCTTTTTCAAAGTACTAAGTGGAATTTGTTTTCTTTAGACTTAGAACGCAAATGGTTGTTTGGTTAGTTGGGTGATAACAAAAATTTACACAAAAGAAATGTCACCGTTTTTTATATTAAACGGAACTGAATCCGTTATTTCATTGACTATGCATGTAGCTTTATAGAGCTAACCAGGGCTTTGCTTTGTTATAATGTGTGTTTCAACATATGTATGTGTACAAATAAACACATGCGCATACACTTTAACTTGGAAGAAACTAAATGTTTCATTCTGGCGGAAATTAACAAAGGTAGACTTGTTAGCAGCATACATATGTATGTACTTGTACTTGACGGCTTATACAAAAATTTGTCGGTGTTACGCCAGAGATTTTTCGATAGCTTTTGGCATGAGGTAAAAAAAGTTCCACTACGACATATCGAAAAAATATTTGCGAGGTGACCGAATTAAATTTTTTTTGTATGGGGGCCCCCAATTAGACGCTGTATATATTCGGTATGTTCGAAAAAATATAGGAGAGAAAAGATTACTGGGAGTTGGTCATACACTTGACTTCTCTACAGGCATTGATTAGTGCATGTACACTACATACACACATACAAGTTTGTATGTGTTCCGTTTTCCGGTTCCGTTTCACTCTGATGAGTACGGAACCCTAAAAATGAAACAAAATTCAATAGTTATACAAGCACACACAAGTGCTGGTTGCAAATACAGCCAAGAATTTCGTACTCATTTTGAACCTTAACAGGATTAATTCTCTTTAATAATCCCTATTCGGCTTGTTTTAAGTGTGTTATCCGTACCTTAATTTTCAAGTGTGCTTCGTACTAAAATCAAGTTGGAGAAAGTTAAATTTATAACGAGCATTTTCTTTCTGTGCTTATCTCAATGGTTTTCAATAAGGTGCAAGAAGAGATATACTCTATATACCCTTTTGGTAAAGAATAAACAGAGTAAAAATGTGATTTCTTTATATTTACATATGGCTGTATGTCCAAATATAGGTATGGATATAGTCAATATTTTAAAACTGAATTCTCTGTATTAAAGGTTTTCTTAAAAATTTTAAATTCTAGTTAATTTTTCAAACATTTCATAAAATAAGTTTTTTCATCGTTTTTACTATATCTGGGTTATTCGTAAACCGATTTTGCTGAATTTCGATAGCTAAGACGCGAAACTGTGTATGAACACTTTGGCATCATAAATTGCTTTCTAAGTCAAGTAGTTTTTTTCAACAACCTGCATATTTTAATTTTATAAAGAAAAATCAGTAGCATTTATGAAAACAAAAAAAATCTGGACTTATCAGCTATTGAAGAGTGCTAAAACTAGCTCGAAAGTTAAATTTGCAACAGTGATACTTTAAGACATACTCTTGTACAAATTGATTACTCCCAAACTCAACCATTTGTATTTTTCTTACAAAAACAATACTTCTCCGATATGTATTTTTTACTCGACAGCTGGCTAGTGGTTCAAAAAGTTTTTACAGCGCATAAGCGGCAGAATTTGTTCGCAACTATTGTTTCTTTTTTAATTTTTTTTTTAAATTGAGCATTACTTTCAGGCAAATCTAATGTCTTGTTTTCATTTGGTAGTTTCTGCGACACAAGTTGTGTAAATGTTGTTATTATTGCAAAAAATAGCCAGTATGGCCTTAAAACGAGATATTAAATTTAGCACTAGCTTAGGTTGTTCCGTATACCTGTGGGCAATCGCAGTAGGTTTTAAATAAATAAGAAATATATACAAAAAAGCAAATTAAATAAGAAAATGCGCTAAATGATATTTATATTCATTAGGGCGGGTCGATTTGCAAGGACCAAACAGTATGCCGCACAGACACAAAAAATTTAAATTTAAGAGCCTCACAAATGATTTTTTCGTATGTCGAAGAATCTACGGCACAGTATTGATTGCTAAGTCGACCCACCCTAATAAAATATTTAAATTTATTGAATGTATCTGTATGTAAATTATAAATTAAATGGCGTTTGTTTCTACGCTCACTGTATGTATTATTAAACACAAGTTTTAAGTCTTATTCTCGTTTACTTGGTCGACATATTTAATTAATTTCTTTATAATTTAAAAACCTTTTAAGACTGTGAACAAAGGTGTTGTCGTGAGTACTGCTTATTCGAAACTGGCGAAAAGACTAGAAGATTCCGTTTGAACATTTTAGCTCTAAGCAACGCCACAGGCTCATTAAAACTGTAACACATATTGCAAGTTTTATTTTTCGAAGACATACGAGTGAAAATTATGGTATAAAGCCAATTGCAGTAGCTTTTATATGATACGATTTGAAATACGAGTACAAATACATTGGTATAAACGAATATTGCAATGAGAAACAAAAATGTATGCATAATTGTATGTACGAATACACATGCATGATCACATATGCACGTGTATACGTACATATGTATATACCATTTAAGAAGAAAATGTAAACACCATTTTTAAAGTTGTTTATAAAACATCTCCCAAATAGTAGACATCATGTTCAAAACCGCACATTTTTGTGTGTTTTATTTTTTGAGAAATGGTTTAAAATCCTGAATATTTGAAAAACACTGTCAAACGAAAACTGTTTTAGATAAATACTTATCTTTTATCTTTTTAGGGTTCCGTACTCATCAGAGTGAAACGCAACCCTATTACCGAGACAACTACGTCAGTCCGTCCGTCACAGCGTTCATTCTCCGAAACGGTAAGAGCTAAAGAGCTGAAATATTCACAGGATGTTGTTGTACCTTTCCGCTACAACAACAAATACTAAAAACAGCAACAAAGCGAAAACTACCAGGTGTCCCCATACAACGAAAAGTTACAATTAGCTATAACTCTCGAACTATAAAAGATAGAAAGCTGAAATTCGCACAGTGTATGTATTTATAGATGCTCTACAACAACAAATGCTAAGAGCAACATCAACTGTAAAACTACCAGGTGTCCCTATACAACCTAAAGTAACAATTAGCCGTAGCTGCTAAACTGTAAAAGACAAGAGCTGAAATTCGCACAATATATATATTTTCATATGCCCTACAACAACGAATACTAAAAACAACAACAAGTCGAAAACTACCAGGTGTCCCTATACAACGTAAAGTAAAAATTAGCCGTTACTCTCGAACCGTAAGAGACAGAGGGATGAAATTTGCATAATATATGTATTCACATATGCTCCACAACAACAAATGCTAAAAACAACAACAACTGTAATACTATCAGGTGTCCCTTTACAACGTAGAGTAACAGCTATAACTCTCGAACCGTAGGAGATAGGGCCGAAATTCGCACAGTGTATGTGTTTACAGATGATCTACAACAACAAATGCTAAAAACAACAAGACGAAAACTACCAGGTGTCCCTATACAACGTAAATTAACAATTAGCCGTTACTCTCGAGCCTTGAGAGGCAGAGGGATGAAATTTGCATAATATATGTATTTACATATGCTACACAACAACAAATGCTAAAAACAACAACAAGGCGGAAACTACTAGGTGTCCTACAGGTAGAACACAACAAGTTTTGATATCGATTTATATAAATCGGATCTGAGGGTCAGAATGCTGATTTTGTTCCAAAGAAATTTATGATTGGAGCAGTCTTTTCTCGAGAAGTATATTTTTCTTAAGAACAAAATTCGGGGAGAATATTCATGAATTGGATAACGGTGTATGCAGGTAAAAAGTGCACGTGAGAGTTTATTTTTATAAGTTTACAGAAGTACAATTTAAAGTTTTTAATTTAAGGAATGATTTACTTCTCAAGAAATGGATTCAAACCTGAAATTCTTTTAGTTTATTAAATATTTGCTACTTGCACATTCATGTTAACGGTAGTTTAAATATACTAGCCAATGTTAGGGCCTATTTCTCACCTGCGAACGTTGTCGTTCGTTCGCACAATTACATTGAAAGCAAAAACAAAATATTGAATATTGTTTTTGCTTTCAATGTAATTGTGCGAACGAACGACAACGTTCGCAGGTGAGAAATATGCCCTTATTCCAGTTGTTAAACAAATAAGATCGAAAGAGATAGATACAAAATTTACGAATGGGCACAAAAATTAAAATATGTTAATGATCATTAAACTTTAATAAATGTAATAGTGGGAATCATAAAAGAAGTGCAAACAAATTGGGCTAGCCGTCATTAAAATTTAGCAGATTCTATATAGTTAGATATATTTTCCTGCTTTTCTTCAAAATCTTTTAGCTTTCCAACTTCGGTTTAAATTTCTGACGTGAAATATTGCATGAATTTGTCTATATATAGAACAAAATACTTCTTTAAATATTTTTTGTTTTGTATGCACGATTTTATACACATGAACAAAGTTGATGTCTTGTATGCTGAAAAGTAAAAAAAGATAGCCGCAAACTGCTTACCTCGAAAAGCTTGCTTAGAAACCGGGTTTAACTGACTTTCTGCAATTTTCTGATATAAAATACTATAATTTCCCAACGACAACATAATTGCTTCAGATATCGCATACAATGTCTTTGAAAAATTGTAAATGTTTCGAGACCGCACTTTATTTTGTCCGACAGTGTATATTGTGTAGACCATAATAGTAATTTCCAATTAAAAAAATTACATATTTTATTCGACAGAGAGTACATCAAAACAAACACGAAGGTTATGATTTTACTTATTGTGTATATGCATTAGGTTTGTTACGACTATCCGCATTTGTGTACATTTGCCAAAATAAGACAAATAATGTTAAAAAAAAACTAAAATAAAAAATATTTTTCAATAAGTTTATAGGAGTAGTCCCCACAGTCAATATTTCTAAGAATTCGATGCTTTATATTTAGAAACAATTTAATTATAAACACCTCCGCTCTCATCAAGCATTCGTAAACCATTTTAAAGTCTTGATACAATTTTTTCATCTTTGTAATCTAAAACACACATATACACACCTGGATGACAACTAATTTTTGGAGAACATTAACAAAAATCAGATTTAGAAACGGATTTTTTAAATAAAATAGAATGACGACAAAAAAATAACTAAATAAATTGAGCCAAGTACGAGACTGACTCACATGACAAGGGTTCCGTACTACCGTGCAAGTGCTAGACAAAGGGTATCCATACAGGAGGTACCCTTTAGTTAATTTTTTTAGGGTTCCGTACTCAGCAGAGTGAAACGGAACCCTATTACCGAGACAAGTACGTCCGTCCGTCCGTCACAGCGTCCATTCTCCGAAACGGTAAGAGCTAGAGAGCTGAAATTTTCACAGGATGTTGTTGTACCTTGCCGCTACAACAACAAATACTAAAAACAACAACAAGTCAAAAACTACCAGGTGTCCCCATACAACGAAAAGTTGCAATTACCTATAACTCTCGAAACGTAAAAGATAGAAAGCTGAAATTTGCATAGTGTATGTATTTATAGATGCTTTACAACAACAAATGCTAAAGACAACAAGTTGAAAACTACCAGGTGTCCCTATACAACCTAAAGTAGCAATTATCCGTAGCTGCTAAACTGTAAAATACAGAGAGCTGAAATTCGCACAATATATGTATTTACATATGCGCTATAACAACAAATACTAAAAATAACAACATGTCGAAAACTATCCGGTGTCCCTATACAACGTAAAAAAACATTAGCCGTAACTTTCAAACTCTAAGAGACAGAGAGATGAAATGTACATAATATATTTACACGCATATGGCCTACAATGACAAATGCTAAAAACAACAACAAGTCGAAAACTACCAGGTGTCCCTATACAACGTAAAGTAACAACTAGCTGTTACTCTCGAACCGTGAGAGACAGAGGGATGAAATTTGCACAATATGTGTATTCACATATGCTCCACAACAACACTTGCTAAAAACAACAACAACTGCAAACCTACCAGGTGTCCCTTTACAACGTAGAGTAATAGCTGTAACTCTCGAACCGTAAGAGATAGAGAGCCGAAATTCGCACAGTGATGTATTCCCAGATGCCTTACAACATCAAATGGCAACAACAAGAACAAGTCGAAAATTACTAGGTATCCACATACAACATAAAGTAGCTGTAAAAACAGAGATGAAATTTAAAGAATATACATATGTATTCACATACGCCATTCCATACACACATTGCACATACATACGTACGGAACCCTAAGTGTGCGAGCCAGCCTCGTACTTGACTAAATTTATTAGTATTTTATTTGTTGCGGTAGAGGCCTGGCAACCACATAACCTGTGCAAGTTTCAAGTCTCTATCTCTTATGATTCAAAAGTTACCTCACCACCGGAATTCGGAGTATTTTTCTTCTCTTGCGTATTCTGAAATTTTATTTTACATAGTTGAAAAAACAATTCTTAATTAATTAAAACTATTTTTATGCTTAAATTAATGCATAGTTGAAAAAAGTTATTCGATTTTGAAACATACATAAAAATAAAAAAACCAAATAAATGAATCAGCTGTCTTAGTCATGTCGTGTATAAATTAAAATTAATAAAATAAACTTGTTGTTCGGTTAAACTATTCGTTCTCTGAAAGAAAACAATTATTTGTTTTTGGTAAATAACAATAAAATTTTTCTTTTTGGTGCATTTTGCTTAAAAGGCAAAATTAAAGTTATATTATCAATTGTTTTTCGAAAAGAGATGTGCGGTTGTCGTGAAAATATCGTGTCACGCGTGAATCACTCAGGATCGTGATCAAGTTTTAGAATAATCACGCGTGAGTGCGTAAGCGTGAATTAAAAATAAAATTTCTTGAGTGATAACCATTTTAAGGCAGTTCACGAAATTTCACGAAAAAGTTAAAGCACTAATGCCGTTTTCGTTTCTACGGCAAACAGAAATATTTTTAATTTTGTATGGCAACCAAAATTCTGAAGGGCATGGTTTTATTAAGTTTTTTTTTAATTATTTATGGTTACGGTGGTATTTTCGTTTGATCTTAGTTTCACTTAAATCTTAAAAGTGGTATTTTAGAAAGAAAAAAAAGAAAAAATGCAAAATAAATGGGTAATTTTGTGAAGAAACGAAAATGGTTGAACTTTTCTGGGTTAGAAAGAAACTTTCACATATTGTTTCAAGAATTATTTTTCAATGCAGATTATTATAGCTGCATTTCTACTACACATGTAAAGTACATTAGCCTTGGCAGGGCTGGGCAGTATTTGAAATACATGTATGTATTTGAAATACGTATTTAAAATACAAATACGTATTTTGTATTTGTATTTTAAATACGTCTCACGAATGTATTTGTATGTTTGTACTTGTGGTCTCAAAATACACTTTTAATTTATGTTAGAATATATGCACTAAAAATTATTCCATTCATACATCAACTAAAAGCGCAAAACTTTGTTTCTGTTTTATTTCCAAAAAATGCCAATACTACATTTTAATTACCAAACACAAAGTATATTTCAGAAAGTTAAACAATGAACAAATAAAATATAAGGAAAAAAAAGCTTTTGACATTTTGATCTAAAATAAGAAAAAAATATCAATCAGATGTTGACTTGGATAGACATTACATATATAGCCTTTGGTTAAGCGTTTTTTAATTGCCACTTATTTTGTAATTCCATTGTTTCTCTTTCAATAAAATATCGTTTTCGAACAAGTAATCATTGAGATGCCAAATGATTTATTCTCAGTTTGGTTTGGCAATTCATCATGAATAGACTCACGATCATCAAGTAAGGCGTATATTCGTCGAATGGGCCCAAAACGAGATTGCCGTTGTTCCCGATTTTCATAAGCGAATTTTCTGGTTGAATGGCTATGTCAACAAACAAAACTGCCGCATTTGGAGAAGCTAATCCTCACGTGTATGTCGAAACACCGTTATATCCAGAAAAACTGACTGTATTGGTGCGCTTTATGGGCTGGTGGAAGCATTGGTCCGTACTTCTTCAAAAACGATGATGGCCAGAACGTTACAGTCAATGGAGCCATGATTACTAACTTTTTCATTCCTGAATGTCCTGGAGATGTGGTTACAACAAGACGGCGCAACATGTCACACAGCTTGTGCCACAATCGATTTATTCAAAGACACGTTTGGTGACCGCCTAATTTCACGTTTTAGACCTGTGAATTGGCCTTCAAGATCTTATGATTTAACACCGCTAGACTACTTTCTGTGGGGCTATGTAAAGTCATTGGTCTATGCGGATAAGCCACGAGCGCTTGACCATTTGGAAGACAACATTCCCCGTGTTATTGCCGATATACGGCCACAAATGTTGGAAAGTCATCGAAAATTGGACGTCCTGATTGCACTACATCCGCGCCAGCAGTGGCGGTCATATGCCAGAAATCATATTTAAAATGTAACGCCACAAGATTATCTTTCGGACAAATAAAATTCATGCCAATCGAATAATCCATCGTTATTTTATTGCAACTTAAAGTTCTATACATCGATAAAAACACCCTTTGCATCAAAGCATTTATTTTTCCCATCACTGAGCCTGGGTCGATTTGTAGGGAAGGAAAAAAAATCGTGGGAAATAATTCCATGATTAATTTTAAGCCAATATAGCTTATACGCAGTGTAAAACGAAAAATGAAATCATTGGTTAAACCATGATTATTGTTCTTTTAAAACCTATGTAATTGGTTTATTTCATGAGGTTATATTCAAAAAGCATGGATTTCAACAGCAAATGAAAGAAGAGCAAACTATATGTATATGTATGTCATATATTTATAAGGAGATTTCTTGATGTAACTCTTCATTCAATTTCATAGTGATGTCTGTAACGAAATTTGTTGAAATTATACAAACAAAACAGATTTGAAGTAACCCTTAATAAAAGTCCTATAAAACTCGCAATAAGCGCTAAAATATCCTAGAAGACATGTTTTTACCAAATCATATATGAATTATTTAATATTATAATTCTTAATTTATCAAAAAACTAAATTGCCCATTTCCATATTTTCAAAGAAATTGTTCTGCATTAAAAACACTGCCTTCTCTAAACTATGTTTTAAGACTTAAGGTGGGATCACACGATTGCCGCAATGCACCAATTTTACACAATTTTTATTGGGCTGAATTGGAGCACAATATAAAATGTGTCCCAATCAAATTCTCTGCAATCACATGATTGTCACATTGTACTGAAATTTTATTGTCGCAAATTGGTGCAAAACAATTTAGCACCAATAATTGCCGCATTATAGTCACACGATTGTTATTTTATACGGCAACTCTGACAAACACCTGTTGTAGCTGATGACAAACTTTGTTTTGCAAAAATAAAAAAAGGAGTTAAAAATATGGTTTGTTCCTTAAAAAAAAAAAGAAAATTGTTTCGACTATTATTATAATGTTGTGCGGCCTGGCCGTTTTCTATCCCCTGACCAGACTTTGTCAGGTCTTGAAACTCCAAGAATTTTACAATTGTTGTAACAGTAACAACAATTGAATTTTACTTACTGAAAAACAAAAATTATGTTTGGAAGACGCGTTTAAACAGTTTTGAAACTAAATACATGTATACATATGCATATTATTGGCGCGTATTGTCTTCTTTGGTTGCCGCATGAGAACACAATAAATATTGGTGCATTTTTAGAATTTTTATTGGTGATTAGTTGTATGTCAAGTGTTCACACGGTTGTCGCATTAGGGTTGTATTTGATTGGGACATATAGGAACAATATTCGTTTTGGTTGCCGCATGAGCCAATAAATTGTGCTATCACACGATTGGCACACAAAATGTAACAAAAATTGGTGCATTGCGGCAATCGTATGATCCCACCTTTAGGCTGTTATCGCTTCCGACCACTGATTATATTTGGTTTCAATACAAACGTGATTGTTCGTGAGAATTTGTTTCGTTTTTCGTGCGTGAAAGAGCGTGAGGAAAATTATTTTGATCGTGAGCGTGCGTGACTCTATTAACTACAATTAATATCACTTGTTATGAAAAGTTTTTTTTTATTAAAAAGCCCTTATATTAAGTTTGATCCCGTACTTTTTGGGTAAAGTGAGAGCAATGATGAATTTCTCTCAATAATACACAAAAAAGCACTGGAACACCAAAAAACATTTCAACACCAAAAAATTACATCTGGTTTATTTAGATGCTTTAATGAAAACTGAAAGGCACATTTTGAGAATATGAACTGTTTTCTGCACACATCTAGATTTTAAAGTGATTTGCAGGTATTTTTCTATGAAATACTAATTGAAAAACATCAAAATTTATGTTATGTTGGCTGATTCAGTTGTACAGTTTTAGTTTTTATTGCTTACTTTTTGCAACAGCTTAATGTTTAACTAGTTGCCCAAACTATCCCGAAGAACAAGTGCGGGCTGCTTCGTGCAAGAATAACAAGAATTTGTATCTTTCAAGAGCTCTCTCACTTGACCGAACTTTGAGTACGGGAACAGTTATCATGAAAATTGTTATCCCGCGCGCTCCCATCGTTGAGTAGGGGAATAAACGTATTGTGTTCGCTCTTTTCACATAACCAGCTCCAAAATGTATGGGCATTGCCAGAACAGAGAATACCAACACTTTCAATTATTATTTAATTAAATTTCATTAAATTGTTGGCGTAATTAACTGCCAAAAGTGCAAAAAATTTACAGCAATTGAAAAATTTACAGCAACAACGGAAACTATCGTTTTTAAACTTCGCCAAATACAATAAGCGTGAATAGTTTTTCGACAGGCTCATCCATTCTCAAAAATACTAAATGCTTGCAAAGTAAAAATATATTATATATAAATAAAATATACATATATACATGTACACAGAGCTGGGCAGTATTTGAAATATGTACGTACTTAAAATACAAATACGTATTTTGTATTTGTATTTTAAATACGTGTCATGAATGTATTTAGTATTTTGTACTTCAAATACAAAAACTCCTTACGTTCGAGATGAAATTAACAGATTTAGCCACAGACATTTGGATCCTCTAAGTAATCACTGCAATATTTTAGCAATTAATTTACTGGATGAAAAAGAGGAAGTTAGAAGACTTAAAAGATTTCATGTACTAGATCTACCATACAGAAAATAGTATTTCTTATCTATAAAACTAATATTTTAACTGAATATTAAGTGAAGTATTAGGCTTGCTGAAGCTTAATAACCTGTGTTAAGTATTTTCTTGTCATTGTTAAATTTTGTAATCAAATTTACTTATTATTGTTAAAATAGATTGTAAATAAATAAAAATGAAAAAAAAAATACTTGCGCTCTGAAAATTTGTCATAAAACACCTGTTTTCGGGCACCGATCGTGAATCCACCAGGCATTTTATTGATCAAAACCTTGCTTTAATTGTTTTATAAATGTCCCCTCTGCTTGGGGTTTGACAATAAGCAAAATCGGGTTTATAATTACTGTGATATAGAGAAAAAAATAATTACGCAATTTTTTGCCACATTTATTGTTTTATAAAAAAGAACAAAAGGAACAAGACGGGCTCGAACCAGCAACATGCAGGTGGATAAGAAGCTAACACTACCACTGAGCCATCGCTGCTTGTTGGAGAGAGTTGCATTTTAGTGACTGTATTCATAATAAAATCTTAATAAGCATTTTAAAAAATTTTTAGTTAAAATGATTTTATCTCTCAAAAAGCATTTCTTCAAAAACTGTATTCATAATCAGTTGATTAACTAAACTATTTTATTGAACTTGTCCTTTTAGTATTAATAATGCGACACAATAATTACTTTTTTTAACAATAACCGAATATGCAACAATGCTTATGTTACATTTAAGAAAAATATTTCTTAAACTATTTAAAGAATTTATTAAAACTCGTGATTTAATAAAAAAAAAAGAAAATAAAACATATTAAAAGTTAAATGGAAGTAAATTGTTCAAACGATTTCATGAGACAAAAAAATTAGTCGAATAACGAGTTTTAGTTTATTAGTTTTGATTTGTTTTTATATCACTATTGAATTTGCTACAAAAATTTTTAAGAAAGAAAAACTGTGAACATTAAATATAATTAAAAATGGAAAACAAGGAAGGTGCAAAACGCAAACGTTTCGGAAACTGGAATGAAGAAGATTAGGTATGTATGTATTTATACATCGGAGAATTATGTCCCTGAAAATATTAAATTTCTGAATCAATAGATGCTGCTGAAGGAGCTCATCAGTTTTTCACAATAGCTCTGTTTCTTTACTTTTTGGACAAAGTTTGATAAAATGAGACTAAACTATAATTTCTCTCAATAAGCGACAAAAATGCACAAAAGTACGGGAACGAATAAATACAAATATTTTACCACAAAAGAAAACGTCAGGGTTCTGAAAGCTCAATTTAGAATAAACAATTTTTCAGAGAATTCTTTAAAATATTTTTTCAACTACATAATTTCCAAGTTTTCTTTTAGTTTCCGCAAAACATTTATTTCTTCTATGGTATTCTTCTTTGAAACAGCGAACAGCTGAACTACTTGCCCAAACTAGCCCGAAGAAACACTACGGGCTGTTTCGTGCAAGAAGAAGCATAATCTTCTCTCACAAATACTCTCATTTGCCCAATTTTAACTTACGGAAACGCTTTTCGTGCAAGTTTGGATCCTACCTGATGCCAAAGTAGAGTAAAGAAACAGAGCTAAGACAAATAACACAAACGTCATTTTAAAATTGCCTTAAACATGGGTGCAAGCAATTTTAAAAAGTTACTTTAAAAAGACGTTAAAATGAACATTTTAGCTTAAAACTCATTTATGAATACAGTTTTATCAAAGATTCCCTAAAATGTGTTTCAAATACTGTTCAATTTTTTATGAATACAGCCGTAGATGTATACATTTAGTCCCATGTCAAAATTTTAATCTTTTTTCTAATAGGTTTGATTGTTCATAAAACATAGAACTTGCCTTTGGCAAGATACAAACAATAAGTCTCATGTGGGTTGTTAACTTTGCTCAAAAACATTACTTTTGGGAAAAAATCGGCAAATTAAAAATTGGAAGATTAAAAATAAACTTTGTTATTGATGAAAGCCTGTATATTAATTTGAAAAAAAAAAACTTAAAAGAACGATTCATTACTAGTAACTAATGTTTTTTAGTATTGTCACTTTTTGAAAATAAAACAGTAGCAAAATTTTGCGTTTTTAGTTGATGTATGCATTAAATAATTTTTAGCACATACTTTCTTACATAAATTAAAAATGTATTTGAAATAATGTATTTTGAGAGCGGAAGTAATAATACAAAATACTCAAGCGCTTAGTATTTAAAATACGTATTTCAAATATATGTACTTCAAATACTGCCCAGCCCTGGTTAGCACAAACAAAAATTTATAGAGCTCTTGGAAAAATATGTGCACATCATATGATCATTTAATTTTGTGTGATATTGAAAATATGGAGCTGATTCTTATAGTCACACCACACTGCGACGATCGTCATTATCAAAAACAAAGTCGGCGTTTTTCACTTTTTACTACAGATAGTATGTCTAGTAGAACTACAACCAAAAATCGTCACTTAAGCGATTAGCAGAATACAAGGGCATTTCTGTTGTAATCGTCACAAGCAAGTAACGTGACTAAGAGAATCAGGTATTGTGACTTACATGTTTGAACGTGGGGTTGGAATCGGAGTTTTTCTGTTTTGTGATCCTGTTAGACTAGAATCTCGAATGAAATATTGAAGGGATTCATCTTCATCTTCACTACTAAAGGGATTCTTAGATATACGTGGAGGTGGTGGTCTGGGTGGAGGAACTTTATGTGTTTTGTTATGAATTGCTTTTTGTGCTTTCTCTAACTCTATTTCATCGTCTGACGAATCAAATGGGTTTAGATTTTCTTCTGTTGTAGATTTCATGAAAGTTTTTTTTAGTTTCACGTTTTCTTTATTGTTCTCGCAATTTTCTTCCTGTTCTTCATCTGATTTGAATGGATTTAAATCTGGAGGATATTCTTCAAAATTAGCTATATTGCTTTTAATGTGCGGTATTTGAAATTTATTAAAAATTTTTTTTGAAGTTTCCTCATCTAACAGTTCTTTTTTATAGTTTAACTCGCAATTTAGTTTTTCGTTGTCTTTTGTTTGCGTGTGTAAAGGCACTTTTTCAACCATAAAATTTATATTTAAATTTTCCATGTCTGGTTCAACATTACTTAAAGATGATGGCGACTTTTCATGGCTTTCAACATTTGTCAAATTAGATTTGATATCTACTTCATTGAAAACATTCTCCCCAGATAATTGATTTACTAACGCTTGAACTTTGAGGGCGCTAATATCAAGTTGTTGCAGATATGATCTTTTTGTTATATGTGGTTCAGTTGCTTTGTTCTTCTCAAACTGAGAATTGTTTGCAGTTTCAGGATTTATATTTGTACGTAACTGAATAAAATTCATTTCGACCAATTCCTTATCATTAATTATTTGATTTTTATCTGGTTGGGTAATTGAATTATCCTGATTTGGGGCTTCTTTTCTATCCAGCAGGTATTGAGGATACTCTTCTACATCTTCGATTAACCCATCTACTGGGTTTTCTTTGGTTATGTAATAATTCTCATTATTTGCCTTTACTTCTAAATTATCTTTTTCGATTTGCGGATGACGTTGAACTGCTTCCTCTTTAGTTTGTTGCGCCGAACTACTATCAATTTTAGATATGGGAGCAGCCATTTTTCCACTAATGTTGTTGTTGGTATTGTCAACAGACAAAGCACTTATTCTTAATTCGCTGTTTTGATTTTCTCTTCTAGAATTCCTTATGGTAATCTCTTGTACATCAGAAGCAACGAAAGCACAAATAGCAGATGACGAGTCCAATACTGATTGTGCTGAAACTGTAAAACGTCGACTCTCCTCTGGCTTCCCGGGATTGAGATCTTTTAATGGCGGCAAACTTTTAGGAAGATCTGGTGGCCGAGTGGCCTTTGTTAACTCTTCAGTATCATCTTCAGAGTCAGATGTTTCCATTTTTGAATTCTGTATAGACAATTCGCTAGTGTCTCCTTTAGCATCTATTGAATTATTTAAAAAATTTGACAGCGCTGAGTTAGACTTATATGATGCTTCCATAGCTCCCGTTAAACTTTGGACATTTTTTAAGCTTTTAGATTTTTCTTCGTCGCTCAAACTTTTATGCAAAAGGTTTGCATCTAATTCTGGGTTATCGCTTTGATTTTCGAAAAATGCTAAACGTTCTTTTAACGAACTGCGAATAGATCTAGCAAAAGGCTTTGATATATTGGTTTCGTTCTTAGTTGTTTCTCTGAGTTGAACATTCGTTGCACTGATTTCACTACCTAAAGATATACTGTCGACGTTATTTTTATTCACTTCTTCATCAGGACATGTTTCGCAACAATATTGTTCATCTGTTTCCGTTTCATAAAAGCTTCCGGGTGTCAACTGATGGCCACAACGTGCACACTTTAAGCATGTGCGATGATATACTTTTTTACCCACCAACAAACGTTCAGCCAGAAATACAGGTAACTGACATTCCCGGCAGGGATCGCGTTTCGGTACTCCTACCACATGCGCCATCTAAAATAGAGAATTGTTATTAGCACTTTGTTTCAAGTGAAATTTGCAAATGTATTAGAAAAGGTTCATTTTCTATTCAAAAAACATTTTCATGACTGTGGGAATATTGGTTTTGGATTCGACGTCAATTGTTTGATGTTTCTACATACCAAGCGTATTTTGTTTTCAAACAATTGGTACACATCCAAGTACGTAAGAAAATAAGTTTTTGTACTGCAATTATGTTGCTGACTCCGTATTTTCAAACTATGTACATATGTTATTGGGTTTATTTTGCGTTTCATACTTACTTCATTATTCGACGACAATAATTGTACTATTTTAGTGCTCTACATATACTATACCACCCATATTCATAAAAACAAATAAAGGTTTATTACACGCTTATTTGACAAATATTCCGTAGAAATACTTCAAATAAGAGCTTAATAAACTTACAATAATTATTATGAATATGGCCTTATATATATACATATATACAGCCATATTCATAAAAACTATTGAAGGTTTATTACACGATTATTTGACAAATATTCCGTAGAAATACGTCAAATAAGAGGTTAATAAATTTACAATAATTATTATGAATATGGCCTATAGTATATATATATATATATATATATATATATATATATATATATATATATATATATATATATATATATATATATATATATATGTATGTATATATATATATATATATATATATATATATATATATATATATATATGTATATATATATATATATATATATATATATATATATATATATATATATATATATATATATATATATATACAGTGGTGGCCACAAAATTAAAACAATCGGGTGTAATTAACGCTAAACATCAAAATTAAAATAGCCATATCTTTTGATCGAAATATAGTATTGCCAAAAGCTAAATAGCGTTTTGCAGGTAATTTATCAGCCTTTTATTTTGATTCAACTAGTACATTGTTATATAAGTAACAAAGGAGTTACAGGGTAGAACTTAAAAGTCATATTGTTTTAAGACATTTTTACATATTGGCTTATAAATATTTATATCTCGATTTTTATTGGGCTCCTAGTTTTGTGTTTTTAGTATTCATATAAGGTATCACTTTCAGCTGTAACATAATTTTTTTTAATGACGGACAAAAAAGTTACAGCGCAGCATTATGTTGCTAGATAACCCCGATTTTCAGGTTCTTTGATTATGGACCTTCAACTATTTTATGAACCAATAAAATATTTCATTTCCCATTTTTTTTTGTTGTTAATGCATACAAATATATAATATAATAATACACAATAAAATATTTCTGCTAAACAAAAAAATTTACGGTCAAAAATTAAAAGGTCTTATAAAGCGGGTTATTCTAGCAACAAAATTCTGCTCTGTAACTTTTTTGTTCGTCAGCACAAAAATTATTTTATGACTAAATATAATGTCCGAGATTAATACTAAAAATACAAAATTAAGAGCTCGATAAAAATCGAGATATAAATATTGATGAGCCACTATATAAAAAATGTATTAAAATGATAAGATTTTCCAAGTCTACCCTCGTAACTGATTTATTATTTGCATAACCTGGTCTTGGTTGGGGGAGAATAAGAGATATATAAATTATCAGCAAACCACTTGTTAGTTTTTGGCAATATTCTGTTTCGATCAAAAGATATGTCTATTTTAATTTTGATGTTTAGTGTTAATTACCCCCGATTGTTTTAATTTTGTGGCCACCACTGTATATATATATATATATATATATATATATATATCTATATTTAAATATATATATTTAAATATATATATATATATATATATATATATATATATATCTATATTTAAATATATATATTTAAATATATATATATATATATATATATATATATATATATATATATATATATATATATATATATATATATATATATATATATATATATATATATATATATATATATATATATATATATATATATATATATATATATATATATATATATATATATATATATATATATATATATATATATATATATATATATATATATATATATATATATATATATATATATATATATATATATATATATATATATATATATATATATATATATATATATATATATATATATATATATATATATATATATATATATATATATATATATATATATATATATATGTATATATATATATATGTATATATATATATATGTATATGTATATGTACATATATACATATGTCTATATAGTGCCACCTACCAGTTGAAAGATTATTGATAAGTTAAACGCTCAAAAAATTATTGCAAAGAGACTCGTATAGTTTATTAGAAAACGAGTAGTTTAGAGAACAAAAATTAAATACATAAACATAAAATTTATTTGTTTTATAATGGGACATAGGCAGAAGGAGAGCTTGAAGTTAATTCCGCTAGATGACAAACGGATCTTCTTCATAATAAATATTTTAGGTAATTATTTGACAAGTTTTTCATACAATTTTGTGAAATAAGATATTTTTTATAAACCTGAGATAATAAATATTTTAGGTAATTATTTGACAAATTTTTCATACAACTTTGTGAAATAAGATCTTTTTTATAAACCTGAAATAATTTTTAGACAGAAAAAAATATAAGAGATATTTTTGGACCTAAAATGCTTTAAGATTATCTCTTGTAGCAAATATTAAAAACATTTTTGAATCGTAAAATAACCAAATATGAACTTAATTATTTATTTGCTTTAAGAGCCTATTGAAATGTATTAATGCAGGTCCAAGAAGAGACCTTTTTTAAATGTTTTCTGTCTTTTTCAGCTGTCTATATGCCCACGACATTTCGTTGGTGCTGATCAACTCATCAGTAGACTTGAAAAGTTCTTAAAAGTATGTTTGAAACTTTTTTTCAATTCGCAACGTTTTTGTTTTGCTTCTTCAGTTTTCAAACGTTTTCATAAATCCGAAACAAATTTAATTATTAAATGTGGTAGGTACATCTCTGTAAACAAGAAAACAATGCACAAAACCCAAAAAACTTACATTTTTGTGCCAATTTTTCCAAAAATAAGTACAGCTTATAAAATTTCTTTTTATTAATTTCCAAATTTTTTCCTCGTAATTGTGTAAGCTTCAAGAATAAAATGTGTTTCCTTAACTAGTTTTGCGTATTTTTCAAGGCCATAGCTTAAGATATAACAGTATTCATCACCATTTGACAAAATCTTTAAACGTTTTTCTTGCGTAAGTGCTCTAAAATTATCAATTAGACTTTACTCTTTTGAATCGAATTGAAAATTAAAATGTCTGGGCTTTACTTTTTCTGGAGAAGGTAATAACTTATCACTGGGACGCCTGAATATTTTTAATGCCCATTTTCACCAACTCTGATTATATTTAAATCGGAACTTCAACAACCAGTCAGTTACACAAAAATGTATATCATAAAGGATAATTAACTCTTAACCGTCACTATTTAACAGTAACGTTGGTGTTAAATTTAACCGACCAAAATTCGTCCGTTAAAATGTTAAACAGTAGCTCGTTTCTATATTACTCGCATCGCGCAATTTCTCACATGAAACAGCGAGATTGACACAAAATCCAGGCCAATCGAAACAAAAAATGGTGTTGCTTTCACAACTGTTTCTGATTTGTAATAAGTTTCTCACATGTGATGTCAAAACATCCCACCGATAAAAACTGTCCAGAATTATACATTTTAGCAAAAACAAGTAAGAGTGCTATATTCGGCTGGGCCGAATCTTAAATACCCTTCACAATGGTACATACATTCCGATTGATTTTTGGTGCGAAAAGTTGTTTTATTTGGCTTTTAAATGGGCCGATTTTTTCTGAATTTCAATATCAGATCCACTACCGGGATTTAACACAGGCTGCAAAACTTTTATTTAAATAATTCCTAATATGCTCAAGTTCAACCACTGGGTGACACCAATTCTTTTTAATATCAATGAAATAAAGAAAAGCAAAATGTATTTCTTAATTATTTATCAGTTAACTTTATAGTAAAATTTATTTAACAAAAAATTGCATATAATTGCATTATTTTTGAATTATAATGCTAAACATTGCCATTAAGTGTGATTTTCTTTTCAATTTACTTACGTATGTGGGTACATGCATACGTATGTATGTACATATGTATCTATAATAGAAAACGCTAAAATAAATTCTTTATTATTGAATATTTTCAGTGTGTTCCATAAAACAATGATTATATACATACATATATACATACATATGTACATATTTACATTGCTTGCTTTTACAAAATTATTTTTTTCTTGTGCACGTTGTTGATGATCTATTGCGTATCATCATACACATGTGTGTGTGTATGTACATATGTAAGTACGTAGGGAAACCCAAAATGATTTTTTGTGTGAATGAATTTGAAGACGCAATTGTTTAAAAGAATTTCATTGCGTACCCTTTTTTCAACAATTCTTTATATCACTTTCATTTTCAAGCTCGTGTATACATATGTACATACATACACATTTTTACAACAAAGCAAAAAAATTGTTTATGCTAACATACTTGCATGCATACATACATACATATGTATGTAGATACATACATACCTACATGCATACAAACGTATCTACATACATACATACATACATACATACATACATACATACATACATACATACATACATACATACATACATACATACATACATGATCGCAAATATTATATACATATGTATATAATATTATATACATATGTATGTACCATTATGATTGATTTTTGGTACCAAAAGTTGGGTGCATATGGGCCGATGTCCAAAAATTTTCTAATTTTGCCCCTAAACAGCCTGTATGTACCATTCCGACAAATATTTAGTGCAAAAAAACTGTTTCGTTTAGCTTCCAGGCCCGACTTCTTGAGATATCGGGAGGCGCTATATCTCGAACATATATGGGCCGATGACAAAAAGATTTCCAGTTTTGCTTCTGACTAACCTATATGTATCATTCTGATTGATTTTTGGTGCCAAAAGTTGTTTTATTTAGCTTATAGAGCCGATTTCTTGAAAAATCGGGAGACGCTATATCTCACGTATATATAGACCGATTGCAGACATTTTCAAATTTTGCTTTTAAACACCTTATATGTACCATTCTGATCGATTTTTGGTACCAAAAGTTGTTTTATTTGGCTTTTAGAGCCGACTTCTTGAGAAAACTTGAGGCGCTATATCTCGAGTGTATATGGGCCGATGTCCAAAATTTTCCACGTTTGCCTCTAAATAGTCTATATGTACCATTCTGATTGATTTTTAGTGCCAAAAATTGCTTTATTTGGCTTAAACAGCGGATTTCTTGAAAAATCAGGAGTCGCTATATCTCAGATATATATGGACCGATTTCAAAAATTTTCCAATTTTGCTTTTAAACACCTTATATGTTCCATTCTAATCGATTTTTGATACCAAAAGTTGTTTTATTTGGCTTTTAGAGCCGACTTCTTGAGAAAACGGGAGGCGCTATATCTCGAGTGTATATGGGCCGATGTGGAAAAATTTTCCACTTTTGCCTCTAAATAGCCTATATATACCATCTTGATTGATCTTCGGTGCCAAAAGTTGTCTTATTTGGCTAATAAAGCCGATTTCTTTAAAAATCGGGAGACGCTATATCTCGGATATATATGGGCCGATTTCAAAAATTCCTTCATTTCTAGGATTTAATGAGCACTAAAAATGATATGATTTAGTTTTTAAGAAAAAAATTTTTTTCAAAAATCTGAATACAAAAATTACACAAAATATCCCTCAAAACCCGGTTTTTTGAATATATCTCGGCTATCCGCGGACCTATCTTACTGAATTTCAATAGCAGACCCACTACCGGGGTTTCACACGTTTTAGCGAAAGAATGAGGTTTCTATCTCAAACCGTTTTCTCAGAAACGGTATTTCAACGACTACAGACGGACAGACGGACAGACGGACAGACGGACAGACGGACAGACGGACAGACGGACAGACGGACCGACGGACAGACGGACAGACGGACAGACGGACATCGCTCAATCGTAATCGCTATTGATGCTGATCCAGAATATATATACTTTATGGGGTCTTAGATGGATATTTCAATGCGTTACAAACGGAATCACAAACTTATATATACCCTTACACATTTATGTGAAGGGTATAAAAATAAACTAAATTTGATTTCAGATGTGCGGAAAAGTGATTCTTTTTGAAGATTGTGTTATTAGTTTATAAAAACCTTTTTTTATTTACAAGTGAAAATTCAGGATTTATTTATTAAAATTTAAAGAACTGGCAAAATACATTTAAAATTATTAAATTTATTTTTAATACTTCACTGCAATATTTTTAAATTGTTTATATTTTTGTTTATTTTAACGACTTTCTTTTGTGGCTTATTTTTCGCTCATTTTGTTGTTTATGTATTTTTTGCAAAGAAAAAAGGTCCTACCACGCATGTGAGTAAAGGAAATAATGTGGGCATGTGTATATGATTTCTTTATTTTAATTGGCAATTGAAAGGCAGACAGACGAAGTTTGTAGTTAACGAAACGGTGTGGTGAGTGGATAAGTTACTCTTCTTTTAGATATACATATGCTTTCGTCTTTAATGTTCGTATTTAGAACGAACACAATATTAAAACTACGATGATTACTTTAATTAATTTGGATTGAAAACTGCATAAAATACACATTTTTAATTTATATGTTTGGAAAAATACCTAAATACCTGATATCTGATACCTTCAACCGAAACATTTCCTGAGGAATTTAAATTTTTTGTTATGATTAAATTGACTTGACTGAAGATTACTTCTACATGACAGAATAATGATGTAATGTTATTATATTTTGAACAAATGTTGCTAGTAGAAAGCTTCAAAATTAACATAGTTCAATTTAGCCGGTTTTAAATACTGAATTAATATATGAAAATCATTACTTTTTAGAAGAAAATCGGCACTTTGTTGATTTCGGGACAAAAAATGGGCAGAATGACAACCGTTGCCTTTCGAATCCTCTGTAAAAGGATTCGCAAACAAAACTAAAACAAACGTAAGATAAAAAGCTAATTCGATAGAAATATAATTATATACGAGTTAAGAACAAACAAAAAAATAAATAAATAAAAAAGTATTCATTTTCGTTTTAATGCTTGAACAAAAAATGAGGTTGAATTAAAATTAAAGTCCTATGAAACAAAATCAACATCGAGATATATTTCTCGATGTTGATTTTGTCTCAACCTTATTTTCTTCGTGTTTAACCTTTTTTGGCGTCTGTTCGACAACGGGTTTTACGTTTCAGAGAGCTAATAATATTCATAGTTAAGAAAGGATAAAAAAGCCATTGGGGATAGGTAAAGCAACTATTGAGCAATATACGTATGTACATAGAGATATTCAAGTGTAATTGGTTAGTAAGCAGTATAAGACCGTGACTTACTATCTTACACAATCGTGCGCTCAAAAAGTGCGATAATGTGGACAAAAAGTGAATGTATATGACGAAAAATTGTTTGACAAGTCTGTCGGATTTGCTAATCTTTTGAAAAAATTTCAAAAACAATTCTTTCTATAGAGTTGATTTTTCGAAGATGTTAAGAAAAGTGTACAATAGTGTGGACGTTTTGATGCGACTTTTTTGTGTAGAACTATGAGATTTGTTTAGTAATTTCCAATTAACGAATCGTACGATTGTTTAGGATAGTGAATCATGCTCTTTAGCTAAAAAGAGTAAAAGAGTAAGAGGAACCAAATAAGTTACTGCATAAGAACTTACCTGTTTTCAAAAAATGGATCCAATATTTGTAGAACAACAACAATTATGATGAATGTGATGTATGACAAGTAATCGGCGATTCAAACGCAAAAGAAAGTATTCAACACGCATTTTAAAACTAAATAGATTTTGAATCTCTTATGTACTAAGTAAACAGAATATTATTCTATTTCAATCAAATATTTTTTAGTATTATTTTTGTTATGTTTGAAATAACTTTTATTTCATACCATATTTCCTAAATGTTGTGAAATGTGAGCATTTTGCACTCGGTTTAGCTCATTTGTATATTTTTTTCTTTAAATAAACAAAGTACGAGTATGTATTTGAAATGGATTTTTTTTTTGCCTTAAAAATTATATATTTTGTTCTGCGCTTGATCGTTCCGTTTTTAATGTGAATTACGATATATACAATATTAACTTTATAAATTTCTATGTTTAACGTTAACAAAATATTTCAGGTTTATATTGTCCGATTATGTCCAGGCTTTTTTCATCCTATTCGAAGAAGAAATAAAAGAAAGAAAACATATACAATTTAAATTATAAGAATTTAAGACTTTGTAAAGCTTATTAGTAACAGTTTGCTGAAAAAAATTATGCATTTTTGTTGCATCTGCTGTTTTAGACTTTATGTGTTTTGCAGTGACATTTCCAGTACTACGTTTCATCTGTAATATGAATGTATGTTTGTCAAAATTGACATTTACAGATGGTTTACAATTTTTGATTTCACACTTTAGTTTTTTTCTATCTGACATAATCTATAATAGTGAACAAAAGCCACAAATGTATACGTATGTATGTATTTAAATAAACAATTCACTTTTCATTGTATTTTAGAGGATTGCAGTTTTGTGTTCTTTTCCAATAATAACATAAGTAACTTGAATTTAATATACATATTTTTGACTGACCACAAACACTATGCTTATAAAACAGCTAATGTGATGCGTTTTTGCAGTTGAAAATAGAACACGCTGTAATTGAAAACTTTTACACTGAAAAACGCTATATACATATGTATATGAGGATATTTTTTTATGTTTACACGTTGTGCGAATTTTGCAGTGAAAAATTTTATCGGTATACTGCACAATACAAAAAGTGTGAAATAGGCTTAACAGAAAAAGTGTAATTTATATCTCAGCATTTCCAATATAACATACAATAAAATGCATAATGTAATTGCAGCATTACATTAAAAAGATTTTTTAGAGAGCAGTGTTAGTGAAAGTAAAACGGGCAGGTTTTTTTATATATGGCCTTTCAAGATTTTAGAAACCCTTAGCCAAAGTGTGAGACATATGTATATGCATATGTACATGTGAATGTGTGTATTGAAAAGAGAATATTTCGAGAAATTTAACTTTTGAACTCTGAAATGCCTCAGACAATGTACTAAATCAGGGTTAAAGAAATAATTCTATTTATCCAATCTATTTTCCGCAACTCTAGTGGGATTCCGTAACTTCTGTTTTGTTGGTTGCAGTAACGATTATGATATTCTGTAACTTATTGTTAACAACTTTACTATAATCAACCACCATGTCGGAATATTAGTCAAATACAACGCCAAACCAAGTTTATAACTAACAATTTTACATTACGTAGCCGAGTCATAGTCCAATTACATCAAATGGTTTATGATTAGGCTAGAATATTAAACAATGGCTTGTAATCACACTGACATGGCAAACAATGTATTATTAAAATTAACAGCAATCAAGTTTTAGCTGATAAGATGGCGCCAATAAAATCTACTTACAGGAAACAAAATCGCCAGTTCGCTTTTATTCTTAACATTGACAAACGTTGTTATAATTAGTGAAAACGGAACCGTGCTACTGATACTTCTACGTCCGTCCGTCACAGGCCCCATTCTCCCAAACGGTAAGATCTCTAGCTCTGAAAATTTTCACAAGAAACTGTAAAAATTAGATAGAATCAGATGTATCTTTTGAACTATAAGAGGCACAAAGCTGAAATTTTCACAGGACATGTGGTTATATAGGCTCTACAAAAAAAAAAACATCCAAAGTCAAAAACCAAATTTGGAACTACGGTGTGCTCCCACACAAGGAACTGTAAAAATTAGCTAAAAGTAGCTGTAACTTTTGAAACATAAGAAGAGCTAGAGAGCTGAAAACAGCAAAAACTGAAGAACCAAAGGGTGCTCCCATGCAAGAATCTGTGAAAATTAGCTAAAAAGACGTAACTTTTGAACCATTAGAGCTAGAGTAGAAATTTCCACACGATATGTAGATACATAGGTTCTACGGCAACAAATACCAAAAACAACAAAAAGTTAAGAACTAAATGGTGCTTCCATACAAGAAATTGAAATTAGCTGTAACTTTTGAACCGTAAGAGATAGAGACTTCAAATTTACACATTACAAATTTACACATTACAAAAATTTACAAATTACAAAAAATAACAAAAATTGCAAACCTAAATGTTGCTCTTCATACGGAGATACCCTTTAGTTTGAAAATTTACCTTAGTTTTTGAACCGTAAAGGATAGAGATTTAAAATTTTCACAGTATATATGAAAATCCGGTATAACTTTTGTACCGTAAGAGATAGAGGCTTGACATATACACGTTGTGTGTAGTTGTCTGGCCTTTACAACAGCACACACTAAGAACAATAAAAAATAAATAAAATCTAAAGGGTAACATATACAAGCGGCACCCCTAGCCTACACTGAGAGAAAATTAATTTATTCTGGTAATGAAAGGGCTTCATTGAATGTTCTTCACTGCACGAATGTACAGGCTAAGTTCAAGCTCTACATGATTTCCTTCGTTGCTATTAATGTAGAAAAGAAAAACATTTTTATTTTATTTTTAATATTACTTTTTATTAAATTTGTCATTAAGTGAACGATTGATTTAGTACTAAACTTCAAAGAAAACAAGTATGGTCTTATCAAATAGCTTGCTATTCTGTTATTTAAAATTCTTGTAATGGTTGAATTGGTGAGTAAATGACTTAAGAAACGTGAGGTTCCCAGGTTCGAATCTTGGCAGAGGCAGCAAACAAAATAAATGATGATAGAATTATAAAAAGGAGGGTGGAGAAGCAGGAATCAAGAAAAACAAACATGAACTGAGTTGTAAAATAAGAATAATAAAAACAAAAGAAAGGGAAAGAACAAGAAAAAAACAGAAAAAAATTTAGTAATTTGTGTTTTTTCTGTGCTAGAAAACGATTTGATATCAATGAAACATTCTTCATTAATAGAATGAAATGCTTCGTTAGCTCGTTATTAATGAAAAACTTCATCCACAGAATGATGAAAATCATGCCAGGAAAGAAGCTTTTTCTCTTAGTGTACCACGGTAGTACGGAACCCTTGCTGTGCGAGTCTGTCTTGTACTTGGCTAATTTTTTTTATATTTCACCGATTTGTGTTGTTTTTGACGGGGTGATTGTTACCAGTATTTTTATGTGTATGTAGTACATTATTGACGTATCTGTCTCCTTTTATATCTATATTTACATACTTAGGTTTTTTTTTACTTTTTACAAGTTGTGGTAAAGAAAGATTCCTCGTGATATAAACGTTGCTTAGAGAACAAGTAAAACATTAGACTACTCTGACTACACTGTTTCGTTAAAACTTTTTCGTTGTTATTTTTTAATATGTCGGTGTTTGTTACTAGTTGATTTGAATTTATCAAAGATCCCAAGTTGTTTCATTGAAAAAATAAAAACCCTGGCTAATCGAATGCACTAATACTTAACTTATTTCTTTGTACTTTTTAACAAAAATCGAGTTTGCCTTTCTACATGTTTTCAACGATATGTGTACATTGTAAACTTTATCTAAATTTAATTAAAATCATTTTGAATCTAATTACTATTTGAAGCGTAACAAAACGCAACTAGTTACACTCTGATTAAAGACTTTAATGTAACGAATCGAAAAAATAATATATGTAATTGTATTTCTTCCAAAATACTTGCCGTACAAGTTTTGTACTGTGTGTTTTTATAATACTAAACACATACATATGTAATCTAATACCCAAACTGACGGTAGTCTATAATCATGAATAAAACTCATGTATTTTATTCTTGCAAAAGCCAAATAATAACACTGTGCTTCAATTTGAAACTTTTTTTCCGACAGACCGGGAACCCAGTGACTAAACCCAATTCGGGTGCGCTGAATTCAGTGGTGCTAACCGTTTTAGCTCTTGTTTTTTAGATATACCGTTATCTTAAAAATGGAGGAGGTAGGACATAATATATTTCCTTAACTCAAAAACGGTTTAAGATATTGAAAAAAAAAAAATATAAGAACCGAAATTCCGCAACAAAATTACCTTTTAATAACTGTAAAAGTGTTTTTAATTAATTAATAGTTTAGAAAATACAAATTTTTTTCCATGAAAAAAATTAAGTTTTTTGCAAAAGTTCGAAAATTTTTGTTCTTGTTTTGTTCAATGAATTTTCACACACTCATAACAAATTAAGTTTCAAATCGAAAAAGCCATAAACGACTAAAATCAGTGCTCAACTTTGGAAGTCACAAAAAATCAAAAATTGCAGTTTCAAACGGCCACCAAACAAAGCCTCAAAAATTAAAAAACATTGTTTTAATGAAATGAAAGTTATATGGAAGAAACATTTTGTTTGCTTATCAAAATAATGCAATTTTAACTGACGGAAGTAAAAAATAAACTCACATGTCGATACCCAAAAAGCAAAATTCTTTAACTAACAAATTATATACATACATATGTACGTTAAACTTCGGAATGATACCGTCATCCCTCGTCCACTTTTCGTTTTTGAACATACCGCTTTCAGCGTTGTGCCAACTTCAGCGTTCTTTACCACATAATGGTGCCGTTAGTCGGTAAAATACATGTGTCATATACACATTTCAAAAAAGAAAACGACATAAATTAAAAAATGTTGCATAGCTTCTTTTCTAAAATAAAGTAAAATCTTCTGGATACTCGTTCTTCGACCTTTTTATTTAACTTTGTTAGATTTTATAAATGAGCTTAAGGTCACTCAATTCTCAATAAATATATTTTCTATTTATTGATAAGTTTTTTCGATATTTCGATACGCCTTTGTGTATCTTCTTCCTGAAGAAGATACACAAAGGCGTATCGAAATATCGAAAAAACTTATCAATAAATAGAAAATATATTTATTGAGAATTGAGTGACCTTAAGCTCATTTATAAAATCTAACAAAAATAAAATAAAATCATTTTGTGTTTGCTTCTACATTTTGTACATTACGATTTTTTGATTCATAGAGTGAAAACGGAACCCTATTACTGAGACTTCGCTGTCCCGTCGTTCGTTCGTCTGTCACAGTGCCCATTCTCCGAAACGGTAACTGGAGAGCTGAAATTTTCACAGGACAAGTAGCTACCCGGGCACTACAGGAGCAAATACTAAAAACTTAAATAGAGAAGTAGACTTTTGCACAGTATATCAAGTGTCCTGTCCTCTACAACTTGTACGGTAGTACGGAACGCTGCTGTACGAGTCAGTTTCATAGTTGCCTGAATTTACTTTTTTTGTACCGCTGTCGCTGAAATTTCCACAGTATTTGTAGTTACATTGGCTCTACAACAAATAAGAAAACAAACAAAAAGCTAAAAACTAAACGGTGCGCCCTTACAAGAAATTGAAAATTAGATATAGGACTCACTTAAACAAATTAATTTATATGTTGTATTCTCTGAGACTGTACTAAAATTTTCAAGGCATCCTTATAACGAAAAGAGTTCACAAAATTTACGAGTTCTAATTAATTGCTTCATTTCGGCCACATCGTACTTGAATATATCAATAAGACACTAATTTGTATTTCAAACAAAATGGTACAAATTCTAAGCAAATATTGTTAAAAACGTTAATAAACAGTATTACAGTTAAACCTCGATTAACCGGCTCGCGCGGGACCGGGACTAGCACGGATAATCGAAATACACGGTTAATAGAGGTTTTATTAAAACGTATAAAATTTCATTTTTATACAATTGTGGCCACACATTAAAAAGGGGAATCACCGGATTCAAATTAACATAATAAAAAATCATATGAATGCTGCACGGATAATAGAGGTAAAGCACGGATAGCAGAGGTAAAAAATCAAAAAGATCTGCATGCCGGTTAATAGAGGTTTAACTGTACTTTATACTTAATTTTTTATTGCATATAATAGCATCACATACGCATCATAGGATTAGTGAGGCATATGATCCATATGTCTCACTAATCCTCGGTATCACTCTATTGAAATTAAACCTCACGATTCTTGAATTTCTACCCCAAATTTTCTGGTATTTTCGAAATTACGTTCTCCAACTTAGTTATCAATATGCCCGTTTTATTGAAGCCAAAAAATAAACAAAATAGTGATTTAACTAAAAAGAAGTAAAAGAAAGGATTAAACTGTCTACTCTTAATATGCAAGTAAATAGAATATCCAAGAGAAAGGACGAACTCGTTGCTATTAGTTAGACTGATTCGCACAGCAAGGGTTCCGTACTACCGTGGGGTGTGCAGTACCCTATAATTTTTAACTTTTTATTGTTTTTAGTATTTGCTGCTACAGAGGCTACACAACTGCACACACCATGCAAATTTCAAGCCTCTATCTCTTACGGTTCAAAAGTTATAGGTGATTTTCAAACTCAAGGGTGTCCACGTGTATGAACATTAATTAAATTTTAGCTTTTTGCTATTTGTTGTTGTAGAGGCATTCGAACTACATATACTATTAACATTTCAAGTCTCTATATTTTACGCAGGTAAATATTCAAATTAAAGGGTGTACCCGTATAAAGGGCAAGATTTAAATTTTCACTTTAACCTATTTTGGGTATTTGTTGTTGTGTAAAGCCCGGTAACTGTATATCCTGTGCAAATTTCAGGTCTCTATTTTTTACGGTGCAGAAGTCACAACTAATTTCAGTTTCTTATATTGGCGCACCTTTTGGTTTTTAATTTTTGTTGGTTTTGGTATTTGCAACCACATATCCTGTGCAAATTTCAATTCTCTATCTCTTATGATTCACAAGTTACAACTATACTTGCGTAGTACCTTATATGGGGAACCCCTTTAGTTTTTAACTTTTTGTTGTTTTTGTTTATTGTTATAGAATCTGGGAAATCACATGTACTTCAGCCTCATAGCTCTTACCGTTCGGGAGATTGAGACCTGTGACGGGCCTCACGGGTTCCATTTTCACTCTATGAGCACGGGGTCCTAATAGGGTCACGGTTTCTTGTATGGAGACCTTCTCTCGTTTTTAACTTGTTGTTTTTAGCCATTGTTGTTGAAAGGCCTGTCAACTACATATGCATACTGTAAAAATTTCAAGTCTATATCTCTTACGGTTCAAAGTTTATAGCTAATTTTTAAGCTAAAGGGTGTCCCCATGTATAGGTCAACATTTAAATCTTTTATTTTTTTGCTATTTTTGGTACTTGTTGTTCAGCTGATTACATTTTTATTGGAGCACCTATTAGTTGTCAAGTTATTGTTGTTTTTGGTATTTTTTTCTTGAAGAAGCTACGTAACCACGTATCCTGTGCAACTTTCAAGTCTCTATCTCTGATGGTTCAAAAGTTACAGCCAATTTGAGCTAATTTTCACAATTTCTCGTATGGAAGCACCCTTTAGTTCTTAACTTGTTTGTTTTTTGGGAATTTGTTTCAAGTCTCTATCTCTTATGGTTCCAAAGTTACAGCCAATTTTAGATCATTTTCACAGGTTCTCGTATGGGGACTCCCTTTAGTTTTTAGGCCTGTGACTGACGAACGAACGTAGAAGTCTCTGTAATAGGGTTCCGTTTTCACTCGATGTGTACGGAACCCTAAAAAACAAAACAATATTGAATGCGAACATCTAGAATGTGTTAAATTTTATACTTCTTACAAGAACACAAGTATATACATACATACATTACAATAATAATATATATGTATATATAAAATTCTTTGTGTGTATGTATGTACATATGTAACGTATAGACTTCAAAACGGCTGGGCCGATTTTGATGAAATTTTCAGGGAGTCTTCAGAATATTCTGGCGGGTGACACTGTGAAGTCTGAATTTCGATTTTCGGTATGGGGGCGGAAGGGCGTGGCAAAGGAACCCCTGTACATTAAAAAGTAAAATATAGCTGTAACTTTTGAACGATAAGAGCTAGAGAGCTAAAATTTGCACAGGATATTTATTTCTTCGTAAAGCATGTGTTTACAACAACAATCACTAAAAGCAACAAAAACCTGACGTAAAAGAAAACACCCTGTACATTGAAAAGTAAAACTTAGCTGTAACTTTTGAACTATAAGAGCTAAAGAGCTGAAATTTGCACAGGATATGTTTTTACACATGCTCTACAATAACAAATACCTAAAGCAACAAAAAAAAATTAAAAATAAAGGGTGGCCAGCAACGCGGACCGGGTCATCTAGTAATAATATAAACAAACGGTGAGGGATTCAACGAAATCATTAAAAAATAAACGTTTCACTATTTAATAGGACAGATGTATATCAATACTGTGGTATGATGAGATGTTTTAACTACTAGGGTTTTAATCACAAAGCCCTTTGGCTTGCAAACATAAAGAAGCTATTTGTGCCAAATGTAGTGAAACATGTCATTCGTATAAAAATTTCCAAAGTAATATAATTAAGTGCATAAACTGCGAAAAGGCAAAATATGAATTAAACTTAAACACATAAACACAAACCAAGACTGTAAATATGGGAATTTTCCTATATTGAAAAGAAAATCTAAGCAGAAAAGTTAGCCTAGTACGCGGTTCCGTATCCGAATCAATTTGGATTCTTCTATGTCGACAGCTTGCGTTCGCATAGGCTTTCGTTATAAAATTTTTGGCATTTACTTCACAGAGACGACAGATCGGTAAATTAAAGTTTTGGTTGATTTTTTATGACAATATTCAATAATAATGACAATATTCAGTAAAAACTACTAAATTGTTCTTATGTAAATACAGATCTTTTTAAAACTGGTCAGTTGTATCTGACAAACCAAAGCAAATACATATGTACATAAATAAGTACAAAATAAAAAAGCAAACATTTTGAAAGTGTAGAAATATTTGTTGTGCTGTTTTAAAATTTAAAAGTATTTTTTTTCATAGACATTTAATAAGTACTTTGACACACTGAACACTGGTATTTCTCTGGCAAACTCAGGATTTACTTCCATTTAGCAAACAAGTGAACTATACAACGAGTTACCATCGGTTACTACGATTTGTATTTTTGAATTAATTAAGTTCATATTTGAATATTCAAAGAGCTTTTACTTGTTGATACTTTCAAAAATACAAATCGTAGTAACCGATGGGAACTCGTTGTATAGAAAATTGCAAGAAAAGTAAAAGAGTTGCAAAACGAAAAGAAATGTTTACTGTGTTAAAGGTCTGTTTGAACATTTTTGATTCTCATTTTGTTCATGGGAATTATGGATTAAGTAGTTAAGTTTCAAACAAACTTTTAATAATTTTTCAAGTCTACATATAGACAGCTGAAAAAGACAGCAGAAAACATTTAAAAAAGGTCTATATTTTTGGACCTGAATTAATACATTTCAATTGGCTCTTAAAGCAAATAAATAATTAAGTTTATATTTACTAAATAAAATGAAAAATAGTTGTATTTCCCAGTTTTTTTAACAAATAAATACAATTTTTTTTTTTAATCTTTTATACATTTATATTTTTTGTACTTTTAACCTGTATACTTTTTCTTTTTTTTTTAACAATTTTTCACATTTTCTTTTTAACTTTACAATGGACGCTATAATTTGTAACTATTTCTACTGAGATAGCCAACGATTTTTCATCTGTCAAATAATGATACAAATACAATAGCATTCACTTTTTGTATATGAAACTTGACAATAATTGAACATGTATTGCATGTAGAATTGTTACACTGCCTCCACTTGTTACATAATAACGGAACTTTTTAATCGCTACCACATATGCGTAAATTCAACTTACCTGTTTCAACACAGCTGGTCAATTAGGAATAAAAGCGGATCACGACCCTATGTTTGTATATTGGTCAAAGAAGTATAAAATGTTAACAAGCTGTTTTTTGAAAGTTTTCGACTAATTTGCAAAAACTGATAAGCCGGCGGCTAAATTTTAGCCAATGTGAACTATTTGAGGCCACGGCCGGCTTATCATCGAAAAAAGTCGGCTATCAACCGGCTGTGAGCCGAACGAATTAGACCTTTGCTACCAATTGCCCTAAAATGAAAGCGTGCCGCCGGATGCTTACAAATTTTGTACGCGAGGCTGGTTCTGGTACAGTGTTCCCAGGTCAATATATTTCTTCCTCCCAGAAAAATTTTAAAACCCCCTAAAATGCAATGTTTTTCTACAAAATCCCGCTAAAAAACGCTGGTGAGCATTCTGCTTCAGTTTGCGAATCACCAATATTAATGCATTGACAATGCGGAAAATGCATAAAATTTTAACTTTCCCCAATAAAAAAGAATTAAAAATTCTGCGTATCTAGAAAAAATCAAGTGTCTCCAAAAATATTAAAAGTTTCTAATTTATCAGTTGAAATTCAAATTTATCAGTTGAAAAACCTTCTAACTTCTGCCATTTTACCGTTCAACCAAACACAGAAATTCCCTAAAAATAAATTGTTTCCCCCTAAATTTTCCCCGAAAGAATTTAACACCCCACATTTACCACTAAAAGAAAAAAACCCCTAAATCTAGGGGAAAACCTCCTAAGCTGGCAGCACTGTTCTGGTAATACCATAGAGGAAAAATCTCTTAGCGATGACAGTTTTGCATACCTACGAATAAACCTATGAAATTAAATTAAAAAATATGTGGCCAAATTGTCGCATTCGATATCGAATGAACTATCGAGCAAAAATAATGTGAAACAAAAGCAAAATAAACAACAAACATACAGCATAAGTGACGGAATTCGTACGATATCGAATGCGACGATTTGGCCCATGATTTTGGATGCTTAAAACCGTTTATGAATTTGCAAGGTTACGTTCTGTGCAAAAGCTTTCCTGTTTTACCAGTATTTTCATATTTTTCTTAGTAAATTCCGCAATTTTAACAGACTACAGGCCTCGGGCAGACTTCAACTTCAGTATTGGAAGGTATCTCCTCTACAAACCTATAATACTCATTTCTTCCAAAGCCTGTCTCCTTATTCTAAAGTTTCCCGATTTGTGATAACATAATGAAAAATGATTCATCAATAAATATGCATGTATGTATGTGCATACATAGGTACGTACATATATACATATGTAAATTACAAAAACTACAAAAACAACACCATAAAATCCACATTAAAAATTGCACTTGCAACGAAGAATATAACGCAAGGGCCAACTTCTTTTGTAAAAATAAACATAATTTTTCTTTCGAATCATTAAAACTAGTCAGTAATTATTTCTTTATAATCGCAAAATATATAATTACATTTCTAAACCAGCTACAGAATTACGATACAACCATTCCCACTAACACGGATTATAACAATCACAGAATAACAATTCTCAAAGAAATTTAGAGTTAAACTAAACCATGAAATCACAGCCGTACCTGTGCATGAAACGTCAAAATATTTTGTTGCCACACTAAAATTATTCAGTGTATATAAAAGCTGCATGTTGCTTTACATTTTTCAAACTATGGCAATACAGTTCACTGCAGTCTCAACTGAGTGCACTGCAATACCAAGCGTATTTTTAACGTTCTTGTTGCTGTTTGAACATGACATTTGACATCCTAAATAAGGGCGTCAAGTGTTTGTTTTTCTGTCTGAATCACAAACTTTCATGCAAAATGGAAAGTGTTTTTTATAATCTTCGTATACGAATTGTAATTAAATATCTCAATAAAACCTACGACTCATAAACTAAAGATAACATGAATGTGGTAGTGTACACGTGCAAAAATGTTAGACAGCAAAAATTCGCTTGACGTGGTACTTTAGGTTATGCTGCTACTAATAAGCAACTACACTATCTTACTTCCATCATACTTCGTTCCATCTGTCAAGACAAGTAAGTACGTTCAAAAGGTATTATAATAAAGGTATACGATTCTTTGGCTTGAAAAAATGTTATTCATGAACGAAATCTATGTATGCATGCATACTAGGGCCTGTCGATTTAGTAATCGATACTTTGCCACCGATTTTTCGATAGCTTTTCGCATGAGCAAACAAAAACTTCCCCTACGATATATCAAAACAAATATTTTCGAGGCTTCCATACTACACCTCCCATACAAAAATAAATTGAAAATCAGACGCCTCGAAAATTATTTTTTTAATATCTTTTCACACTCTAATTAGGCTTGTTCTACCACCGGAATTTTGTACGAAATAATTGATGCCCAATTTACTAATAATTCCAAAAACCAAAAAGTATTTTGAGCATCCTATTACACATTTCCCTGTACAAATCGATTTTCGTTTGGAAAAAAACATGTGCTTATATTACTGAGAAGCACTCAAACACTCAAAAATGATTTGGAAAATCATTTAACTTTTTATTCGAATTTTATCATTTACAACTATTAATTTTATCGGGCTTGAGTTCGATGTTAATCCTCAAAATTGAGAAAGATTTGTTTCTGTGATAAAATTGGAGGGATTGACACTTTTAAAGATAACAAGAAAATTAAGATTAAAGACCCACTGGCTGGGGTACAACACCAAATATCGTATAAATAACCGAGGTGTAGAGGAATTTGTCCGACTTCGAAAGAATTTCAATGTGTTATTCGTTTTAAAAGTATATGAATTAGCTCATTGTTAAAATGCAAAGAGAATTTTGAAAATCAGCTTATAAATTACAGATTTTCAGTCAATGATTGAGGAAATAATTTTTCTCGATTTCGAAAAAAATAGAAATAAAATATAGTAATTTAATATAAATGAAATATAGTCTATATTTTAAGTTGGACAAAATTTTACTAAAATCGATGCAGTAGCTTCGAAGACTATCAAAAACAAACATAATGCAATGTTTACCCATTTTGTATCCTCATAAAGTTGGTACCAGACACTTGTCAGTTTATCTTCAGTGAGTATTAAAATTCTTTTTTAATTCCTTTGCTGCTTGCATTAGGTCCGTAGATACAGAGTTACAGATTTTGCCTTTTTTACTCCCTATATACCCAAGTTCTAAAAAGTGGCAAAATCTATTTGAGATTTTTTGAGTGGGAAAAAGTCAGTTTTTCCTGTTCCCATCTCTCTTATAAATAAATGCAACTCAAAAAAGTAACAAAATTTAGTTTTTACCTCTCCAAACATCAGCATATTTTACGCTTTCAGGTCCCTTTTGAATTGCTATGCTACCTTCAACAAGTCTGGGAGATATTGATTTACCGATTCCGTTTTTCCAAAGGGGTAACTTTGGGGTTTACATTTTTAAAAATGTTACGTCGTAAATGATGGCCGTTATTTCCTTCAAGATTTGAAACTATGGATAATTAATAAAGAAGATAACTAATTCAAGAAAATCGATTGATTAGTAAAGTAGCCCACAGACGACGTGTCTTTCACATTGCATCTGCCAAATTTTACACGCTACATATCGTGTGCTACCTTTAAAACATTGCTTATGTGACAAATACGAGGAAAAATCATGACATATTTTCAAATAGAGCGTGTTCTATTTTATTGTGTGCAAACATATGCCATCAAATATCTATGTCATGAGAAAACATTCGTCATCTGTTGATTAGTGCACTATCATTAGCCGGCTGAATGAAATATTTCGCAAGATTAAAAGAGCATTGTCGTTTTAATAAAAATTATATTAAAAATATATTATATTATTTATTTTTTTCGAGCTTTAGGTGTCCTTTAATTTCGGGAATTGTTTGATTTCTGTAATTGTTAATTTTTATCAATAAAAATGTGTTTAGTAGTTACTATTAAAATTGTTATTAATAAAATGTTTGATAACATTTCCTTTCGAAAACATTTTTATCAAGCAATAAAAATTTTAGTTTTTGAATATATCAACTGTTGCAAATAAACTTGGCTAATGTCACATGTAATTGTACACGTACGTTTGTTTGAAAAAAACAAAATCCTTATGTAAATTGAAAAATGTTGATAGACATAAAGAAAAACATGTGGCTCTTAGACTCGAAAAAACACATGTAAAAACACGTCGTTCGGTGGTATTTTAAGAAGATAAAGGGAGAAGTAACTTTTATTCCTTGTGTCCTATTTTACGCCCTCTAGCAAAATGGAACACATCTTGTAATCTATTCTCATACCCAGCAAATAAACATACAAAATATCGTAAAAATCAGTTATCACAACGTAACGTACCACGCCTCCTTAGGGGCTCCCATACAAAAATATTAAATTCGGTAGCATCGTAAGCTATTTTTTCGACTGTCGGCACAATAGCGATTGTTAAATTACTCACTTTAACGTACTGTACATATGCATATACTTTCAAACTTTTGGTTTTATGGCACTATTATGCTGTATGCATTTTTAATATAGTTTATTCGCAATAACACGTTTAAATTTTATATTATTGTGTGCCTACAATCAAATTATAGCTGCAAATTGTTAATTGCATTTCCTTGCAAGTAATAAAAATCAAAATTGCTTAGGATTTGAACAGTACTCTGTGTATGAAAGTCACCAAGTTAATGGTCACGCTAAGAAAATTTCTTACTAATGTTTTATAATTCTCTGCCATAATACTGGCGAAGCCTGCAATTCGCTTGCAATGAACATTTATGACTATATAAATATAAGTACAGGCTACATACATTTTTCACTATACAAAGCAAAATAACTACGTATGTACATAATCAAACGGTAATGCTACATTTACACTTATGCAAAATCTAGTGGATTTACATTAAAATCTGCCACATTCCAAAATGAATTTAGTATCTGCCATAATTGCCAATTGAAATTTAGTAAGTTAGGTCTATAAATACCTCTATAAAAAATTTGCTTTGCATAGCTTTTCGGCCGTCTATATACCGCCAATACTTCATTGATGCCAATCAACTCGTCAGTAAAATCGAAAAACTTTGAAAGACTGTTTGAAGCTCTACTACAATCCTTATTCATTATTTTTAGGGAATAAATGAGAATTTGAAAATAAAATGTTCAAGCAAAGGTCCACATTTCTACACCAAAAAATAATATATCATATATATTGATGCTGCAATGAAAATTGAAATGTATGCACATTTTGCAAAGATGAAATATTTTTCTGCATGTATTTAAATTTTAACGTGATTTTCAGGTATTTTTATATGAAATACTAATTGAAAAACATCAAAATTTTTGTTATTTTGTTTGATTCAGTTGAACTGTTTTGTTTGTTATTGCTTACTTTTTGCAACAGCTGACTGTTTAACTACTTGTACAAACCATGATACAACTAACAAGGTAGCCTCGTCAGCTAAACCGTTAATCATCTGACTACTTTAGGTTGTCAAGAGAATGCAGAGATGAAAGGCAGCCAAAACGAGATAGCTAGTCCGCGTAAGCTCAGTGCATCACTCTTCTGTAAATGTAGAAGTGGCGTCTTTTTGACAGTTTGCATAAGTTGTACAAAAACAAAACGCATGTTATTTTTACTGAAGTTGTTCTTATTGTAGCGAAAAGGTTACCTTGTTAGTTGTATCATGGTACAAACTAGCCGGAAGAAAAAGTGCGGGCTGTTTCGTGCAAGAAGAACAAGAATATTTCTCTCGCGAAAGCTCTCTCACTTCCACGAACTTTGAGTACGGGAATAGTTTTCGTTCCTTTTATACTTAACATAGGAAAATCTACCTGTGTAATAATTTTTCTATTGCAGAGTAGTATCTTCAAATGCTCTATGAACACAAACACAGTTTGATCACTAGATCTGCTAAAATCTAGTCTCAAAATATATTTCATTTTGTGAGGAACCTCGTCAAAATTACCAGGTTGACTTGGAATACCGTATGGGTAGATTTCATCTTATCTTTATTGAATTTGTAAATTTGAGTGGAGAAAACTTACCTTGGATGGTGGTCCTGAAGCTTTCGATATTTGGGTTTCTTCAGTGGCAGATGAACGTTTCAGTCTGTTATGTGCTTCTGTATGAAAAATATAAGAAAAAAAAAGCGTTTGTTTATGAGACATAAGCAAGGTCATAGATTGAAATGTTAACAGTACAACAACAAAACTCGCTTAGGTGCTTTCAATAACAAAAATTATTACAGATCAAGGCAGCCCGATACCAGGTAGCCTTACAAGCCTAGCTGACTACCGATTTTAGCTTGAAGAACTGCCAAAATACACAACGCAAACACACATGCGCGAACAAATGGGTGACAGAATTTTAAAATTTCTACCAACAAAATACATGAAGTGTTTGTTGTAGTTACGCGGCTACCTGGTATCGAGGTACCTTGTTACAGATTGTTAAAAAATTTGCAACTAGAGAGCAACGAAAGAGAGTAAAAAAATTGAGACTCGAAACAATTCTTGCAAGTTTTTTCTTGTGTACTTGTGTTTAATGTGCACTAATTAAAACCAAGAGAGTTAGTGAAATTGTCCACATTGGCGATAGTCAATTTTCATGAAAAAACATGTGTTTTACAGGCTTGAACATGAAATTCTTTTCTTTGAACTCCAAACATTTAGATTTTTTAATACTCATGAATATTGATTCACTACGTTGCATAGAAAAGGGCTTGAAATAAAATTTCGTTGCTGAAAAAAAAAATAATTTAGTGGACACACATTTTTCCTACAACTCTGCAAATCTTATAATTTTAGAAACGAATTTAAAGTATTTCACTGGTGGCTATAAGGTTTTCACATATACAGTGAATAAAAAATTGTTCACGTTGTAAGTATTGAGTACCGAAATGAAAAATATTGAGTAAAGAAAAAATGTATTAGAATTCACCACACAGCTGAAAATAGTTTTTTACCATTCAGCAAAATGAATATGTCGATTCGTCTTCCCTACCCCGATTGCGTACTTCAGTGTTCAGACGAGTATTCTCGTCTCATTTTGGATTAGTGTTTATTTAATCTTATTTACACTTTATGTATTGTGCAGTGTAGCTATCAAACTTTCCACTGTGAAGTTCGTACACAACTCATCAGCTGTAAGGGTAGTGGACAAAAAATATATTAAACTCAAGTTATTTGTGATGAGAAATGTAAGGCTGAAAAAGACTTTTCAAAATACATAAAGTCTAGAACAGCTATTGGCTTTGTTTAAATGCGCACACTTACATACATATATATAAGTATGTAGTGTAATTTTCAATTTTATGTGTTGTTTGCATCTGCTTTATTTTTTGTTTTAATTATTGATATATAAATAATTTAACACATTTGTTTTCCGTTTTCATCTTTTTTTCTTGTTTATTTCAATCCTTGTGATCATTTCAAAAGCTAGATCAGATAAAATTCCGATAACTTGTTATTATAATCAGAAAAAACTAATTTCACAGTAAGATTGAGTGTGAAATAAGGAGATTCGCTCAAATTTTTGTATGGCGAATATTGACAATTCCAAGTGCCATCCGTCTGAACATGACTTAACAACTCAATATACATACATATGTATGTATGTTCGTATTAGATTTTAGTTTGTATATAAGAAACGCGTTATTAATAAAAGCGCTTATTTTTATAAAGTATATGTATAAAATGTATATTTAATTTTTTTAGATATGTAGGTACATTCATATGTACATATGCGCCTATAAACAGTCATGAAAAGAACTATGCATTTACTTACCTAAAAAAAAGCTAAAGATCTTACCTTGAGCCGCAAAAACTTGATAGAACTGCGACAGATATGTTAAAATAGATAATCTATCAGGTATTTCATAAGCAGCCATATCATCAGCATCTAACAATGCTGGTATACCCAAATATTTTTCAGCCGTCGTAAATGCCAGTGTGTTATTATGATAAACGTCAGATTTGTTCAATTCTTCAAAATTTCTAAGATTTATAATAAAATTAATCATTGTGTTAATTGTTTAGAAAAGTTACAATTAAAAAAGTTACAAAATAAAATCGAATAATTATATAATAAAAGTTTGTATCCTTTCTATAATTCTTGATGACTTAGTGCCAGGACTGCGATGTCACTCGACATCGGTCGCTTTTACAAAAACACTGAAAGCGAAAACAAAGTTTTGAATTTTCTTATTGTACATAAATCCACATCAATAAAACAGTTCCGCTAGAGAAAATATTGAAAAAAATTATATTGAATACTTAAAAAACTCTCATTATCGCATGCCATCACATAACTAATAGTGCTGCCGGATCATACTGGATAAATTCGATAAATTAGTTTTTAGTCAAACAATAGATTATGAATACTGTTTTTGAAAAACTGCTTTTTAAGAGATAAAATCGTTTTAACTAAAAAGTTGTTAAAATGCTTAATAAGATTTTATTATGAATACAGCCGTACAAATTTAAAATGTTAAATCGACTAAAAATTTTAGTAAAACTATGTTTTTATCACATTTTATTACATCGTCTTGTTTAGTGCATATGTGTTTCAAAGGTTCAAACATTATTTAGTTGCTCATTTATTATTCAAATAATCATTGTTTCAAACTACACATTTCTTTGGTCAAGCCAACTTCATCATTGGTAACACTTAAATTAATTCTTGTCTTCGTTTTTCAACTTCGGCCTCACATATACAATGCACATGTATTACTCGCTGGTATAGGTTTGAGGATCACTGCCCTAGAAATACGACATATCTTCTGTTCCAAACCTTTTTACATCGGCACAGAAGAAAACTTCTGAACATTTTAACTACTTTACTGACACAGAGGCAGTTGATCCCAGTCTGACTAAATGTATGTGCGTATGCATGCATGCATGTATGTATACAGGCGCGGATACAGCTAAAGCTTTTGGGGAGGGCAATTTTGTATGGCATAAAATAAAACTAAAAATTTGTATTGAGAAATTTATTAAATTTAATTAAGTTGAAATTTATTAAGTTTATTTATTAAAAAAAAAAAAATAAACAATAAAGTAAAATAAAGCTTCAATTCAGTGCATGTGTGTATGTTCATATGTTTATATGTTTAAAATAAATCAGTCGTCTTAAATAAGTAATTTGTGAGGAAAATTTAGCCAGTACGAGGTTGGGATCAATTTCAATTTCATGATGAATATGCATCATCGCTAAGCCGTTTAGTCTTTCTTCTGTCATTGTTGATCGTAGCCATGTTTTTATCCGACGAAGGGTAGAAAATGGCCTCTCACTTGCAGCATTACTTATAGGCATTGAAACAAAAATTTTAAATATTTTTTTAGATTTGGATAGATATTTTCATCACAGTTGTTTAAGGCTTCTACAACATTATCTGGTATATTCTCAGATATTTTCCATTTTTGTTTCCAATGCAGCAGCTCTGTCTCGAGCTTAGATGTTAGTAGATGTTTATCTATTTCTTTAAACTTAATCAACTCATCAGCTACTTGTGATATAAATGTTTTGTATTTGACGCTATTACACTTTGAGGTAGAAGCTTAGGTATGTTTAATACATTTAGGACCTCTGTTGAGAAACGTTGTTTGAGATCTTCTAAAATAAATTCAGTTAGAGGAATGTAACCTACAACGCGATAGTAGTCTTTGTATTTGATTATTTCGTTCAAATCTAGGCTTTTCAATTGGAATTCCGATTTCCACGCAAACTAATTTTGCTTTTTCAAAAACCATTTGAAATTGCTTTTTAGCATTATCTCCTCTCCTCAAGGCACAATATCAAACTTTTTTATAAGACTAGATGCTTTTTGAAGATCAACATCCTTCTTTTGCAAAATAATGCTAAGCCGCAAGTATATCGCTTAAAATGTATATTCCACAAATAAATTCAAAAGTGCTTAATGAATTTCTTAATATGTAATTGTGCTTTAGATGAGGTATCCCTGTCTTTTCACTCAGATATTTTAGCCAAAGCTTCTATTATATGCTGAATACTTTTTGCAAACTGCAAAACTAAATCGTGACGGTCAACCCATCTTGTCTCGCATAATGGAGAGAGTTTATCGCTTAGGATGATTATATTTAAAAAATTTGGTTGTTTCCTTGACAAATGATACAGCTTTTTGTGTTAATGGAATTGTTCAATTTATCTCCCATAAGCAAGGTTCAAACACCTTGCATTAGTCGCTTTTTCGAGATTTTTTTTACAGCATCATTTTCCGCTAACATCAGAGGGCAACCGTCTGTTCCAATCGCTACACAATTCCTCAAATCAAGACCAAATTTGTTCGAAGCGTTAAGAACTATTGAAGATATTGCTTTCGCTTCAATTGATACTTCAACGTCAGCATCCATATTCTTTGAAGCCTCTTCAAAGGCATCGACAAAGCCTATAAATTCTTCCTTAACGATATTTTGTTGCACATTGAAATATCTTAATCTAAAATAAGATTATTGCAACATTTAATTATATCATTTTGCGTGGTTTTTGAAATATACGTTTCGTTTGAAGGAGCTGATTCTAATTGTTCTCGGTTTTCAATTTTTTGTTGAAGAACAGATGCATTTACTTGATTAAGTACCTTAAAACGAACATTTTGCTGTCTTCAAAAACATTTTTCCGCAAGTAACAGCATCTTTGTGGTAAATGCATTTGGAATGATTCTCTAAATCACTTTGAACCCCCATCTGCTTTTTGAAATTTGTAAGGGGATATGTTAGCAAGGCTTTTAATCTTATATTTTTGTATATCCTCCTTCATTTCGCGTTACAAATAATGCACAATATTTGGAAAAAAGGCCTTCTTTTAATTTAAAGTTAAAAACATTCTTACCACTTGAAGTATTTAAATCAAGATTTGATATAGATGATTTCGATATTGTTTAAAGCTATATTACTGGAAGTAGGCGCTGGATTTAAAAACTATGAAATAAAATATCCCTTCCCCCTCCTGTATCCGCGTCTGTATGTATATGAAGCCATATGTAATTAAAATCAAACCTATACTAAAATTCATATCAGAAATATTACGTTTCATCAAGAATCGATATTGTTTAATATTCGGTAAAAAAAAAAAAGAAATGCGGTCGGGGTACCCCTGTTAGGAACGAAGTTCCTTACGTTTTTTCTTCATCTTCGAATGTAATACTAGGTGAAATCTGTGTTTTATTTTGTGTTGTTTTTGAAATTTTTAAATTTTAAATGCTTCTTTAAGTTTTTGGAACGTTTTATTTTTTTACTTTTGATACATGCAGCATTTTTTTATCAATCTGCTACAAAACGAAGAAAAGCAACTGTTGGTTAATTTTTCAATATTGCTGTTTTTTGTTGTGACATACTTTACTTTAGCGACATCTAGCAGCTGATAGTGTCCGTTTTCACAACTAATTAATATTTATTGCAACTAATTAATATTTATTATATATATATTTATCGCCCATCATACACAATTGTTTGTCGACAGATACACCAATACATATAAACAGCTCAAACGCTTTCGTGACGATTTCTACTAATTTACACTACCAGCAAGCCGCGTTAAGGAACTTCGTTCCAAAAACAATTCAGAATTAATTCATACAAACATCTCCAACATACAATACTACTTACATCAAGTCTGGTCTAAAATGATGAATCATAGCACAGAAAGCCAAACCATCTCGCCAGGACGTTGTCATATTTTCAATTTTTACATTGGGATATCCATCTATAATGCGCCGGCACCATAATTCCAAAGCTTTTGTACCACGACGTTCTGCCATTATTTTGCAAAAATATATCGACTAGATTCCGACTATTTCGAAGCACCAGTACCAAAAACTATTTATATCTGTAAAAAAAAGCGTACATTTACATTAAATGCAATTAATATATATGTATATATATATATATATATATATATATATATATATATATATATATATATATATATATATATATGTATATATATATACATATATATATATATGTATATATATATATATATATATATATATATATATATATATATATATATATATATATATATATATATATATATATATATATATATATATATATATATATATGAATACGAATTTAGTTGTGAACAGTCCAATTATAATTCAAGCAATGATCATTGAGAGGTATAAAAGCAGCACAGCTTAACGCTGAGAAGTCAGTCGATTTTTAGCTGCGCTAACGTGTAAAGTGTCTTAAGTAATAAAAAGTGTATAAATAAAAGTGTTTCTTAGGAAAGTGTTTGCGAGTACAGTGTGTTTAAATAAATAAAGTATTGAGCTGCTGAGAACTGTTAACTGAAGAATTGAGCCTTCTCCAAAAGCTCGTCAATTTTGGAAACTGGACATTCTGCCAGTATATGGGGTACAGTTAAACCAATATTGCAGAAGACGCATTTCGGTGGATCCTTCTTCTGATAATGTTTCGTATTGAAAACGCTTTTGCCCACTCTCAACCTCGCCAGCATAATGCATTGGCTTCTGCTCAAGTTCCTATTGTATTTGGGTCTGCTAGATGATGGGTTATGTTGTAGAAAAGCTGCTTTAAAGGGATTTAATAAAGCCTTCGGAAAACATGGTGTCTCAGTACATAGAGGCGAGCTTAGCGCAGACTCTGCGTACTAATTGCCCTGAATCCCGATGTGTGATGGAATCCAGAGGATCACAACAATGCTATTTCCGTTATAGTAAAGCATGTCATTATATGTGGGTGCCATTTGAATTTTTCATCAGAGCCCTGGTGGTGCTTGGACCTAATAGCAGCAATCTCTGCAATAAAGATTCCAGTATGGTCTGGCAGTCGAGCTTCATGAACGTTTTCAAAAGCAGAAAAATATGCCTGTCTGACAATCGAATATAATGTCCTGCCGTTAGAGTATTAACTGTCCGTATAGAGTGTTGTGCAGATGCAGCAGCAAAAATATTATCAGCATAAATAACCAACATAGTCTATACCGGGTATCTTTTCAATGGTCGTGGCTAAAGTATAAAGGACCACCGATAATGGAGACCCCGGAGGAATACCATTATCCAAAGGTTGAGTTGAAGAGAAATGGCCATTAACTCTCACTGTGATTTTGCGGTTTACAAGAAATGACATTAAAACCTTCAGTTTTTTTCATGGATGCCCCACTCATTAAGCTCGTGTATTATGTGCGCGAGTACCAGTCTATCAAATGCCTTTTCAATATCCTCTGAAAGAACAGTACTGTATTTTCTGTTTTTTAGGTTCCGCCGCAATGTTTCCTCTAGATGGTGACAGATGGTATGCACGTCATGTCTTGGCAAGAAAGCGTGTTTCTTTTTTAAAATCCTTTGCCTTGTGTGTTTCCAGAAACGTTTTGCGAAAATTTTTTCAAATATTTCAGAAAGCACTGGTAATAAGGAAATTGGGTGGTAGCCTTCTAAATTGTTAGGATTCTTTCCAGGCTTAGGTATCGGTGTTAAAATGGCAGTTTTCCAGTCGTGTGGAAAATACCACTGTCTAAAATATTGTTATACAAGTCGCAGAGGCGAATTTTTAGAGCATCTGGCGCGTATTTTACCATAGCATATGTTATTTTGTCATTTGCAGGCGTTGAGCCCTTAATATCATTTGGTTCAGCTAAGTAAATTTTGCGATTCAAGCCTGTATATTGATCACAGTTTGGCAAAGAATCTATTTTTAGATTTTTTTTTGCTTCTATAATTTCAGCCTCAAAAGCCTGATCTGAGCTAAGTGAACTCCAAAGCAGGGCAAAGTAATCAGCGATTTTCTTGGGATGAGATACATTTGTATTATTGATGCAAATTGTTGGAAAGGCGCTGATTCTTGCAGATCTTAAATTGTTGACTTTTCTCCATAAAAATGAAACGTCCATTACTGGATTTGAGGAAGTTATCCCAAGTTAGCCTTTTTGCGATTTTACTCTCCCTTTTAACTCTGGCACAAGCTCTTTTATATTCCAAACAGTTGCATTGATTGCGATGCCTTTTGAACAGCTTCCAAGCCTGCTGTTTCAGTCGTATTAGTTTTGCAATCTCAGAGTTGAACCAAACTGGATTTCTTTTATTAGGTGGTTGGCGACTAAGGGGAATTGTTTCATTAGCTGTTTTTCTGAGGATTCGTTTGATGAGTGATGCTTCTTTATTTATGTTTCTAGAGCTCTTAAGCGTTTCGGCTATCTATGCCGCTTTTTTTTGAAAGAGTACCCAATTTGCTTTGTCATCCTTAAAACGTGCTATGTGAAGGTTTGTTATACTATCTATTTTGTTTGTAATTTTTAATCGGAAAGTGATTTCCAACTTCAGGCATAGGTAAACAACCCCAACCTAAGTGCGGGGCTAAGTCCACGCTGGACATTGAAACATCGACGGCATTGAGCGTACATGTGGTGCTGAGCAAAGTTGGAGTGCCATCATTTAAGCTCACCAATTGTTGTATTGTCTTGTAGTTGGCGATTCTTCATTGTTTGGGTGATTCATATTTATTTTAGGTGGGCTATGTAAACCCAACCCCTCATTTGTATCGCTTATCATCATTTGTTCAGTAATATCTTGATCAGTTGTCATGTCATGGCAAGTGTGACAGTATTACATATTGTGTAGATAAGCGCTCAGGATGACTCACAAGGTTCAGAAGAGACGATTCGGTGCCTGTTCGGGGCGAACAGGCTTAAGCCGGCGGCAGTGTTACAAATTATAGCTAGCGGTGCGACAGCGGTTTAATTCAATACAAGTAGCGACATCTATGTGTCACAAAATGTTGTCCTCTATCGATTGTTCTAAAACTATCTCGAAAGGTATCTTAAACTTTAGTACAAAGGTTGTCTTAGAACTTTCGAGATCAATTTGTTCCTTGGTGACGCTCAACCCATTATTATAAGCATGATAGATGGTTCTCGAGTTCGGCAACTGCTTATAAATAGTTGCATGATGTGTGCGTTGTGACAGTCTGGTTTTAAGTGTGCTACCATCAACATTAAGCAGTGAGAATTGATACAGTAGTAGTATACAGTGAAATTAATAAAGATTGAACGGAAGTGAGAGCACTGTAAATAAAATAGCTGAGTGTATTTATTTCGTTTGCAATCAAGGAATCCTCAAAAACCGTTTTTATTAAAGGGCAAAAACGTAACAATATTGAAGCTCAACTTGTATGTCAACAGTTTCAATATGAGTGCAAAGTTTTTCTTCACTATGTTGTCATCAATGAGCTCTTCGTAGCAAATGCAAATTAACCATCCGTATCTCCTGAAATCCCAAATACTTCTAGTTTTAAATACAGTTTTTGATAGCGTTAAAAATAACTACCTCCTACTACTCAGCATCTTGTTTATTTTGCTATATATTTTCGCCCATTGGGAAGTAAAACTACTATAAAGATAGTAGTTTTGTCAAACCAATTAACACTACGTAATAAAAATATATGAACATTTTGTATTAGAAACAGTGGACTGTTCGTAATTTTTAACTGTTTTTATATGTTTTATACCTATTTACCTCAAAACCATAAGAATAAAATAACAAGTAATCTTTCAAATTGTTTTCACAAAAGACTATTAAGTAAAGTGGCCCATACACAACAGCAGCATGCACGCGCAATCAATTGATGCTATCAGCATTTTTATCGTGTATGAGTATTTTGTGGGATTGTTGCTGTAGCGATGTCAAACAGAGTTTGGTAATTTACTGATGGTACCAGCATGCTGGTATTGTCTGTTGCAATTATTTGAGAGAGATTGTCAAACAGTAATCATCTCGTATTCGAGGATAAGTGCAGTATTTGGGTAAAATAAAAAAAATTCAGAGTGTTTAAAGCCAAAGCTAAAAACTAGCGATAAAAAATATTTTTTCCGCACAATTCATGCGCCTTTGCTGGAAATTTTTTTTAAAGAAATGTGCCAGCTTGCAGATACAAAGAAAGCAGGTTAATGTACTGGTGAGTAAAATGACCAATTGGTCAATAATGGGTTAAAATTAGTTAGTTATCAAACTACGAAGAGTGGAGTAAATCTGGTTACCGCGCCAGCGCAGCTGATTGGATTGTATACATGCATGATAACGTGAAATTAAAATCAAATACATGCACATATATTTATATGTGGGTATATATGTATGAATTTACGTCATACATATACATACATACGTGGGTATATATGTATTTGTATACATAAATATGTATGTGGAATTTGATAGAATTTAACTTTTTCAACACGCCTTAAATTGAACAAATTGCTGATTTTTATTTTTATAGGTATGTATGTGCATGAGGTTTAGTTCATAACATTATTATCTTCATAGTCGTGCGACTATATACATACATATGTACATATATACATACTTACATCTTTCTTATATCCAATTTGTTTAAATTTCCACAAGATGAATAATCTTAGTTGCTTAAAAATTAAAGAAGTTTAAAAATCCAAGCACAACTTATATTTTCTTAGTTAAATTACTTCTTTGCAGATAACTACATACATAAATACGTAGGTATTTTTTTTATTTTTATATACATGTGTTACTTTGTTGCAAAATTATAATGAACAGACGAACAAAAGTATTGAAACTTTATATTTTAAAAACTCTTATTACATTCATATACAGCTGTATACGCTTATGTACATATGTATTTTCTCATGAATTATTTACCATACCACGTAACTTATAGTATACTACGTTTCTCTTTTTTCTGGCCAATTAAAAAAATTATCAAGTGCACCACAACTCTTTCCCTTAGCTTCCCTCCGTAATAATGTCACACGTTGATCTCACGCCCGGCGTAAAGCAACTGAAACTAATTTAAACATTGCATGAATCCAAGGCGAATCAACTACAGGTGGTCGAAATTCAATTCGCTTCAACATTTTCTCTGGTGCAAGGTACCTCGATATCAGGTAATCGCATAACTACAACAAACACAACACCAACAAACAACAATGCATTTTGTTGATAGAAAAGCCTTAATAACTGTCAAAGTCAGCTGTTCTAGTTTTGCAAAAGTGTGTATGCATTTTCAGAAATTTGTAAAATTGATCATCGGCAGCATCACACAAATTAACATTTGTAGTGTAAAATTAATAGAAAAAATAAAATTTTTTTGTTTTTGCTGTTACTCAACAAAGAATTTAATGTATGTATGTTCAAAGTTGAGCAATAACTGCATAAAATCATTGCTGGAATCAACTTTAAATAATGTGACACAGTCCGAAAAATTTGTGGCAATTAGTGTCTGGCAAACACCATAAAACTCCAGAGGCTACAAATAAGGAAGAGGAAAATTGCATGTATAACAGTATGTTAGCATTGTGTGTGGCTTCATAAACTATTTTGATATTTTTCAACCCACAGGCTTCTAACTCACCTCTGATATACAAAATTACGGATGAAGAAATAAAAATAACTTGTTATTGAGGTGGTGGGTGAACGTAAAGCTGAATATGCTTAATTCTTAGAAGACATTAAAAATATATGAGCCGGCTGAGTCTCGGTTAGCACTTAAAAAATTTTTTTTGTGTTGTAGATAACTAAAATTTTTTTCTATACTCTGTAAAAATTAATTTTTCCTAAATTACCCAATAATATTAAGTGAACAAGATCTTTGTATTTGGAAGCGGAAAGAATGAAAGATTGATTTCAGCTTTGTATAAATAATAAAAGTACAAGAAAATTTGCCATTTGTGGATCAATAAATTATGCCTGCCGTACTAGTTTTTAAATATTTTTAAGTGGATGAAATTTTATGGACGGCGGTGTAGAAATACGACAACTTGAAGCTAATTTTCTCAAGATAGAACTCTTATCAACTTGGGGTGAGGATCGTGATTGCAATGCCTTTTTAACTTTTCTACATAATTCACAATGAGTTGCCATAGTTCCTTTTAGATTTCTGTAGTAATAGAACGAAAACGGAACACTGTTGAAAATGAGCTGTAATTTTTGAAATGTAAGCGATAAAGATCTTAAATCTTCATATACATATGTAGTAGGCGGTCTTCTGCAGTAACGAATGCTAAAAACAATAAAAAGTTAGTAACTAAAGGGTAATCCATACCAGGAGTACCTTCTGTTCACCATGTGCTAGGTGTTTTAGTATTTCTCTTCATCATAGACAATTAAATCTGAGAAAATTATAAGATATAAGTTAAATTTTCACATTAAAAGTACGTTGTATATTTATTAAGTTTTTCTTAAATTAGTTTTTTTTTATTTTTTGTATTAAATGGTTTTTGAATCAAATTTTATAAATTTTGGCACAATTTTCACTTCACTACTGTTTTCTTTATTTTAAAAAACAAACGGTTTTGTTAACGTTCATAAACAATCCTTTGACATTTATACAGGCCTGTAAACAATAGTCAGCTGTTTTTGTGCGATTACCTATTTTTTATGCTATTTTTCTATCAATAACTCCCGTGTATTTTTTTATGTTCTACTAGTGCTTGTACCGTAGCCGCCGCCGCCGACAATTTCACGGCTGAATTTGGCTAAGAATTAGCGGCCGATGTCATTTAGACATTTGCTAAATTTTATTTATTTCTTATGGGAATTTTTATTGTGCAACACTTGTAAGTTTTGAAAATCCAGGTCCAGCTCAATAAATTTGAACAGTAAATTACGTAGGTCTATTAAGTTTATCAGTCCTTTCTATATAATTTATGTGGTTAATATTAATTAAATAACACTAAGAAAACAATAAAGATAATTAGCAGTATAGATCATGATACAACTAACAAGGTAGCCTTTTCGCTACAATAAGAACAACTTCAATAAAAATAACATGCATTTTGTTTTTGTACAACTTATGCAAACTGTCAAAACGACGCCGCTTCTACATTTGCGTAAGAAAGATGCACTGAGCTTACGCGGATTTGCTACCTCGTTTTGGCTGCCTTTCCTCTCTGCAATCTCTTGACAACCTAAAGTAGTCAGTTGATTAACGGTTTAGCTGACGAGGCTACCTTGTTAATTGTATCATGGTATAGATAACTAGCTGTTTCGAAGCCGCCACTCTTCTCGTTAGTACATAGGCTCTTCAACAGCAACTACAAAAAAACTACAAAAGTTTAGGAACTGAAATTAGCTAACTTTTGAACCGTAAGTGATAAAGACTTGAAATTCTCCCAGGATGTGCAGTTGGTATACGCTATGCAATAGCATATACCAAAAATAACAATAAGGGAAAATTGAAAAATGACATCAATTTTTGAACAGTGAAATGTTTGTAGCATATGTAGTTGGAAGACCTTTACAACAAATACTAAAAACAATAAAAAGTTAGCTCAGACTGTTTTTTGTCTCAGCTGTTATTTTTCTGTCAATAAAGTTAATATCGTATAAAATAAATAAAAAAATATACTAACATTATACAAATGTGCGGTAATTGTTGTGTTATGTTATGCAGGCCGCCGGTAGTGAAACCATCCCACTTGGGTCCTAGAAAGGTCCCGTTGTGTTATGGTCAGTAATAATATGCAATGTGTTTATCAACTTATATTTATTTAGTAGATGCACATCTTTTTCAAACTTTATTATTTTTTCAAGCCGATTTTTTATTAGAGCCGAAAAGAAAACAGCTAGCTGCTGAACTGTCAGCTACAGCCGATTAGCCGCCGAGGCAAATACCCATTAACCACCGCCGCCGATAAATATGCTCGGCGCAGGGCTCTGGGTACAAGCAAGGCAAATCCAAGGCGAATTAATTCGCCTTGGGCAAATCCTTTACTTGCAAAATCTAATTAATTTGCCTTTTTAATAAAAAGTAATCCTTTGAGAAACAGGTTCCAAGTGGGTTTATTCAACCATAAACAATAATTATTTCTGTAAATAGCGCAACGTCAAAACTAAAATATTACAAATAAAGTGAATATTTTTAACAGTGAGCATTAATACACATACAATTATTTGTATTAAATAAAATTGAAATCATGATTAAATTCAAAATATTGTATGATGCAAACAAAAAGAAAGTAAACAGAAAGGTATAGAAAACAAATGCAGAAGTAACTCATTCATGCAGTTGAAGGAATCATTCGGTTTAATTAATTTCATCACAAGGCGAATCCGTTACAGGTGCCCGCATACCAATTCGCTTCAACACTTTTCCTCGATTTTGTCCAAGGCAGCTTGATATCAGGTAGCCTTACAAGCCCAGCTGACTACTGCTTTTGGTCTGTATATCTGTCAAAATACACAACACTAACACACATACGCGAACAAACGGATGACAGTTAAACAGTTTTTCTACCAACAAAATACATGCAGTGTTTGTTGTAGTTATGCGATTACCTGGTATCAAGCTGCCTTGATTTTGTCTTCTGAGTTGTCAAAGCTGATAGCAAACGACAACAAAATGTATGACGTCTCGAGAGAAAATATTGAAGCGCATTGAATTGCGACCACCTGTAGTTGATTCGACTTGTTCATTCGTGAATGACAAAAGCTCAGTCCCAACAATCAATTTCTCTTGCATTAAACGTTTTTTTGCTTTTAGATATGTACACAATATCTAATGCTGGCGACGAATTATAAGGTATTTCTTAAAATAAAATTATTTGACGACTTTGCTCAGTCGGCTTTGGTCATTAAGACGCTGGTATAGTGAGGGTTCCCGAAAATTTCCTGACCATGCAGAATTGCAATAAAAAATGTGTTACAAAAATTTTGGACAAGATTCAAAGACAGTTCCTGAGCTGCTACCCTTTGCATTGTATATTATGGCAGGTACGTATATTACTATTTGCAGAATTAATTGTCTGGTGCTGATCATAATTTCTCTCAGGAGATACCAAAAAATTTGAGCTGGGAACAACAAAAGCTTTTAATGGAAGAAACTGTTAATTCTACGTTAAATAAAAAGCTCCCCGTTAAATTAAGCTACCAACTAAAGTTTCTTAAAAAACTTATATCAATTTTGGAAGAGAACTGCCTAGAAGTTCACGATATAGTGTATGAAGCTTTTTGCCATATGCAAAGAAATTTGGCAAATGATAGTATGCTTAACTTTGCATTTAAGCATTATATTTTTAAGCCGGGAATACATATATCATTACGAGAATCTAAAAGTTTTGTCGCAGAAGGAACAACAGGGCTTTGCAGCTGGCAAGCTTCCTTAGCACTTGCAGATTTTCTAATAGAGAATCCTAGTTTGATTAGAGACAAAGATGTATTGGAACTAGGTGCTGGAACTGGCTTGTGCGGATTAACTACATTGAAACTGTGCCACCCAAGACATTTATTGCTTTCTGATGGAAGTAGCTCATGCGTAGAACTTATGTTGGAAGGTTTGAAAAGAAACTTTCCTGACGCAGTAGAAGTAAAGCAAAGATTTGTAATTGAAAATCAAACAGTTGAATGTATAATAGTTCCGTGGGAAAACATTGAAGATATTACAGAAATTTCGCTACTTAAACCTGAAATTGTACTAGCTGCAGACGTGGTATATGATGACTCCTGCTTTAGTGCGTTATCTTCTGCTATTGATTATTTATTTAAATTAAAAGAAAACAAAGCCCAAATGTTCTTGGCTGTAACTGTCCGCAATATAATAACGCTTAATGGATTTCTTAACTTAATCGGTACGTTATTACTCTTATATCGAATGTATTTTATGGAACTAGCACGTCATTTAACTAAATTTGAAATAAGATACTCAAATATATTACACTCTTTTTAGGTAAATATAAGTATGAAAATATGCATATCCCAATTCACAAAGCTCCACGTTTGATTACGCGTATATAAACTTTCCATGTAGTCTCGAATTAGTTATTATATAATCTTTCGCGTCAAAAACAAGTTTTGCATACCTATGAAAAAACGTAAGAACTGAAATTAAAAAATACGATTTTGGAATCTTAAATTATTAAGAAATTCGCGACTTAAAGTTCTGTGCAAAAACTTTCCCCTGTCAGCAATATTTTACAAATATCTTCCTACATTTTCTAAGTTACGTTCACATCGATGAATATTTGAATAAAATTCTTGTTCTGATATTTGCTTCAAACTCTGTGAGTTTATTAACATTTTCACTGAAAATTTTAATTTCATTGAAATAGAAATAAATAGAAGGTAAAATTGCGTGAGCTTTGATTGCCGAGTGGTTAAAGCGGCTGTGCCAAAATTGTGAAATTTGACACATAGGGTGCTGATGAAGGGTGTTTGCTACCCAGAAATAGCCGGTTGTCCATCTAGCTATTAAAATTTTACTTTTCTTTACTTAATTGATATTAATTAAAAGTGACAAACCATCTGTGAGTTTATTTTATTTCGTGTTCAGAATATGCTCAAATATTTGATATTTTTTATTTCATCAATCAAAGAAAAAATGTTTTTCTTGTGTTCAGACTGTAAAAATATTTGCACTGAATAATTATATCATCAAATAGATAGAAAATTAATAATAAAAGCAATTTATTATGTCAAAAAACGATCTTATGTAAAAGCGCAAAAAATTTGCAAAAGGAAAATATGTACGTGTATGTATGTAGTAAAATGTTAAACAGTTTCAAATGATGAAAAAGCGCGAAAAATGGCACAAAAAATAGTAAAAGAAAATTCAGACTTATGAGCGTTTGTAAAAATGTACAAAATATAGAAATATTGGAAAAATGTGAAAATTTTCTTAAATTATTATTTTAAAAGCACCAAATTGTTCCAAACAGCCCAACAAAGGTAAAAGCGCGCAAGTTGACCAAAAATATGCGAAATGTAAAAATTGACTTTAAATGCTCTTAAAAACGATAAAATGTAACGAAAACTGCAATTGGTGCAAAGACTAACTAAAAATACTTATTTGCGAACGTTGAATTGTCAAACTTTTCGTGAGGCTTCGCGGTCTTGCAGCAATTACATTTTTCGAAACTGCTTAGCGTTTTCTATGCTTTCACGAACTCTTAAATAATTTTTGTTTAACATTTTTGTTAATAATATAAATTATATTTTTTCCTCTCCAAATTTTTGCACTTTCGCAGTATTTTCAAAAGCTTTGTTTTGAGACTGTTTTTAGATTTTGCAAAATTTTCGCGTCTTATCTCCTGTTGTGTTTTTTCGAGATATGCAAATATTTCGCATATTTTTGAGCTTTACACCAGTTACATATTTGTCGCTAGCCAAACGTTTTTAAAAACTATTTTGAGTATCCCTGATCTAATGGTGTGTGATGGATTTTTGAAAATTTTCAAAAAACAAAGATCCTCCTACTGCCAAATTTTCATCCTCATTTCCTATCCGTTTCGTTACATACGAAGTTTGGATGATCCCATTCGTTCTCTTCCACAGAAAAAAACGCATGTCTTACGTAAGATCTTACGGACTAAAACGTCTTTTAATGGTTTAAGTACGCTTTCAAAATAACCTGGTCATAATAATAGAAATTCTATAAACAAGAAAAGTATAGAATTTTGTGAAATTTAATGTTTCTATTTTTTATATGTGATCAGCAGCTGGAATTGTTTTGTGTGATTTATCACATATTTCTGGTGTTTGCTTCCATTTGGCATGGGGATTTTTAAGTACGGAATAGGTCGCAAAGTGTGTTTAATATCGGTAAATCGCATAAAATAGAACAAAAGGTGTAAAAGATCCTTCCCCCTATATTTTCTTAACTAATCAACCGATTATCTTGAAATTTAGCAGGCAAATAGAGTAACATCTAAATTAAACTATAGCTTACATGTTTTTTATTTAGGGCGCGAAATACGGCAGAAGAGGTACCAGGTCCCTCTTCATACATCTTAACAAATCGACCAGTTTTTTTTTTAATTTCGCATGCAGACACTGTAACATCTGAAAGGAACTTTAAAATATAAATTTTTTTGATAAATTCAACATTTAGAGCGTAAAGTACAACAAAATGAGTAAATTCTCACCCTACTCATTTCCCTATAATTATCTATGTTTTCCTATAATTATCCGATGAAGTCTTGAAGGAGCGAAAGGCTATAAAGTTTAATATTAGAGCGAACCTTTCTAAACTTGGATCCCAAGGTGGCAAAAACAGATGTAATCGGAAACTCAATATCTCCGGACTTAATAAAAATGAACGGAAAGTTAAAAGAAACCTGAAAGTATAATGTCAATAAAAACCCACTAATATCTAAAGCAATCACTTTCAAATCCCTAAATAGTATCGATGAATATTTAATTGTTGCTTTTGAGGGAGTGGACATGCCGATTGTGGATAGAATAAACTGCCTTGGTGTGACAATGGATAAGAACTTGACTTTTGAAAATCATATACAAAGGGTTGGTTCTAAAATAAATTACCTTTTGAAAAGTTTACACAATTAGCTTTTATTTACCGTTTGACGTACAAAGATGATTAGCTCATACTACATCCGCTATCGCCTCGCCGTCTACAGTGGCACCATCGCAAAAAATCTAAATCGATTGAGTCTTATACGGGTCTGTTCTAGAATCCGATTCGGATTGATTTAGCAAAAATTTTTTATATAAATATAAATTTTTCCGAAATCGGAAAAATATTGTTTAATTACTCGGTTTTTTATAAACCGATTCTCAATATTCTTTTTGAGAGTGTGAGAGAGTTTTTTCGAAACGAAAAAATTGCTCGTTGGAAAACTTTGTCGTTGATAAAAGAATTTTCAAAATTATTTTTGAGTTTTGAAATTACTCGTTAGTAAAATAAGCAAACTTTTTCCTAAAAAATTCTGTCATGTGAGGTTTAGCCGTATCTGATTATTTACATACAGTCTGGTAACACAATATTAAACAACCATGTTTTGTATGATTCTTTATGTTGGATATTCTTTAATAATTACTTTTAAATCAGTTCTTGAATAAACGTGAACAAGCAAACAACTAGTTTTGAGATTTACTCGGTTGTCCTTACAACATCAGAAGTGGGATTGCCTACTGAAAACGGTTCGGAACAGTGGCAATCGGAAAAGTGTACCTTGGCGTGTGTCGCAAGAAAATTTTTAAAAGTTAAATTTGGTACAGAAGCGTGTGTCGCTAAAAAGTATACATACATACATATATACTTTCAGTAAATTTTGTGCAGGAGCGTGTGTCGCTTGGAAATTTATTTTAAATAATTTGTATAAGGGCGTGTGTCGCTAATACTAAATCTGTGCACAACATCGAGTCTCGTGTTAAAAAAAAAGAACAGTGAAAATGAATTTTACTGTCATCCAATTAAAAAAGAAATTGCTTTGTCGTGGGTTACGGACAACAGGTAACAAGGCGGAGCTCATGGCCAGGTTACAACAGTTTGAATCGGAAAATCCAGATTTCATTGAAGATAGTTCCGCATTAGAAGAAGCTTTTTGTGGTTTTGATGAAGAAGCTGGACAAGAGATAGAAAACTCGCAAGTAGCAGAATTACAAAGAAATATGAAGTGTCTCATGGAAGCTGTAGCAACGCTCACACAGAAAATTGGGTCTATGGGAAAAAATAAAAATGTAGAAGAGGTAGCAAATCGCGAAACTGCCGAGGAGTCAATTACATTTGCCGAAAGTACAGTAGCTGTCTCTGTGGCACAAATGTATCAACATGCACATACAAGTTTTACGACAACAACAACAACAACAACAACATCAGCAAACAGTCAGCCAGTAACAACGAATGTCAACTTAAATAATAGAAGCTCAAACTATAACAGCTACATGCACAATTGTGCTTACAACCGTCCGTTGAATTCAAATTCTACGTCAACAGCAACGTCTACGTCAACATATGCGCAGAATTCTACATGTGTAGGTGGAACAAATGTTTTTTCACCGAATTATAGAGAACACCAATACAACTTAAACTGTAATGCAAGAGAATGTGAAACTGAAAGAATACGAGTAGAAAGGCCGGAACACAGTGTTAATGAAATAATGCGAATATTACCAGAGTTTGATCCGTGCAAGAAAAACATTACATCAGTGAAATTTATTGAAAGAATCGAACAACTGACACAAGGGTATGGATGGAATGAATCGTTGGTCTTATTTGCAGTACAGAGTAATCTGAAAGGGGTTGCTAAAATGTGGATTGATTCACAAAAAGTCTTCCATCGTTGGTCAGAATTTGTAACTGCATTTTTAACAGATTTTCCCTGCATATCAAATTCGGCTGATGCCCACATAGAGATGATGAATTCAAGCAGAAACAAAAATGAGTCAATAGTTGAATATTATTACCGAATGTTAGCAATTAGTAATAGTAATCTGAAAGGGGTTGCTAAAATGTGGATTGATTCACAAAAAGTCTTCCATCGTTGGTCAGAATTTGTAACTGCATTTTTAACAGATTTTCCCTGCATATCAAATTCGGCTGATGCCCACATAGAGATGATGAATTCAAGCAGAAACAAAAATGTGTCAATAGTTGAATATTATTACCGAATGTTAGCAATTAGTCGTCGTGGCGAAATCGATGATGGTGGTATAGTGAAGTATATAATAAATGGATTGAACAATGACGATTTAAGAAAAATGTTAATAACATTGAACATAAGAAGGTGTACAATTTTATACACAACACTCGTAAATATTTTTGAGGAAACAAATCAGAAAAATAATTATCGTAATGAACAGCCACGAAAAATATTTCAAAACAATGTGTACGGTGGAAAATCGACAAATCATGAACATAATGAGAAGGCAAAACATGGTCCGATATGTTTTAGCTGTCGTGAGCGTGGTCATATCGCGAAGAATTGTTCGAAAGGTATTAAGAAATTCAGGAATAATAATGGTGACGAAACAGAAAAATGTCGGTCGCGATCTGTAAATTTAATTGATAAAAAATATAACGACAAAAACTGTGAAATAATTAAAAACGTTGAAATAGACAATAATACATACCGAGCTCTAATAGATTCGGGAAGTGGTAAATCCTTAATGGCTAAACGTATATGGTCAAAGTGCGAAGGAGTAACAGAGAAATGTAATGAAAATTTATATGGCTTTGCAGGCGGACAATATGAGTGTCGCGAAGTTTGACGTTGTTGAAATGGACATTAAAGTTAATACAGACAAACCGGTGTCAAGAAAGCCATATAATATTCCAATTCCGAAACAAAAAACAGTAGAACGTATTATTAATGAACTTTTAGAGAATAATATTATTCGTCCAACAATGTCGTGAAACGCATCGCCAATCGTGCTCGTTACTAAACAAAATGGTGAAGACCGCTTATGCGTCGACTATCGCGAATTAAACGCCATAACTGAGAAACAACCATGGCATATGCCAACAGTTGAAAGTGTCTTGCAGAATCTTGATGGTAAGAATTATTTTTCTATATTGGACATGATGTCTGGGTATTATCAAATTCCCATTGCTGAAAACTCAAAAAAATATACTGCTTTTGTGACACATAGTGGTCATTTTGAATACAATAGGATGCCATTCGGGCTAAAAAACGCTCCTTGCATCTTTCAGCAAATGATGTCAAAAATACTAGAACCAATTAAAGACCAGGTCGTAAGCTATGTCGATGAAGTTATTGTAGCATCCGATTCGGTGTCTGAGCATTTATGTAAACTAGAGAACTTTCTAAGAATTTGTCAAGAACATGGTCTTACACTTCGCTTATCAAAATGTGCATTCCTAAAAAGTAGTGTTACATTTTTGGGTCATGAACTGGACCAATATGGATTGAAACCAGGCAGAATTAAAACTATGGCCGTAAAGAATTTCCCTGTCCTGACAAATGCAGTGGAAATAAGACGTTTTATCGGGCTAACTGGATATTTTCGAAAATTTATTGAAAATTATGCCCTAATAGCAGCTCCATTGACTCGATTGACACGGAAAAATGTGGAATTTGTGTGGACTGAAGAATGTGCACAATCTTATACGAAGTTAATTGAGTTATTAACGAGTGAACCAATCTTGGATATATATGACGTCAACAAAAGACATGAACTTCATACAGACGCATGTGCAACTGGTTTAGCTGGCATACTGCTACAACGTAATGATCGAGACGAGATGAGGCCTATCGCTTATTTTAGCCGATTGTGTAGCAGCTCTGAGCATAAATTTCATGCGTACGAATTGGAAGTACTTGCTGTGGTCGAAGCATGCCAACGATTCCGAATGTATTTGCTAGGAAAGCAATTTACCATCGTCACTGATTGCTCAGCTGTGTCAAGCGTCAAATCTTCCAAACCCCTTATACCGAGAGTTGCAAGATGGTTTTTAAAATTAATGGAATACGACTATCGTATAATACATCGTGAAGGTAGTAAGATGTCGCACGTCGATGCCCTTAGTCGTGCCCCAATTGAAGTTGCTCATCATGAAATTCAAGACGTTAGTGAAAAGGTATTGATTATTAGACCGTCTACTGATGACTGGGTGTATATGATGCAACGTGAAGATGAAACTCTGAAAGAAATATTTGATGTACTTGAAGGACATATTATGTCTGATAAGCACAAGCAATATAATGACGATTATGTCATACGAAAGAAACGTTTATTTCGAAAAAACAAAGATAATGACTTAGCACTAGTGGTCCCTAAAGGCTTAAGGTGGCGTATCGTGAAATTATGCCATGACGATGTAGGGCACCCTGCAGTGGAAAATACTTTGTAAAGGATGTTGAGACATTTCTGGTTTCCACGTGCCAGAAACTTTGTGAAGAATTATTTGAAGTCCTGTGTCGAATGTTGCTATTCCAAGGCTATAGATCGTAAAGAGTGTGAATTGCATGGTATGGACATACCGAAGATTCCATTTGAAGTTATGCATATGGATCACCTCGGTCCATTTGTAAAAAGTCGTCAAGGCAATGAGTACCTGCTAGTAGTAGTAGATGCTCTTACGCGTTATGTTGTATTATGTCCAGTCAAATCAACGAAAACGAAACCAGTGCTTTATGCCCTTGATCAACTATCATCATACTTTGGAATGCCGCGGGTGTTGGTCACAGATAGAGGTACTGCATTCACTTCAGCGAGCTTTGAAAATTACTGCCTAGAAAACAACGTGCAACATATTAAAGTAGCTGTCAGAACACCAAGAGCAAATGGGTTGGCAGAAAGAGTCAACAAATCTATTTTGTCGTATCTGAAGTCAACAGTGAATGAAGCGAAATATTGGGATGCTGAAACTCGAAATATGCAATGGTCATTGAATACAAATGTCAACGCTACTACAAAATATGCTCCTATCGAATTAGTGTTTGATTTTCCTGTTCGTGATATAACCGCAAGTAAAATATTAGCAGCGGTACAAGATGTGAAGGATGACGTTGAAACAAAATCTGTTAATGCTAAAAGAAGTGAAGCAATTAGTAATATCGAAATGGCTAGAAAACAATGGAAAAGCAGATTTGATGCAAAATATAAGCAGCCACACAAATATGAAGAAGGCGATTTAATCTTACTAGAAAGTGGTCTACCAGCCACTGGAGAATCAAGAAAACTTGATGTCAAATTTAAAGGTCCGTATGTCGTGAAGAAAGCATTGAGGTATGATCGATACGTTGTAGAAGATGTTGATGGTGCTCAGCGAAATCAAAGAAGATTCTCAACAATTGCTAGTAGTGATCGAATGAAGCCATGGTGTTGCTTATATCCAGAAATTGATGAAGCCTATGATGACGAAGGGAAGTAACAACTGATGATCTCGAGGACGAGTTAAGGTCAGGAAGGGCCGAGTTGTCATGTGAGGTTTAGCCGTATCTGATTATTTACATACAGTCTGGTAACACAATATTAAACAACCATGTTTTGTATGATTCTTTATGTTGGATATTCTTTAATAATTACTTTTAAATCAGTTCTTGAATAAACGTGAACAAGCAAACAACTAGTTTTGAGATTTACTCGGTTGTCCTTACAATTCTACCAACAACTAAAATTTTTTTGTTAATTGTGTTTTTTTTAATTTTTGCTGACCAAAAAGATTCAAATGAAAAACTGAATTAATATGTGATGGAATTGGATAAGTATTTCTTGACACTACAATTTAGGACTTTCTTATACCATATTTAGATAGACCTATTTATTGCCATTATTGAGCTCATTATTCCACACAAAAATCAAGAAGTTATTTCTCAATCAGCACGAAACTGTTTCAAATATGGAGTAAAATTAAAATGCAACACCGTAAAAAGTGAGCAATTAGAAACTTTAGGGAGAAAAAAACTTACTGCGATGCTACGTGAAGTTCTTTTTAATTTCTTTCTTTTATATAAATACTTTTTGAAATTTTGACTACTATGTTAAAGTGTAAGCAGATCTTTTTTTCAACTGGACAATGGTTATTGCGTTAATTGAGTTTAATATGTATGAATAGAAAAATAATTTCGTCAATAAACAGAATATTGACTTCAATTAAAAATTTATATTTCTTTTCGCTTCATATTTTGAAGTTTCGAAGAAAGCTCTAACTTTATGTTTTACTTATTTCAATCATATTCACCCCTATCCTGAGCAAAATGTGAAATTTTTATTCCCATAAAATTTTCATTTCCCAAGTAGGGAAATTTGCTATCATGAATATTATGGGAACGTTTGGGAAGAAGAAAATATAAATACAAAGGAAATTTATTGAAAATTTGTGGGCAAGTGATGTAAAAGGTGTAGGATGACAAATAAACAATCCACGTCTGGTTAGTTCGATTATTTCCAACATAATCATCTAATTTTCCTTTATTTTTCCAAAGTTCACTTAAATTACGTTACAATTATTTCAAAGCCAATTCAATAATTATTATTTGTGTAATAATAAAAATGGAAATAATGCAACTAGTGTCGTTAGTTAAACATACATCGGGCTATTACAAACACAATACTACAGCTCGGCCATCCTGCCATGAGATCCCCTGATCTCATCTTGTATACCACCCTGATCGCACTCTGAACCATGGACATATGTATATGTGTTAGAAACTCACCAAGCACATTGATAAAGTATACGCGATGGCTGAAAGCCATATAATCCATAATATAATCCATCAATATTACATATTTTCTTGACAAAATACTGTTCCTTTTGTAATACCACTTTGTTCACTCTTCTGTTTCTCGTCTATCATTTTCAGTAACTCATTCTCCTTACTTAATAACTCACGTTCTCGTATTACAGCGTTCAACTCCCTCTCTGTCAACTCACTCAAAAATATATACTCTTCTTTGCTTATCTGTGCACACTCATTTTGTTGCTTGGCTCTATCATTTTCTCTGCTTTGACTATCATTTTTCTCCCGCAATATTTCATCACATCTTTGCTGTTCTTTTCTTCGATCACCGCTCACATTTCCTTCACATTCACCTTTCAATTTTATAACTTCACCTTCTTCCTTCATTAATTGCATAGGTGGACATTCACCCCTTTCTTCCGTCGACGATTCATGTAACCTCAGTAGTAACGCGCTTTTCGTTCCATTTGATGGCATACCCAGCTCTCGTAGCCGTAATCGTAAACGTGCTGTTAAAAAAGGTTCGCAACAAATATCCTTCATCTCATCTTTGGTTTCCCTTTGCAATCTTTAGTTTTTTTTTTGTCTTTTTTTACCACGCAGCTCTCTTTCAATTGTCCTTGTTTTTTATGTATATTTTCCACAGAACTAACACAACAAATATCCGTGTTCTTAGGATTTTTACTTTCCATTTCAATATCTTTTAATTGTTTGTAAAAAAATCTCGATCCCACTTCTGATATTGTAGGATGACAAACAAACAATCCACGTCTGGTTAGTTCGATTATTTCCAACATAATCATCTAATTTTCCTTTATTTTTCCAAAGTTCACTTAAATTACGTTACAATTATTTCAAAGCCAATTCAATAATTATTATTTGTGTAATAATAAAAATGGAAATAATACAACTAGTATCGTTAGTTAAACATACATCGGGCTATTACAAACACAATACTACAAAAGTAATTAAATTTATGTTTTATAACTAATAAACAGAAATTTGTAGTTTAAAAGGTAGAAAGGGTGAATAAATGGAGTTTTCATGCCTGTTGAATATTTTGACAGATTCTCTGCCGGAAGCAACAAAAAAAAATCATTTGGTATTCTGCCCATCGTAAAACTAAGCGCATGCTTACGTTTTTCTTTTTTGTGCAGAGGGTGGATACCAAAAAAGTGTTGGAAGAGATTACGAAGTAATCTTCTTCTGTAAGCGAATACCAAAATTCGGCCACCACATCTTTAGAAACCTTCACAAAACCACATGCAATGGGTCGGTTATTTTGCACTCTATTGAGAAGCATGTCACGTTGCACATTATATATTGATTTAGACCTAAAAATAGTTTTCAGCTGATTTATATATCCATTAAAATGTAGCAACTACTTGCATTTTTTTTCTAGTTCCCCAAAGAAAATGAAATTAACAAATTGATACAAAAATGGGGAAAATGTCTTTGAAAAATCCATTCACGATAAGGGAAAATTTCGAATGGGAACACATTTTATGGGAAAAGTTATTCATGATCGCACTTTTGGGAAATGGAAAAAAAATTTTCATGATAGGGGTGATTATGTATTTTTTAAAAGCGAAACGGATAAAATAATTAATAAAATGTTCTGGATACTCGTTCTGCGACCTTTTTAACTTTGTTAGATTTTATAAATGAGCTTAAGGTCACATAATACGGTAGGCAAACTCTTTAGTATGACTAAGGACGTACTGAATAAGTTGGAAAAGTCCAATTTAGTTTATAGTATTCCGTGCAGTGGTAATGCTGATGAACAGTGTAATAAGGTTTATATAGGGACTACAGGCAACAAGCTTAAGACTTAATGATCTTAATCATTATCCAGATTTCGAAAACACTTCAGTTTTGAGCACAGAGAATAATTACAAACGTAGATACATGTTAGAAATGTTGGAAATTATTAAAGTTCCATTGGAAAACAGGATAAATTTTAAGAAGGATACAGATGGACTAGCTAGAAATTATAGACATCTAATTACAAAAACCAGAACAGGACTCAGAACATAATATCTTATTTTTTTACATTAATGATTTTTCATTCTTTTTTTATAAAAAACTAAAAAAACCGAAAAAATGTTATGTTAAAAACGTTATTATGTATAAAATAATTATTAATAGATATATATAATTGTATAGATAATAAGTATGTATGTAAAGCCTATTTATGAATGTAAAACCCTTTTTATTTTTCATTTAGTTTGTCATTAAGATTTGTTTTGAAATTTGAAGATTTATAAAATAATAGAAAACACATTTTCCTGAAGAAGATACACAAAGGCGTATCGAAATATCGAAAAAACTTATCAATAAATAGAAAATATATTTATTGAGAATTGAGTGACCTTAAGCTCATTTATAAAATCTAACATAATTAATAAAAAGTACTACTTAGATAAAACAGTGTCGAAAAAAGTATTAAAGTACTGGAGAGTTGTTCTGAACTGTGATGGGAAAGTCAATGCGATGCGCAAACGAATGATATGCGAAAGAAAATTGGTATTCTATCAGACTCTCGCTTACGAAATTTCGCCTTGGCAGTGTTAAAAAAACAAATGTTAAATTTGTAATATACATAAAAGTTATGTACTTTACAAAATAGTTGCGTGATTTACAAAAAAGTAAAAAGAAATAATAAAAAATGGATTATGTGGCATTATTATTTGATGACCAAGATGAACGTGGTCAAAATGAAAGGATGCAGCGAACATTGCTTAAAAGCAATTCTGACACTAAGCTTGAGTAAAAAATGTAATTTATATAATATATAAAAAACTAACTGAAAAAGTAACTTAATATAAATGAAAAACTATTTCCTTCAGAAAATCTAGTATTCCTGATGTAATTGGTTATTATTATTATTTTTAAATTATATTTTTGTATTTTGCGAATGCAGATGTACATTTGACATTTCTCTTCGCAATTTAAAATAACGATTTACCACATTTTCGCATTTTAAATGCGAATAAAAAAGTACTTTACGAAGATCGCAACACAGAGTGCAAAGTTCATGGAATACATTGAATATAAGAGTATAAAAAACTTAAAAAATATATTTGATTCGCTTTTCCTCATTGCCTTTAAAAATAACATCTTAAACAAACGCTACTCTGACTACTGTAATGTATTCAATATAATACCTCATAAAATTCATAGATACATTTTAGTACATGCAATTAAAACATAAATTTTTTTCTCTTTTTAGGTGCATTAAAATTTCAAGTTTGTGAGTGCAAAGTAGTCTCTTTGGAAAATAGTAACTTGTTCTGGGATCGATCAACCTCTGTAAAAATATTGAAGTTAACAAGAAATTAAATTTGATATACATATAGGATTTTGAAATACTTTGTAAAAAGTTTCATCAATTCTAATATAAATAACATGTTTTAAGCAGCTTTTTGCAACTGCATAATTTTTTTTTTTTTTTTTTTTGCAAATTTTCGTTATGCACCTGCTACATAAAGCAACGCTGAGCGCAAGGAATAACGTCGGAATAATTACTAATTACTTTAAACTGTTTACTCACATGAAGAAGGTATGTTCAGAAAACACGAAATTACTAATAACTTACTATGTAGATAATAGCAGTAAAACAAAAGTGGACACGTTTTAAATGAAATAAGTACTATAATATTTTCTTCACAACCAGCTGACCACCTTAACTTCGGGCTGAAAGTTCATCGGTATCGAACTTGTTCGTTAGTTCGTGTAAGTATATAATCGAACTCATAGATTCAACATCGATGAACTAGAAGTTAACTTGATATTAACTGAAAAAATCACAGTACGTTACCATTTTCATGTCTCAGTACTGCCGATTGACCCTGCTTTTAATCGTCCATTCATCCCTCCAATAAGCGGTCCTATTAGGAGTTAGTGATATTGGCCTTCACCACCGTCTGGATCTTTGCGAAATTCGCTTAATTTTGACTGGATGCAGTTTGCTCTTACTTTGTTCCGTCGCTGGTGGGGTTTATTTTGCACTCACTGTAAACGGGACTTGCATATTTTGAAATAGACTACTTTTGAAACAAAGGCACCCTTCCTTTAGGCTTACAAAGGGTGGAAATAGGTTGTCTTGGTTAGAGTTGGTATACTTCTCTTTTTCACCAGGTCCAATTTACGTCCGTCCCATGGCAAAGTGATTATTTCTACCAGCTTCTTAAGGGTAGCTGCGCATGTCTGCGATGCTAACTTCAGCCTTAATATGCCCTTTTGGAATTCGCATATCTTAATTTCTGTTGGAGGGTCCGTTATAGAGTGCCATTGGAAAAGCTGTAATGTAGTGTGCAACTTTGTCTAAAATTTCACAAGTTTCAAAAATGTTTAACATGAAAAATCAAAAAAACTAGACTACATGCACAATACTGTTATAGATCAAGCAAAAGCTCTTGGGATGCGAAATAAAAATTTGTACAATGTAGTGTGCAACTTTGTCGAAAATTTTACAAGTTTCAAAAATGTTTAACATGAAGAATCCAAAAAACTGGGCGACACGCACAATACTGTTATATATCAAGCAAAAACTGGGCGACATGCGCAATACTCTTATATATGTACATATCAAACAAAAGCTCTTGGGATGAGAAATAAAAAATTTTTAAAAAACTTACCCAATTGTTTCTCAGGGACAGTTTTATAGTGGGTGGAAGTTGGGTGGAACATGAAAATTTGCATGGGAGAACGTCTGATGATGAAAATTGGCCACTTGGAACATACATGCACGGTATGTTCCCATTGAAATGCCTAAACTAGTGGGCTTTGTGAAATTTTCGACAGACGGAAATTTTCGACAACGGTGCACACTACATTGTGACCTTTCCAATGATTTACTTACAGCAATTTTTCAGATTTAAGACCTATTTTGGGATATCTTTGAACTTTTGTTTTTATTTTTGATCTAATGTGTTCTAAGTAGCCTCTTTGGAGCTCTGAAGATGTCAGTATATTCGACATTTCAAGTAGACCAAATTTTGCACCAGCTATAGCATGGGCCCTGAGAAACAATTGCATATGATGTTGATTGTTCCTTAATTCTCTCTTCCTTTCTTTCTAAAATTATATGACACACCCCGGCATGTCTCCCCGAAGTACCCCTAGACCAATCTGAGAAGGCGCCATACTGGCAATTAGAAAAATCTAAAATAAAACATTTTTATATTGTTTTAATATTTATTATTTCATAATATTTTCTTTCATATAATAAAAAAAAAGTTAATTGTTTTCTGTTTTTACTTAAAAGTAAAGAAAATTAAAAATTATTTTTTGGCTGTGTTTAACATTACTCTAGAACTCAGTTAACAGAAGTGTGGGGCGTATTTAACTCACGAATTTATACATAAATACATATACATATATACATATAAAAAAATAAATTATACAGAATAAAATTTATCTGCGGCATCGTAAACAGCAAAATATATTAGCGTCAGTTATGCAGATGGTTTGGTTATCGTTGGTATGGAACCATCAGTTAAACATCTCACATTCAATTGCTCAATTTGATGCTTTTGAAATATTATACCCAGCAATCCATATTGAATTTCCAACAGTGATGTGTTGTGGGTTCGAGGAACTTTCATGCCCACTACCAATGCCAGCAATGAACCGATGATGATGTAAACAAATCCTTGTGACATTAAAGTGCTTTTATCCGTAGAATAAAAATATGAATTCTTTGCATCCGATATAAAGTAAAAGTAGATAATCGAAGTGGAGAGTATTTTGCATGCATATGAGGCGTAAATAAAAAGTTCCATGTAAAGGAAATGTGACACCTCTAGTAGCAGGATTTGTAAATTTGAAAATGTAAGTCCAAAGAATAACATAATCATCCAAAATGGAACAGCTGTCTTTACAGAGTTACATATAATTATACTCAAGATGGTAAGTAAAATTAAGCATAGTTGAGTTGACACAAATAAAACTTTTGCTGATAAGAATACTAAGCACACTGTACCAACAATTGTTCCAGCATAAACCATCCAAAACATTGAATCTATATCAGCTTCATCTGATAATTTTACAGCTGAATTAAGAGAAAACCAAAACGAAAAATAAATGAACAAAGAGAATTGTATAGCTTCTATGAAGAGTAGGAGGAATGTTACATTCCACTGCTGATTTTGTGTAATGTAAAAAAACTCAATTTTTTTTATGATGTCATCTCTTTTATCAAAAATGCTTCCATTAGAGTTTGCGATACGAAATTTATTGTCCATACTATTGTCGCATTCAACTGTTCCCAAATAGCAAAGCACCTTCAATCCAATTAAAAGAGCAAATATTACAGCCGCTACGGAAGTGTACACTGCAGCGAAGTCAACATAGATGTTATGTCCATTTTCTGCTGTATTTTTGTTGAATGAAGTACCAATTAGACTTACTGCTGATGCCATGCCCAATATGAAAAAACTTAAGCAAAGTGATAAAAGAATAGCTCGGCTACGTTTTCCACACATGGAATGAATAAAACTAAGGCCAGCTAAAAACGTCAGACTGTGTGCCAAGTATGAAATGAAAGAACCAATGTTATCTAAAAGTAAATACTGTTTTCATGAGGTAAATTATTGATTAAACTATACATATATGTATATTGGCGCAAGTGGTCCTGCATTGGCAAAGCATTGTACTTATTTTAAAATAGTAAATTTTAAAAATGTTTAATCTTTCATTTTTGCAAAACCACTTGCACCAATAATAGAATTGATAATTTTAAATTAAATTCAATGTGCGCATCGGAATCAACACATATTGAATATCGGTGTTGATATCGTATCGGCTAAAGTGTGTATCACTGTACCCCTAATTAATGTAACACTGACGCCCACCACATTGTGTTTAATGTATTATGGCGTCCTAACCGCAGCATTTTTTGAATAGATTGCTGCATAGGTCTCATTATAACATTATAAAACAGATCCTAAACCACCTAATGAATCGTTAAGGTTTATCTACTCTATGAAATGTTTTTATGCTGAGGGTTTCGCTGTCAGAAAATTGTTTACAAGCCGCATAACGTGCTCCAATGCGGGTTTTGCGGATCTTATTGAAGAAAAAGTAAAATAAAATACTTATGTATATTAGCTTTTGTTTTTCTATTAATTATTCATAAATAAGATAGTTTTCTTTTTATAATCGGATAGAAACCTGTTAAAAAATATAGGTGAATAACGGAGGATAAAATATGTATTTTCAAAACAAAAAGGAATTTTTAAGACTTTATTCCTTGTTGTATTGAAATATAAAATTGATAGAACATACATATGTACGTGTTAGCATGTGTTTGTTCTTGCAAAGTTCCGTAAGATCAAATAATTGTTCACTCTATATATATTGCCTTTGCTCGTTAAAATATATGCTTCTAAATTTAATGTTTATACTTTTTTAGGGATCCTATTACTAAGACTTCTCCGTCCGTCCGTCTGCCACAGGCCCCATACTCCCAAAATTAAGAGCTAGAAGCTGAAATTAGCTGTAAATTTCAACTGCAGGAGATAGAGACTTGAAATTTGCACAGAATATCCAGTTACCAGGACTACACAACAACAAGTACCACAAAATAAAAAAAGTGAAAATTTAAATGTTGCTCTTTATGCGGGAGACACTTTAAATTAAAAATTTACTTTAGTTTTTAAACCGTAAAAGATAGAGAGTTAAAATTTTCGCAGTATATGTACATATGTAGTTCGCAGGCCTCTGCAACAACAAATACCAAGAGTAGGAAAAAGTTAAAACTTAATTGGTGTTCACACACAAATAAACTCTTTAGTTTGAAAAAACAGCTATGGAGTCAATGTACACATGTGTATTTTTATATATTGTTACAAATTATAGCTGGTGGTGTGATATCTGTTTAATTTAATACAAGTAGCACTACTTTAAGCGAGATCAATGTGTCAAAAAGGAAAAACACCGCCACGCAAGTTAAATAAATTCGGCCAGCTATATATTGTTCGAAAAGGATCTCGAAAGGTGATGACATTATTATATTAGTATTTAGCACAAAGGTTGTTGCCTTAGAGTTTTCCAGATCAATTTGTCCGTTGATGGCGCTCAAGTCATTAAGGTGGTGCAACGGTAGTGCAGCACGAAAACAGCAATCTGACTGAATGTGGATACATCAACGGTAAAAAGCGCGTATTGACCATAGACACAAAAGCGTCACTGTCAGTGATCAGACCGGATTTAGTGACAGAAAATATTGAGCCGGTGTATAACGCGAGGCTGCTTACGGCTACTGGGGAAACTGCTAGAGCTTATGGCAAGGTATAGAAAAAGGTGTCTATGGCTGGGGTCACCGCCAAGCATGACTTTGTTGTTGCCGATATTATTGACGAAGTGATACTCAGCGCAGATTTCATGATAGCACATGGCATGAATCTGCACATTGGGCAACAAGTCATGACTTTGCGAAAAGAGTGTAAATAAACCTCATTAAATGTTTTGTCTTTTTCAGCAGTCAATATGCCGGCGACATTTCGTAGATGCTACTCAACTCGTCTGTAAACGAGGTATATTTAAACCTAGAATAATACTCTTCCATTGGCTGTTATATCAAATAATAATTAAACTCATTTTTGAAAATTCAAAAAACGTTTACTTCTTGATACTTTCAAAAGTACAAACCGTAGTAACCGATGGTTGCTCGTTGTATGAAGGTTGTGAAGAAAAGTAAAAGTGTTGCAAAACGATTAAATTGTTTTCTGTATTAAAGGTTTGAACATTTTTGATTGTAATTGTGTTCATGAAAATAACAGAATATGTAGTAAAGTTTCAAACACTATTTAAAGCTTTTTCGAGTTGAGTAGCACCAGCGAAATGTCGGAGGCATACAACAGCTGAACAAAATAGAAAATACTTAATAAGGCCTATTTGGACGGGTTTTGAATGCAAAGCGGGTTATAAGTGCAAAACAAAATGTTTAAATTTTTCTAATAAACATACACTGATTCTTTACGTACCCAGCTTATCAGCAAAGTAGAAACAACTCGATAGTAAATGGAAAAGTCCGGCGACCAATAGAAAGTTTGTGTGCCAAAATACTATTCTTGAACGAAAGAACTTAATAATAAACATTATTGCGGCAGTGATGAATCCGGTACAGGCTCCGATAATCATTGGCCCATAAGCAATCAATCCAGCTTGAGTATTTCGTTCAGCTACAAATGATGAAATAGTGTAGCCAAATACCAAACCAGTTGGTAAAAACGTAAGGCATACTTTGATGAAGAAAAAATTTCAAATTATTGAATGTCTTTCACTTTAAATCAATCAAACTCACCCACTAAGCTAGGCGCATATTGTAAAATATTGTAGACACATTTTTCTCGCATTGAATCCATTTTCAATTTTAATCTTAATGAAGCATTTCATTCATGTTAATTAAAAAAGCACACTTATCACTCGCATGTTGTTTTTCCTACTAATTTTAATTTAAAAGCATGATTTTCCATATAAATTGTGCGCTTTTGTGACAAAGAATTTTTTTGCTTTTGATAAGATAAAAAATGCCTTAAAGTATTTACATACTAACTTGATATGTACATATATACATATGACCATTTCCACAAAAAGGTACTCTCTCAGTAAAGAAATAAACGCGAAAATTTGCTGTACAAATCAGCTTGAATTGTGTGTAAAAACCACAACAAGAGTTGTAAAAGCACAAAAGGTTTTAAATTTTATCTGTTTTACGTACATACATACATATGTATGTATATACTTATTTGTTACAATGTGTTCTTTTATTTAATTTGTTTTTTGAAAATGAATGCAGTTGTAACCGAAGTTACATTTACTTTGACTGCTTGCGCACAGTGGGGTAAATAAAAGAAAAAGTGGTAAAAAGTCCGGAACTTTTAAACCACACAACGGATCTCGCTGAAAATTGAAGTAGTCATAGACAAGGAGTTATATTTTTTGTCTCAAGTCTTTTTAGGTCTATAGTTAAAACAGGGGTGGGGCTATGGGGGCTGAAAGTTACCTACCTCGAGTATAAAAAATTTTATGCAGCTTATAACTTTCTTATATCTTGGCCGATTTTAAAGATTTTTACCTTTTTGTATTTTGCTTAGCAAGGCAAAGAAAAAATGTTATAAAACATTTTTTCATATCTCTTACAGTTTAAGAGATATTCGCCTTAGAATATTATTTTTTATTATTTTCGACGCAACTTCTTTTGGTATTTTGCTTATATCTTTTTTGTTAAAATCTTGATTTTAATTTGCGGCCCACCGTTATATTTCTTATAAAATTCTAAGTGAGATAAGGTACCGTTTTATTAAAATATCTTGGTCCGATAAGTCATAAAATAGGTCTTAATTCAAAACTTTGAAATTTCACCGAAAAATTTTAATTTTTCACAAAAAAGGTGGCTTCATTATTTTTGAATTCGTATAAAATTTTGTTCCAGCTTTTATACTTATTTTTACACGTAGCGAAAGATAATCTCTTAAGAATGTGTAAAAATTTTATTTTGTTTAATTTAAACTAAGTACCCTACAGTAGGCAGTGGTCGAAAATCATCAATTTTTAAAACAATTTTCGGATATGTGGGCGTCTGAAAAGTTTTGCCAAAAGTGAAATGAAATTCCGTGAACGACGTTTTATTACAAAATCAGTTAATATTATTGCTGCAGAAGCTCGAGACATCCTAGATATAATTAGCGTTGCCAGACTGAGATTATTAAAAAAAAAGTCAATTTTTGGAAGGGACAATTTTGAATTGCTAAAAAAATGGATTTATGATTTATATTTCTTTCTGAAATTTATGTTTTTATTTGCAAATTTAGTATTTTAATACGCTTTGAAAAATTATGCATGTATCTTTCATCGTCTTGCAGATATTCAAGTTTCACTTTGATTTTTATGTGCGAAAAACTATCCTTTTATTATTTTTTTCATTGTTTTCGCGAATGTGACTTAAAAACATAAATAAAGTATAAATTTTTGCATATATTTGAAAAGAAGACACAAATTCCTTTCCAACGATTTATAACATGTATACCTTTTTTAAATATTTGCACATTCGGGAACCACTAGAATATTACGCAACCAATACAAAGTAAACAAGTTTGGCGTTTTGAGAGACAGCCAGACATACGAATTAAATGCTCTTAGTTCGGTTATAATCAAAAGGCCAAAAAATTCCTGATAATGCATTTAAATACCTGAAATTCTACTTTCAAAAAGTAAATGATAACATAATAAAAGGTTCCAAAATCGAAAGGAAAAGTGGTCATAAAAATAACAGATTTCTTTGTCCACAACAATATAACCATGTGCATACCTGTTTATTCAACTGTTCGATAATGAAAGGCAGTTGATTGGGCGCAAAAGCTTTTAATCTGAATACAGCGGGGCAAAGCAGAGAGAAAACAAGCAAATAAAGGATCACTCGCAGAAGCGGGTTGCCCGAATGCAGGACGGCGTAAAGCATATGGATTCAAAAGGATCTCAATTAAACCAGCGAACACATCACAAAAAAAAAATTTATAAACATAGGAGAAATATAAAATGCAAACTAAAAGGATTTACCGACTTTATTTTAACTAAGTAATGTTTGAGCTTTAAATCTTACAAATTATTTCTCATTTATTGATTAAAGGATAAAAAATACTAACAGTGTTGTCTACTTAATATACAAATTTTCTTTAAAATAATCGGAAGCGTCATAACTTAAAAGAGTTTTAATTTCAATTCCTTCGGGATCATCCTTTTCTATTTCCATTGTTATTTTTGGTAACCATTTTATGGTCATTATTTTGAGCAGTTTTTGAACACTTTCGTGTTTTAAAATTCTATACTGCTTAATATCTCTGTTTCTAGCTTCCTAAGCTTCCTCTGTTAATTCCCCTAAGGGAAGAATATTGTTCGCCATTATTTCTGTTGTATGTGTTAGAGCTTTGTGTACGGTTGGTGTTAATGGTCTCCACGAATACAGATTATTAATTAAGGTCAGTATTTCTTTTGCATATTTTTCGAATTTTTCGGTGTTTATTACTTTTTTGCTATTTATGACAGCTAGTATTACTTTACGGGCATGAAGAGGCGATATTCCAAGTTGAAGAGAATCTTCATTGTATGGGACTTTTCTATCAATATCATTTAAGTAAAAACTCTTCTTTCCACATATGTACGTTACAATTCATATTTGATTTCGTATCGGTAATTGCCTTTGCGACTTTTCCATATATCATGGTTAGATAAGGTTTAAAAGAAACAGTAATCGTTCTTCCAGATATGCAAACATCAATGGAAGCCATGTTGGAAATTTCGCGGTTGATATCATTAACAAGCATTTGAGTTGTTTGTTTGTTTTCTTTGATATACTCAAAACGTATTGGCCGGCATAGAAACTTAGACCCTGGCGTGTTATTTTTCCACAGATCACGATATGAATTTTTACTCGATGTGGGCATTTGGTTATAGAGCCGCAGCCGTAATGGCACTAACGATGCCATTAGAACCGTGGAAAAGTCTGCATTGGAATCGCTTATTTGCTTATACTCGGAAAATCTAGATGATCCATCACATTCCCATTTATATATCTTAATCTCTTTGGAGATGGAGTTGGTAGTACGTCCACAACTTTTAGCGCTTCTTTTTGCTGCGATTTCATCAAAGTCCGTTTAAAGGAATCTTTTATTTGATCTCCAAAGTAACCAAGTACCATCGCTTCTTTTTCGATATGAAGTGCTCAGCGTTTTTAATATTACTACTGCATTTGTCTTCTGGCATAGACATTTTATACGTACCGCCAAAATTTTCCTTTGTGAGGGGTGAACCCTCTGCTTGTTTTGTCACTGCTTTGGCCCAATTTATGTACCTGCTTTTGCTTCTAATGCTTCGCTTATCACCGTCTTGCCGAATTGTTTTAATAGAAGGTATGCTTCCATTTATTATACTTGTTGTTTGTGTAGATTTCAAAAAAATCTGTTATTTTTATGACCACTTTTCCTTTCGATTTTGGAACCTTTTATTATGTTATCATTTACTTTTTGAAAGTAGAATTTCAGGTATTTAAATGCATTATCAGTAATTTTTTGGCCTTTTGATTATAACCGAACTAAGAGCATTTAATTCGTATGTCTGGCTGTCTCTCAAAACGCCAAACTTGTTTACTTTGTATTGGTTGCGTAATATTCTAGTGGTTCCCGAATGTGCAAATATTTAAAAAAGGTATACATGTTATAAATCGTTGGAAAGGAATTTGTGTCTTCTTTTCAAATATATGCAAAAATTTATACTTTATTTATGTTTTTAAGTCACATTCGCGAAAACAATGAAAAAAATAATAAAAGGATAGTTTTTCGCACATAAAAATCAAAGTGAAACTTGAATATCTGCAAGACGATGAAAGATACATGCATAATTTTTCAAAGCGTATTAAAATACTAAATTTGCAAATAAAAGCATAAATTTTAGAAAGAAATATAAATCATAAATCCATTTTTATAGCAATTCAAAATTGTCCCTTCCAAAAATTGACTTTTTTTTTAATAATCTCAGTCTGGCAACGCTAATTATATCTAGGATGTCTCGAGCTTCTGCAGCAATAATATTAACTGATTTTGTAATAAAACGTCGTTCACGGAATTTCATTTCACTTTTGGCAAAACTTTTCAGACGCCCACATATCCGAAAATTGTTTTAAAAATTGATGATTTTCGACCACTGCCTACTGTAGGGTACTTAGTTTAAATTAAACAAAATAACATTTTTACACATTCTTAAGAGATTATCTTTCGCTACGTGTAAAAATAAGTATAAAAGCTGGAACAAAATTTTATACGAATTCAAAAATAATGAAGCCACCTTTTTTGTGAAAAATTAAAATTTTTCGGTGAAATTTCAAAGTTTTGAACTAAGACCTATTTTATGACTTATCGGACCAAGATATTTTAATAAAACGGTACCTTATCTCACTTAGAATTTTATAAGAAATATAACGGTGGGCCGCAAATTAAAATCAAGATTTTAACAAAAAAGATATAAGCAAAATACCAAAAGAAGTTGCGGCGAAAATAATAAAAAATAATATTCTAAGGCGAATATCTCTTAAACTGTAAGAGATATGAAAACATGTTTTATAACATTTTTTCTTTGCCTTGCTAAGCAAAATACAAAAAGGTAAAAATCTTTAAAATCGGCCAAGATATAAGAAAGTTATAAGCTGCATAAAATTTTTTATACTCGAGGTAGGTAACTTTCAGCCCCCATAGCCCCGCCCCTGTTTTAACTATAGGCCTAAAAAGACTTCAGACAAAAAATATAACTCCTTGTCTATGACTACTTCAATTTTCAGCGAGATCCGTTGTGTGGTTTAAAAGTTCCGGACTTTTTACCACTTTTTCCATTTGTAATTTCTGACCCATAAAGAATAGCCGTCTAATTCATAAAAATTATAACAGGTTTATAAAGCTCTTATTTGACAGATTTTCCATACAAATATGTCAAATAGCAGTCTTATAAGCCTGTTATAATTTTTATGAATTAGGGGGTAAATATATATTCTGTATCAGTACCCATATACAAATTGTTCTTCAGTCTGTAGACTGAAATCAACTTTCTAAGAAAGCTAACATACCTACTTGACTCAGAAAATATTTCTTGATACCGAACTGTTCATATATTGCGGCATTTCTTTTGCAATTGAAATTCAGTAAAATCGGATCATAAATTGCCGAGATATAAAAAAAGGTTTTGAGGTGCAAAAATAGGAAATAAAGGAACTAGCTTCACACCTTTTTTACGAAAAATAAACAACACAAACCAATTTTCTTTGAAAAAAAAAATAATATAAAAGTCTATTAAATAATCCTACACATACATCTCCTGGCAGGATAGCCATGTAGATTAAAAACAATGGGGATAAGACAGGAGTTGTTTTGGTTGTTTTGGAGAAAAAGATGTTCCCTATTGTTTTAGTATTTGCTAAGCACTCCTGCCGCTTTACCTGAGCATTAAGATGCCCGCGAGGATTAAAAAGACTATGTGGTTTTGTTTAGTTCAAGTTTAATTCTAAAATTTATTATGATTTATTACTAGCTTATATACTAAAATTGATTCTTCCATTCATAACAGTCATTCATAGCAATCATCATAATTTCGTTTTATTGATTTCTCACGAATTATGTTGACGCTTAAAATAAAAATAGCTTATGTATGTCTATGTGAAAATAAAAAAGAAAGTTCGCAACTGCACTGAATAAGTACATTAAATATGTACATGAGTATGTACATTGTAAAACAGTTGGCAATCATATAAAAACTTGAAAAAAACATAAACATGAAATGCATGCAAAGTAGCAGTAAAAAATCAAGTGAGTGATTGTAAAAAATTTTAATTTAAAATTTTGCGTGCAATATGTTTTCAACTTTTTGTAGCTGGTGGAAAATGAGTATTCTTTTACAGACTTCCGAAAGATCCAGTACAAACCAATCATTGGTTAAAGTTTTGCAACCGAATTGAAACAGTTCATGTCGAAAATGAAAGAATTTGCTAATCACATTTTCAATAGGAGCGTTTTGAAAAGAATTGAATGTGTGAGTTAGAATTTGCTTTTTTTTAATTTTATTACTTAATAACTATGCATAAAATTCAGCAATAGGCTGCCATTAAAATTAGCTACAGTTCCCACTACACAGACATGCACTATGGCTGAAAAATTTGAAACCGCAACATTTGTAACTGTCCAAGGGAAAATTGTAGGAGAAATACAATGAATTGTCCCACTGTCATGTTTTCATACTATTTCTTTTACAATATTTTATTAGTTTTATATTTCCTATTTAATTTACCACATTTACCATAGATTATAATTTTGTTGCTCTTGTTTGTTTTGTGGGTGTGAATTAAGCTGATGTCTTCAGCTCTGCAATGCTTTCAAAACAATACGAGTTCAGTTTTTTTGTAATTACTATAAAAAAAAATGTTAGCACCTTCAATTTATGATGCGAGTGCTGCCAACCTCTGCTTTAATGTACACCACTGATGTTAAGAGAATACATATGTACATAAGTTTCTGAAATGGTTTAGAAAATGAACATTTACAAATCGCTTATCAGATTTTGTATCCGTATTCTCTCTCACTGAATACATTTTACTTTTACACGGTAAGATTTTGTCCAATATACAGAATTTTTGACATGTCGTAATACAAAATATTACCATGCAACCGGCCTTTAATTGGATAATGTGCATGCGCGATTGCAGATATGTTTCCCAGTGTTGCCAGTAGGTTTGTGTGTTAGCCTACACATGCTGAAAATAATTCCATTTTTACATAAACACTAAAAAATGTTCCGCTATAAGATTCCCCACTTATGTTTTCTACTAAAATGGAAGAAAAAGCATTAATTATAAAAAATAAACTATTAATAAATAAACTGGTTATATGTACATATGTACAATATGCTGATAGAAAAAAATAAAATATTAAAAAATAAACTTATTTATTTGCTATAAGAGGAGGTCTAAAAGTAGACCTTATTAATGTTTTCAGGCGCCTAAATTAAAAATAAAAGTATTGCAAGACGATAAAATACAACGTTGATTAGCATCAACGAACTGACGGCGGTATATAGAAGGCTAAAAAAGAGAGAAAACATCAATAAGATCTATTTGTAGGCTAAAATAATACATATGTTAATGAAATAACTAAAAATAATAATATGTATATACTTTTAATTAATTCAATTCGATCAATATAAAGCGTTTTTAATATTAATCAAACATTGAAGTATAAAGTTAGTTTTGGCACAAGAATAAAAGGTTATTTTAATATTAATAGAATACTTTTGAACTAAATTTTAAAATGGTAACAAAAAGTACAAAAGCAAGTTCTTTGAAATAAATTCGTAAATAATAAATTTAGCACAGGTACACAAATAACAGGATATTTTAAATGGTTTTTCCAACTTTACGTTTTGTTTGTAGCTACTCATGTCTGTCAAAATTAAGGTTTACAGACGATTTCATATGTTGGTTTTTGGTTCCACCTGACATAACCTGCAATAGTCAACAACAGCCACAAATATGTACGAATCTATGTATTTAAATCGACAATTCACTTTTAATTGTGTTAGTTAATAGAAACTGCGCTTTTTTATTAACAATAAATAAATTGAATTTGATATATTTTTACTCAACTATAAATAGAACACTTTCTGATTGGAAATGTTTACATTGCAAAAGCCATGTACGTACGAATTCTGCAGTGAAAATATAACAGGTACACTGCACATTGCACAAAGTGTAAAAGTGGCATTATTATATAAGCTAAAAAAGTATTTCTTCATCTGCATTAGCATGTGACGAACAAACGAAATTTGGAAATACAGTCTCGTCGTTAATGTTTTTATTTTTTTTTATCAAAATTATTTCACTTTTAGAAAAATTGTCTTTGATTCTTAACCATTTTGAAAACCAAAAACAACTCGAGAAATATTACAGTACAGTAAAAACATTAATTCTGCACTTATTTTATAAATACTGCTATATGAGAAAGACTCCCACTCTACATTTTGGGAAATGGCAAAAATATATCCGACTTTTCCTACGCTTCTATTTTAGTATAAAAAATAACCACCTGTAGTAATTTTCTGCTACTTCTGGTAGCGCTGGTGTGCACTCATATTTGATATAGACATAAACTGTTTTTATTGCTGTTTTCCGATTTACATATATCAATTGCTTCTAAATGTGTCTCATTTTCCTTAGCAAAAGAACAATTTTCAAGGGCATTATCTTAATTTCCTCAACTCACCAGTGTACACCGAGAAAAAAAAAACATTTTAAGAACCTTGTAAAAAAACTGGTTCTGAAAAAAAAGTTGACAAAAACGATTTTTAATTTTAAAATTCAGTGTTGCTATGAAAACATTTTATAGCTAATATTAAATATTTTGGATACGAATAATTACATTTTTGAATTGAAAATTTGTCGTTTTCAAAAAAATACTGTGAACTCAAAATTTAAAGCTTTTTTTTTAAGTTAAATTGTACGTTTTTATTAATTTTAAAATATGAATTTTTAAGCTAAATATGAGCAAATTTATATTAAAGTTTCTGGTACTAAATTATTTATAATCACCCTAAGCCATTAAAATACAATATTCTTATCTATATACAATAAACCAATTGGTTATTTTTTACCGTTTTTCGGAATAGTATTTATATACCATTTCCTCAAGTTTTTCCTCGTGGTCGCTGATAAATGAAACTTTGATATAATGAATCTTCTCTAGCATCGTTAATTGTGATTTTTGTGTGGTTTTTACGGATAGAATTTGAGAAAAAAAAAAAACTGTGGTGATAGTATTGAGTATCTGTGGATAAGAAGGTACAGGTTTAAATAAATGCGTATGTTTTTGTTCAGTTGTTCAGAACTTACTTTTATTTGCGTATTACTTTTTCATTTTACGGTTGCTTTTGCTTTAAGACTTACAAGCAGTTTTTCTCTATTTTCTAACACTTATAAAACAATTCTAATTGGTTTTAGTTGAAAAACTAACACCAAACAATTACATTTGGAGAACACCTTATTCTAGTTACACAATGTTTACATTTTGATTTAAAATTTGTTCTTTTGGGGAAATGCATTGGTTTTTAAAAACAAAAATTTATGGTTTTTGTCTAAAATCTACAAATTTAAAAACGAAAATTAGAGATTTTTTAATAGAAAATGAACATATTTGATTTTGACCTGATTCACTGCATTAACAAAAATTTCTATTTTAGAAACACAACTTGAGATTTCTCTCATTTAATTTTTAAGAACGTTACAAAAATGGTGAATTTTAAAAAGAATATCACTCATTCATTGTTCGTGCTACCCCATTTTAAAATCAAAAAAATTAAGTTTTGATTTTACAAAGAAGGCTGTCTTTTCGAAGTTATTTTGCAAAAACGCACATTTGCAAAATAAAAAACGCAAAATTTTTGCTTTAAGAATGTTTTTTGGTTCAGTGTATAGAATGTCGGCACCCATACAACAAAATAAAAAATTCAGCCAAGTACGAGGATGGCTCGCTCGTTTAATGTACGTATGGAATGGCATATGTGAATATATGTACCTATATATTGTATAAATTTCATCTCTCTGTCTCTGGAGAGTTACGTTTAATTGTTACTTTACGTTGTATGGGGACGCCTAGTAGTTTTCGACTTGTTGTTGTTGTAAAGAATCTGGAAATACATGCACTGTGCGAATTTCGGCTTTCTATCTCTTACGGTTCGAGAGTTATAGCTAACTGTTACTTTACGTTGTAAAGAGACACCTGGTAGTTTTCGACTTGTTGGTTTTAGCGTTTGTTGTTGTAGAGTCTGTAAATATATACACTGTGTGAATTTCAGCCCTCTATCTTTTTCGGCTGAGAATTATAGCTAATTGTTACTTTACGTTGTATGGGGACACCTAGTAGTTTTCGATTTGTTGTTGGTTTTAGTATTTGTTGTTTTAGCGGCAAGGTACAACAACAACCTGTGAAAATTTCAGCTCTAGCTCTTACCGTTTCGGAGAATGGTCCGTCGCTGTGACGGACGGACGTAGAAGTCCGGTAATAGGGTTCCGTTCCACTCTGATGAGTACGGAACCCTAAAAAGAACTAACGTATGTAAAGGCTCTTCTTAAATAGTTTATCAATTCCATAATTCAAAGCAAGGAAATTGACCAGTAATTTTGGCTTTTTACTTGTTAAAGAGAAGTAATTTGAAATTATTTGTTAAAATATTGTGAAAGTAGTACTCAATTGCTGGTCCTAAAATTCTACTTTTACTGCTGTGTGTGTACATTAGACGCGGTCAATTTGTATGGACAAAAACTTGTCAATATTATGCTATCGATTTTTCGATAGCTTTTGGCATGACGAAAAACAGTTTCTCTGCGACATACCAAAGAAAAAAATCATTCTAGAGTCTTTCGATTTAAAATTTTCCAACTAGCATACTGCAAGTTGCCTGTAGATGAGTCAAATTTATGTCCAGGCCCCAATACTTTCTTCTCTATATAAAAATACATCAAAATTAAAAATCGGACGCCTCGAAAACAATTTTTTTTGATGTATCGTAGTGGAGGTGATTTTCCTGATGCCAAAAGCTATATGTAGAGAAATCGATGGCACAATATATATTGATAAATGGACCTCCCTAATGTACATACCTACGAGATAAGTAATGATACCCACCACTGGTATCTATAAAACAAAGAGTTAAGTTTTGGTTTTATTTTTTTTAAGTTTAAGGAAAAAAGGAGTGTTAAAGGACAAACGTAATTTCCATTTTAGTAAAATATGTATATCTAAAAAAGCACTATTCACGAAGATGTAATTTTTAAAGAAAAAGGACAGTTTTTTGAGTGATATTCTGACATTAATTCAATTGATTCGTTGGCTATAATATAAAACAGAAAATGTTTGTGAATTGGTTTAACAATTTAAACAGTCGCAGTGTTTTGATTACCATATTGATTTGCATATCATTAATATACGTATCTCATACATTCAATTCCCGTTTTGTTGCGAATCTTGGTCGCTCCCTACAACATGTAATAAAATCAATTATGGCATAATTTTATTCACTTCATATTTTTATTTTACCGTAAACACATATGTATGTATATACATATACAAATGTATGTACATACGTTTGTATATATTTACATGCACTTATCTCTGAATGTGCGCATATCTGTAACTTTATTTCAGAATCCCTTTAAGAATCTTTTTGCATTGACATTTATTAAAAATGCAAGCTCATCGAATGCGATATTTACAAGTGGTGCCACATCAAAAGAAATAAAATTGGAGTTGATTGGCAGTTCCTTGGACGAAAAACAAAACAACCCCATTGAGCGTATCATAGATGGTTCTCCAAAGTATCGCCTTCTACGTCAACAGGGCTCAAGACCGTCTCGCCATTTGCCGGATACTTTAATCATCGGCGTGAAAAAGTCGGGAACTCGAGCTCTACTAGAATTCATAAGACTTCATCCCGACGTTCGTGCAGCCGGCTGTGAGGTCCATTTTTTTGATCGACATTATCAAAAAGGCTTACATTGGTATCGTCATCACATGCCGTATACGATTGAAGGCCAAATAACGATGGAAAAAACACCAAGTTATTTTGTTACCAAAGAAGTGCCTTTGAGAGTTCATCATATGAATCCGAATATAAAGTAAGAAAATAAGTCATAGTATACACACGTAAATGAATCGAATATTATTTTATGTACAAGTACTTACATATGTAGAAGTTTTCTAATGTTCGGTCAAGTCTTAGGTTAGAAAGCAAATTCGCTTGACACATTTGGAAACAAACCTTCGGTTATTTCGTCCAATTTTAACCTACTGTTGTTTGTAGTTTGTTCGAGTAAAACTGGTCTTTCAAATGGCGTGAGAGTCCTCAAACCACAACAACGAGGTGACACCACAAAATCGAGAAGCTATATATAGTGACTACCATGATACAATCAATAAGGTAGTCTCATTAGCTAAACATTTAATTATTTGACCTCATCAAATTGTCAGAGTATGCAGAGGTAAAAGGGGGCCAAAACGAGATAGCAAATCAGCGTAAAATCTGTTCATCTTCTAGAAATGCTCTAAAGTTTGTGGCAGTGTTGTTTTTTACACAATTTTCGAAAGTTGTACAAAAACAGAATAACTCTTAATTTTTTTCAAATTGTCGTTATTGTAGGGAAGAGTTTACCTAATCACTTGTATCATGAGCGTCTACAACTGATATTAAGTTTGATTTCACACTTTGACAATTGAAAGACATACAGACCATGGTGCAACTAATAAGGTAACCTCATCAGCTAAACCGTTAATCACCTGACTACTTTATGTTGTCAAGAGAATGCAGTGATGAAAGGCAGCCAAAACGAAACACCAAATCAATGTAAGCTCTGTTATCTCTCTTCTATAAATGCAGAAGCGGCGATTTTTTGACAGCTTACAGAAGTTGCACAAAAACAAAATGCATGTTATTTTTATTGAAGTTGTTCTTATTGTAGTGAAAGGGTTACCTTATTAGTTGTATCATGATACAGACGAAGTTGTTTGACACCGAAGCTCATTAGGTATTTAAACACGAAAAATAACTTCTTACATATGAACCATAATTATTTATTTGCTTTAAGAGCCAATTTTCAGCTGTCTATATGCCGACGACATTTCGTTGGTGCTAATCAGCTCATCAGTAGACTTGAAAAATTCTTAAAAGATTGTTTGAAACTTAACTAGTTATTCCATAATTCCCAAGAACAAAATGAGAATCAGAAATAGTAAAAGAGTTGCAAACGAAAAAAAAAGAATTACTTTAGGTCTAAAACAATAGACCTTAATGCTTCCTGTCTCTTTCAGCCGTCTATATGTTTGAAGCCCAACTACTTATTCCAAAATTCTCATGAACAAAATGAGAATCAGAAATGCTCAAACAAACTTTTTATACAGAAAGCATTTTACGTCTTGCAATACCTTTACTTTTTATAGCACTTCCTTACAACAGGTGACCTTTAGTTACCAACAACTTGTATTCTTGAAAATATAAAAAAGTAAAAGTTTTTGAATATTCAACAATGAACTTAATTATTTATTCGCTATAAGAGCCAATTGAAATTTATTACTTTAGGTCTAAAACAAAAGACCTTAATGCTTCCTGTCTCTTTCATGTCGGTGGCATATAGACGGCTGAAAGAAACAGGAATCATTAAGGTCTATTGTTTTAGACCTAAAGTAATAAATTTCAATTGGCTCTTATAGCGAATAAATAATTAAGTTCATTGTTGAAAAAAAAAGAATTCACACAGTAAGAAAAGTTTGCACATAAACTCAAATTTAAAAAAATGTAATACTTTTTGGTGTATCCTCTATACTAATATCGTGCCATTCTTCCATCGGGATGTTCTTAAGTTGGATTTTACTTGTAATATTGCGCTTTTGCACCCGTCTGCCTAACTCGTCCCAAAGATGCTCGATTGGGTCCATGTCACGCGATTGCGGTGGAGTTGCTAGAATTTGAGGAGCATGATAAGCAATCCAATACAAATAAATCTGTTTCAGATCGTTGTACTGTTGAAAATAGAAGTTTTCCCTAGTGACAAGCTTGTCGGCGATTTGAAGAAAATTTTCTTTTAAAATGTTTAAATAAAGATTCTTATCCATTGTACCGTCTATGAAAACGAGATTTCCTACGCCCCTTGCAGCCATACAACCCTTCACCATAAATCCTCCGCTATTTTTGATAGTAGAAACAAGGTTATTTTTTCAAATTCGGTATTTGGCTTCCTCCAAACTCTTGTCCTTCCATCAGACTGAAAAATATAAAACTAACTTTCATCCGAAAATAGTGGCGTACTGTTTTCCTAAAAGCTTTAAATTTTATTTTTATACTCCTTTGCGAAACTTAAGCGTTTGGATTTATTTATTTTGCCTATGGCTGGTTTTTTTCTAGCAACCCTAGAACTATAAGCGGCACGATGCAACGTTCGGAGCACAGTTTTCGAATGGATTTCTTTGCCTGTCTCATCCAAATATTCTGTAACGAATCCAGTTGAGGTAAATTTGGGGTTCTATTTGATTTTTCTTAATACGAGAGGCTCTCCTCTCTCGCAGTAAGCTTTCGTGGCTGTCCAGTACGATGAACATTTTTGCAATTTGTAGCCTTACTTATATCTTTTGAGCTGGGTACAGTATGTTGGCTTCTTTTTACTTTATTCCCGATTTCCGAATATGATTTATTATCCCTATAGAACTCCAAAATAAGTTTTCTTTCGGCTTCTGTTGCTTACTTTTCTTTACGGGCCGTTGCAGCAAACTAAAAACTTAGAAAAACTCTGCAATGCTAAAATGGGACAACTTCTCCCAAAATCATTTACCCTCCATCGTAGATTCTATGCCATCGAGACTCAAACCAGTAAATAATAAAAATAGTTGCTATTCTACAATACATATGTATGTATATTAGTTTTAAGACAAATTCGATGAGATTTCTTAATAAAATTCCAAGTAATATCTTGAATAACATAACATTGTATGTTTTTTCTCGCTAAATGTCGTCACCTTTTTTAATAAATATAGGTAACTAAGTTTGCAGAAAGCTAAAAGCTCTTAATGTTGTTTGTTATTACATTCAACTCCCAAGGGAGTATGTCCGACGTCGACTAGTAAAACACAATCGGGTAGATAATAAAATTTGTTTTAAATCGTCTTTATATGGGTAAGCTAAAAAGTCTATGGTTAATTAGTTATTTGTTAAATAACTATAATTGAAAAATTTTATTATGATTTTTTTTTTTTTTGGAAATGTTAACATTATTTTTTTCTAAAAGATCATAAAAAATTATAATTTATTACGAGTATTTGCTCTTAAGGCAATAGTAAATTTTGAATAACCAAGAGGTTTAATAACCTCTTAAAGGCCACACCAATGTTACATTTTTGTTAATTTTTTCACTTCTTAACAAAAATACTTCATATTGAGGTGGAAAAGTAAAGAAACATACCTATTTATTATATGATATACATGTATGTACATAGATGGTATACATATAAATGTACATATATACATAAGTATACATACATATATTCTATTTTTTTAATTTAAAGGCTTTTGGTTGTGGTTCGAGATCCCGTTACCCGTGCAATATCCGACTATACACAAGCTGCAAGTAAGAAAAACGACATGAAGAGATTTGAAGATTTGGCTTTTATTAATGGAAGTTATGCAGTAGTAGATACTAACTGGGGACCTGTGAAAATTGGAGTCTACGCTCGATATCTTGAGAAGTGGTTAAAGTTTTTTCAGCTCTCCCAATTGCTTTTTTTAAGCGGCGAACGCCTTATTATGGATCCTGCTTACGAAATAGGCAGAGTTCAAGACTTTTTAGGATTAAAAAGAATTGTAACCGAAAAACATTTTTATTTTAATGCCACTAAAGGATTTCCTTGCCTGTTCAAGTCGGAGGCACGATCAACTCCTCATTGCTTAGGCAAAACTAAAGGACGAAATCACCCTCTCATTGAAATAGCTGCAATTGAAAGACTGCGTGATTTTTATAGACCTTTTAATAACAAATTTTATGAGATGACTGGTATTAACTTTGCTTGGCCATAATACAAACGTATACATCAAAAATTTGCGGTGGTAACGATCAGATGGTCGTGTAGAACCTTCAGCAGTAATAATTATGTAAATTTTTGTGGAAGAACAAAGGAAAACTAAATTTTTTTAGCGCCCAAATCTGACTAAAAAACAGACTTTGTATTTCAAATTTGTTCAAAACAAAGAAAACAAAATTTTCTTAGCACAGACACTGACTTATGTAATGTATGTATGTATGTATGAAAGTACATATGTATAAATACTTCTAACTACCCTGCAGGAGTAGGAGCCAGTATGAAACTAAAATGTCACTAGTATCCAAATCAATAATACTAGTTCTCAACGAAAAATTTCCTATACTATCTTAATGCTCAAATTAGTATCGGGTGTGCTAGGAAAATTACTAGTGCAAACTTACTTGGGCACAATTAATTATAGTATAGTGTCCGACTACAATTTATTGCGGCTTTTTGGAACTTTTAAACAACCATCAATATTTATTTCAAGTAGCTGAGTAATGATTTGTTACAGAACGTTCCACTTTTTGAAACTGATTTTCTATTCCTAATAGTAGAAAAAGCCTAGTGGAATTGTTTTCATTTTGAATGATTTTCCCACCAGTCCTTTCACAGGTGGCGGAACATTAATGCCTTCCTGTGACAATATTGATGAGTTTTCAGCGCAACTAATTCTTGGTTTGTTCTGAATAAACCAATCCTTTCACTTTTCTTCGAAAGAATGATTGGTAATTCTATTGCTTTATGCAACAGGGGCTTTCAACAGACATTTCTTCTACCGAGCACTCAAATTCTCCACAAATTTCAAAATTGTTCTCTGATTCTGACTACTTTTGTATTCATTAATTTGTTTTTTCGATCTTCTTTTAGTCATACATACATATATCTAACAAACTTTGTAATTGATCTTCAATATTTTTACTCTAACGTACTGAACTACGATGGCCGAACTGAATTGCGAAGGCCGAGGTCAGCTAATCAATTTCATCGGCGACGTAGCGTAACAGCATACTGTTCTTTGTTTTAAGTTTGAACTTGTTTAAAAGTACAGCAGCAATTAAAGAAAAAAACGTAAATAATGGGTGATTACTGCTTATTTGGATTCGAAAGAAATAGTTTGCGAGTTCGAACAATCCGTACTGTGTACTACGATTTTCGTACATTATTTTCGAATAAAGCACATTTTTCACACACTGCTGAAAAAAAAAATCCCTTCCGAAACAGCAACTCTGTACGAACAATAAATATCACTTTCTAAAGTGTAACTACATATGTATTGTGAAAATAAGTATTGGTTAAGGTACGTTCACAATAATGAATATTTTAATAAAATATTTTCTATATTTATTTCTGCTTTTCTTGATCAATTCGTAATATTTGTAACTCCTATTTTTTGAAATACATGGTTTTGAAAACATGTAAGTATTTTACACCAAATGGTCAGCTTGCGATGAAACCAACCCTAAAAGCATGTAATGAGCATTTTTTACAAATTTAAAATCAAAACTTCATATTTGGACAAAAATCGGATGGTGCAAATAAAATAAATTGTAAAAACTTTAATGTAGTTTGTATTGAAAGAACTACACAAAAATTAACAAAAAAAAGATTGAAGCAACATATGAATGATTGTAAAACAATGAAACAACAGGTGAACATACATAACTTCTCTCTCCAAACATGCTAGGTCCAACAAGCATGAGTTTGATTTTGACAATACTAAGATTGTTAAAGTCGAACAGAACTAAACTTCAGATACTTGAAGTATACCAAACTGTGAAATATGAGAAAGTAGCTTGTAATTACAAAAGTGAAAAAAAGACTAAACTAATTCATATTATAATTTGATTGAACATTAAGCCGTAGGACTCCAAATATAGATATAGATCAAGAAACTCAAATGAGTGTTAAGGAAGCAAAACGAAAAATAGGAGTTACTAAAAATATTTTCTGACTCGTGACAACAGAAATATATGTATTTTGTTTTATGTTCATAATTTTTATTTCTTGAAACACCAGTAAAATAGCGTCAAATAAAATAAAATAGGTTTGTTATGTGTTCAGACTCCTAAAAATATATGCTTCATCAAATAAAAGTTTATTTGTACAAAAATGAAATATAAGTACAGAAGACAATTCCTAGATTTTCATATTACAAGGAACGCTCTCATGTAAAAACGCGAATAATTGCAGAAAAATTGTAAAAGAGGAATAGTTTGTAAAAAAGATAAACAATTTAAAACGATTGAAAAACGCAAAAGTTTGCAACAAATTAGTCAAAGCCAAAAGCACACGTCCTTGCTTTAGTTGCATCTTCTACGTTTGCCCAAAGTTCTTAGAAACTACTGTCGATCTGTTTTTGCCTTCAGCTGTAGTAAGCAACAAGAAATTTGAACAAAATGCCACTTTTGCATACGATTTGATCGTAATTAAATCAAAAACAACCGAGCCACTTACATACATATATGCACATAAGCGGTTAGCAGAAAAATATGAAAACTTGAAATAAATACTGGGCACTGTTCCATTTTAAACTTTAACGAAGTTCACAGTTAAATAATATATAGATAGTTTATTTTTCTTAATATAGTTTGATAACGCCAAGATAAGAGAACACCGTGTTTATGCATACCCGAAAATTTTGTACTTGTTGCAGATGTCTGGTTCACACTTTGTTCACATTAGTCAGATATTTGTTTGCCGCAAAATATTTCTATTTCTTCAGTGTCGGCTGTTATTTGATGTTTACTTAAATTAAATTAATTAAAAAGGATTCTCATGTACCAATTTTGTTCAAGTCCATAGAGAACAAAAACGCAGTTGGTTTTCTTAGAACATTCCGAAAAGGGATTTTATAACGGCAAATGTAGTGAATAACGGGATTTGTTGCATTTTTGAATTGAAAGAGTGATATCTTCGTTGTCTCTCAATGGATTTTTATCAATTATTTTTTCTGTTTCAAGAGCTTAATAACATGTACCTTTCAAACAAGGTATAAATATTGTAATAAACAGCTGAGTGCTTGAAGTGCAAAAAAAACATATTTAAAAAAAATTGTTTTTCCTCGAGCTCTAAGTTTATTGTTTGGTGATACCAAACAATAAATATTTTTGTTATTGAAAAAAAGGAGTATTATGTAAGCTTTCCAAAATGGGTAACTATAATTAAATCCGCTAAAAATAAATGACTTATGCTATATACATATGTTTTGTGTTTTTACTTTTTGGTTTCTTATTTAAAAATGATATGATTTTCTCTTTTTTATAAACTTCGTCGTCAGTATCGCGATTTAAAGGCCAATAGTAGCTAGAAAGCATACTGATTTTAGTTTTTCCTACATATGTACATACTTATGTATATAGCGATGCTCAATTTTAAATATTTTCTGATGAAATCGTTCCCCTTGCTCATTTGGCTTAAATTTGGTGGAAATATTTCCAAGTGAGCATGTGGATGGTGTAGCTTTACTAACATTTTGCAACCCATCGCCTGGTAGGCAAACAGCATATTTATTGTCCACTCTTATCAAGTGCTTTTACGAAGCCCAACTTTATGTGAAACGGTGGTAAAATAATTTCTGTTGGGTTGACTAATGGTATATTTATGTTATTTTTTTCACCAACAATAGTTGTTGTATGCGGATTCCAATCTTTCTGTGTGTAGTGTTTAGATAGAGCTCTGCTGTCTCATTCACAAAAATAGCAGGGGTACTTTGTGTTACCATCTTGCATACCATTCAAAATTGTAAAAACCTTAAAACCTGCTACAATTTGCCTCTTGTGTGTGGCGTAATCTATGGCTTTTAGAATTAAAGCCATACTTTCAGTAGCGTAAGCCAACGGTACTATAGAAAAGGAAGGGACCCATCATTATGCAAAAGCACTGCTTTCAAGCCTTAAAACGGAAAATATACATAGGTTGGTAAGTTAAATATAAGAAAGAAAAAACATTTTATATTATTTTTTGTTGAACCATCAATCGCCAATCTTGTGGAATAATCATGTCAAGCTTTTCAAACAATTTATTTACATCATTGTCATATTACTATTTTCAGTGCTTTCGCTGAATAGTTCTCCAAACACATTAGTTCTCTCTGTTTCCATTTTCTTGCAAATAGTTTCACTGCTTAAGACTAGAACCTAAAAACTCGGTATATCTTTTATACAGTTCTAAATCACGAACTAGATAGTGAAACTCCTCCTGGGAAACTGTGATGGTTATTTAATTCTCCTTCAGGTGGATCATATTCTGATTCAGGGCTTACAACTCGTCTTAGAGGCGGCTTAAATTTATTTCATATTCCATCAACAAATTTTGGAACAGCGCCATTTTTCTGACGCTATAGAGTGTTAATAACATTATCAACATTTTCGTATTTAATATGTTGTCTTATTTTGAAACGATATCCTCCTGTTTTCGATAAACAGAAATATCAATTATTTTCTCTATGCACGCGTAATGGAAGCCAGTTAACTGAGTCAATAAATGTCAATACAATAGAAACATGTATATCGTTTTTCCTGGATCTTAATATTGCCCAACAGGATGAACAACTAACCGATAGGATATACCATTTCCCTTGTACTAAGCAACGTCTAAAATATTCCTCATAAAGGGGAATAATAATGCATAATTCATCTATTTTTTAACGGATATCCATTCATAGTTATCCATTTTGGAAATCTTACATAATGCTTCTTTTTTGAAATAATAAAAATATCTATTGTTTGGTATCACATAAACAACTTAGAGCTCAAGGAAAAATGTGAAAAATGTGTGTTTTTGCACTTCAACCACAACAACTCAGCTATTTGTTACGCAATTTACAATATTTATAACTTGTTTGAAAGGTAATATTAAGATCTTGAAGCAGAAAATTAATAAAAATCCATTGAGAAACAACGAAGACATAACTCTTTCAATTAAAAAAGCAACAAATCCCTTTGTTCACTACATTCACCGTTTTAAAATCCCTCTTCCAAGTGACCTAAAAAAATATGGTATCTCTATGGACTCAGAATTGGTATATGAGAACCCCTGAATAATTTTGGTGTATCACAGTGTAATTTAATGTGCGGAGGACCTTTAACTCATCTTCTTTGGTAGTAAGAACTTACCAAAATTTCTGTATTTTAGTATAAATGCTACCAACTTTTAATGAAATTTCCCATTTCTTTGTCACCGTTTCGAACGAGTTACGCAGTGCGGATTAACTTTCGGTTCGAAAATTCTTTATTACTATTAGAATCGAAATAAGCTTTAAATTACCTATTCGCATTATCACATAAGTGATATGAGCCACAAATCAATCTACATATGAGCTACGTGACGTACTAGTCATTTTCTATGAAGCCTCGAGCACCTTTCGAACTAGTGCTTCTGTACTAATAATTGCACTAGTAGCTTTTAGATAATTATCGCTTAATCTCCTGCAGAATAGTATTAAATAACGTATATTAATACATTTAAATTTACGCTTTTAACTTTATTAGCATATATGTACTATAATATATTAGGTTTTTAATTATCTTACAGTAGCTTATTTTTTTTAAAATTGAAATTCCTCAATTTCGGTTGAAATTCTTATAAATAAGCTTTAAAATAAAGTAAATGTTGATAAGTAAATGTTGATATTAAAAGCACTCATGTATATTTCATTATTTGAAAACTAACAACTCAAAATCATATAACGAATACACAAAAATCACATTTTGAATCGCCTTTAGCTGTCTCATACGAACTAATTACTAATTTCACAAAATGAAAACTGCTCTAATTTGAATGTTTAACAGAGTCGATCGAAGGCTACATTCGAATTATATAATATACTCCCAGAGAAAAAAATTTTGTATTATCCTTTCATCAATCTTTATTTTGACAGCTGATGGTTTTTAGATAAGCAGTATTGCAACATTGATCAGAGCTCATTTTCAAATATAGTTGTGTTTTCTTTTGAATTTTCTGCCAAAGAATACAACGCTGAAAGTATTGAGCAACTACTTTTACGTATTGAGCATAAAAATATACAAACATTCAGTACTCGACACACTAATACTCAATACTTCACCAGCGTTATTGGCAATCGTCACCTCTATACTGGTATACCGATTCATGACAAAAGAAAAGAAAAATTCAATCAATTTTCTGTGAAAGCAAATAAGTTCATTTTTGTCCCTATTATGTCACGATATTTTTTATGAACAACAAAGTGCAATCATACCATATATACACGCCTTGCAAATAAAATAAGTAATAAGCAGTGGAAAACATTCTAGTTAGTTTTGAACTCATACTGGTTTTAAAAGACTATTATATATCTATTTTTGCATATTACAAATTTTTCGCTTTTCAACAGCTCCTATTAGATTTAAAGAAACTAATATTTTCAACCGAGAAATATGTCCGCCATATACATACATATACGGCTTGTGAATCGGGCCCAAACACGAAGTGAACTAAGTCGCCGACCTAGTGTTAAGGAGAAATTAACAAAGATATTTAGTGAATATGTTAATATTTTTGGGGGTTAACTCGTTACTTAAATGGGATAAATATTAAAAGATTACGGTTGAAAGTGTTGCATTTTTATACCCAATTAGTGCTAATTTTAATAAGTAGTCAATTGGATGGTATGATATAACGACTTCGTAAATAATGTCCATAGACATTATGAATAACCCGCTTTCAGCCGAGCCGGGTCGAGAGATTTTCTGCTCTGTAGTATGTGTAGTTTTGGTTTCGTTTGCGACAGTTTTCCGCATAGCCTTGCAAGCAACCATTGTTTCTCCTTTACTTAAATAACTTGTATGGTACCAGATTCGAACTTTGACAGAGAGACAAAAAACCTGTAGCTATAAAGTAAATGACATTCATAAAAACGAAAGTGAGTACAAAACTAAAAAAAAGAAAGAAAAAAAAAACGAAAAGCAGAAAAAAATGTTTGCAAGTCAAGATACGTTCGTTCTTAGTTTTATTTCTTTATTATAACATGTACTCTTCCCGGCTTCGCCACTCGAGTTGTACGACTCCAGAAACCCATTATGTTGAGTTATTTGCTGTGCACAATCACCTAGTGTAATTTTTGAATGAACCAACGCATGCATATTCCGCACGGTGATGTACTGATAGAAAAAGCTTCGTAAATAGTTTGATTTTTTACGTTAATGCTATGAACATTGTCATTCTTTTTTGTCCGTCCAACGTAGCCCTTTATTCATTTAATGAAACATGTTTCGTTAAATCCAAAATTATCGTAACTATAACCAAAATATTACGTTAGTATTTTGCATTGCTACTGCGTAAAATTACGTTTCTGCGACTAAGGATTGTCGTTTATGGAATGAAGCTATTTCATTAATATGACGAAGAAATGTCATTAATGCCACGACAGTTTTTTTATAAATAAAACTACTCATCATCGTTTATAGAACGAAACATTGCTTATAAAATGATTGCTTAATTAATAAATTTTTTCAAATGTACAATAGAGCGACTCAAGTTGTATGGGAGCGAAATTCGTGCAAGGTGTACCCTCCTAAAAATGAACCTTGGACTCTTTTAAAATAACATTTAAAATATTTCTAGCTTTGACCTCTCGTGTGTTGGACCATTTAGAAAAAGGGTCTATTTTTGCATGTTTTGTTAACTTAAGAATCTGTTTCCTTACCAACATATACAATATGGGCATTATAGGAAAGGTTTTTTAAGAAGCGTCCAACTGTATATACAATGTGTCCAAAGACGATCATCCATGTACTTTTTTTAAGGATATTCTGTAAAAAAAAACGGGTTTTAAATTTTAAATGTTCGGGGCTGTTTGTAATAAAAATGCCAAAATAACATATTGTAATCTTTAGGCGATTTAATTAAACACGAGTCTCAGCCTTTTGAAATTCGAGCTAGTTCGCATTTTTAACAAAAATGCAATGGGGTGGTAACCCTTCGTTTTAAATAGGGCAATATGGGTATCAAATGTTTTCTTTTGCCAAGTTTATCATACTTGTATGTAAATAATTTACATTTTTTCAAATTAGATGCATTTTACACGGTGCTGTGGCATATACATATACAAATGCAATTTTGTGGTAACTGTAATATGATAGCGGATTTAGTTTCTAGATCATATATAGATGAAAATAGGACTGTGTCTAAGATAAATTTTATCACTCAAAAACATGATAAATTGGAATGAAGCTAAAACTAGTATAGAACCACCTTGTGTACAGTTTTATTCACAAGAATAATTGTTGGAACTTCAAAATTCTGATGAAACTATTTATATTCCAGGTAGAGAAATAAAATACAACAAATATTAATATTATTAACAAATTTATTTCAGAATTTTCTTTGTGAACTGCCATTCACAAAGCACTGAGCGTTTTGTACACGTTGTCAGTAAATCTGCAGTATCGGTAATCGACACAAATCGTCCGGCTTATATTGCGAGCCAGATATATACATATATATATGTATATATGTATATATATATATATATATATATATATATATATATATATATATATATATATATATATATATATATATATATATATATATATGTATATACATATATATATATATATATATATATATATATATATATATATATATATATATATATATATATATATATATATATATATATATATATATATATATATATATATATATATATATATATATATATATATATATATATATATACATATACATATATATATACATATATATATACATATATATATATATATATATATATATATATATATATATATATATATATATACATATATATATATATATATATATATATACATATATATATATATATATATATATATATATATATATATATATATATATATATATATATATATATATATATATATATATATATATATATATATATATATATATGTATATGTATATATATGTATATATACATAACAATAGACATTGAACGTGAAAAAAATAACTTTACTTGTATATTTAAATAACTTTATTTCGTGTTTTTTAGTTTACATACGTTTTATGATAATTGCCAGACCCACAATGCCGCTCGACATCGCTCGCTCGCTTATTTACATGTAAAACAATAACAAAATTCAAAAATTTGTTGTTACTTTCAGTGTTTTTATGGCAGGGCCGGGCACTAAATTGGAATTTCTTATTTCAGTAAATCAACCAAGATAAGATTTAATAAATGGTTAATACAGAATTTTAAACAATTAGCCGTTCAATATCGAGCTAATACACTTATATACATATATGTTTCTTATTAACAAATATACACAAGTGTGACTTATTTAAAATGTCCAAATATAACATATGTGCATGGATCTTAATGAATCGTTTACTATTTATCCACTTCTAAACTAAACTTTATCCTAAAAAAAATAAATGATTTCTTTACAATAAAAAAATTAAAAAAAAAACAAAATTTTATGGATGACGCAACTTTAATCTTATTTTGTGTCAAAAACGAGTTAGGAATAAAGGGAATAATACTACTACGTATGAAAAAATTCATGATATGGAAAATATTCACTTTAGAATCTGTATTTATTGTTTCGAAAAATACATACATACATATATCTTGAGGTGTAAATACAAGTGACATAACAATAAAAAGAAATATATACTGCGATAAGTGAACTGATATCTAGACTTATAGAGATGGCTACTGAAAATACATTTATTACTTCGCGACATTATCAGTTACATACCAGACTTTTATATGCAATTATTTGGACAGATGTAAGTAAATGGCTGTACGAAATTTTGATTTTGGTATCATCGAAATCAATGTCAAAAATTATAGTATATTTGATTTTAATGCTGTATATAACTGTTAGAAGCCATTGATACAAAAAAGTAGACTGTAAGGTCTGTTCAACTTTAATCAGATTGAAGTTTCGAAAGACTGATTTTTTATTTCTTTTAGCTACATTTTTTACAAACGAGCGACGAATACATATGCGGCGGATGGATGCTTGCACTTTTTATTGATTATTGATTTTTTTTTTTTTTTTTTTTTGTTACTTTCATATACATACATATGTACATAAGTAACAAAGCAAACATTTTTCGCTCGTCTTTAAAATTGTGATTTTGAAGATAGCAGCGCATTGTATTTTATTTTTGTCAAAACTTGCAAGTATATAACACATTTTTGAAAGTGCGTATTTTACTTCTAATACAGCACTTTGGGATTACGTTTCCTTCGGTTAATTTTTTTAGGGTATTTATTTCTGTTTGATGTGACATTTATGACAATAAAACATGTATAAATCTGTGGCAATATGGAAGAGTAGCTTAAGTCGACATAAGATAGAATTGAGTTAAGGCGCTTGGCATATTACAGAAGCAAAGGCGCTTAAATGTGTTTAGTCAATTTTGAAAAATTTTGTTTTTTCAATGTTATGTACATACTTTTACTTTTTAGCTTAAGTCTTTTGAATCAATAATGCATTGATCAAAAAAACTTATGTACACATAGTTTTGTTTACATATTCAGATTTTCCATTGTTCATATAACGGTATCGCTTAAATTCACTTAAGATGTGTAAATGTTAACCTTGAAAAAATAAAGTCATTATTTTCAAACAACTTATGTTTACATGAGTTTTTAATTTTTCGTTAAAAACAAAAATATCGTCATGTAAATAATAACCGTATCCTCCTTAATATCTTTTTATAAACTTGAATAAAAACTATTATGTTTATTAAAACTTCACAATACATACTTTTTATTTAAACAGAAGCGCTAAGTTACTTAACGTCCATTGCAACGCAAATTTCAGTTTCGAAAAAGCGCTTAAGTAGAAAATGCATAACATCTTCTGAACTCAAAAATATTTTTTTTAAATATTCATCCTTCTTCTCTAATAAACATGTTACCAATATATTAATTCATTCGTTATTCGCAAAAATCAAGCGGAATAAAAACTACACAAAATTGATTATATCTTAATACTTCAATTTTCGACTTAAGCTATTCTTCCATATTGCCACAGAAATATGTTAACTCCAAAAGCAGCAGCAATTAGAAATTATTAAAAAAAAAATGTTTTTTTTAAATAATAGAAAGTTAATACTAAATCAAAAATATATGATTTGTGCCACCACCATAGCCTTTGAAAAACTGTTCAAAATCTCAACCCACTTAGCAGAAATATTAAGGATTTAGAAATGAGCGATATCGTGACTTGTGAGCTGCTCTGTGAGTTCGTTAAGCCATTGATTGTGATCACTAGGGCCGAACTTTTATGCAACTACATACATATTTGTTGTCGCAAGGCGAATAAATATCTTTGCAAATAAAAAGACATATGGTAAAATGGAATCCATTTTTCACTATATATTTTGCCTCGATATTGCATATTTTGCTTGCATATTATGCTGTTTAAAAGCATTTTAAGGGCAAAGACACTTTGACTCTGGACATTAAAAACTTTTATGTACACATCTATTCGGTTTGTTTGGTGTTGCATCTATTTCTATTTAAAGTTACGACATGTCGGCTCAAATATGCATGTATCAAGCAAGTGACTGAATTTATATACATATGTATTGTTTTCCTTTTGGTCTAAGTATAGCTCGCTTGTACTTTGATGCTAGGTGTAACTTTTAAACGTTAGAAGGACTAGATTTTTACATTTCTTATGTTATTTTTTATTTTCTTATTATTTTTAAATTTTTTGCCATCAATAAATGTTACAACAAATTTTAAGCGAACATTTTGTAGTTTTGCGTGTTAAACACGATTTTAACCGTCTAATTCATAAAAATTATAACAGGTTTATAAAGCTCTTATTTGACAGATTTTCCATACAAATATGTCAAATAACAGTCTTATAAGCCTGAATTAGGGGGTAAGTGTTTAAAAGTCCGGGCCCTAGTAATCACTGTTCTTTATAATTTGGTAAGTCACTTCATTTGATACTATGCCCGCTATTATTGTTTAAGTTTTTATTTATTCTATATTTTCTATATACGACTCACGACTGTTATTTTCAAAGATTTTTTCTCTATTTAATTCTTAAAAATTTTAAAAGATCTTTAAGTTTTAAACCCATATTATCCATCGAATCGAAAAACTTCCTTAGTTCACATGTTTTTACTTTACAACTCATTAGCCACTTATAAAAAACATCTTGTTTCACTAGGTTTGTTTTGTTCTAACTACATTCATTTTATTTACTTATTATATGAAAGCTACGGGAGCAAGAGCGTACGCGAATTGTTATTTGTTTTAAAAATTAGATGTTTGCTTAATATGTTCTGTTAAACCAGATGTTGTATTGGATTTTCAAGTGTGCATTAAGATATTATATTATAGTCTTAAATTGTTTATCTCATTTATTGTTTTAATTTTAAGTTTTTATTGTTAACAAAACTGCAGAAAGGCTCAATAAATCAAAAATTTATTTACTTATTTACGAAATGATTTTTTGATGGGGCATATGCATTTACATAACACTTAAATAGACGAATTTTACCATTTTTGTTCGTTAGAAAACGGAAGCTCAAAACTTTTCATTTATATTTGATTAAAAAACTGCAAAAGTTGCTGCAGAACGAGTGATCAGTTCCTGATTAGGATATATTTTATTGAGAAAAAAAATGCAAACAAGAGTTTCACATACAAATATGAATATAAATTGCAAATACATAAAAAGTGAGTGGGAAATGGCATATACATACATATGTATATGCGTATGACATAAAAACAATATATAGAAGGGAAATTGCATTTTATATATTAGAAAATATATTCAGCTACAGCTGATATAAAATTGCTGCTTCAAGAATACAAACAATGATAAGCCACCTTAAGTGTGTATCAATTTAAAAAACCGAGTTTGATTGTAACAGTTATTTGACAAACATTGCTGCCCGAAATTGTGAAGTGCAACCGTTATTTTATAAGAATTTATAAATGCATATACGAAAATTAATTAAAAACTTATATAGGGACGTATTTAAATATATGTATTGTAGTTTGCAATTGAAAACACAACTCCAAAATTAAAATGAAAAACAATAGCAAATTTCAAACTGCATATGTATTTCAAAAAATTGTCTTTCTTTTGTACAAAAATGTTTAAATTCATATACGAGTTTGAAGTCTAAAATAATAAATTTCAATTGGCTCCTAAGACAAACACAAATTAGATTCGTTCTCGAATATTCGTAGAAAGCAGAATTGATTTCCTGAATACATACATATGCATCTTCAAATTTCTTTTTGAGTTCCATTATGGATTAAAAAACAATTTAATCATTTATTTGGAAGAATATTTAAATATACATACATATGTATGTATGTATGGAAATTCAATAATGTACAATTACATTTTGTTGCTGTAATTAAAATAAATTAAATTACAATCAAATAAACCCAATGACAATTAAGCTTCCCCCGGATAATAAGATTAATTATGGGAACAGGCTCGGGATAAGCATATTTCATCTATGCCTCGAAGAATAGAAGCTGTCCGAAAACAAATGGAGGTTAAAATAAAATCTAACATGCAAGTATAAGTTAATTTCCTGAATTTAATGCCATTTTCGTTTCAACAGCAAAGCCAACCAAAATTCTAAAGGGCAATATTTTCTTAAATTTTTTTCAATTATTTATGGTTATGGTTTCTAAATATTTTCTATTGTTTTCACTATGATGTTACATTTTTTTTTGCATAAAAAATATGTATTTATGAAACAAAAAGTAAATTAAGGAAATATATAAAAAACACTGCAATATTTACTTTTTAGAAAACTTTGTGAATACTTGAAACTATATGATACACATATTTTTAATTAAAAAGTTCATCTGATAATAATAAGAATGAATAAAATAACGTGTTAATTTGGTAATAGTTGTTTTAATAAAAAATTATGATTGGATTTCATAATTTATGGAGCACGAGTTGTTTTTTATTTTATTATTTGCAGCACTAGAAACATTACTGGTACCATTATCCGCTGGCAAAGGTTTAGAAGTTGATTGAATAGACCCTGAAGTTACAGTAGCAAACAAAGGTTTTTGTATCAAAACAGCTTCAGATTTTGAAGACTGTAAACGTTTTTCGCAGTATAAGGTCCCAAAAGGTTGCGCCAAGGAGGATGCTAAACTTTTTGTTATTAAATACTTTGGATCATTGTTATCACTTGATGTGGAAGTTGTGTTTGTTGTTGACGTTGTTGAAATTTGGCCAGCCGTATGAGGTATACGCGAAATAGGAAGTTTGTAATTAGAAGAAGAGTCAGAGCCTAGAGAATGTTGTCTTAAAAGCGACACACTCGTTGCCAACGTTTTAGAGGGCGATGGAGTTATTGCAGTTGAATTTTTTTCTATGGCAATCTTTTGAATAAAAGATGAATAATGAATATTATTTCCCTTTGTCCTATCAGTTATGGGAAATTTGTTTTTAGTACAACTTAAGTCTAACTCCAGTGTATAAAAACGACCTCTACGAAATTTGGTGTTTTCATTTTCAATTGGTTTAGCAATAGGAGGTGATGTGAGAGGGTTTGAATTAGGCAAATAACTATTATTATTGTTTAAAGGTTGGTGGCTTATAGTACATATACTACTGCGGTTGCTCGTAGTTGTTTGATCACTACAATTGCTACTACTGTTCGGGGTACTAACACTACTTATAACCTGAATTATGTTGTTTTGAGAAGAGAAGGCGGTATTTGAATGTGAAGAATGCACTATAGTCGATAAAACAGGGTTAAGACTATTTGTTGAAGATAATGAACGCGGAAATACTCCATCGACTTCATCACTTGATTGCTGAACGTTTTGTTGACAACCATTTTCGCCACCTGCATTATCGTTTTCATCCTCGTTATCCGAAGTTATTCTTAACTCTGTATTATATTCATTTAAAGGTGGTGGTGCCGCTGGTGGTGGAGCAATAGTAAAGGCTTTATAGTTTTGCTTTGAACTTATTATTTTTCCTGAAACTAATAAATTCTTTATACGAGGTGAAGGATCTAAAAGTAGGTTCTCACAACTTGCTTCATATACACTAGCCAAAGGTTGAGATTTGATGTGGCTTTTTAATGGTTGAGATCCAATCGCTATCGCATTACTATTACCTACTGTGGCTGTTTGGCTTAATTCAAGTCTAGATTCTGAAGAACTATTATCAGCACGGTTTCCGCTGGGATTTAACTCTCTCCTCATTCTTTCCTTAAGTATAGACAATTTGTCTGATCCAACATGTCTTTCCTTATTTTCAGAGTTTGTTAAGAATTCTCTCTCCTTTTTGCTTATTATATCTAAAGGTTCATTATAGAAAGAGTCAAAGTCTAAGTCCAAGAACAATTCCTGAAGGAAGCGCCTGGCGTTCATTCGGTAACTACAGCGTCCCAATGTCCGGCATACCTCTGAATACAGACAAATGTCTTGAAAAGAATTGGGATGCTTTTGCTTCAGATCCAATAAAGCCATTTTAGATTGCTTAGCACTAACAGGATTCGCTAAGCGTTGCACATTATAAAGAATATTTGCAGTCAATCTGTCAGGTAAGCTTTCTTCGCTTAAAATGCTTTCTGGCGAATGAAACTGCAGTTCGGAAAGCATAATGGAAGAAGTACTGCTTAGTTGCTGTTGTTGACTTTGATGATGTGGCAGTGGAAGCTTACTCGCAACGGTCGCAGCCGTACTGGAACTACCACTTTTTCGAGTTAAAGCAACGGTAGCCTGCATACCAGCTGCTACTAATGCGACGGAAGCATTATTGTACATTTCACACAATGATGTTGATGATAGATCAACTGCTCCTCCTTCCGTACGGCTTTTGTGTAGTGAGCGTTGTAATCTACGTAGGCGGCAGCAATACAGGCAAATACTGCGCCCATGTTTGGGTCCAGTCCATTTTGAGCGCTTGCTTACTGATGATATATCTGAGAGAGATGATATAACAGAAGATTCATCTCCGCCCTCGTTACAAAGGGAATCATTAAGGTGTTGTTGTTTAGATGTGAGCAAATTTATATCCATCAAATCTTGATCTTGAATGTCCTGTGAAACGTATGTTCGAGACAAATTTCTTGTGGGAAAAATGTCTAATAAGTTTTTTGGCAGACTTATTCCTAAAAAATATATATGTATAAAACTAGTACAGTTTCTTTGTACTGAAACGTAGGAACACAGTTACCTGCATAACATGGTCCTTTAAGGTCATTTTGTGCTAAGAACTTCGGTGCATTTAGTGATGGTAGTGGGATTTGTAAATCTTCGCTATCTAAATGTCTATGAAATGAAACATAAATTTTAAAAACAAATTGATTTCTAATATACATGAACTTACGCATACATTCTAAGAGATGTTTGTCGGTCTAAACTACGAACTTTCACCTTACGAGAATCTCCAAACGATGATTTCCTAGGCCGAAATGAAGAAAATGATAGTAATTCCATACGATCAACTATATCATATAGTTCGGCCGCTGATTCAGATAGAACTGGTCGACAATGTCTTCGTAGGAAACGTAGCTGAGCATAACCTTTAATGTCCACGGGACTGATGACATTGCCTAAGCGCGATGTTCCAACTAGCGATGTTCGTCGCAGCAGGGAGGATTGACCAAGAGGGAGTTCTAAAAGATTCGACATACTGGGTATGGGGCTCAGGGGAAACTGTTGGACTTCCCTAGATGAAAGGGAAACACAGATTTGTATATCGAGACAAAAAGTTATAAATATGTATCTGAATATTATTTACCCCATTGCTGCTGCTCTTCCTGTAACAGATTCACAACTACTTACACCAGATGTGTTGGAGTCAGTGCATGAATTATATCGAGTTCTATAAGAATGATAAAAACCGCTGGTTGATGTCTGAGGACATCCTCCTGTACCAGAACTCAACAAACTTATGACGTCAGTTGTTTTGGACTCCGATAGCGAGCGTTGATGTTTGTTGTGTCGTGAATAAGCACCTTCTGGTAAAGTTTTCGATTTTGCTGATGTTGGTAAAGCATTTCCACTGCCGCTTGTACCACCACCAAAGTTTGTATATCCTACTTGCTTTGAAGATACCTTTTCAGTTGTAGCCCGCGGCAAAGTTAACTTTGCTGTTTGCGAGATATCTCTACTAACCTCTTCACCCGATGTTTTCAAGCTATCGGTAGTCGTATTAGCATCCTGAGCCTCTGAGCTAGCGCTTGCACCTCCGATTGCATCGCGGTTATTGCTACTTCCACTTAATAGCAGATTCCAAAAGCTGCCATTATAATATGAACCATCTAATTGATCATCTAATCCACTATAGTTATAAGGAGGCATATCCTCATAATGATGCCTGACGGGTGTGTAGTTACCCAATATCCAATCTTCCGGATGGTGAACTGGCCACATAGTATTTCTATCATGCCTGACGCTCAACCAATCTAAAGTTAGACCAGACAAGAACTCTTCTTCATCGTCCTACTATTTTTGTCTGATATTTCTTACTTACTTAATTTAAATAAAACGTTAGCACCTGCATTTGTGCTGCCAATGACACCTAATGCATTAAAACAAGTGGCACGCACAGAATATACTTCGCATTTAGTAGCCAAATACGCGAATTTTTCATAAATTCTAAAATATCAACAGTTATTAATAAAATTTTAAAGCAAAATTATGTTTTCAGTTTGCCTTGTTCCAGATTCTAGAAAAAATTCTATTCCATTTGAATGTGTGGAAGCGTTAGCGATAGCCCACAAAGCTGCCTTAAGTTCTAAACATTCTGATTCATCAGAGCTTTTGCCACGACATACAACATCCATCAACTGTGGCAAATCTCCAAACTTTCTTAGTGCCGTTGTTCCCTGCGTGGTTTGAACCATCTGCCCATACAAATGAGCCGGTATATTTGGAGGTATAATTATTGGACGAGTATTACAGTTACGTCGACTATAGTAACCATCTTCGTTACGATTATGTAATGTTAAACTTGAATGTGTGTCAGCTTCAACCAGCAAAACGTATCTGTTTTCAAAAAATAAAGTTAAACATTATAAAAATAATAAGTGGTAAATTTTGTATTTAAGCGATACAAAATTAGTAGAGTTGTACTAGGAATTTCATTTCAAAATGTCTACATATTTTTTGTATTGCTTATTTGAAAATATTTTACGCTCGCCTCTTATTGTAACCATTTTTCCAGTATTCGATTTCTTCTTTTATACGTGCTTTTGGCTGATTTAATCCTCTTGAAATTGAGTAGTACCGAGCCATTAACACACGACCCATGTCACCAAGAAATTTAACGTTTGGCCACAAACTAACAATTTCTTCGAGATAATACTATATAATTATATATAAATAACATATTTATTTTTATTATTATATTATTTATTATTTTTTACTATTAGAAATTATATTATTTTTAACCTTTTCATGACAAGCTTCCTCCAGTACATCCATAGCTGCCAGCGCCACACTGCGGTCGGGATCTTTAGTTTGTTGAATAATCAAGGGTATACCCCAAACTTCAAAGTTAGGTAGTCGTGACCGTAACAAAACAATTAAGAATTGAGTTGAATACAGACGACCGAATCGCGTTTTTGCAGAAGTCAAAGCATTTTCCAATACCTTGCGTGTGATGGAATCTAATGTGTAATCTAAGCCGGAAACTATTAGCTTCACGTAGCACACATGGGCTGTATTCTTCACTAAGTTTATTAGGCTGAAATAAAAAAAAACTAAAATTAAGGCACTGATTATGGTTTACAACAGTAATAGTTTAATGTTGTATTTTTTAAAATGCTACTACGGCTTACAACTGTTGTAGGAAATGATGTCCGAAACTTAGAACACCTAATTAAGTGTTCTCTTGTTGATGTTAAAAGCAAAAAAGTGGAAAAATTTGCAAGTGTCTTATGCACACTTGCAAATTTTTTTTTATGTAAATATAATTTGCAACAATTTTTGATTCCAAAACAATTTTATATTTCACTCTGTAGTTGCAATGGATTTAAGCCGCAATATGTACTTTGATTGTTCCTAGATATCCATCCATAATATTCCATAATCGAAAAAATCTGTTGTTGTGTTGTAGCTAAAAGAAAAGAACACTTGGGGGCAGAAGTAAGAATTTTTGATGAACCGAAGAGAAAAGGCGAAAAGCAAAAATGTAGAAAATCGGCTTAATCGAGTAAAGAGCAAAGTACTAGTTGATATGAAAGGTAATCCGCTAGTGGATGGAACAACACAATTACAATGCATGTGTAAAATAAAACGAGTCATCCATCAACAGTTTTCACAATTCGAAAACTAAGTGATCGCTTTCAAGACCTGCCAACAGAGTCAGACGACAGCCATGCCTTTGCAAAAAAAAAAAATTCCACGTTTTACACGACGTTTCAAATGAAACGTCCACCAGTTTCACAGAAGTTTTGAATAGCACCGAAAGTCGAAGTACCATTACAAGAGATGAGGAAACCCTGTAAAAAAAAGAGACCGAACAAAGCTAAAATGGTCTGCGGAAACAGGAGGGATTTAAGGTGTAAACTTGGCATTATCAAACACAGCCTGATTGGCCTTTCCACGAAAAGGATCACAGATATATATATATAAGATTTTGAAATAACAAGAATGGAGTTTCTGCAATAGTAAAACTCCTTTCCTTAAATAAGTAATTAAAAATTTGTTTTAGCATATTGTTACAACTTATAGCTAGTGGTACGTCAATGGGTTTTTAGTGTGTAAATAAAACAATTTCTAAATAAAATCTGCTTTTTATTTTACTTGTTACGTCTTGCCCGTGTTCGCACACTCACTAATAATACTTGTGTATATATATCAAAGGGAAATTCGTTTTTTTCTACATTCATAAAAGGGTTGTATTCTTCATATCTGTAAGTATTGCCGGATTGGCACGTTTGGTACGTGTGGTACGTGTGGTACGCTACACCACCCCCTCCTAGTATGACAGACACTGCCCCGGCAAATTAGTTCCGAGAACGTTACCTTGCGTGGTTCACGGCATTCGTTCCCTATCTGTGAAACTTCTATCGGTTCATACACTGGCTTGAATCTGCCTATTGATACTGTCTTCGGTTTTGTTCCAATCTGAACCGTGTACGTTTTCGGATGCCTCTCTAATACCAAATATGGGCCGTCGTATGGAGCTTTTAAAGGAGTGCGCACTGAGTCGTCCCTAATAAAAACATGGGTGCAAAACCTCAAGGCCATGCTGGGTTGTCGCGGTCGGCCGTATGTTTTCTATATGTTGTTGAAGTTTTATCAAAAATTCATTCTCGCCTATGTCTACAGTTTGCTCGTCCATCAAAAATTCGCCCGGTAAGCGAAGTGCTTACCCATACACCATTTCTGCTATTGATACACCTAAGTCCTCTTTAGCCGCAGTTCTTAGGCCTAACATGACTATACGTAAAATGTCAGTCCAATTATTATCGGACCCGTGCCATTTCAAGGCGGCTTTTAGACTTCGGTGCCAACGCTCAAGGAGGCCATTTGCCTGTGGGTGGTATGGGGTGGTATGTATATATTTGATACCCAGCATCTTAGAAAAGTATTACTTTCAAATTGCCGGCCCTGGTCTTAGGTCATAAGTTTTGCAGAATTGTTATATTTTAGTTCATTGTTTTTAGTATAAATGGTTACAAGTTTTGTGAATAAACAGAGTCTGACTGAGTCACTTAAGTAACAAACAACTCTTATCATTTAATAAAGAACTGCCTGCGATCTCTACGGAGCACTCCAGGGATATAAAACAAATAAAAACTAAATTAAATCCCTAACAATAGGAATTGCTTCGAGCCGGATGACAGCCGTTTTAAACGTCTATTCGATAACACACCAATGGGCGATAAAAAAATTCCAACATTGTTGTGGAAAATGAAGGACCTGTCTGGCAATCGAGTGGACGTCGAAATATTAAAGTCATTATGGTTGCGTCAATTACCAACATACATTCAGGAGATATTAACAACAATCGAAGGCAATGTAATTGAGTAGCACTACTTTAAGCGACATCTATACTAAATAAAGGAAAACAGCATATGCATATGTCTCCATTTTTAGGGTTCCGTACTCATCAGAGTGAAACGGAACCCTATTACCGAGACAAGACAAGTACCTTGCCGCTACAACAACAAATACTAAGAACAACAACACGCTGAAAACTACCAGGTGTCCCCATACAACGAAAACTTGCAATTAGCTATAACTCTCGAACCGTAAAAGATAGAAAGCTGAAATTCACACAGGGTATGTATTTATAGATGATTTACAACAAAAAATGCTAAAGACAACAACAAGTTGAAAACTACCAGGTGTCCCTATACAACCTAAAGTAACAATTAGCCGTAGCTGCTAAACTGTAAAATACAGAGAGCTGAAATTCACACAATATATGTATTTACATATGCGCTACAACAACAAATGCTAAAAACAGCAACATATCGAAAACTACCAGGTGTCCCTATGCAACGTAAATAAACATTAGCCGTAACTTTCAAACTGTAAGAGACAGAGGGATGAAATGTGCACAATATATTTTCTCGCATATGGCCTACAATAACAAATGCTAAAAACAAGAAGTCGAAAACTACCAGGTGTCCCTATACAACGTAAAGTAACAACTAGCCGTTACTCTCGAACCGTGAGAGACAGAGGGATGAAATTTGCACAATATGTGCATTCACATATGCTCCACAACAACACTTGCTAAAAACAACAACTGTAAAACTAAGAGCCGAAATTCGCACAGTGTATGTATTCCCAGATGCCTTACAACAGCAAATTACAACAACAACAACAACAACAACAAGTGGAAAATTACTAGGTGTCTACATACAACATAAAGTAGATGTAAAAACAGAGAGATGAAATTTATTAAATATACATATGTATTCCATATATACATTACACATACATACGTACGGAACCCTAAGTGTGCGAGCCAGCCTCGTACTTGACTTAACTTATTCTGTATTAGTTTGATTTAATTAACTAATGCTAACACTATTTTGACAGTGCACGCTTGTGTTCTCTACGAAATACATATGTGAATATCGTTATATAGACCGCAGCACACTAAAAATTAAAATTTTTATGACTAACAAGAAGACATAAGAATATTGTCAGATAGGCAAAAATAGAAAAGATAAAATTTTCCAAAAATCACCAAAAACAGTAGCGCAAATATGCGCACTTTTTTCATGTAAAATTTTTTGTAGGAAATCTTAATTCACTTTTGAAAATCTTTTTTTTTTTTAGTAAGAAATTTTTTTGAATGACAATTTTGAACATAAAATAATAAAATTATTGATATTGGTAATTATGTACATATATCTTTTAGCACTAACAAAAAAATATATGTTTAAATCTTCATTCATTTAGACGCGAAACAGTCCCATAGCCTCTTGAAAACAAAAAAAAAAATCAATAAAAATGTATGCAACTTTCTTATCTTTCCAGACTTTGGCACTGTCCCAGAATGATAAATATGTACGAAAATTCTTGAAAATTCGAAATATGATGTCTTTTGAGCTGCGTACGTAGTTTTTTAGAATTTCCCATTTTTTTTTTTTTTTTTTTTTTTTGTATGGCTAGATTGGCCAAATATACCAATGTGCGACGGCTCATTACTTCAAAACATTCGGCTCAAAAGGAACTTTTTCTCGGCAAGAAGGTTTCTAAGAAGGTATTGCGAGGCTTCAGAGTACTGCAGATTATGATCATCGTTAAGAAATCAATATGCAACCAGTGGTGCGATACAGAGAGCACAAAATAAAGCCTTAAAAGTTGTAGCTAATCTCCCAATAAGGTAACCAACGGTGTCACTTTATAACACCATATTTAAAAATGTTCTACCTATTCATGGAGTTTACAAATTTCAGTTCGTAATGTATGTTTTCAAATGTCTGAAAGGTATTGGTCATACAATTTTCGCGAGCTCAATCTAGTTAACACAAGGAGCAGTATGGATTTGGTAGTATCCCGCTGTAGACTGGAATTGACAAAACAAAGAATTGAATTTATGGTGAGTTTAACAATTTGCCTCAGTATTTAAGAAATCTAAATAGAATTTAAGAATTATTTAGTGCAGAACGTGCAGGACATTTTAGTCGAACAAACAAATTTATTGAACTAGTTTATTATTACGTTATGAATTAATTCTACGTTTCTCTTTATTTATTAATATTAATATTATTATTAATATTATATTTTTTTATTTTGTTATTCCTTTTATATGTATATAACAAATAATTTTGTAATTTATTTTGCCAACTCGTCTTTATAATGACTTTTAGGCGCAGATGCAACCAAATACTGTTATGAATTAATTTGTAATATTAATTCGTAATTAAAAAAAGAGAAAAATCACGAATAGTAAGATCTGGTTCCAGGGGCGTCCAAGAAAAGTTAATGAGCTTCATACTTTGGGTGAGTACAAAATTGAGACTCCTGAAAATGTTGAAGAGGCTCTTAACGGCCCTTATGGCGCAATCAACGTTAAGCATAAGTTTTCATGAAACTTTCTCGCCAATGGTCTGCTATACAAATGTCAGGCTTATGAAAGATCCTAGAACACTTTTCCAAAAAAAAAAGACTATGCCACAAACGTTTCACCACGAGCATACAAATTCAAAATCTCATCAACTAATTACAAAATGTTCATGGGAATATAACAATAAATAGTAACATAAATTTGAATATGAAAGTACTTACTGTTCGAATACTGCTGTATTTGTCAAAATACTAATTCCCTTCTGGGATCGACACATCCGTCCAATATACAAAAAATATTGCTGACACATTGTGTTCGTCATATGTTGGGGGCTAAATAGACAGTCGTGGGCCCGATTTGATGTAGTTACAGCCAGCAACTGTGTTGCTACGTCCGTAAAGAAATCGGTCAACAACCGAATACTTTCAAAAGGGATAATAGCCAGTAGCCAATCAATTAAATCCAATCCAACTTTTACGTAAATTGGCAACGATTTACCATGCACAAGTTCTTGGTGGGAGAAATAATTTTGGCTAGGTTTGAAGAAACCCAAAAGATTTTTTAGGAACTGTAGATTAGGATCCTCCATTTTTTTTAAAAGATTACACTGTAATAATTCAAAATGTTCATATGGGAATAAAAGTAAGAGATACCGTTTTTTGTTACCCTTATTATAGTTGATATAATTTCCCAGTCCCATCCTGAACCGTCCTTTGAATTCAAAACATTTGATTCTTTGATTAAACGATTAACTTTAATGTTTTCCAGAAAAGGAAGGAATTTACATTTCAAGCGAAAACTCGGCCTTCGAACTGATGCAGGTTGAGGATTTGACTCATCACTGGAAGAAACAGAATCAAGACGTGTTCTCTCCAATGTACCCCCGATGGGTATTTGAATTACACTGGCATTGAGTTGTGTGGTTGGAGATTGGACGCCAAGAGAAAAAGGTGAACAGTTAATTTCACGCCTAAACAGTCTTGTATGTATAAGAGCTGGAAAAATTCAAAGTATTCAGTGCTGCCTTCACAAGTAGAAAAAGGAAATTATTCTTACAGCCTTCTTGAATTATATTATCTAAAAATAGACTACTCGAAGCTGGGCGATTTCTAAGCATCTTTTGGTAACACTGTAATGCAGATATAGCTGCACTCGCTTGCTGATTTCCTTTCGTTGCATGCGATATTAGTGTCGGCAAGGCGGGGCTTGCACTACAAACATCGGACGGAAGATGTGTGTGCATTAAGTGTAGTATTTTTCCAATTAAAACGGTAGCAGCAATGGACACGGCATATTGGCTTGATACAACGACCTCCACAAGACCGTTTATAAGTCCAGTCTCAAGAAAACAATACAACTGCAGTGCTAAATGTTGTTCACATATATTAGGAGCACGAGAAGCCAAACTTGGCAAAATACTACGACCTTCAGCTGCAACAAACCCATTACTCAAAAGCCAATTATCTTGAAAATCAGATGGATCAACTGCCTGCAAGGCCACATTATAATCCTCAGTCCATGAGGGTTGAGGAAGACCTAGGAGTTCATATAGCAATTCAATAATTGCTTTCTGCAATCGTGAAAGATATTTAAATTATATCCACTATTAATACTGAAACAAAAATTGTAACTTAAACTTACTCTAACTTCTATTTGATTCAGACAAAGAGCTTCAACTATTGCTTTTAAACCAGATGGTTTGCTTGGATTACAGAATTCAATGGTTCCAGTCCAGCTACGTAAGACGGACAACAAAGCCAAACGACAGCTTGTATAACGTAGTTCACGTGCATCTCTAAAAACAAATCGTGCACATTATCAACATTTTTCATAAAAATCAGAATATTTAAATATACTATTAAAACTTACTTATTTTTATCCATTGTCCCAAAACGATAAGTAAAGTCGCAGTAAGGTGCTGCCAAGCAATCTAACCGCACACCTGAAATACTGCGTGTTTGCGGCCAATCCAGTAAGTACAATAAAACTCCACTTAGGCTTTCTGCTATTCGTGGGTTATGACACTCTAGTACATTACGTGTGAGTGACGTAACTCCACCACAACAGATAAGAAGTGTGGGATTTAATACACCACATTCACAAAGCGTGGCTAAACAGGCTCTTAACAAGTTGTCGCTTTCTTCAATGCCAGTATCTGCCAACGACACTAAGCAACGTACCAATACTGGACTAATATTTTCAGGTGATATCGCAAGCATTTTTCTTATCTTTAATGCAAATACATACGGGCATTAGTATGAACTTAATTCTAAAGAAAACTATTACCAACAAAGAAATCTAAAACTTACCAGTTTTAATGCTTGTACCCGTTCGTCATCATTTTTAAGCATCAAATCAATCGATCGACATAACAGGTGTGGTAATTGTAGAGAATTAAAGATTTTAATATCTTCAGCTGTGACAAGAACATAACGAATAGTACGTAAAGCAGCAGCTCGTACTTGTGTAAAAGTATGAATAAGAGATGCACTTAAACTGAAATCAAAAATGTTTTTATTTAAAGTTTAAGCTAAGCATTAAATTATGTTTCTTTTCTTAAATTGAATGCTAACTCCATTTGCCTAAAAACGGCAGTGGAGTTGGACAAGACTGAAATAACAAACCATTCATCTAAATAACTTCAATTTCAGTCAAATTATTTACTTATCATGTGTCCAAAAGACAGCATCAGATTAAAGAAAAATGTTCGAAAAGTTAATTACATATATGTTTCTATTGCTCAACTTTGTGTGCTGCTTCTTTAAATATTCAATTGAAAGTGCTCTGATGCCTGTATATGTACATATATCCTCAATCACGTATCGACCATTCGGATCGCACGTCAAACAATATACGCGGTACCTGGGTAAAAATTCTCCTGGGGTTCATTTCTTATCAGAACCAAATCCATTCATTATATAGAGTAGGCTATGTTTGCTGTCGAACGTTTCCTTCTTTTTCAATATTTTGTATAGACAGCTGGCTTCTCGGCTACCGATACATCAGGTTTTGAAACTTCATCATCATGGACGGCAGTTGTTAACAAACTTTGCTCTAGTCATCTCGCTTTATGAGGGCTCTCACCCCCAATGGTTCTTTTGTCCCCACCTTTTGATTTTTTTTTATCATTAATCAAACTTTTTAAATATTTCATAAAAAACGGAGCTAACTTCACAGCTTCGTTTTTTACATAAATAAATATGTTAACATTTTCTCTGAAAATGTTAATGCAAAACGTGCAAAAACGTTCATGTTAAGTATGATCCATCTTCATGGCTCGATTACTCAAAACCTATAAACATTTTGAACAAAAGGTAAACGGGGCTAAAATACTTGATATGATGGCTATTACCCCCAATTGTTCGTTTGTCCCCACCTTTTGTTTTTTTTATCATTATTAAACATTTTTAAAAATATGTTAATATTTTCTCTGAAAATGTTAATGCAATACGGTAGAAATAATGTTAGCAAACAGATCATTCTGTTAAAATAACAGTGTTTGGCTAAGAAAATGTAAACAAAAACAGAGATGTTAAAAACGAAGCTAACTGACGGAGCTAACTTCACACACATTGTATTTTCATATGCTCTACAACAACAAATACTAAAAACAACAACATGTCGAAAGCTACCAGGTGTCCCTATACAACGTAAAATAAAAATTAGCCGTAACTCTCAAAGTGTAAGAGACAGAGAAATGAAATGTGCACAATATATAATATATGTAATCACATATGGCCTACAATAACAAATGCTAAAAACAACAACAAGTCGAAAACTACCAGGTGTCCCTATACAACGTAAAGTAACAATTAGCCGTTACTCTCAAACCGTGAGAGACAGAGGGATGAAATTTGCATAATATCTGTATTCACATATGCTCCACAACAACAAATGATAAAAACAACAACAACTGTAATACTACCGGTGTCCCTTTACAACGTAGAGTAACAGCTGTAACTCTCGAACCGTAAGAGATAGAGAGCCGAAATTCGCACAGTGTATGTATTCCCAGATGCCTTACAACAGCAAATGACAACAACAAGTCGAAAACTACTGTGTGTCCCCATACAACATAAAGTAGTAATTAAACGTAACTCTCAAACTGTAAGAGACAAAGAGATGAAATTTATACAATATATGTATTTACATATGCCATTTCATACGTACATTACACATATGTACATACGTACGGAACCCTAAGTGTGCGAGCCAGCCTCGTAGTTGACTGAATTTTTTAAATTTTGCAGAAGAAGGGGCAGGCGTGGGATAGAGAATGAGAGTATGGTATATGTTTTAAATATACGTCCTGTATTTTTATTTTGCCGACAAGAGCCAGTCAGCCGTTGTTTTGTATATTTATTATCACAAAAATTTCCGTTGTGTTTGTGTTTTAAGTTTTACCACAAAAATTTTTTTTTAAAACAGCCAGGTACGTTTGTAATTTTGAAGAAAGGCCCAATCTATATTTCTCCACAAACCAAGATGAATATACTTTAGGGGTGGAATAGTGCACGACTTTTGAATTTGGTAAGCCAAAAAATTGTGACGATGGGATGGGGGGTAAATGGCTTCGCATTGCAATCAAAACTTTGATAAATCGGCACAAAATCCACGAAAATCGTCATAACTGTTCTTTTCCTTTTGAGACCCTCTATCCTTCCTCCTTAGGGGAGACCGCATACAAAAACGGTTTTTTTAGGGGCGCTCCGATGCAAAATTTTTATAAATTTTTAATTTCTGCTCCTAACTAGCTCCAAAGGTATGACCACCACCCCCTTCATCTGTTCATTAAGGCGCTTCTCATACAAAATAAATTATTAATATGTAAATCAGTATGCGTGCAAAACTTTGCTGTATTCGCTCATGGCTTAAAACGGCATTAAAATAGACCGGAATTAGAAGCAGTTTGAGATCGTAGAACGCACAATTTTTTTTAATCGGATAAGTGTGCTCTCTTAAGGACAGGAAAAATATACTATATGCTGGACCGAATGGTAAATACCCTTCACAAACGTCACGTTGATAGGTGTATGTATGTTCTCTTATGTGTGGTCCTTTGCTAGGTTGGGGCACGTACATATGTATATCAAAAATTTTTATTTTTGGTCTCTTACTATCCTTTTTTTGCCATCAGAACTAGATTTCTACAAAGCAAACATTTTTAAAAGACGATTTACGCCAAAATTTGTATTTTTAGTTTTTTACCACCAGAGCTACGTTTTGGTGCCAATATTTTTTTTTATCTTGATTGCACGTGAAATTTCATAAGAACCCCATTATACCTACATACATATTGGGTGTACACCTATGGACCGATATCATAAAGCATTTTTATCTCCAAATACGAATTTTTTTTTGTCACCTTCACATTTTGGTATGAAAATTTTATTTAGCATACTTATATCTGAAATTTCCAAAAACCGAGATTCGCTATATATTGGGTCTATATGGACCGATACCGGAAAAGCATTTTTCGACTTCTAATAAACATTTTTATCACCAGCTTCAGTTGTTGGTATAAAAACTTGTTTTAGCTTTGATATAGTGAAAATTTCTTACAACCCCGGTTTTCGGAATATATCGGGTCTATTTGGACCGGCATTGATTTTCTCTTTATTTTATAAACTTCATCGTCAGTATCACATTTTAAAGAACATCAGCAGTTATAAAGCATATTGATTTTATTTTTTTTTATTTTTTTCTATATAACGCTGCTCCATTTTTAATATTTCCTGATGACGTTGTGTTCCAACAAATGTTCACACACTGAAATGTTCCATGCATTTTTTCAGGTTTCGTTTATTGCATGAAATTGTCATCTTTTACCGATTTCCGTTTTTGTGGACCATGATTATAAATTGGTTTTTTATTGGTTCTTTTCATTTTCCGCCCGTTATTCGTGGAAAACCGTGTTCAAAATATTTGAATCGTGCTCCATTTTTATCAAGTGCTTTCACGAATTCTCTTATCAAGCACAACTTTATGTGCAACGGTGGCACAAAGTACACAGTGGTGAGAACGCACACCATCAGTGTGAAAACACTATAATTGTAAAAAGTGGTTTGCTGGTTAAAAAATGTGTTTGAAAAAAATTGGATAAGTAATTTATTTTTTAACGGATTTAATTAGAGTTATCCACTTTGGAAAGCTTACATAATGCTTAATTTTTGCAATAAAAATACACATTGTTTAATATCACATAAGCAACTTAGAGCTCGAGAAAAAATGTTTTCTGTGAAAAAAGTGTTTTTTTTTTTGCACTTCAACCACTATAACTCAGCTATTTATTACTCGATTTACAACAATTATGCCTTGTTTGAAAAGTAATATAAAGGTCTTGAAATTTACAGAAATCCGTTGGGAAACAGAGACTCTTTCAATTCAAAATTTCAACAAATTCCGGTAGATTTTATACTACTTTTACCAGTATAAAATCTATCTTCAAAGTGACCTAAAAGCACTAAAGGTATTTTTGTTCTCTATGGACACCAATAAAATAGAATTTGTACCCCTGAATAATGTTGGTGTATCACAGTGCAATTATACACTAAATTCTTTTTTTAATATTTACCCATAATATTTTAAGAAAACATTCGGCAATTTGTAATCATGAAATTATTATTAAAGTTAAATATACTTTGTGTGTCCACTCTACAAAACGTACTGTTGCTAAATAATAGAAATTAATAATAAATTATTCATACATACCAATAAAGCAACTCCTCTATAGAGAAACCCAAGTTATTTTTGAACGTAGCCACTTTTGTAGTCCTTGTGGCAGAAACTTGTTTTTTTTGTTGCTCTTGCTGCTGACATAACGTGACCAATCCATTCAGCAGAAATAGACGTTTTGTATCGCGAGTCTCACGACAGCATAAGGCAATATAAATATCAAAACAGTTCCCCGCAGGGGATTTTTTCGGGTCCAACCGATAATAATCTTCTGAATCTTGCGAAACTATACAGAAAAAGTATACAGAAAATGTTAATAAAATAATTAGATTTACAATGCAAAGTAAAAGAAATCCAATTTCATAGTGCCAGTTCACATGTATCAATCCTTAAGTTTATCGGAGTGCGGTAAAAGAAAAATTGTGATCGGTACCGAGCTGCTTGTTCTGGGCAACTTGTTTGACTCATTCGAAGTGAGTCAAGAAGAATTGAACTGAATGAATGTGGAAGTATAATACGAAATTAGTTGAAACTGATTTTTCTGAAAGTTGAAAGGCGTTGCTTAAACAATAATTGATACGACTTACTAAATAATCAGTATTCAATTTCTTATTTCCAATGCAAGCACAAATTGATATGAATTTTATTTTTCAATATACCAAATTATATTATAGATATGGGCTTTATGTTATTAATCAAACACAGGAACATTTTGACAAAAATAATTAGCTAAGATTTCTGTATATGCACATCTATTATAAATCACAGATAAAATTAGATATCTCAGAATTGACGTTTGAAAATTGGCTATATTATGTGAAGGAAGGCAATTAGAAATACGCAGTAAGGCAAATCGTGGTAACTCTAAAAACCATAAGTGTATAAGAAGAACTAGTGCATACAAAATCTTTAGAATTTTTAATCACGGACACAAACATGCAAAATGGCATTTTTTTATAAAAATTTATTTAAAGCCCGAAAATTAATTTAATTTAATGTAATTTTAGAACTTTAGGTCTTTTAGAATCAAAAAAAAATTTTTTTTTTGATCTCATCAAGACGATGCAAAAATGTTTTTGAGAAGGTGTTGTTATTTCCCATAGTTTAAGATATATTTCCCTCACAATACTTTTCTCCATATTTTTGCCTAGCCTTTTTTCCTAATTTTTGCCTACACTTTTCTTGTTAAACATCTTATTGTTTTAGGGCCCACCAATTATTTTTTTTATAAAATTTTAAATGAGTCGGTTAAAATAATTCAAAACATTGAATTTTTACTACAAAATCAGTAATTTTTCAAGAAAAGGGTGTCTGTATTTCTTTTAAGCTTGCAAAAAACTTGCTTTGCTCCAACTTATATTCTTATTGTTACTCATATCAAAAGATGACTCTTTAGTAATGTGTAAAAAGGTTCGGTTTTTTAATTTGGAGTAAGTACGCTACAGTTGGCAGTGGTCGAAATTCGAAAAATTTTTTAATAATTTTTGGATATATGGGCATGTGAAAAGTTTTACCGGAAGTTGAATAAAAGTCTCTGAATGAAATTTTGTTGGAAAACTAGTGAACATTATTTCTGCAAAAAACTTATGCATCCTAATAAAAACAGTGTTGTACATTAACAAATTTAAATTAAATTGTACATTAACAAATTTAAAAAGACCACAAAATTTGCATTCGAAGGGTATATAACATGTCTACCTTTTTCATACATTTGCACTTTCCGTGAAGACCATTAATACCGAGTGTATACAAAGTTCTAGCGCATACAACAGAAATGGGAACCTTATTCCTCCCATGGCAGAATTAACAGAAGAAGCCTTCATGGGAATGTTAAACATTATAGATTTAACACACAGTACGAAAGTGCTCCAAAGCTGCTCAAACCTGGATATTGGACATTAACTTAGATGTTCTCTAGAACGATGTCCAATAATTTGTTTCCGCTCATCTCCTACCGTTTTCGAGAAAAGAACCAAAGGCTTTTTCGAAATTTCAGAGGTCGATTTTTATAAAAATGTTCTCCTTTTCCACAGAAACGCACATTATTTTCTGTCTAAATTTTTAATAATATTGTTACAAATTATAGCTAGTGGTTCGTCAATGGGTTAATCCAATACAAGTAATTAAGTAGCACTGCTTTAAGCGACATCTATACTAAACAAAGGAAAACACCACCATGCAATTTAAGTAAGCGGTCATCTATCGATTGTTCTAAAAGGATCTCAAGAAAGGCTGCCACATCTTAAGATTTAGCACAAAGGTTGTTGTCTTCGAGCCTTCAAGATCAATTTGTCGGTTGGTGGCGTACAAGTCGTTAGTACAAGATGGTTCTCGAACTAGAAAGTTCTGGAAGTCGGCAACTATGTATAAATAGCGGCATGAAGTTTGCGTTTAGACAGTCTGGTTTTAACTGTATTACCGTCAATAGTAAGCAGTGAGTCTGTATTTTCACAGTAGTATAAAAAGTGTTTTAACATAGTTGAATAAGTTCAATAAAGATTGAACTGAAGTGAAGGTGCTGTAAACATAAAAATTGTTTTTAATAAAGTGTAAAAACGTAGCAATACCAAAGACATTCCTTGTCAAATGTGGCGGCTTTGAAACAGCTAGTTGTCCGCTCTGCTAAATGTCGTTGACATTTTCTTTGTCTTACTTGATTAATATCAATCACAAAAATAATATAGAAAGATCTTGAACCCGATAAACTTAATACAAAATAATAATAACTACACATAACCATTTAATATGTACTTACATACATACAAACTTAGTTAAACGAAACTTACCTTTGGCACGAAATTTATTTCGTTTCCCATACCGCCAACTGGAAGCCATTGTAGTATAATACCATTTATTATTGTGTTTTTTATGTTACGTTTATCTTAAACATTTAGTTTTTTAGATGTGTATCAGTTTTTAAAAGGAACGTTTAACTTTCGAGGAACACGACACCATATTTTTGTTTTTAAGTATGTGTATTGTACATATGTCTTTGTTTTTCATATAGGTATCTGGATAATTAAAACTTTCACGTTAATGTTGATTAAAGCTATTCCTTTAGGTACATATAACTTTTTATATATTAAGAATAAAATATGAAATTTAAGGAAAACTCCACCCAGGTACATACATAATCATTGATTGTATTTCATAACATGATCGTAAACTGAAAATGAGTTGTTTTTATAAAGATATTTGAGTTACATTGCTAGATTTTGACTGCAGGTACGAAGCTTCAATAAATTGAAGACTTATTTCTTCCAAATTGAAAATGTAATATTTTTATCTTGGGCCGGTAATAAAGGGACAGTCGCTGCGTACGCATTCAAGCACTGGAACTTGAATAATAGGAATGATAAGAGACTGGATAGGAGGCAATAAGGACCATTGGAGAGAATGGCTTAATGTTCTACCGGCAAAGTCCGGTAAAATGAGAGCAATCAAGAAATGTTTTCAATAATGTGGTATGTTAATGTGTGTGAAGATAAATTCGAATTTAAATCCCCGGACACAAACCAAATTTTTTAGCAAAGCAAATTTTGAAGTTAACACAGCACTGTTAACGACATATTTTCAAAAATATAGTCTGTTAAGTCGTTAACAGTGCTCTGTTAACTTCAAAATGTGTCTTTGGTAAAAAAATTGGTTTGTGTCGGGGATTTTAATTCGAATTTATCTTCACACACATGGTATGTTATGGTGCTGTAAATAAAATTGAATCTTAAATTTTGGGAAAAAGAAAGCTTTTCTGTATGCATTTGATTGTAAAGTACTTCGCGAGAACTTTTATATGAAATACTAATTGAAAAACATTAAGTTTCTGTTATGATTCAGATAAATCTTTTTGTTTAACCACTAAATTTGACCCGTACTTTTTAGGCAAAATCCGGTAAAATGAGAGCAACCATGAATTTCTGTCAACAATAAACAAAAATGCATGAAAGTAGCGGAACTGTTGAAAACACGTCTCTATAAAAAATAAGAAAAATAGTATATAGTATATTCTGATTGAAAATTGAAACAATACAATTTGAGAAAATTAAATGTTTTTCTGGCCGCATTTAGATTTTAAAATGCAAGTACTTCTAATATGAAATACTAATTGGAAAACATCAATATTGTTGTTATGTTGGTTGATTCAGTTGATATTTTTCGTTGGTTATTGCTTACTTTTTGTAATAGCTGATTGTTTAACTACTTGCCCATACTAGCACGAAGAAAAAGTGTGGCTGTTTCGTGCAAGAACAAGAATATTTCTCACCCAAAATCTCTTTCACTAGCAAGAATTTTGAGTACGGAAACTGTTTTCATGCAAATTGGGATCCAGCGGGCTGCCAATCTTGAATACGAGACTAAAACTGAGTGTAGGCTATTTCGGGTAAGAACAAAAATATTTTTTCTCAAAATCTCTCTCTCTCTCTCTCTCTATATCTTTCTTTTATCATTTTCTTTTCTTTTATTATGGACCAGCACTCCGGTAACGACCTGTGCATATGCAGAGAATAGAAACGGAACTAGCAAAATAGGTTTTGGGGAGGAGAAAAGAGGAAGTAATTTGTGTAAATTTGACTTGAATCTCCCTATATTATAACTGAAAGGAAACAGTCTGTAGACAAATTGCTTCAAAGGAGGATCGTACGGCTTGAGACTAGTTTTCTCTGTAATGCGATGTGCGTTTCACTCACCAATTTAGCGCGAATGTATGATGCCTGGATGATGGACGTGTATGCGTAAAAAGGGCGGGTTTCCGGATGGATGAACCCTGGTCTCTTCAGAGCAAAATCCATTGAATTAGCGATAAAACAGTATAACGCTGCCCCAGGTTGGGAGTTTTAGACAGGTTAAATAACGTACATTCAATAACGTCCGTACATCTATTCAATGGTCTTCTACCTATTACTTTTTATTACTACCAAAACTATCCACTCTTTTGGAGATGAGAGCAGCATTTCCCATTCTTATTCCTTGGCTATAAACGAAGCCAATCAGATATTGATGCAAGGAGGCAGAACATGAACGTTGGACTCAGTAATGATCTTCGTATAATTTCCGAATGGAATCGAAAAAACAGGTTCGATTTCAATGCACGCAAGATCCAATGTTGTTTACTAACACATACACGAACGACCGAGGATGCTGCTCCATCTGTACACATGAATGATGGTATAAACATTGAGGAATAGGAAGCTTTTAATGTTTTTGGAATGAAAATGCAGTGTTTCAGTTTTTTGAAACATAACATACGCCTCACACCATGCAACCTCCTCACCATTTATACAACCTATATCTGACCAAAATGGGAGCACCAACCCTCATGGTTGGAGTTGGTGCTCTAAAGTCTATTTTGGGGTTACTCAAGCAGGAGGATGAAGAAGCTCATCGACGCATGGTGTGGGGTCCGGCGCACTGTTTTATCGCTACTATAATGACTTCTGCTGTAACGAAATCAGAGATCTAGTTTCCGAAACCCGCATATTACTACGCCATACGCGCATATCGTCCAAGGCTCATCCATTTGTAGTTGATTGGCACAAGAATCGCACAAAACATTACAGAAATAGATAAGAGTTCTTGAGCCGCACGGTTCGTATTAGTAATAAACTGCCTGCAGATGTATTTCCTGCCACTCACAGTGTGGGTTCAAATCAAATGTACGCAACCACTACTCCCTCCTTTCTCCTTCCTATACGTTGAGTGCCGGTCAAAATTAAAAATAGTTGCAACGCAATACATATATTTATAGACATTAAGAAACCCGCCAAGGGGTCAGAAAATTGCTGAATACATATCTTTTCCAGCCGTGTATATGCCGCCGACATTGCGCTAATTCCGCTAAATATATTTGTGCATTAAATGAATGATATGCATTTGGGAGAATATAAAAAATATTTCCGATTCTATCTACGCCTATATTTTAGTAAGAAAAACTTGTAGGGACCTAGCAGTACTGTAAGCGCAACCATTTGTTCTCAAAAACGTTATAACATTAATAACAAGACTTTGTCTACATTGCACTATAACGGCCAATTTTTGACTTGATATTTAAATGTGAAATTGGTTCATTTTTATTGAAATTTGAGATGTATTTAAATGCAATGCCAGTTTTCCAGTCGTAAATAAGTGTTCGCATTTAATTACCCTGCAAGAAATCCATCAGCTATTTCTAACTAACACATTAACAATTTAATTACTAACACATGCAAAGCAATTTTATAGCTTTCAGCGTTACGATTACAATGATTTTTTAGTATTTTGATTTTTCCGCATTAATTTGGTAATTTCTTTTGGAATCTAGACGTATCTCTAAAATAGTTTACTCCATTCTGTTTTAATTGTTTTTGAAAATTTTCCAAAAACTCTTTTTATATTTAATAATAAAGAAATTAATAACATTATATGTAATTTTGTAGGCATTTTGAAATAACGATTTCGAATGATCGCTTTACTGAGGTGGTAACGCTGGTTTCAAAAAGAAATCACACGTACACGAATGCTTATATCATGATACAACTAACAAGGTAACCTTTTCCCTACAATAAGAACAACTTCAATAAAAATGACATGCATTTTGTTATTGTACAACTTATGCAAACTGTCAAAAAGACGCCACTTCTACATTTACAGAAGAGAGATGCACTGAGCTTAAGCTGATTAGCTATCTCGTTTTGGCTTCCTTTCATCTCTGCAATCTCTTGACAACCTAAAGTAGTCAGATGATTAACGGTTTAGCTGACGAGGCTACCTTGTTAATTGTATCATGGCTTATATCAGCTTTTTCATTTTGCCCTTGAAAAAATTATAGAAACCGTGATGTATACACCCATGACACAATTAACAAGGTAGCCTCGTCAGCTAAACCGTTAATCATCTGACTACTTTAGGTTGTCAAGAGATTGCAGAGATGAAAGGCAGCCAAAACGAGGTAGCAAATCCGCGTAAGCTCAGTGCATCTCTCTTCTGTAAATGTAGAAGTGGCGTCTTTTTGACAGTTTGCATAAGTTGTACAAAAACAAAATGCATGTTATTTTTATTGAAGTTGTTCTTATTGTAGCGAAAAGGTTACCTTGTTAGTTGTATCATGTATGCACCCATCAGCAATGTCGGTCATATGATGCATACATATGTATGTACATGAAAATTATGGTAGCCATGGTATGGTAGCACTTTTTCATTTCCAAATTTAATGGAAATCTTTCCATACAACAGCTGTAATTTAATAGAGGAAAAAAATTATTTTAATAAAAATAATCAATTTATTAACAGCGATGAAAAATTTTTTTAAATAAAGCGGTTTAATGAATATGTTATTAATACATCTTGACATTCACAATATTAACAACTTATTTTAGAGATACTGCTAATAAAATTGGACATAGAATTCATTTTTAATATGTTAATACCAAGGTACCTCGATACCAGGTAGCCTTACAAGCCCAGCTGACTACTGCTTTTAGCGGGAAGAACTGCCAAAATACAAAACACAAACAGAAAAACGCTAACAAATGGGTAACAGAATTTAGAGATTTCTACAAATAAAATACGTAAAGTGTTTGTTGTAGTTATGCGGCTACCTGGTATCGAGGTACCTTGGTTAACACCATGATACAATTAACAAGGTAGCCTCGTCAGCTAAACCGTTAATCAACTGACTACTTTAGGTTGTCAAGAGATTGCAGAGATGAAAGGCAGCCGAAACGAGGTAGCTAATCCGCGTAAGCTCAGTGCATCTCTCTTCTGTAAATGTAGAAGTGGCATCTTTTTGACAGTTTGCATAAGTTGTACAAAAACAAAATGCATGTTATTTTTATTGAAGTTGTTTTTATTGTAGCGAAAAGGCTACCTTGTTAGTTGTATCATGGTTAACACAATTTTGGTTGTCGTATTTATGCATAACATTTCTATTTTTATTTTCACGATCTGGTAACTCACAGCAACCGCTGTTTATAATTTTTCATTCTCTCTTTTCACTTATTCTAGGTTCTTTTATTTTTGTATGCACATCTAATACTGTCCTTCCAGAAAAATGTGTTTTATGGTTGTCATCATGATGATTATCACCATGATGTTTTTGATTTATTTCCAACTTTTTCAATAGCCATTTATATAAATGAGCTTTGACACAAGTTATTTCTTTATTTTCTAAAATTAAAACTGGGTATAGGTATATCTTTAACCACCTATGTACATATATACAATGTGTATATATACATACATGCATTTGTAGATATATGCGTTTTGACATGCACTCATATATATGTACATACATACATATTCAGTGTAGTATATACTATTTTATATAAAATTTTAACAAAATTTGATTTTATAAGTGGTAATGCTAGATTTCTAACAATATTTATTTTTTCACTTGAGCAAAACATTTCCATGTAATTATGTGTAGGTGCACAATTATTTTGCAGACTATATGCGCGTTTGCACACTGATTTAATTTTTATTATGTACACTGATTAAATTTTTATTCACTTTATAATTTTCCACATTAATATACACGAATCTAAAAACAAATACCGAATCCTGTTTGGTCATACATTTCGTGATCGAATAATTTGAACAAGCTTTATTGGTAAGTAGAATAAACTTATAACTTTAGGTTGTTAAATATATTATTTTTGTTAAATTCTACAATATTTTTGCAATTGCAGACATACTTTTAGTACTACGACATTTATCACCTATCTTTTGACTTTACATTCTTATTTACGCGACCATGGTTGCGTTTCCATAAAGGCGAATTCATACTTTCCTGTAAGCGTAAGGCGAATTAATAACTGGGTGGGTGCACTCATGATACAACTAAGAAGGTAAGCTTTTCACTATAATAAAAACCATGATACAACTAACAACTAACTAACTAATTGTATCATGAATAAAAACAACTTCAATAAAAATAATATGCATTTTGTTTTTGTACAACTTCTGTAAACTGTCAAAAAGACGCCTCCCCTGCTTTTACAGGAGATAGATGAACACTGCTTTTACAGGAGATAGATGAACAAAGCTTACGCTGATTTGATATCTCGTTCTTGTTGTCTTTCATTTCTGTAGTCTCTTGACAGTTAGCAGTAGTCAGATGACGGTTCAACTAATAAGGCTACCTTATTAGTTGTATCTTGGGCGCACTACATTTCAGCTGAGCTACCAAGTTCACCATTATTTATTTATTTGATTTCAATACAAAAAAGCCTCATGGCCAATAATACATGTATTGTTAGTGAAATGTCTATGTAAATTAATTTGACTAATTCTAAAAGTAAAACCTAATTGTTAGTTAGAAGGCTCCCCTCCCCAACCATCCAAATACCGCCAAAAATATAAAACTAGTTTCGATATTGAGAATTACAATCGCATTTCCTAAAAATTAACACCATTGACAGTTTGCAGTAGTCAGATGACAGTTCAACTGATAAGGCTACCTTATTAGTTGTATCTTGGGCGCACCATGATACAATTAACAAGGTAGCCTCGTCAGCTAAACCGTTAATCATCTGACTACTTTAGGTTGTCAAGAGATTGCAGAGATGAACGGCAGCCAAAACGAGGTAGCACATCCGCGTAAGCTCAGTGCATCTCTCTTCTGTAAATATAGAAGTGGCGTCTTTTTGACAGTTTGCATAAGTTGTACAAAAACAAAATGCATGTTATTTTTATTGAAGTTGTTCTTATTGTAGCGAAAAGGCTACCTTGTTAATTGTATCATGGGGCGCACTACATTTCAGCTGAGCTACCAAGTTCACCATTAACAAATGGCACCAAAATTTTTGTAAGCAAAGAAAAAAAATAATTTGACAATTAGAACCACAAGCCACAAGCCTCATCAGTTGAACCGTTAATCATCTGACTACTTAAAACTGTCAAGAGAATACAGAGATGAAAGGCAAAGAAAACGAGATAGCAAATCAGCGTAAGCTCTGTTCATCTCTATTCTGTAAAAGTAGAAGTGACGTCTTTTTGACAGTTTTCAGAAGTTGTACAAAAAGAAAATGCATGTTATTTTTTATTGAAGTTGTTGAAGTGCATTACAAGCCCAGCTGATGACTACTGTTGTCAAAATCTAAGCAAACAAAACAAACACACAAACGCCAACATGTGGGTGACAGAATCAAGGCACCTTAAGCTATTTGATGCAAGAAGAAAAAAATAATCGCATGTGCTACCAAAGCGAATCCATTAGTAGTTGATCCGACTTGTGTGTTACCAAGTTCACCTTTATGAATTCACCTTGCTTGGTAATGAATTTGCCTTGGTAAACAAATATATTTTGTTGATCACACTTTGTGTTGTTGATGTAGAAAAAGCAAATAAAATTTCGTTGCTGATTAGTTATAATGATATTATTAACGAAAACTAACGCAAATGAGAGGTGTCGAACTTGTTTGTGCAAACTGTTAAAAGATGAAGATGGTTCATATGACGAAAACATATTTACTTCCTTACAAAGCAAAATAGTTGATATCAACATAAATAAAAAATTGCAAGATATGATTGCAAAATACCTGTGCTCGAATTGGGAAGTGGATTTTAGCAAAGATAAATTGTTTCCACATTATATATGTATGGAATGCTTTAAACAACTACAGTCGTTCGAAGTCTTTAGAAACCGAGCATTGGACAACTCCAAGAAGCTATATCGAATTTTTAACGATAGTTGTAAAGAACTCAATATAGAAATGGAAGACGGCGGCGTCGAGTGTAAAATTGATGTGGAAGAGCCAGAATCAGGAGATTGCTTTCAGAATAATGTTTTTAATATATTTGTAAGTAACATACATACATATATTTTTTTTAATCATAAACTTGTAGATACATGGTGTTTTAACGAGGCTAATATTATACGTTTTAATATGTTTTTGATGCTAATTTTTCGACCTTTGTTGTTTAGTAATTTTCAAACATTTGTCAGTATAAATTGTTTTTGTTTTTGAAATTGTTAAAAAAAAATTTTTTTTTGAAAAAACACCAAAACATTCCTGAAGAAGATATCCATTGTGATATCGAAATATTGAATTTAATAAATACTTTTCAAAAAAAAAAAAAAAAAAAAAACAAGGGACCTAAGGCTTGAACAATTAAAATATACGTTTTAGGAATATTCATTTTAATGAATTATGAATGAAATTGAGAATTTGAAGTTAAGAAATATTCAAATGATAGTTATTGAAAATTGCATTATGAAAATGAGAAAATTCCAAATGAAACTGAGTATTTCAAACATACAATGAGAAAAATCCAATTGAAATTCAGGATTTTTATTCAAAATGAAAAAATTCTCAATAAAATTAAGAATTTTTAAGCAATAATTTTAACTTTATTAACAATTGAGAATTTTCTCAATTACACTACCGCTCCTGAACAATTGGTCATAATACTCAGCAATTTATTTGCTACTAATCTTGTGTCCATTGTTTAAGGGTGCAAGCTATCTGAACTCTACTGTAATGCAAACCTATGGAACTGGCGACTACGATTGGTAGCCCGAATCCTAAAAATTCCGCAATTCTAGATCTTCACAAAGCAGGGTCTGTTGCATGACCGCAGATAGAACGACAATTGACGAGTTTTTGTACAAAGTAGGAACATTTAATCCTTAGGTATTGTTACTATATAGTGGACTCTTGTTTTGAAAATATCGCATAAAATTTGTGCAATTTAGATCCAAAAATGAACCTTTTTAAAAAATATTTGCTGTCCTTTTCATCTGTCTATATGCCGACGACATTTCGTTGGTGCTAATCAACTCATCAGTAGACTTGAAAAATTCTTAAAAGTTTGTTTGAAACTTAACTACTTTTTCCATAATTCCCATGAACAAAATGAGAATCAGAAATGTTCAAACAAACCTTTAACACAGCAAACATTTCTGATTCTCATTTTGTTCATGGGAATTATGGAATAAGTAGTTAAGTTTCACACCAATGAAATGTCGTCGGCATATAGACAGCTGAAAAAGACAGCAAATATTTTTTGAAAAGGTTCATTTTTGGACCTAAATAAATATATTTCAATTGGCTCTTAAAGCAAATAAATAATTAAGTTCATATTTGTTTTTCTAAATGTTTTTTTTTTTCAAATACTACAATTTTAAAAAACTGTCATAAAGGAAATTAAAAAATTCTAATACATAAATACAGTTAACATTCCACGTAATACATTCAACATAATTGAAGAAATGTTATAAAAATTCCTAAAACAATTTTAACATAGAAAGTTTTGTTGGTATGTTAAAATAGTTTTAAGAATTTTTATAACATTTGTTCAATTATGTTGAATGTATTACGTGGAATGTTAACTGTATTTATGTATGTTAGAATTTTTTAATTTCCTTTATGACCGTTTTTGAAAATTGTAATATTTGAAAACACATTTAGAAAAACATTATTTCCTGAAGAAGTTTTCTCAAGCTCAAAATTTAAGAAAACTTATAATTAAAAAGGAAAAAGGTCGAAGCAAATAGGATAAAGAAATGTAAAACACAATTTGTCTATTTGTCTTACTTTTAGCTTAAAGATTCGTTAATGGAGACCGAGGCAATTATTCTGCACGATATTAACGATGTTAATACCATAGATCCAGATCCGTTCCAAATTACTCAAAAGCAAATTTGTTGCAAAAAAACTAGAGGCAGAGGTGCTAGGATGAAAGGCACTTTGGTTTCCAAAAGCAAAGCAATTGCTCAAAAGTCAAAAGCAACTAGTATTCTAAAAGGAAACGAATCAACTACAGTTAAGTTGAGAACAGATATGCATAGCATTAACAAAATTGAGTTACCTGCTATTGAAGATATTGATGAAACACTTAGTGGCCAGAATACAGAATTCAAAAATTCGGATAATTCTGCCATTAATGAAACATTAAGTAAAAAAAACATACATTCCGATGAAGAAGTTAAGGAAGTATATATTAAAGGCAATTATTGCAACTATACCATCGATGAGATTGATGAAGACAGAAAACAAAGGAAGTGTGCTAATCTAATAAGTAAAAACAGTATTAAATTTGAACAAAATTCTTTGGAAGCTATAAAATCAGAGATATGTTCGAATAATGATGTGTCAAGCGAAAGCGAATATAATTCTTATGCTGTGCCATTTTCAAAGACCAAGAAAGCGGAAAAGAAAAAACGACATTATATATTGAACAGTGGACGCAAAAAAGGTTTAGCGAATAGGTACAAATGCGACCTATGCCAGCACAAATTTGGACATAAGCTAACACTGGAGGCACACGTTCGAAAAGTACACGAAGGCCAAAAAAAGGCTTTCAAATGCCAACTTTGTGATAAGGCGTATTCTTTTATTGGTGGTTTATCCACACATATTAGAGACGTACATGAACGGAAACAAGAATCTTTTGATTGTAGCGTAGCGGGTTGTGAAAAAAAGTATAGTAATTTTATAACACTTCAACGTCACGTGCGTGTCAAACATCTCAATATGGAGACACCCCACCAGTACGTGTGTGAACAGTGTGGAGCCACATTTAAGCAGAGCTCAAATTTACGTTATCATATGAAAACTCGACATCCAACTGAGGAGGACCTAAAACGAAAAGAGCTTTTGCCAAAAAATCGCTTGGAATGCGAAGAATGTAAAAAATCGTTCCATTCACAATACACGCTTAAATATCATAAACTTAGAGTACATGCTGATGAAAAAAAATTCGAATGCAAAGTTTGTGGTCGTCGAGTAGCAAAACAATTTATGCTAGACTCCCATATGCTAGTACATTCTGATCAGAAAATGGCGTGTAAATTTTGTGGTCGAGAATTTGTAAGAAAGTATCAGGTGGAAGCTCATATTAAAGCAGTACACCAAAAGTTAAAACCGTTTCAGTGCTCACATTGTAGTGAAAGCTTTGCTTCAAGAAAAACGCTACGTCATCACATATATATACACACTGGAGAAAAACCATACGTATGCGATATATGTGGACAAGCTTATCGCCAACCAACTTGTTTGAAAAATCATCGGAAAGTTCACAACAAACCCAGTGCAAATAATGAATCAATAGTTCAGGCAGCCAATCGAAATTTTATAAGTAACTTTTTATTAAAAAACGAAAACGAGAAAAATTAAGTCTAATAAATAACGCAGTAACTCAATAAAACTTCTCAAGAAAAAAGAACTGAATGGACTTTGGCAAGATCCGTAATTAAAGAGAACACTGCCAATCTGTGCCTATACTTCTATTGAAAGTTTGAGCACTGAGTATGTTATGCTCTCCATAGACATAATAAAAGATTTATTTCGATAGCTTTTGGCTTGAAAAAACGTTCCACTATGGGAGTTCCCATAAGAAGTCCCGGTACGTAGTCTGTGTTCGAAAAAAAAATATTGAGGAGAAAAAATTATTAGAGGTTGGTGACACATTTGACTCCTCTACGGTCATCCTGGAGCAAATTAGCATGATATGGGACTAATCAGTCTTAGGGTGCCGGTATAGGCGTCAAATGTATGACCAACCCCAATAATTTTTTCACCAAAATATTTTTTCCGAAGACACCGATTCCGTACCAGGCCTTCTTATTTGAACGTTCATAGCGGAACGTTTTTTTTCCACATGCCAAAAGCTATCGTAATAATTTTTTCTCCCCAACATTTTTTCGAATAAAAAAATAGGAAATAATTTTTTTGATGTCTTAGTGGAACCTTTTTTCCCCAAGCCAAAAAGGTATTGAAAAATCTATGGCACAATATCGACAAATTTTTACTGATATAAATTTATCCGGCCTAAACACAAAAATTCTTCTATTATACAAGAAATGCAGAAATAAAAACAATCTAACTTACTTTGCGATGCTGACTGAGTTCAATTATTCACTTCATTTGAAATACCGTTTTCATATTTTAACCCTGAAAATGTCTCCGTGTTTATATTGAAAACAATTGGTGGATTTCTCTTGAGTACATCGCGAAATCTGCCCACTTTCAACCAAACAATCTGCCCACCCAATTTGTTGTCAAGGTTTTTGATCCCTTACATATATTCCCAAATTTGAAGAATATTTGCCGTTTAAAACAACGCATTTGGAACCTAAACTGGATGTATCAAGATAGCAAACATCGACCATCTCCAGCTGTAACTCAGTCACATGAGTTGTGGAAAATAAAAACAAGTATACATTCGAACTAAGACAATTTGTGTATTTATTTTCCATGTTTGTTTAAAAACTGGATGCTATTACTCAACCTCAAACACCAAATAATTGAAATGTAACTTGCATACATGAGCGTTTAAAGAGACTTTAGGTACTGGTTACACGAAAACTGTTCCCGCACTCAAATTTCGTGCAAGTGAAGAAGTTTTTGAACATTTTGGGAAAATTAAATATTTTTCTGGAGGCATTTAGATTTTAAAGTGCTTTTATATGAAATACTAATTGAAAAACATCAAAATTGTTGTTATTAGTGGATTCTGTTAAACTTTTTTGTTTGCTATTGCTTACCTTTTGCAACAGCTGCTAGATTAGCTACTCGCCCAAACATAGCACTAAGCAAAAGTGCGGGCTGTTTCGTGGAAGAATAAGATTCCGTTGGCTCCCACTGTCGAGTACAGTATCGAAACTATTATTTCGTACAAAATTTTACCAACAGCTGAACGGTTTTTGTTGCCCATTGTGCCTTTTTAATTTTTATTAACCGAAAATATACAAATGGGAAATTGAAACAGTTCCAAATTTTAGCCAATTGGAATGTATTATTTTTGAAGAGGAAAAGTAAGTGTTGCAGAACGATAAAATGTCTTCTGTATTAAAGGTCTATTTTTAGACCAAACATTTGTCTTTTCTTAAAATTACATTCCCTATCATGTGAGATAGTTTTCGTTAAATTTGGTGAAGCTTCTCTATATTGCATTTTAATCACATTAGCTTTTATATAATTAAAACTACATATGGAAATATGTGATGTACTGAACGTAGCTATGTATATACACACAAAGATAAGCAAAATTTTATGACGATAAACGAATGGATTTTTTATTTGAAGATCATACTTTAGAATTCGTTATTTCACTTTTCTTCAATTCTTGGTCAATATATAAATCTAAGTCCTGAAGTGGCTTATAGTACATATGAACTAGCTGCGAACCAGCCATCATTGAAAGTAATGCGCACGACATAAACTTAATGTATTGAGTCCAAGATACTCCTGCAGGCATAGTACAATTGATTTAGATTTATCCAGCAGAGCGATGGCTTAATTCTTTTTCGACGTAGTTTTTTGCCTGACGTTTCTTAAAAGTTCGATCTAGAAATAGTATAAAACGAAATCATTGATTTTTATTTATTTCCATACTTACAAAAATTTGTTTCTCCAACTGTCCAGTTAATCATAGTATACTCTAATGCTGCTCCCAAACAAAAAAATGCTGGGAGAAAGCGATAGAGACCGAAATGTTTTTTGCCGGGTATCAATTCCAAAATTCGTCTAATAGACGAGCTGTAGATCCGCATACCTAAAAGGAAAATTATCATAGTAAGACTAATATTGCTTGTACGATTTTCAGAAAATTTGCAACCATATCAGAAATAAAGCAAACGTGTTTAAAATACCAATTAAATTTACATGCTTTTGAAGCTAAATCCAGTTTACAAGCGTACCTTCAGATTGAAAAAAAAAGTATGAGCAAATTTCACATAAATACCTACATTAAGATCCATTGTTACAACTTGCGATAGTTAAAGGTAAGATTTTATGTGCCTTGTTTCGCAAAATTTTCATAATTTATATTCCTGGGAGCAAATGCTTTGGTTGTTCAAAAATCACACCATTGATGAGAAATGTGGTGCAAAAACGCAGTTTACGTAAACGTACATACATACATACTTATGTAAACATATGAAAATTTTGAAGGCCATCGCGAAATGCGTGTACATATGCATATATATACAGTACTTTCAAAATATTTTTGTAAAATATCCCTCACCTTTACAGCGAAGACAATAAATAATTTACCCCGGAGTTCACCACAGAATTGCATAAATTTTGCAGCAAACGCAAACAAAAATTTTATTAGAAAAAAGCAAGGCGAATCCAAAACGTAATATAGCAAAATCCAAGGCGAATCAAGTATAGGTGGTCGCAAGGCGAATTCGCTTCAACATTTTTAATCGAGGTGTCATTCGATTTGTTGTCGTTCACTATCAGCTTGACAACTCAGAAGATCAAAATCGTGTTTGTTTTTTACAACTTCTGAAAACTGTCAACGAGACGCCACTTCTACATTTACAGAAGGAAGATGAACAGATCTTATATTGATTTGCTATCTCGTTTTGGCTGCCTTTCATCTCTGTATTCTCTTGACAGTTTTAAGTAGACATATGATTAACAGTTCAGCTGATGAGGCTCCCTTTCTATTTGCATCATGGTGTAAAGCATGATACAATTAACAAGGTAGCCTCGTCAGCTAAACCGTTAATCAACTGACTACTTTAGGTTGTCAAGAGATTGCAGAGATGAACGGCAGCCAAAACGAGGTAGCAAATCCGCGTAAGCTCAGTGCATCTCTCTTCTGTAAATGTAGAAGTGGCGTCTTTTTGACAGTTTGCATAAGTTGTACAAAAACAAAATGCATGTTATTTTTATTGAAGTTGTTCTTATTGTAGCGAAAAGGCTACCTTGTTAATTGTATCATGGTGTAAAGTGATTTTTCTTGCCAAGGTCTGAATGTTTGCTAAACACTTTAAAAGCTATATTTGTGTCTTAAACGCTATGAAAACAAAGAGGTTTCTACAAAGAAGCATGGTACAACTAATATTAGTTGTATCATGCTACAAAGTTTTTCTAATTCCGAAATTCGTTAGAATAAAATGGCCTCAATCTCTGTTGTAATCAAAAAGGAAAAATATTTGACATCCGAAAGCTATTGCAAAAAACAAAAAAAAAAAACAAAATCACCTGGGCTACCAAGTTCACTTAAATAATTCGCCTTGTGCACTACGGCTACAAACTTTTGTAAAAATGCGGTGGTTGTTTTATTGACTTTTCGTTTTGTGAAATATTTAAAAAGAAATTTAAAGCAAATTTACATTAAAATTTTAATATTCTTAGTTATATAAAATATATTCACGTTCGCAAGTTAGCTTTCAACGCTTGCATATGTAAAAATAAACTTGATTTGCAATGCACTTTTTATAACAAGAATATTGGAACGATTCCGGAAAGAAACCTAACTTTGTTTACTTATTGGGCGACATAGAACACACAAGTTATACTACTATAAAAATTTGAAATGGAAAGCATAGATGTCAGCTATGGCCCCAATATTAACACGAGGCATCAAGTTTTATCGAAGTATATAACTGCACTCAAACAACTTCGATCTAAAGCCGAAAAGTCATGTGATCTTCGTCCGTTTGCTTTTGACAATTTCGTCCTTTTTCATTACTTTCATCACGGAAGAAATGGTTACCCAGAACGATTATCCTCTGAAACATCAGCGATGAACTTTTCCCCAACAATTTTTTTGAAAAGAGAGTTATTGAGCCACATATTGGATCGAAGGCGGCAAATTTTATATTGGATTTTTTATCTTATTCTGGCCATTCTCTGCATATTTGTATACCGCCATGAAGCTTCATCGTCTGTGGCAGAAAGGAGTGTAAGGTCAATGGTATACCCTGGAATGCGTTTGTGGCGTCGTATGACGTTACCATTAATTGAGCGATTTCCCCGACTAACAGAACTTTATGATGAAACTTGTTTGATGGGTAATCCTTTTTTTCAAATTGATGATGTCAACTGTTCACCCTGCTCGCGAGTAAAATCCGTGGTGGATTTGACAGCAGTATTTAAAGATGAGAATGCATTTAACAAAAGTTTTCATGAGAATCATCCTGCAAAACATTTGATAAATAAAATAATCCCTGCAGAGTTTGTACCTATTGTATTCAAGGTAAAGGCTTTTGGGGTAGTGTAAAATGTACTGAATTAATTATTTTTTCCAGATTAGCCAAATACCGATAGCACTGCAAGATGTATACAACATGTATTTAAATAATCAAGATATATTTGAACGCGATGCGTACCGAGTTTACTCTACAAACCGCGATGTTACAAATCTTGAAGAATTATTTAACCAATTTAATCAAACTGTAAAAATGGAAGCACATAATTTGTGGCGTTGTAATCGTATGCTACCAGCACGTCTTCTACGTAATCTCATATCTCGTCCCTCAACATTGCCCAGTAGTCTGGCTTTGGAGCGATATATGGCTTTAGATACTCCGCAAGCACAGTCATACACACTTCCAGACACTGAATGCCCTAACGTATATGTTCAACAAGCGCTGGGTATTCGTTTCATTATCTTAAGACCTACAGGCGAGTGTCGAAACAGGTGCCGAACATTATCCATAAGATTACCCCAATCACATGTCTGTGAGTTTGCATAACAAACACCACTTGTGATATTTAAACTAATGTTCATTATTAATTTCAGTGAGCTATAATTCATGGTATTGGAAACCGATTTCGGCCCCAGATCCGGTATCAGATTCATTATCAATAAGTCTCATTGGATCTTATTGTTAGTTTATCATCTTAAATATAAAACTTAACATAAGTGATTCTCCAAATTTTATTCGCATAGCTTTTACTTCGAATGTTTGACTTTCGGCTTAGAAACAAAGCTGTTGCTTAAATTTTATAAGTAAAAGCACCGTTTATAAAGTGAAATCTTGATCAGTTTACTCTAGTATTAGGTCTGTTCAAAAACTTTACTTGCTGAAATTAGCAGCGAGAGTCCAAAGAGGAACACTTTACCAGCCAAAATTTGAAGGTAGAGCATATATACACGTATATATACGTGCTTAACAACTGCTCACCAACTTAAGAAATTTTAATTGTTGGTATAAAAATAATTTGATTTTGAAGCATTTATGTTTGCTCCTGTTCGATGAAACTATTGAAGAATGTTATAAACATGCCCCCTCATTTGACAACATAGTTGGTAACGTCCGGAAAAAATGAGAGCGGTCGTGGATTTCTCAATAATACACAAAGTCACATAATTACGGGAGCACTAAAATAACATTTCTATCTCAAAAAATAACATGGTATATTTTGATGTTGTAATGAAATCTGGAACATACGTTTTGGGAAAAAGAAATGTTTTTCTGTACGCATTTAGCTTTTAAAGGCCTTTGCAGGTACTTTTATATAAAATACTAATTGAAACACTTCAAACTACAGCTGATTGTTTAACTTTTTGAACAAACTAGCACGAAGAAAAATTGTGGGCTGTTTCGCGCAAGTGGGACCAAGAATATTTCCTTATCAAAAGCTCTCTCATTTGCGCGAACATTGAGTTGGGGAACAGCCCACGGGCTCCCAATGTTGAGTACGGGATCGTAACTATTGTGCAACCACTGAATGAAAAACTTATCGACAAATGCTGCAAGATCTGTAAAACTTCCTAACTCCGAAATTATGCAATGCCGAAGATTTTTGAACTTGACTTGTTTTTCTTTGAATCGAACTTCCAATCATTTTAGATTAATGGGTCATATGCGCAACTATACAGTTACTCTGGAGGTGGGAAAACTTACCTCTAAAACATTTTTTATAAAAGAAATAGTTTTTACCAATTTTATAGTAGTTGAACCAAAAAAAAACATTGTAAGCTTGGATATTCTTGTAAATTTTGTATTAGCTATAGGTACCATGTTTGAAAATATGCTTTTAGAGTCCTGCATTTGCAGAATTACCATCTACAGTCAAAAACATTTTGGATTATGCAAAAGCGAATCATCTTGATGTTTTACCCACAAAACAAACTAAAAATAGAATATAATTTTGATGTTGGGTATTATGAAGTAAAGTGATTTAATAAGCTTAAGTTTGTTTCTGGTAAATTGTTTATTAAATCACATCCCTCTCTTCTTTTCCAAAATGTGATTTTCGATGAGTTTTCATAGCAGTGCGTTGACGAAATCCTTGTCCGCACACATTGCATTTATATGGTTTTTCGCCAGTGTGTATAAACCGATGATGACGTAAAGTTTGCATGGCTCCAAAAGCCTCGCCACATAAATCACAAATATGTTGTTTTATTTTCAAATGAACAAGACGCATGTGATGAGTTTTATCGCCACGTTTAACGAAACGCACCATACATCCTTCAAAGTCGCATTTTATACGTTCTGTATATTTGAGGTGGGTTCGCTTATGCTGGTCTAATAAAGTTTTACGTGTGAATTCCATGTGGCACTCAGGACATTTAAATGGCTTAATATTTGATAGATTATGATTACCTATTACGTGATACTTGAGTGAATACCGAGTTTTAAAAACTTTTGGGCACTGATTACATTTAATTTGATCTGTTTCGGTGTGTTTATTTATTATATGTCGTGTTAGAGAATATTGATGTGCAGCAATAAAACCACACTGATCACAAATTGAACGCAACGATTCTTTTCTTTCGGCATGTTTATTATTCAAATGCTGTTTAAGAATTACTGCAGTTTTAAATATTTTATCACATTGTTCGCATTTAAAAGCTTCCCGAGATTTATCACTATGATACTCTCGCTTATGTTGCAAAAGAGTCTTGTAAAGATTATACGATTTATCACATTGATGGCACTCATAGGGTCGTTGTATTCCATTGTGAACTTGCTTCATGTGACCGTCGTACCTATTTCTCTCCCAAAAATATTTGTTGCATTCTTTGCATTGAAATCGAATCTTTTTTGTACCAATTTTGCTGGAATCTGACAAGATCTTTTCTTTCTTTGAGAGGATATTGTGATCACATTGGAGCTTTTCTTTTTTTACTTCACTAGAGTTCTTTAGATTCTTAATCTTTTCCCTATTTTTCGTTTTGGCATTCCTGGTTTTTAAGCCGGTTGACAAATCATATTCATTTATTTTATCTGAGAAAGAACTGATCGAATCTTCATCAGAAAGAGAGGCTAAGTTTAGAGTGTCCGAGATTTGTTGATTATCAAATTGTGCAGGATCGATTGTGGGACTCAGTATATCTTTATCATATAAATTTATGTTAGTTAACGGATTGTTAACAAAAAATGGAAAATTCGTCTCATATTTTTCTATAATGTGCTCATCAGCAAAACTTTGCGTATTAGTCTCATTTTTCTGAAATTAATTATTAATCCATTTTATAATTAAGTACATAAGTACGTATGTATATAACTTATGGGACATGCATATGCACCTTTTCATCTGGAAGGACAATAATATTCTTTCCACCTACTGCTGCAGTTTTTGATAATTCCTTTTTCAAAATCTTTCTAATTTTTTCATCGGCCCTCATAGCAAACTGATATAGTTTAGCGAATGCTGTCCATTTATCGAAACAGAGTCGACAGATAAATGGTGCATAATTATACGAACTGTCTTCCTCCACAGTGGGTTTTGAAAGACAAACATCCATTAAATGCCTTATATCAGGAAACTTTTTAACTGAAAAAGATTTGCAGTTAGTCTCTACATTGGCTTCTCCAAGTTTTACGAGGCAGGAACGCCAATATCTCCATAAATTTTCTACAGTTATCATATTAAGCACAGACTATTCTGTGATATTAAGACCAAATGTGAAATATTTACATGTATGAATGTATATAAATATGCATGAGTTTTTCCAACGCATTTACAACTGCAAATATTTGACAGCTCTTCATTCCGTGTGTTTCACTTTTGTCAAACTATTCTATTACTATACACAATTTTTATTGAAGTCTTGGCGTTAAGTTTCTGTTTGTTCAGTTGTACAACTATAAAATAATGAATAGTATTTTTAATATAAATGTGTGTAGAGTTTGTTTGCAAAATGATCAGAACTCTATTTTTAGTGATGGAGATCTTGTGGAGAAATTTGAATTTACAACCCGCTTACAGGTACAAATATTTGAACATATTTCAGTTTGGATTTGTAGTTCTATTACAACTTACATAAATTGGTTAAAAACCAAATGAATCGAAGCTGCCATACTGCCTACATGTGTATGTATATGTCCACTGTGTTTTAGCGCGAGGCAAATGTGCCTTGTTTTAGCATTTGCAGATACTTATATACTATTTAGATTGCAGTATATATGTATATTGGATTATAGCCAGCTTGACGCCAGGGCCACTAAAGGAATAATTTGCTACTTTTCTGAAAGTACTACCACTTACCCACTTTTAAGGATACGATAATTTGTTTTAGTTTTCGCAACAAACGGGTTGTGTACGTAATAGAGATGCGTAATTCGCAAACAAACTAGTTCGATCGAACTACTCCCACGACTGAACTGAAGGTACCGCTCATAATAGCAATCTATTTTAGTTTTTTTTCGCTATTTCTCTTCTTCCAAAGTCTAGTGAAATTAAATATGACTGACTACTTTGTCTTTCGTTTGCACTTCAAATTTAACTATAGTGTTGTATCTACATTAAGAAAGAAAATATTAAAAAAAAACCTGAAAATAACACAAGTTTTATTAAAATTTTTTATGTACACTAATAACGGCTGCGTAACTATTTATTTATAGTTCATAAATTTTTAATAATTTTAAACATTAATATAACTTTATAATAATAACCGTTTTAATAAACAAGTTATAAGTTAGCACACATATCAAACTGAGCTCTTTGTAGTCAAGTATCGTTCGCGAACGACATTTCGGCTGTCAGACTCATCAATACAAATTTATCTCGAAGTAACCAATTATGGCAAACTAACGAACTAAACTTGTTCACTGAAAAGAGCTGAACTAAAAATAGCTTTCACTTAAAGATGCTGATGAGCACAACTCTAATCGTAGAAACCTGGAATGCTTGAGGCTTAGCAGCCTCGTCGATGGTTAAAAGCTGGCTGGAGCTAAAGCTATATATTAATGTTTTTATTAGATACTTTCTTTTTCTTTGGAAGACTTTTTTTTAGGAATGAGTGTTCATAAATTAAAAAAATCTTAAATTTACAAAACTGAAAGTACACATGTCTACAAACATTTCTGATGACGCTTTTTAAAGAAAAACGAGATATTGAATAAAAGCAGTTAATTATTAGACCTTATACTCAATCAGTTATGACAAGACTTACGTGCCGTAAAGACGCAGCAACAGTTTGTGTGGTCGTGCTTGTTCGGCTCTAAAGCAAAATCGAAAGTTTTTGATATTTTTGTTGAAGCTATTTTATTCGCATGTCTCCATTTATTTTGCAAAAAAAAACTCATTTGTTTTGAAATTTCGTGGTCGATAGATCCATACAAACCAAAACCTAAAAATGGTAGATAAGCAGCAGCGTTTTTGGAGACCATTCTGATAAATATGCCATTAGACAACTATTAATACAATATGTAGACTATAAACAAACAGAAGAGGATGAATTGAAAAACAGCTGTATACAATACTTATTTCAAAACAATGACGATAGAAGTTGTAAAAGACAACATTGCGTCAATAAGAATCATTCGAAAGATGATGGAAAAAAATCTATACAATAACGAAACACCGAATTCTTTAAAATTGGCCACTTTTCCTAAAACACAAAGCACTAACAAACATAATCAGCTTTTGGTAGAAGAATATTCATAATCAGCGTTTTAAATATTTTATTTCCTCATAGCCGTTTTTATACACATACAAAAAATTTTGATAAAATTTATTTGGATTTTTCTGGTACCGAATCAGACAGCCATTTTAAATAGGAAACATTTCCCTGTTCAATTGGCACTGAAATAACTTCCGCAACGCTGTAGGGATGGTTATCTTGTATCCAGTTTGATAGTTCTTCTATCCGACTGGTTCGCGTTTTGATTATCATTAAGTGTTCGTTGTCCTCGTTGAGTCTACCCTCCCACTTATATATTGACTGCACGTTTGCAATTATATTTACACAGGCAGCTAGTTTTTGCTCAATCAAACCTTCTGCCAATTTCTTTGCGATTTTTTCGTCTGGAGCTGTCACATAAACAACTGAACTTTTGCCCTTTTCATATTTAAAATTATCACTCATATTTTTGGTTAAATTTGAGAAGTGTAATGTATATACTAGAGCTGCTAAACAATCGATAGAATTATTGATAGTTTTGTTTTTAATGAAACATCGATATCTATTTACCGATACATACTATCGCCATGAAAGATTTGTTAACCCGGTGTCTACACCTGGGGATCAATTCTGGTTCTGTGAAAACCTGAAATGAAAAAAACCTTTCATTTTCGTTTTCATTACAACTTTTCACAGTATCATTGTACATTTCCATTTAAAAAGTGTTTCATCCCATATGTTACTGTGAAACTTTTGCAACTGTGATTTGCAAATTTTGTAGCAAACGTCAAATCAGTAAAAAAAAACTTTAAACATGATACAATTAACAAGGTAGCCTCGTCAGCTAAACCGTTAATCATCTGACTACTTTAGGTTGTCAAGAGATTGCAGAGATGAAAGGCAGCAAAAACGAGGTAGCAAATCCGAGTAAGCTCAGTGCATCTCTCTTCTGTAAATGTAGATATGAAATGTATCATGATACAACTAACAAGGTAGCCTTTTCGCTACAATAAGAAGAACTTCAATAAAAATAACATGCATTTTGTTTTGGTACAACTTATGCAAACTGTCAAAAAGACGCCACTTCTACATTTACAGAAGAGAGCTGCACTGAGCTTGCGCGGCTTAACTATCTCGTTTTGGCTACCTTTCATCTCTGCATTCTCTTGACAACCTAAAGTAGTCAGATGATTAACGGGTTAGCTGACGAGGCTACCTTGTTAGTTGCATCATGATATACATATGTACATACTATTAGATTAATGAATATTGCCGAAAACCGTAACATGTGTTGCGGGTGGCTTCGTCCTTTGTTTGTTTTGATCTTTGTGTTGTCCAGTATTGTCTGCATATCCATGTGCCTAAATAAAAAGAATACAAAAGCATACCTATGTACAAACCTGTTGGTGGTTAATTCCTTTGTTTTTCTCGCCCCAGTCCAAATAAATTCATTCTTCCCAAACGCATAAAGATTTTATTATTTTATTTTTTCATTTTTGTATAGTTAGTGTCGAGTGTGATGTTTGTTTTTTATTATTTGATATTGAATTCTCCTTTCCTCCATTTCGTTCTCATGTCTATCAAGAATTTTAACTAAACGTTAACCAACACTAAATGAACGTAAGAAATAGCGACTAATAATGGATGGTCCCAATAAACATAAAGTGAACAGGGATGAGTTAGTTCATTCATAAATCGACTGAATAAGTTGTTAACTTCAAAATTTTGAAAATGCAGGACAAAAAGGAAAAGTTGAGAAACGGGATTTGGTCCTGTAGGGCTGAGAAATGTGGAGGGGAGGAGAGAAGCAAAAAAATAAAAAAAAAGGGAAATAGTTAGTCGTAGGCCAAAAAAATATAAGAAAAGCCGGAAACGAAATTCTTTTACATAGCTAACAACGACTTTCGTCTTGATATTACGTTTTTTTTTGTTTGTAATAGAAAGTTGAACAAAGTTTACTAGCCTTAGGGAGCTCCTTCAGGTCAGGAAAAGGTAAAAGAACAAAATTAGAGTGTGTTCGCAACAAAAAAAAAATATATCTTTTTCAGTAGAGCAAGGTACGAGGGTCGTTAGAGAAGCTTAACCTACGAATAAAAAAAATATATATATATAAGAGACAGAGAATAAGAATATTTAGTATTGTAAATTTTGTTATTATTTATTTTTCGTTATTGTTACCAAAATCAATAGAATAAATTAGCATAGGGAACATTAAGCTATAAAAAAATAGAAAAAATTAGTTTAGGATTAAGAAAAAAAAAAAAAAAAAAAAAACAATGAAAAATATTAAAAATAAAATTGTAAAATAGATTAAGAATATGATCTTTGGCTAAAATTTATTTAAAGGTGCGGCTTATGGCAAGGTAAGGTTGGCAAGGTCGGGTGGACTTGGGTTGCAAAACAAAAATATTTTTAGGAACCAAAATTTGCAACATGGTTGGGTGGGCAAAACGGGGACAAAAACATCCGTCTCCCGTAAGATGAGGACTGGTGGCGGCAGGACAGGAGGAATGGAAAATTATTAGTGTTTAGTGTTCAGTTTTTTTTTGTGTCTGTATACAAAGTTTCTGAGTTTAGTTTTTTTTATGTGTAGTGCACCCAGGGAGAAGGGATGAACCACCTTGGGGTGAGTAAAGTGCGAAGAGAGCGAGTCGGCAATCTCCCTGGTCTCTGCAGCTATAACACATGTATTTATGAGTTTCTTTATTACAGTAAATAGTTTTAGTTGAAAATTTTTATAGAATATTTTACACAAAATTCGAGGCCTGTTATACAATTCATTTTATATAAAGTTATTTACGTAACAAGTAATAAAACAAGTTTATGAAATAATAATAAGTGAATGTTTGTACTCTAACACATACATTAGTAGGTATATTGATTATTTAAAACACAACAGCAAATTAGCGACATCTAGATTTAAATAATTTTCTTTACTAATTTATTGGCTTTTTTATCAAAAGTGAATTATTTTATTTTCACATTTTCTGCATTGTACAAATGCGCATTTTTTTTTTTTTTTTATATTTAATATTTATTCAATCCATTTGTAATACATGTAGCCTATTGGCCAATAACTTAAATATTACAAGCAATATTGAAGTGAATAAAGTAATACACCCTAACGACTCTTACATCTCTTTTTACTATAAATCAATACTGAAAAAAAACAAAAAACCCAACCCAATGGTGTTAATAATATCAGATCAAGTAAGATGATGAGTAAGCTTTTTTCTAAAAGTCCCAACTGACATGGAAAATTTTCGCATCTCCACTGGCAATGCGTTCCACAACCTAGCAGCTCTGACAACAAAGGATCGTTCAAATCTAGCGTTGTATATACGTGGTATAAGCATTTGCGGGTTTCTACGTGATCTAGTAAACTCAATCATTCGAACAATGTGTTCAGGGCACTGATACTTAATAATTTTGAATACATAAATTAAAAGTCTAAATTTTAAATAGTCATCAAATGAAAATGTTAAAAGATCCTTCAAGAAGGTAGACACATGAGCCCTCGGTCTTAGTCCATAAACATATCTAATAACCTTATGGATTATAGACCTTATTCTCCTTTGGTTACCTACGTTACAACCAGAGTAAACCTCTAGGCAATAATTAATTTGAGTCATTAGCAATGAATGTGCTACTGATTTTTTTACATGTAGAGGCAATGTTATGTTGAGGTGGTACAGTCTTCGTAACGTAAGACACACTTTAGAATAAATGCTATCTATGTGAGGTTCAAAGGACAACTTCTCATCAATTATTACACCAAGACATTTCATATGGCTGACTATTTCCACTACAGAGTCACATATTCTAATATCTAATTCTATAGCAGTATTCCTATTCGATCGGAATATTATTACATATTTGTACATTTCCACAGGAGATAAAGAGAAGAATACTTCAAGAGAGACACAATTAGATGCATACAAGCCCAGTAAAACCTACCTAACCGATACACCAATACATTTAAAGATTTTAAAATTTCAACATATGCATACGCACACTTATATTCCATAAGCGCCTTAAGTTAGAAAGAAACAGCCTTTTTGATCAAAGAATCGTGCTATATCTTACTCTTTTCATCATTTTAGATGGCGGCACTAATATGAACGGCAAAGAGCTGTCATAAAAAAAATAAATTGAAGACGCGCGTGAAAATAAAGAAAAAACCAAAGTTAAAAAGTTAAAAAAAATATGGATAAAAATATAAATAAAAGTATAAGTAAAAAATCGAAACAAAATGCTTTAAGCATTGAAAAAAGAATTTAAAAAAAGAGTGGAAATGTATAAAAATATAAATAAATTTGCAATGTTGATAGAGCGGAAAGTGTAGAAAGTTGTCCGTCCGCTAGAGAAAATTCACAAAATATTGAAGAAATAGGGAATGTTACCTACAATATAAACCAGCGCAAGTCATGGGCTATTCGTAATAATGTGTCCCCAAAATACTATGACAGACTTTATTTATTTAACAAAATAGTAATATATGTATCAACTTATAAGTCACCTCAGCGCCCTTATTAGGGCTAAAGAGAGGCTATTTGGCAACTAACATTATTCACAAATTAATAACTCAGGGTTCAAAGTGTTTCCATTAAAACTAACATTATTCGGAAATAAATATTTACAAATAAAATAGGTACAAAATATATGTATGTATGTGTGTATTTAATATGTTGCTAATACTACATAAGAAGTGATTCAACATTTTGCATTAAATAAGTCTTCACACTAATTTTAAATGTTGTGAGAACTGGAATATTTTTTAATAAATTTGGAAGTTGATGAATTTATACGGTCCTGAAAACGTAATGCGCTGCTTTTTTTAACTCCAATCGGCATCTTGAAGACATGAGGGTTTCTGACTGTCTGGTATTTCTGTGAGTAATTTATATATTTTGGGGAAATTCAATACACTGATGAGTGTTTCCTTTAATTGTTTTGAAAATATACATATACCTATTAAAACTTTCCGTTTGTAAATACCTCGAACAGGCAAAATGTTTTTAGCATAGGTTTTATAAAGTTCTTCGGATGAAAAGCATATTGGCAAATTAAACACGAGCTTTAAGGCTTTATTCTGAGCAGATTGAAGTGATTTCAATGCTTGTTTTTTCTTTGAATCCGTATATCATTGGCAGGTATGACAAGTGAGAATGAACAAGTGACTGATAGAGGAGCACTTTAATATCTCGAGAGAATTTATTTTTAAACTTATAGAGAATTCCAATTGCTGATGAAATGTTTGCCTTTATCTTGTTGATATGAGCATCCCATAAAAGATTTTTACTGATGTGTATTCTTAAGTATTTAACTTCGTCTAATTCAATTATTGGACAGCCTTCAATATGAACTACCATTTTATTTTCCCCTCTCGAACGATGCGGTTTAAATATTACAAATTTAGTTTTGTCCGAGTTGAGAAGTAATTTGTTAAGCCTTGAATACTCGGAAATTATTGTAGAGTCATATTCAATTTGATTTTGTAAAACTTGGCTGTGATTATATTGATAAAATAAGCATAGATCATCAGCATACATATACATTCTTCCATTGAAGATAATATTTTTAATATCGTTAATATGTATATATTTTGAACAAGAGAGGTCCCAAAATACTGCCTTGCGGAACACCACATTTGACAGATAGTTTATTACTTCTATTATTACCCATTTGAACAAATTGCATTCTTTTTAGCAAATAATGCTGAAAATTTTTTAAAGTTATGTCCGACAGCCCAATTGATTTTAGTTTTTTTAATAAAATATTGTGATCAACTACATCGAAAGTCTGTGCTTGTGAACCAAAAAAAAAAATGTGTTTAACACTTCTTATTAAATTAAAAAACGAACAAAGGAATAGTTGAGTATCTGATAATTATTTATTATACAACAACGTTTAAACTTAAAAAAACAGTAATAACAACTGGCAAGTTTTTATTAATTAAAAAAAATTGTTTGATGAAATACCAAGTGACAATTAAACACAAATGCCGATATTTGTTAAAGTTGTTTAACAATATAAAACAAGAAAATGCGTAAAATAAAAATTTTACTCATACACTATTAACGTTAACAAACTTCTGTTTGAGAAAATATTAAATTATTAACTAAATACAGTGTTTTAAACAAGAAGAATTTATAACAGATCCGCAGGATTCTGCTTTGAATTTCACGCCAAAATTTCTCGATCTTTGAAAACCCTAACATTCCCAATTGTGGTGACCATGATACAATTAACAAGGTAGCCTTTTCGCTACAATAAGAACAACTTCAATAAAAATAACATGCATTTTGTTTTTGTACAACTTATGCAAACTGTCAAAACGACGTCACTTCTACATTTGCGTAAGAGAGATGCACTGAGCTTACCGCTATACGGTAAAGCAATCGCCCAAGGCAGCTCGATACCAGGTAGCCTTACAAGCGCAGCTGACTACTGCTTTCAGCTTGTATAACAGTCAAAATACACAACACAAACACACGTACGGGAACAAACGGATGACAGTAATACAGTTTTTCTACAAACAAAACGCATACAGTGTTTGTTGTAGTTATGCCATTACCTGATATCAAGCTGGCTTGCAATTGCCTATAATAAACTTATAAAAAAAAGAATGATCAAGAAAAGAAACTGAGGTGACCCAAGAATAGAGAAGTAAAAGAAGAATACCAACTGTAAAGAGATTTATCGAAACGAAATGAAATGTGTGAAAATGAAGGAAGGGTAACCATAAAGATAGGATGCGAATGGTTACCATAGGTGTGATCGAAATTGATCATTGGGAGGGAAAAGTGCATCCAGGTGACTACAACATCTAGTCATCATATTCTTCAACAATGTTTTGCTTTTCCTGCTCATTTTTTTGTATTTATTGAAGTGGCAACTATTCATTTGGCATGTAATTTGTTTCTATGCCTAGGCGGCGATGAACTCTGGGTCGATATACCACGCCATTGAGGGCAGAGCTGGCCTTTTTAAATCATTTATGTGCTTGCCAAAGACTTCGATTTTTTTCGCTTTTAATATCGAGATCTTTTTATTCTTTTAGCATTGACCACGCGTAACAACTTTTTTGTTTTTCTTGCATATTTTCATGCTTATTATGAATTCCGTCAGAGATTGCTTGGAAAATAATTTACCATATAAACAAACAAAAAAGAAAAAAACCGGATTTTATGCATAGAATTAAATGTGTTTAATTAGCATCAGTTTATCAATTAAAAAAAAACTGGTACGAAAAAACAAAACCAAAAATTAAAAGTGAAAAGTAAATCACGGCAAAAATGTATGGAATATGGATGACTTCTCAATTGAAATTGACATTATTGCACAGAAGAGGCCGTTGTTTTCAAGAATAATAAAGATTTAAATTTATATTACACTACACTAAAAAATTTCGCCGGTAGTCAGTCAAATATTGGTTTTTGATATACAGGCTGTTATCAATAACTATGGAAAACTTGTTATTGAAAAATAACAACCGATAACAAAAATATATTATTCCAAAATATAAAAAAACATTTCTTTAATTTCCGCTACCTATACGAAATGGTCTTGCCACAGTTTCGAAAAGTGTATGTAAGTGTTACCGAATTACACGGTTTTTTGCAAAATGGGGCACCTGCTTTAAATTACTAATAAAATTAAAATTTACTTATAGATTTAGATTTTCATAGTTTATGTTTAATTTTACTGTTAAGACATGTAGGATTTAGAAAAATGTTGAAGAAGTTCAATATTTTTGTTTTTGATTTTTTTTATTCCATTTTAAATAAAGGCGAATTTTTTCTTTGTTTAAAATTTGAACATCTCCGAAATTGTAAGAGATAGAAAAAGTTATATGTATTTGACTTAAAGAAAATTTTGTACTGCATCTGCTAACGTTTAGGTTATACAAATCAAAGAAGCGATTATTTTAAAGTGCGCTTTCAGTTAATGTTACGGCCAAAATTTTCTGGGTGTAAATGCATGAACGCTCCAATTCCTTTTAATATTAAATACTAGTGACGAAAATTTTAATCATTTATCCAGAACAGATATGAATATTTCATTAATAAACTCTTGTGCAGAATAAATTATTGCAAGTGGAATTTGCGTACAAAATAATAGTTTTTTCTACAAAGTAACATTAACTTCTACTTTCCTTCACCAAAGCTAACAAAATTGTATGTATGTATATTAAAATTGTGTAATATTCATGTAAACCTTCTGATATGACGATGTGTATGTATTTTTATACACTTACATATGTATTTACTTAATTTCCTTTTTAGACTTCTGAAGAAGACAACATGCCTAAAGCTATTTGTTCAAAGTGTATTAGAAGATTAAAAGTCGCATACAGTTTTATTAAAACAGCTCATGAGTCCGAAAAATGTTTAAGGAGATTTATTGAGAAAATTTGTTCAGAGTTTAAAGAAGTTGCGCAAACAAAGAAATCTCATGACAAATTTCTCAATGATGAAAATTTGGCTGAAGATGATCTTTTATCACTTTTAGATGAAGAAAACCACTTGGAAGTTTTATCAGGTGACTCAATTATTGAAATCGATAACCGTAAAGAAGGCATCGACAGCAGTTTTTCTAAAGAAATGTTATTGATGCATGCCTCTGATGAAATCGAGAATTCATGTGAAAGCAATCTACATTTAACGGAAATTCAAGGAAGTGATTCCAAAGGAAATTGTGATGACACTGAAGAAAGTGCTGAAATTAATAATAGTGAAAGATACACAAGTGTAAATATTTTAGAATCTAATGAGGAATATAATGTCCATTCTCATTCAGCCGAATTTTCCATGGAAGAGTCAGAGGAAAACCATGACTATGATATGATTATAAATACGCAAGACGACTCAACACAATATCAAAGTATATGTAATGATGAAAGCTCAATGGAAGAAGCAAATCAAAAATTTGATGACCTTCATGTTAATAACCTAAAAGAAGAATGTGCAAATCTGCTCCAAGAAGACGATTGTAGAAAATATGGCAAGAACAAACTAACAACTGGTTATAAAAGTGGACTTATTGAAAATCGCTTTTACTGCGAAAAATGTAATCGGGACTTTAGTAATAAACCAAATTTAAATCGTCACATGCAATCACACGAAGGTAATAAGCCGTTTTCGTGTACAAAGTGCGCAAAAAGTTTTACACAAAAATCAACATTGAAACAACATATGTACACGCATACGGGTGAGAGGCCTTATGTTTGCCAAGTTTGCAATCGGGGATTTACACAGCACAAAAGTTTGATGTTTCATATGCGTCGACACACTGGAGAGAAACCATTCCATTGTGAATATTGTTTAATCACTTTTCGTCAGAAGGATGCATTAAGGGTATAGAAACTTACGCGGGTATACTCGTAAATGCAGCATATTGTGCAGCTTGTTGAAATATTTTGTGCTAATTGAAAAATGTTTACAATAGTTTCACGTAATAACACATAAAAAGCGTAATACCATGTTCATACATGCGCCTTTATTGAGATAATCGCAATAAAGTCCATTATTGAGCTCAATATTCCATACAAAAAGTCAATAAAGTTATTGCTTAATAAACTCAAAACTGCTTTGAATATTGAGAAAAAGATAAAACACAACACTGTAAAAGATTTGTTTAATAAGCAAAAGTATACAATGCGAGATGAATGACGAGATAAATGTCAACAAAAGCAAACAAAACAAAATAATAAAAAATAAAAACATAAAAATGTTTAAACATTGCAGCATTTCCAAATTTTTATTTCTCTTTCTTTTTATTATTGTCGCTTTGGAGTCATAACATGAACGCACTACTTGTACAAGTTAAATTTTTTTTATTGTACAACACTAAAATCTTTTTAATAAAAGGCAGTTTTTCTTCCATTTTTCTTATTTGAAAATATTTTTCACTTTTTCTTTCTCACTACCAAAACAAAAACAACAACTTTTTTCCAGCTGTCAAATACTAATTGAGTTAGCGCAATATTTGTATGTATGAACGCAAAAAATATTATGTCAATAAACTGAATATTATCTCAATTAGAAATGCAAGTATGAACAAGGTATAAGTCAGGCTCAAAGCCAAATTTGGTGGATACAAAACAGCTACCAGTTAATAAGTCTGCAACATTTCCGTTTCGTGCCTTTATTATTAATTACAGCAATTTGTTACAAACATCTCCCTTAACTTGAATGTAAGATCAACTATGACAGTAATTAATAAGTTTGATCCCGTACGTTTTGGGCAAAGTTCGATAAAATGAGAGCAATTAGAATTCTCTCAGCTATAGACGAAAATGCACAAAAGTACGGAAACACCAAAAACCACATTTCTATCCTATGTTGGTTGATTCAGATGGATTTTTTGTTGGTTCTTATTGCTTATTATTGCAACAGCTGGTAGTTTTGCGGTTGCCCAAAGTAGCACGAAGAAAATGTGCGGGCTGTTTCGTACAAGGAGAAGAAAAATATTTCTCTCTCAAAATCTCTCTGACTTCATTAATATTAATAATTTAAAACCAGTGGTTCAAAAAAAGCTTCTGTAGCATCAATGAACTTAGAGATCAAAAATGAGATTCTGCTGTACTACTGCATCTACGACAGTACCCTACATACATATATTTATATACCTATGTACATTTGTACGTAGTGCAAACAAATAAATGCATGCGAATACATACATACATTTATGTATTTCAACAGATTCATATTTTAAAACACCATGTAGTTACTGAGAGGGATATGGATGGAGTTGAAACATTTTCTTGCATTATATGTCAGAAAAAGTTTCGGAGCAAAGTTGACTCTAAAATTCATATGAAAGTCCACACTGCAAACACAGCAGAGCCAAGCCGTACAAAAAAGTTTCAATGCCGAAAATGTTTCAAATCTTTTGCTTTAAAGTATGTATATATATTATATGGGATAACGATCGGCCGCAGAATTGCCGGTCGGAATATTGTGGCAATATATCTAAAATTTAAAAATTTTTAAGCAAACCGGACAACGCTTTCTGGGTCCGCATTAACATCAAATTTCAGATGTAAATTTTGTCGTTTATATGAAATGAAATTCGTCAATTTTGTGTGCTATTTTAATACGGTATGATGATTTATTTAATATAACAACAAAAACAATAAAAATAAATATTTCGAGTTTAATCTTGGTAAGTCATAGAATTTCAATTGCCCTTTCAAACTATATTATTGATAAACTCTTCAATATTATTTATTATTAGGAATTAATTAAGAGTTTATTAAATATATGATATCAGTTTATCATAAGTTATTTATCATATGTTATCTTTAGCAAACAATATCCGTAATACTTTTTTCGTATCGTTTAAAAATATATCTTGCGAAAGATCACAAATTCCTCTGGATATAAAACTATCTTCTGGTGAATATACATATAAAATATCCTTCTTCTGATATAACCGTTCTTTCAGACTCGAAAAATTCAATCGCGCTGCATGCCAAAATGAAAACCACACATAAATTAAAAGATTTAATATTGAATTACATTCTTGCCTTATTAAGTTGTTATTGCTTGGATAAAGTTTTATTGCATGAATAAAATATATAATACATGTGTATGTATAATATAAAACAAATCGAATTCAAACAAATGGCGTACTGCCTTACAATAAATTAAACTCAATTTATATGCACACATACCTATGTACATATGTACATTTCTAATTGTTGTGATGGTAACATGAATATATTACTAACACCTATTAAACCAATTAGTTCTCTAATTTTGTTAATTTTTAATTTTTGTAACGGCTTTGTTAACATATCAGCCAAATTGGCATCATATGATACTTTGCTAGTGTTTAATAAATCTCGAATAAAATAGTATTTTACGTCAATATGCTTGCTTCTTGGCGATATTTTCTCATCTTGGAGCATTTTCAAACAACTCTGATTATCCTCAAAAATAATCGGATTTTTCGATTCCTCTGCATACCCAACTAGATTGTATTTACTAATCTACCTTATCTAATTTTCTTCTATTTTTCTTACTAACTTGTGCATATACTAGAGCGCCAAACATTTTAGCATGATTTAAATTTAGAGATATTCAGTACCACAATCCAAGGTATTGATTGAAACCGCAGCAGATATGAGCCCGTTCTGAAGATAGTTAGCGTGGTAAACAGCTTCAGCCCAAAACTTAATTTCCATTTCTGCTTCAAAGAGCATTAAACTTCTTTTTTTCCGCTTAGCAACACCATTTTGATGAGGCGTACAGGGAGCGGTCAGCTGATGAAATATTGTTGCATTTTAAAATCAAGAAATTCACTGCCACGATGTGTTCGTAAAACTTTAAGTCGTTTCCCCAGCTAAGTTTCGCACTCTTCGATAAACTGCTTAATTTTATCAAATGCCATTTATTTTTTTGTTATTTTTATTTATTTATTTGATTTCAATAGAATTTCCTTGGAAGAAAGAAAATATACAGTGCAGTAACGACTATAATTATCAATCAGTGTTAGGAAATATTTATTTCCCCCAGGTGTTTGTTGTATTCTGCATTGGTCCACACAAGTCGCAATGAACTAAATCCAATATCGCCTTAGATTTTGATTCCGGCGCCTTACAAATTTCACAGCTTTATGAGCATTTGCACTGCTTCATCTTTAATCCCTGCACCAATTCTTTAGAGGCATACATATTTATTGCCTGCACATTTTTATGGCCAATGCGGTGCCCATCGCTTTTACATTCAGACACTTTTAGTGCTTGGTTTCGTTGATTTAGTACGAACAAATTATTTCTAAGGTAACCAGTCGCACAAACTTTACCATCTATTGGAATACTACAGCTGTTACCATCAAATCCGACTCCAGAATCAACATTGGTCAACGGGCGGACAGGAATGAACAGAACGTCTTTAACACAAATCTCCATGTTTTCACATAAACACGGAGTAGCCATGAACACAGTATCAGCCAATTTGTTCAAATGTGTGAAATATTTTTCTTCACAGCACATGTGGTTTGTCGCTGCAGAATCGATAAACAATTCACACCTTCTTTGTTCCATTATACCAAAATAAACATCCGCATAATTTTTTACAATATTAACACGATTGTTGTTATTTTTCTTCCTTTCGTTACAATTTCGTTTGAAATGTTCGGGCTTACCACGGAATATCTCTAAAGTTAAATCAACCAACATAATGTCAATTTTCATATTTTTCAATAGGTATTTCATATAAAAGTACATGCAAAGCACTTTAAAATATAAATGAGTGCAGAAAAACATTTCAGTTTCACAAAATGTGCGTTCCAATTTCCATTAAAGCATCGAAATACACCTTATAATATTTTTTGGGATAGAAATGTGGTTTTTAGTGTTCCCATACTCTTGTGCATTTTTGTCTATTATTGGGAGAAATTCATGATTGATTTCGTTTTACCAAACTTTGCAGAGATGAAAATAAACATTGAGAGAATCTCCCTTCGATGGAATTTTAGTATTAGTGAAAAATATACTAAATATGTATTTGGTGTATATGTAGGTATTTATATAATGCATTTATTAACATATAGAAGAATAAACGTTCAAGCAATCTCCATTCGACAAACGTTTAGCACCAAGTATTTGATATTGTTTCGAGAAAACATTTAAAGCTATTTCTTCTCTTAATCGGCATTATACATACATATGTATACATAGATTGCAGGGGCAATTAGAGCCACATGACTCACCAGGGTTAACTTCTAGATAGTCCGTTTTATTGTCCTTGTTAAAATAAATAAATATCCATATTGCATTAAGAAATGTATAAAATTAACGAGTTTTATAGTTGTAATTTATATAGCAATGACGTGCACCCAGAAGCAAATAGGACGTTTCCGGTAGACTTTCAGATTAAATAAAAAGATATGGATGCCACCATAATGTATATACACCTAATGTACAATGGTTTTGCTTAATAACATTGAGTTCAATTCACAGAAAAAGTTTATTTCGACATATGCGGATACATAACGATATCAACGATGACTACTTGAAAGAATGCTTCAATTGTGACTTACAGTTTTCATGTGCAGATGAATGCCGAGAACATATGTCAATGTACCATCACTATACGTGTCCTTCGTGCCCTCAGTCTGTTTTTAATACAGTTCAAGAGTTAAAAATGCATAGGTTTGAACATAATCTTGATCCAGAACAACAGCCACAGTAAAACATTTCTGAACTTTGTACATGTGGATATGGATAAGTAATTATTAAAAATTAAACAAAACAAATTCTATTAAATTCGCTGTTATCAACACTTATTTATGTTTTCCATTACAGAACAACTGTTAGCTGGAATACATAGTGCTCATAAAATGGAATTTCGGAGGGATGATATATTGCACAATAAAAAAATAAATAAAACACCACAAAAAAAATTCTAAATTTTAGCCTTATTTTATTTTTCGAAACAGGGCAAAAACTGATTGGTCAAAGTTCGAAAGTTTACTTGGCTCTCATTTGGGGCAGTTTAACTTTAATCGCCTAGGAATAGAAGACATAGACAGTAAATTCAATATAATTACGGACGCTCTAATTGAGTCGTTTGAAGAGAGTTGCCCACTTCGGGAAAGGAAATCGCCATACGAGAAACCCTGGATGGCAGGAGAGATACGGGCTATGGTGTAGGAATCCGTGGACTCTAGAATAGTGCAAAACGTGAAAAATTAACAGTACATTGGAATAACTATCAAGATAGACTCAGAAAATACAACAACAAAAATAACAGCTGAATGCCTCAAGTTTTTTTTTTTTTTTTGAGAAGAGGTGGACAATGTTTATCAAAAGCCCACATCCAAGCTGAATCATTAGTGGATGAATCGGGCAGAGTAATTGAAAATGTAGAAGAAACCATCAAACTCCTCATGGACACACATTTTCCGTGTAGCCCAGTAAAACCTACGGCTATGCTGGACGACGGGAGAAGTTGCGAACATGAAGTGACTATTATCGGCGATAGTATGGTTATGGAAGCGATAAAAAGCTTTTCTCCGTTTAAGGCTGCTGGTCCGGATGGTATTTTTCCGGCGCTCCTACAGAAGCGGATGAATTTGTACTACTGAATATGTACTACATGACTATTTGTATGAGACATTTGTGAACATTTTTGTTTGTGTTTTAATTTTCATGTCATATAATTTTTCTCATGCCATTGCCATTTTAATGCTATTAACAGTATGCGTGGCTACCCGCAGCGTCTGTGTAGAACTTCTATATGTCTATTTACTTCCCAAGTGTGTAAGCTTTGGGCAGAACAAAAGAGAATTCAAAAAAGTGTCATATTTCCATTGCCAAAGTGTAAAACTGTTCTAATTCTTTTAGAGGTGCAGATGTCGTATCACGCTTGATTCACGCGTGATAGTGATTAAATTTTAGAAAAATCAAATGTGAGTGGGTGAGCGTGATTACCACTTTAAAGTAGTTCACAGAAAGTTAAAACACTAAATTTTTTTTGAGCTTACAAAACAACTTTTACACAGATTTCCTTGAATTATTTTTCGATCCTTATTATTTTAGCTCAATTTCTACTACACATGTAAAGTACATTGCATCACAGATAAAATTAAAAATTAGTACCAGCTATAACAGCTACATTTGCTGACGACACTGTTATACTATCATCTCATGAAAACATTACAAAAATATCACGTTGGAGGGTCTCCGCAGTTGGGGAATATACATAAGTAAATAGTGATAAAACAGTACAAGTAATCTACACTTATAGAAAAATACCAAATATTCCGCCGGTTAAAATAAATAGCTCACCAATTCCGAACATAAAAATTATCCAACGAATCCAGTCTAAAATTTTGCGAACTATGTATTGTCAACTCTGAATGGTATATTAGAGATGAGAATATACATCGAGATCTAAATGTCAAGAGTGAAAGAAGTCATCCGTATCAACAGCCTTAAACATACAACTCGTTTAATACAACATTCCAACACGGAACTCAGACAGTTGCCGCCGAGTGAAACCCTGGCACCCAGAAGACTGTGCGCCATCAGAACTACATAGTTAGCCGTGACTAGAAGGGTCAAGTCGCTGTTTAAAAAGAAATTACTTTTATATGTACATATATCACATTTTATTAACATACGATATAATCTATCTTACCCGGCACTTAGACGGGAAAGTACTTTCATTAAATTTTTGTATAGGTAATATGAATAAAAATTTCAATGAAATCTGTGACTCATGAAAATTTTTTGCTCAGTTTCAGAGTTCATTATTAGTCAGTATTATTGAAATAGAATTGCCAAGACTACTACAAACATAAATTTATAGGGTAACATTCGAAAATAATTTTTATTGCTAAACTTTTAATTAATTTAATAATTATCACTATAAATTACTTTATTTGTGTTCTTTGTTCATATTTGCTGTAAAAATGTTTTGAATGTTTTCTAATGTACCTAATAGTTTACAATTCACAATTATTATTCCACTGCAATCCTGAAAATGTGTATGTGCCGGGGAGTAGGCAACAGTGTTTACTACCTTGTCACTTTATTTTCAGGAAAATTTTGTTGAAAGCTGGGTTGAAAGTTAGAAAATTGCGAGTGTGCTGGTAAGAAAGTGTGAGTGCATTACAACTTTCAGGCATTTACTTTCCCGTCTAAATAACGGGATAAGTACTGATTTAAGATAATTAACATCCCACCTAAGTACATCCAATTACTTATTGTCATGGTTATGGTTTATAAAAAAAAAAAAACGTTTTGAAATGCTGTCAATCTGCGGATAATAATCCACTTTTGAAGCAATGAGCATATACATATTAGAAGGAAAGCAAAGATACGTAATTGTCTGTTGTTTTCGTAACTAAACGAAATGAACAATATTGATTAAAAATTAAAAAAAATTAGACCTAAAGTAATACATTTCAATTTTACATTTGTCGGTTGTTAAACGGTGCGGTGAGTGTATAGTACGCGATTGTTTGTATTGGACATACATACATACATACATATGTATGTATATTGACATGTTTTATTTCTTGTTGTAATTTTCATGCTGTTGCTTCACATTGATTTCCTCATGCGGCTGTTTTGGAATTTCTGTCCGTCTATGAATTTCCCGACTATAAAAGCTTTACGCAAGATTGAAATTCAAAAAATGCCAGTCTTTCAATTTCCTGCTAATGTGAATTAATTTATTCTTTTGACTCATCTCACTGAATGTTACACATGATATAGAAAGAAGGAAAAAGAAAATGTCTCATTCATTGAAAGATTTTAAAATTTCAACATACCTATACATACGCACACTTATATTCCATAAGCACCTTAAGTTAGAAAGAAACATCTTTTTTGATTAAAGAATCGTGCTATACCTTACTCTTTTCACCATTTTAGATGACGGCACCAAGGCGAATTAATTTATTAATTTAATTATTATAAATTAATTCGCCTTGCATTATACTAAAGCCGACCCGATAACCCGGCATTTAGACGGGAAAGTACTTTCATTAAATTTTTGTATACGTATTGTGAATAAAAATTTCAATGATATCTGTGACTTTCATGAAAATTTCTTGCTCACTTTCAAAGGAACGTGAAAGTTCATTTTAAAAATGTCGTCAAAGCGGAGAGTTGCAAGTATTATAGTTTTGTTTACTACTGAAATAGAATTGCCAAGACTACTCCAAACATAAATTTATAGGGCAACATTCGAAAATAATATTTATGGCTAAACTTTTATTAGTTAATTTAATAATTATCACTATAAATATACTTCATTTGTGTTCTTTATTTATATTTGCTGTAAAAATCTTTTAAATATTTTCTAATGTACAAAATAATTTCAAATTCACAATTATTATTCTACTGCAATCCTGAAAATTTGTATGTGCCGTGGAGTGGGCAACCGTGTTTACTACATTGTTACTTTACTTTCAGTAAATGTCAAAAAATTACTTTCAGGAAAATTTTGCTGAAAGCTGAGTTGAAAGTTAGAATACTGTGAGAGTGTTAGTAAAAAAGTGTGAGTGTATTGCAACTTTCAGGCATTTACTTTCCCGTCTAAATGACGGGTAAAATCGTGGAAAAATGTTGAAGCGAATTGGTATGCGGTCAACTGCCTTTCATCTGCCGAGATGTAAAATCCACTGACAGTGAAATTTTCTGTTTTTCTGGCAGCCTTTTAATTTGTACCTTTTAATCTAACGCTGCTTATCATTTTACTACTAGTTTTTATAACTTCATTACTGTTTCTCGTGCAGCTGTCAAAATAATTGCAAGCACGCTTCTAACAAAACAGAAAAAGCGGAAGCTTTCAGATTTTAGCCAAAAAGTCAATTTGTCCTTACAAGAATCTGTTGTTCGCTTTAAATTGCATTAATTTGGAGAGTATTGAAACTACAAAGTAAATTGGAGCACGAACTGTTTATTCGCAAGGATTAGCCTAAGGAAAAAGAAGAGGACGAAAAAATGCCGAGTGATACCGTTGTTAAAGTATGTCGTTGTTAAATAATTTCTTTTTTTTTTCTCAATTTTCAACTTTGGTTAAAGGTTCAGGAGTATAAAGATTCACTTATCAAAAAAGCTGAGCAGTTAATAATTCAAGGCTTTCCTGAAAAAATAGTTGAGCTTAATGAACTTCTGGATACTCCAATGTTCAGTGAAAGAAATTTTAATGAGGTTCACCAAGATTTAAACATTCCAGTTCCCGACCCAATTGTTGTAAAGAACAATGGTGCTAATGTGAACGAAAGTGCCGCTGCTGTTGGAGATGGAGGTGATGCTGATGAGCCATTAGCTAAAAAGCCAAGAACCGATAATTCTTCGTCTATGTCTGGTACTAAAGTAATGTACTTGCCGAGTGGAAGTGTTCCCTGCAACGCACCATTATGCGAAATGATTAAAATCGTTAAACCGATTATACGTAAATTGGTGGAAGACTGTAAGTCCTTGAAAATGAAAAACACGAAGTATATTAGATAATATTGAAAAAATATACTTTTTTACTTTAGCCAATCTTCTGAAAATGTGGATTTCATTCATGATCCCTAAAATTGAAGACGGTAACAATTTTGGTGTATCTATTCAAGAAGATACATTAGCTGAAATTCAAACAGTTGAATCTGAAGCTGCAGCGTTTTTTGACCAAATTTCACGATATTTTCTTTCGAGGGCTAAAGTTGTTTCGAAAGTTGCCAAATATCCTCATATTGATGATTATAGACGTGCCGTTGTCGAATTAGATGAAAAGGAGTACTTGAGCCTTTGGCTAGTTGTTTGCGAAGTGCGGAATCGTTATTCATCTCTGCACGATATTGTAATTAAAAACATGGAAAAACTTAAAAAACCACGATCCTCCAATGCTGAAAGTCTTTACTAAAGCGACGTAATAAAATCTAAAAAGTTTAAAATTACTCCCATTATCGCTATCTTAACATGAGATGTAGGGCTCTAACATTAATTTTAAGATGTAAAACATAAACCGAAAAGACCTGGATTGTATTTGTATGCAATATTTTACCGCACTCATTTGATATCGATGCAAAATAAATTCTGTAATTACATTTCTAAATTCTTGTGAAGAAAAGAAATATATTTCAACATTTAGTGGAACTTCGCCGGATTTCAAAAAACAAAAAAAAAATGATAGCAAATTGAATTCTAGGAAAAAAGTTATATGGGCATCCAAATTCTATAGATCAGAATAGATCATACCTATCGGAAATCTTTCGATCGAAAATTGTTTCAATTCCGAAAAAACTGCTAATACTAAGTAAATGGCGTCAGAAAAGTTGATTTTTCGATCGGCCGAAGGTTGACAAAATATTCATTCCGATTAATTAATTAATATGTTATTCGTGACTCAAAATTGATTATTTTGAAGCCGGTTACAATATTTTCTAGTTTAAATAAAATAAATGGAAAATATAATTTTCAACATGGAGTGCCGGTTTTTTTCTAAACAAAACCCAAAATATTTTAATAGTTCGAGCCTTAAGGTCACTTGTTTTTTATAAATGTTTATTAAATTCATTATTTCGATACCACAAAGGGTATCATCTTCGGTAATGTTTATAGTTCTGATGTTTTATCAAGAAACAAAATTTTTGATATTCCAAAAAAACAAAAACAATTTATACTGACAAAATGCTTGAAATTACATACACTTATTTCCATATTCATAAAAACGATTGAAGGTTTATTACCCGTTTATTTGACAAATATTCCGTAGAAATACGTCAAATACGAGCTTAATAAACTTACAATAATTATTATGAATATGGCCTTAACAAACTATTTTAACATACCCTGAAGTGGCTCCAAGTCGCTACATTTTTTGCCCATACTGGTGACTTTTATCAAATTGTCAACAGAGTGACTCCAGTTTTTTCTTTTATGAACAGTGTTGTGATGGTTGTAAGCCCACCAAATCGTTAAATAAAAATCGGTTTTATTTGGAAAGAAAACATTGAGTTGACAATATTGTTAATGAGGAGACAAATTTTATTTCTTGATTTTTCAATTTAGTTTCTCTACTGACATTTCTTTCAGGGTAGCGACAATGTCTATAGAGAATCAATAGTACTATGGTCGTCGTATAGTTGCATTAGAACCACCTAGTCACTAGTTCCTTCGTCAGTAGTTGTGCAAATCAATTGAATGTCAACAGAAACAATCATTGTATGAGGTATATGCCACTAGTACTGGTGACCATGTCAATAGTAAATCACTATAGTTTTTCTACTGAATTTCCTTCAGGGTACATACACCTACATATCCATATGCATCCACGTCCACACACATGTATACATGCACCTGCACATATACATCGACACATGCATATATACATATGTATACATGTCCACATACCCACATGCATAAACGCACACACACACATGCACATAACCGCATTTTACATACTATACACATGAATATATAGATACATTAATATTGAACATTGGTACTTTAATAATATGAAGCATTTCTAACATATACATACATACCTACGTTTATAATAGACTTCTGTGCCCAAAATTGAAGTGCCCTCGAAATCAGGGTAGTGATCAAAATCATGACAGTGTTTTGATAATGCTGTCCGCTTTGACGAATTATAATTCCAATATTTCTGGTCAGATTTATGACCCGCTAATCTAGTCTTCAGCTTATTACCTGTTGTACCTACATAAACCTTATCACACTGCTCATTATCATTACCCTTGCAAGGTATTTTGTAAACTAAATTGGACCTTTCTAACTTATCTAATCTATCCTAGCTTTACTAAAAAGTGTTCCTACTGTATTCTGTACTTTATGTGTTATTTTATACTTAGTGTTGTCATATATATTTGAGCCTACTAATCTTTCCGACATCCCAGGTACATAAGTTAATTTGTATATTATAGGTTCGTTATTAGCATTAACACTATCAAATACTCTATTGTTGTATTGCCTTATCAACTTGCAGATGAGTTCATTGGGAAAACTATTATCCTTCAATATACTTCTAATTATATTGTTATTCTTTCTATGAAATCTATAGTCACTAATCGTCAATATCCTGCCAATTAAATTCCTTGCTGTATTAATAATCATTTTTCTCGGATGTTTAGAAAAATAATTTATAATTTTACCTGAAGATGTTGGTTTCTGATACCAATCCATAAATAATCTATTCTTTTTCCTTATTACTATTGTATCTAAATATGGAAGCGAAGAATTTGATTCCTTCTCAATAGTAAAATTAATATTTGTATCAAATGAGTTAAAGGTGGATAATAACAAATCTATTCCACTCTCATCCATTGTACAAAATAAATCATTAACATTTTTCGTGATGATTTTCGGCCTTATAGTCAATTTCTCTAAACATGTATCTAACAATCTCTCCATTACAATACATATCTACTATAATTGGAGATGCAGGAGAGCCCATGGGAAGTCAAGTGACCTTAAGGGTCGAACTATTAAAATACTAAACAACAAAGGTCGAAAAATTAGCATCAATAATATATCAAAACCCAAAATACTAGAAAGCATTATTGCTCAAAGACTAAAATAGTTCACAGAGAGGAACAAACTTATTGCCGTAAATCGACTAGCTTTCAAAACTTACAAAGACGTCTTACTACACATAGATCACTTTTTCTTCGTGTTAGTTGGGGCAAATATGTAGTTAAACAATCAGCTGTTGCAGTAACAAACAAAAAATCCATCTGACCATCATCCAACCAACAAAACAATTTTGATGTTTTTCAATTAGATTTCATATGTATAAAAGTACCTACAACGTACCTTAAAATCTAAAAGTGTGCTTCAAATTTCATTAAAGCTTTACCGAACTTTGCCCAAAAAATACGGGATCAATCTTATTGTCACCAATAAGTTTGAGCGTTTCCGTGGTCTGATATTGAAACAGTATCATCAGAAAATGCAGCTATTATAAAGGGTGTTTTTTTCGATGTATAGAACTTTAAGTTGGCATTACTGTCCAAGATGGCGACCGATTTAACAGCTGTCAAGTGATTTATTCTCAGTTTGGTTTGGCAATTTATCATGAATAGACTCACGCCTGAACAACGCTTGCAAGTAGTGCAATTTTATTTCGAAAATAATGGTTCTGTGCGGAATACGTATCGCGCACTACGTCCATTTTATCGTGTTTAGCACAACAAACAAAACTGCCACATTTGGAGTGAAGCTAATCCTCAAGTGTGTGTCGAAATACCGTTACATCCAGAAAAACTGACTGTTTGGTGCGTTTTATGGGCTGTGTAATCATTGGTCCGTACTTCTTCAAAAACGATTATGGACAGAACGTTACAGTCATGGTGATCGGTATAGAGCCATGATTACTAACTTTTTCATGCCTGAATTGAATAACCATGATATCCAGGAGATGTGGTTTCAACAAGACGGCACAACATGTCACACAGCTCGTGGGACAATCGATTTATTGAAAGACACGTTTGGTGACCGCCTAATTTCACGTTTTGGACCTGTGAATTGGCCTCCAAGATCTTGTGATTTAACACCTCTAGACTACTTTCTGTGGGGCTATGTAAAGTCATTGGATAAGCCACAAACGCTTGACCATTTGGAAGACAACATTCGCCGTGCTATTGCCGATATACGGCCACAAATGTTGGAAAAAGTCATCGAAAATTGGACGTCCAGATTTCACTACATTCGAGCCAGCCGGGGCGGTCATATGCCAGAAATCATATTTAAAATGTAATACAACAAGATTATCTTTCGGATAAATAAAATTCGTTTCAATCGAATAATCCATCGCTGTTTTATTGCAACTTAAAGTTTTATACATCGTATATTATTATTTGATGCCGGGGTTGCAATGCCTGTTGTAAGCAGAAGGTAAATCATTGGACCGAGTACACTGCCTTGAAAAATTGATTTTATAAATAGATTAGTAATATTACATAACATTCTATAGGTAGTTGAGATTTTAATTTGTGGAGAAGACCTTTGAGCCATACACTATCAAACGCCTTTGCAACACAGAACTTTTTCAGGAATGAAAAAGTTAGTAATCATGGCTCTATACCGATCACCATTGACTCTAACATTCTGGCCATCATCGTTTTTGAAGAAGTACGGACCAATGATTCCACCAGCCCATAAAGCGCACCAAACAGTCAGTTTTTCTGGATGTAACGGTGCTTCGACATACACTTGAGGATTAGCTTCACTCCAAATGCGGCAGTTTCGTTTGTTGACGTAGCCATTCAACCAGAAGTGCGCTTCATCGCTAAACAAAAATTCGCTTATGAAAATCGGGAACAACGGCAATCTCGTTTTGCACTAAAATTGCACTATTTGCAAGCGTTGTTCAGGCGTGAATAGACTATTCATGATGAATTACCAAACCACACTGAGAATAAATCACGGTCGCCATCTTGAACAGTAATGCCAACTTAAAGTTCTATACATCGAAAAAAAATACCCTTTACTACAGCCGACCCAAGTTTTTTTTTCCTATGGCTAACAACACCTGCAAATAAATAAAAGACTTCTTATAGCAAATATTCAATTCATTCTTGAACATAAGATATTTACTTTAATAGAAATAAGAAACTTATTTATGTATTTCTCAAATCTTTTATCATTTTTACATGTTTTTTATTTCTGAACTATACACCAATATGTATTCTTCATTTTACAACTTATTCAGTGCTTATTTAGAAAATTAAATAATAATTTACATTTAGTTTACGTAGGAAAATACATACTCGTACTTCGATCTAAATAGTGCTTTAAATTTAGTAAAACAATTAGGCCTATAGAATAACAAACAAAAGTATAAGACAGTTTAATTTCGCTTAAAACTATTATTTACAATAAATTGTCATTGCCTTATTTGGTAGCCGTATTTTTTATTTATTTTTTTTATCTTACCCAAGTTCGTTTTTTTGGTAATCTCTAATTCAAACAAGAGTAACAGTACATTTAGTCTTGGAATTATAAATGAAATGTTCCGAGTATACCCTTAAAATATACATATGTACATATCATAAATAATGAAAACGTGTATTTTAGTAAGTGGAAAAATACACCACAAAATTGTCCATATAACGCATATCTGTGGGCATTTTCCGACGTTTCCTTGTTTTTTAATAATCAGCAGTGAAATTACATATACCTTTCAAACGTAAATTCGGTAAGTGGCTCTCCAGTTATTGGTTACAGCTTCCTTTCAAAGTGCAATATCGTAATGCAAAACGTAATCTTATGGAAAATATATACAAATATTTGTATGTATGCGCATGCATGATGCAAGTGTACGCATTTTTGGAATATGATAATCAAGTCCCCTAATTTAACTCCTAAAAGGGCACTTTAGGAGTTCGTGTAATTAAACGTTTTGCATGTTTCCAAAGTTACCAACATTTTTTTACATTTATCTAAAAATTTACTATCCATTTCTTTTATTAATTTTATTAAATAAAACCACAAGACTTGACGGTTAAATTATCGAAAATTTAGAAATAATTTTTCTTACTTTGTATATGTACATATGTACATAGCTTACGCGCTGCGCTGTGCTATGCAAACAGATTTGCACGTATCCACAACACAAACAAGTGATTTGTTTCGCATTCATAGAGTGAAAATGGAATCCTGTTACTGAGACTTCGCTGTCCGTCTATTCGTCGTTGTGCCTATTAGCAAAAACGGTACAAGCTAGAGGACTAAAATTTGCTGCTACAATAATAATAAATAATAAAAACAACAAAAAGTTGAAAACCAAGTGGTTATTTCCATACAAGAATATTTAAAAACTGGCTGTAACTTTCAAGTAGTGAGACTTGAACCTTTTACAGCACCATAATTTTTGCAAACGCCACTACCAGTGAATGTAACAAAGTTGAAATACAGCGAGTGTCCCCATACAAGAAATGTAGCTGTAGCTTTTGAGCCTTAACAGATAAACATATGAAATTTTCATAGACTATGGAAACACATACATACATGTATTTCGTTGGTGTGAAGTAGAAAAGCCCTAACTTGCACTTTTTTGAATCTCGAGTTTTTGGTATATTTCTATTAATTGAAGGATCTTGTATTGAAATATGTAAAAAACCGTATATTGAAAAATACACGAATCAGGGCCTTTCTGCATGAGACCAACAATAAAATATCCAATAATAATAAGATAAAATTAGTATTTCACATATACATACATATGTGAAACCAATTTCAACTCATTCTTTTTGACAGTGCTAACACAAACAGTTTTTTGCCTGCCAAGGGAATAAGCTAATCCTTATGATACGGTAGTACGAAGCCCTTGGTGTGCGAGCTAGTTTCGTACTTAGCTAAACTCAGCCAGTTAATAATGTCTATACACATTTTTCAGATACGTCATTTGCTTGTGGTGTTAAAATATGACACTAAATGCCAATTTTTCTGCAACGTACAAAATTTTTCATTCATCAGAAAAAGTTTCAATTTGATAATTGGAGTACTCTAAATCAAAGTGCCACAAGAACTAAAAGTAAATTGCTGAGTGTTTATAGTGGATAGAATAGTTCAACTATTCGATATTTCAAAATAAATTCAGTCAAGTACGAGGCTGGTTCGCACATTTAGGGTTCCGTACGTATGTGTAATGTACGTATGGAATGGCATATGTGAATACATATATTGTATTAATATCATCTCTCTGCCTTTTATAGTTTGAGAGTTACGTTTAATTGTTACTTTAAGTTGGTATGGGAACACCTAGTAACTTTGGACTTGCTGTTGTTGTAAGGCATCTGGGAATACATACACCCTGCGAATTTCGGCTCTCTGTCTCTTACGATTCGAGAGTTATAGCTAACTGTTACTTTACGTTGTATAGGGACACCTGGTAGTTTTCGACTTGTTGTTGTTTTTAGTATTTGTTGTTGTAGAGCATCTGTTAATACATGCACTGTGCGAATTTGAGCTCTCTATCTTTTACGGTTCGAGAGTTATAGCTAATTGTTACTTTTCGTTGTATGGGGACACCTGGTACTTTTCGACTTGTTGCTGGTTTTAGTATTTGTTGTTGTAGCGGCAAGGTACAACAACATCATGTGAAAATTTCAGGACTTTAGATTTTACTGTTTCGGAGAATGGACGCTGTGACGGACGGACGTAGAAGTCTCGGTAATAGGGTTCCGTTTCACTCTGATGAGTACGGAACCCTAAAAACAGGCATCAGCTACACCTTAAAACCCGGCTAAAAAAATTTTGCACATTCAAATGTATGTCGAAACCAAAACATTGGAATGACCGTGCGGTTGTAGTAAGAAAACCCACAGCTAATTTAATTTTATACTAAAAGAGGGGCAATAGAGAGCGCCAGCCCTAAGTTTTTGTATAGTGCTAGTGCTTTGTTCACACCACTAATTTTGTTCTATTTCCGTAACATTTACATGAAACAACTAATTACGGATTGATGAATTTTCGATTTCTTGTAATTTTGGTTAAAACATAATATGTATGTGAGTGAGTGAATAGTGATTAACAACAAAAATTTTCCATATTTTCTACAATATTCGACAAGCTATTAAAAATTATCTGTAATTTTTAATGTAATGTATACATATATATATATATATATATATATATATATATATATATATATATTCATAGGAGTGCCACTAATTGACCCACGCAGATCGACTAGAAACAGTAAGAGAGAGTAAGAGCTGCAGAACTTTTAACAAGACAGACGAACATAAAGAAGGACAGTCAAAAACGATTGATCGAAGGAAGAAGACCACGAAGTCGACACGGACGAAACAGAATACAAATTGAAAATTGTAACCTCAAGTACAAGAACTTTGTTAAATAAAAGAAACTGAATTTTGTACACCTTAGAACTTTTGTGTTTCCTTAAAAAGATCAATCACGGGATCAAAACCCCCCCCCCCCCCCCCCCCCCAAAAAAAAATATACATATATATATATATATATATATTTTATATTCTACAGTGGAGCTGCCTCTCTTCAGTAATGCTCAATGTATTTTATATTGAATATAAAACGTATTCGAAATTAGCCACTTGTTAGCCTATTGTATTTAAAAGGGTTTGCAGAATTAGCATTCCTTTATTATATAATAATGAAGTAAAATAACTTTAGATAAAAATGGCACTGAAATAAATAAATTTATACGTTTTTTTTTTTCTTACATGATACAACTACATATTTTTATACGTTGGCATTACTTTGTAATCAGCCCAAAATGCCTAATCAATAACGCAGGACTTCATTAGTGCTCTTATCACGAGAATTGTGGTAGTTGAAGAAGTTGTTGTTGATAGTACTGGTGTTATTGTTGGTTTGACAAAAACAAATTTCACTTTCATAACTATCACCAGCTGTAGTACTTTTGCCAAAGCATTTTTTGGGTGGCTGAGGCATTGAATGTTTTTGCTGTTGCAATAGGTCCCACCCAACTGTTCCGTGTTGTTAGAAAACTCGTTGGTTGTTTTGTGCGTTTAAAAATGGCTTTTCCTCATTCATCTTTTCTAAATTACCACTCAAAGTAGGATCAGGTCGCCTTCTCTTAAAGAATCCACATTTCCACATGGCGTATGTGAATAAGGCTAATACTAAAAGACCTCCAATAATTGCTAAGATAATGATCCACAAAGGCAGTGACGTATCACGTTGCTGATCTATTAGTTCCGGATACGCTCTTGTCTCCACCTTAAAAGTAAACAAATAGCATACATTTCATAAAATATTGGAATATTTTTCCTGCTCACCAGAAGAGGCTCGACCATTTGGGATTGTTCAACTCTAAATTCTAGAGGAATTTGAACTTGGGCTGTGGATATAATTCTTACAGCATCCGCTCTTGGATGCTCGGAAACAAGAGTTGAATTCCAGAGCCTGGCTTTGACATATACATAGACTTCGGTATTAGGGGGCATATTGTAAATTTCACACTGAATTTTTATACAGTTCGCTGTGGCTTTGTTACAGTCTAATTCGACAATGTCTCGTTTTTTATTTTTATGGTCTCTTATGTCCATAAACCTTTCAGGCCTTATAATACGGGTTAAAGTGTCCCTTCGCAAGCGATTCAAAAGCGACGCTTCTTCTATGTTCGCTTTTTTGCTGTATGAAGATTTATCTGTATAAATACGATGACTAAGATGGGACTTGTTCATAGACCTCATCATATAAGGCGCTGGTCCCAGCAGGAGATCACCAATAATTTGATTGGATTTTGACTTTGTCGTGAGCTTGAGTGGGTTTATGTATTCATTTGGAACAAAACATTCTCCCTGTCTCACATTTTCGATGACAGGCAATTCTTCCAAATAAAAAAGCCACTTGTCCCGCTTGTCTTTTTCACTAAATACTTGATAGGGCCAATAAATGGTCAACTGCACTTTTGGAGCCTTCCACGGTCCTTCGTTATAAATCTTAAATATTTGCTTGTTCAGATATTTGTGCACATAAACGACTTAAAATTAAAAGAAAAAATCTTAGCTAACCTGATACGTATGTACTAGTTGTGAACCGACGTCTTCCATTTGCATCATAGAATTATCGAGTTTTATTTCACCACTGTAGAAACTTTGTTCTGGCCTTGCCCATCCCTGTAAGCTCAGCTCCGCCCTTTTTATAACCTGGACATTTAATTTAACTTCTGGTGGGTGCTCACCAAGCAACTTCGAAGTCGTATTCGCAAAAATATTAAAAGTCAGTTGTCGTTCATCTAGCTCAAGTCCACTGGGATCGAAACGTATTGAGATTTGAGCTGCTGTACCTCGTCGCATGGGATTTCCAAGACTGCAGGCAACAACTGTTTCATTGTATCGGTTACAAATGGCGGTGCTCTGAAAGATAAGTAATATTTATTATAAAATCTATTTTTTCATATTGTTTCTTATTTAGGATATTACAGTTTTCAGTGCAGCTATATACGATACACTTTTCTGATGCACTATAAACACTTGTGTCTCGTAAGCAGAGTCCGCGGAGTTTGAAACATTAACGTTTACGCGTATTTCCTCCTGTTCTCCCAAAATAAGTGCGTAATTCTCATCTGAAGAGATAATTAAAAAAAAAAAATAATAATAAATAAGAAAATCATATTTCATTCCTCTTAAGGTTAAGCTTTCCATATGTTCAACAATTCTGTCTGAAAAAATGTTTAGAGGATGAAAAGTAAAGTGATACACATCTTGCTCTTCCTTAACCTACATACATAAGTAAATTAAATCTAAATTGCTAAGTTAAATACTTACTCTCCATATTTAAATCAATTTCAGCTTTTAGTTGCAGGTTACTTTCGCAAACATCGTCATCTCCACAATCTTTTTGAAAAGTTCCCTCGAACTCAATATTTGCTTGGGTCTGATCTAGAATTGGATTAAGAGCTTTAAGGGCTGAGTCTGGTAGCTTTGACTCCACCAGGGTGTAGTTCAATCTCAACTTTATTGGACTCTGAATGTCGCGGGTATTTTCTTTAATGTAGCCCGTTACTCTCTGGCAGGAGAGGCGTCCATCAGTGCGAACAATAACTTCCCGCTTAACTACATTGCTTCTCTTATTGTCACGATCAAAGAAAATGCGAGAAAACTTCTTATTAGGAGCAAATGTTTCAGCTTCCACCGTATACATAAGTTTGAGTTCTTTATTCGCTGAGGTTTGTTCATATGGATCAATCGAACAACAGGCTTCAAATGTAAAGCAGGTCAAATTTGTGAATGCGTCTGTTATGCAACCAGACTTAGTCGGATCTATATTTCTCATTTCATTGCTTCTCCATTTCGTTTGAATACTTATTATTGGGCGTGACAAGAGTGCGACCACTGCAGATGAATTATATGCACCAACCACAATATCTGGATAGGAATTGCCATCCAAATCAGTTCCACCAGTTATTGAACTGCCGAATGTTTTGACAGCTTTTGGCATAATTCCCAAATCTCTTGACTCTATACGTTGAGATGGTTTAATACTCAAACCATTTCGGCTGCCCAAAAATATATACACAACTCCATCGTTTTCGTATGGGGCTCCGATAGCTAAGTCATCACAATTATCTTTATTTATGTCTCCGATATTGGCCAAAGCTAAACCAAAACGACTTTCAAATGATCCTGTCAACTTGACCGTTGGTTTGTATGGTAAATTGTCTTTAGCATTTTGAAAAACATACACAGCGCCGCCATCACTTTTGTTAAAGTAAAAAGGAGCTGCCACAATAAGGTCTGGCTTCTGATCTCCATTGATATCAGCTGTTGTCAGTTCGTAACCAAAACTAGATGCAAACTGTTCACCTTCAATAATCATGTGTACTGGTATTGGATTTCTGTTATCCTTATCGAATATTATCACTTGACCATGTCCATTTGAACGAGGCGCCCCAGCAGCATATGACATCCGTTCTCCAAAGTAGCGCCCACCTGTTACTGCCATCCCCAAATAACTGTACTTGTCCACGGGCGAGGATGTGTCTGAATGATCACCGTAATACATATTTTTATCCCGCTCTAAGTATTCACCACCGATTTCCGTTACGAAAACTGTGCCGCGCCATGTAAATGGTCCTGGTGTACCCAATACCATTGTGTTGTCGTCCAATAATGCTCCAGAAGTACCCACCTGACAAAATCCATAATCTTCATGGGCTCTAAAAAAAAAGAGATCATATGTACATACTTCAGAACGGTTTACTGCCGCAATGGGTCTGAAACTAATTTAAACGGCTTGGAATTGTTTATCATGCCATAAATAGTTACAGCTTTTGAACACCACTAGAATTCTGCAGTATATATGTATTAGCGTTGTAAATAGCAGCAACTCAAAGGCTCAATGCTTTCACAATACTAGTACGAGTACATAAGCGATACACAAGCGATTTACAAACCTCTGAACAGTTCGACCTTTACATGGTTCATAAACTTCATCGTAACTCAATTCATTCGTCAAAACGTAACACAGTCCTTGGCCATAACGATTTTCTCGTACTTTTGTTACGTAACGATGGGCACACACAAGAACCTGTTCAAAAAGAGACCATCAGTATTACTTTGCACCAATATTTCTTAATCAAAATATATATGTATGTAAATTGTAAATTTTGATTGAATTGAAACTATTTTTATAATTAACTAGGTAAGCTGTAGCACATATAACTCGCCTTAAGTCGACACACATACATATGTATGTTGTTATCGACATGTGCCAGTTGCGCAAAACCTTTTAATACCTGCTCATTGCATCAAAAGCGGATTATTATCAGCAAATCGCCAGCATTTCAAAATGTTATGACTGGTACTAATTTTTACTTTTATCTGCGGAGCAATTTAATTTTCAGTATGACTGTTTTCCGAACTATTTTCTTTGCAATGTAATACTTTTACAAAAAGTTTTGCAACGTTTGATCACGCAGAACTGGAGTGTTACAGCAAGAAATCTCCTTATGTATGTACATACATCATGTATACATACATATCTCAGTTTGTTCTTCTAACATTTCATTTACTCCTTGCAATCCATGTTTTTTGAACTTAATCTCATGAAACAAAAAAGTTGCATTGGTTTTGAAAAAACAGTAAACCAATGACTTTTTTTTTTGGTTTTGCACAGCGTATAGCTTATTGGGTTAAAATTAATCATTGAATTATTTCCCCGAACGATCCATTTCCTTCCCTACAGATCGACCCAAGCTAATGTACTCTACATGTGTAGTAGAAATTGAGCTAAAATCTGCATTGGAATATAATTCATGAAAAAATGTGTAAAAGTTTTTCGTGAACTGCCTCAAAATGGTAATCACGCACGAAATTTTATTTTTAAATCATACTCACGAGTGATTTTTCTAAAATTTGATCACGATCCTGCGAGATTTTCACGACAACCGCACATCTCTAGTAAGTAGAGAGAACTGTAGTTCGTGTTAAAAAAGTTATCCCAGCATCTGAATTCATTTACACTCGCATTGTGAAACTATTTTGCACGAAAACACGATGTTAAAAAGCTTGGAACTTTTCTAGAAACCAACTTTGAGCCTTAAACTATGCCAAGCGGTTGTCAGATCTTACAATATTGTAGGTTCTAACATCATGTTAGTAGTTCACCAAAGATTATTGTCAGCAATGAAAAAATGTCAGTTTAGATAATTGTAAGGAAATCTCACAATTTTGTTGCCAGACAATTGCTGATAGATAATAAGATAACAAAGAAAATTGCCTGTTCACACTGTTGTCAGATTTTCTACAAAGCAAAAAGTTTCGACCAATTATCATTATCAAACTACACACGCACACATATAATTCGCTAATACTTGCGCTATGATTTTTTTTTCAATTTTACTTATTTGCAATTTTGTACTGTTTTTCCTCTCTTACACACACACACACACACACACACACTTCTTTATTTATCTCTAGTCTTCTTTATTATTGTAAGATGTTGTGAATTCATGCATCGTTTAGACGATTGCCAGTTGACTGATAGTTATTTGTTAAGTAGTACATAGACTGCGAATTATTTTTCTTTCAGCATTGTCAGGAAGACTATGTTCTCTCTCTTTGATTGTTGAAAAATACTCTATATATTTTCCGACAACATTCTCCTGCTCGTTTATGGAAAATATCGGACAGAGTAGAACGCTTAATATTAAAAATAAATTCCGTCAAGTACGAGGATGGCTCGCACACTTAGGGTTCCGTACGTATGTATGTGTAATGTACGTATGGAAAACTTATATGTACATATATCCTAAGGGTCCTATTTATAAAAGTTATACAATGTATATTAAGCTTTTATATGTGAAATACTTTGTAGAAATCTGCCAAATAATAGGTTAATAAACATTGTATAATTTTTTTTTACTTTATGTTGCATAGGGACACCTGGTAGTTTCGACTTGTTATTGCTTTTAGCATTTGTTGTTGTAGGGCATATGTAAATACATACATAAGTATATTGTGCGAATTTCAGCTCTCTGTCTCTTACCGTTTGGGAGTTACGGCTAATTGTTACTTTAGGTTGTATAGGGACACCTGGTAGTTTTCAACTTGTTGTTGTCCTTAGCATTTGTTGTTGTAGAGCATCTATAAATACATACACTGTGTAAATTTCAGCTTTCTATCTTTTACGGTTCGAGAGTTATAGCTAATTGTAACTTTTCGTTGTATGGGGACACCTGGTAGTCTTCGACTTTTTGTTGTTTTTAGTATTTGTTGTTGTAGCGGCAAGGTACAACAACATCCTGTGAAAATTTCAGCTCTCTAGCTCTTACCGTTTCGGAGAATGGACGCTGTGACGGACGGACGGACGGACGTACTTATCTCCGTAATAGGGTTCCGTTTCACTCTGATGAGTACGGAACCCTAAAAATTAATCAGTTCTATGAAAAAGAAAATAGAAGCCGTTATGAGCGCAGATGGTGGCCATACCAAATTTTAAACTAAATAATATTTTTTTTTGCAACTTCTGTAAAATTTAAAATTTTAAAAATTTCTTTATTCATGTAACTATATCTATCCCATTTCTTTCAATTTGACGTGAACGTAGATAATAAGTTAGATAATATGCTTGATAATGTGTGCTCATAGGTTAGTTAGTTGGTTTGATGCTTGAGAAATTGTCATTGAAACAAAGCGGACGTGTTTTATTGGTTATAATACCCACAAAAGGAATATATAGCAGACATTTTTACCTTTCCACCCAGGCCTTGACTACGAACGGTTACACCCATCCATTGGTTTTCCTTAATTTCATCATCTGATGGCTCAGTTAACTCTTCGATGTCGTCACTGTCATAAGCTGTTTAATAAAAAGTAAAAACATGTTATTCGACTGATGGCAGAGTATAAAAAAAAACTTAATCTCAATTATTCGATACGCAGATGCAACGAATTGGATGTAAAACATTAACACAACATTTATGATTAAAAACAACTTAAGCTATCGGGATTCATTTATTTTGTTGCACGTTTATAGAATTTTAAGAGTTAAAAAATTATATATATGTATATGTAATATAACAACACCTACATTCATACTTAAACTTGAACATGTGTAAAGTAATCGCCTTTATTCTGTTCGTTGGCGCTAACGCTAGACGACACCATTTTCCCCCCTTGTATCGTAAATTCGTATTCTTGTTGACAGCGTTTTGAGTTATCGAAAATTTGGCGCAATGTGAAAAAAATGTAGAATTGAAGCTGCCATCAATTTTCGTTGATTTTCAATTTTCACCGAAAGCAATAAAAAATGGATCAGATAATACAAGAATTCTAGATATGAGTCTTAGTTTTTAATGTTATCGATAATGAGACAATGTCATCCTTAAACCATATTAATATTGATGTCGATTTAATATTGACGAAGATGTAGCCGTCGACAAGCAGAATAAGGGCGAATATGTTCAAATTTATTATGCTGCTGGAACATCTAACTGCAAAAATAAATAGATAAAAAATATATTAAACAAATGAGTGTACATATTAATAATAATTGCAAGTAAGCAGAATAAAAGGAACCATAGTTAACGGTCAATGGCAATTCAAATACTATAGATAAAAACATCACTTTGAATATTTGAAAAAGTTTGATTTGAAAATCTCATGGTGAAAATGTGACTTAAATTCCCATTCGATATGCAATTTTTTTGAGGTCTTTTTAGGCAAAGCCTTCAGTAGATGTTGCCTTTTTTTGTAATCATAAATTATTATTGTTTATAGAATATTACAAAAACAAAAAAAAAAAAACAAAAACAAAAATTACATATGTATGAACTTAATTATTTATTTGTAAATGTATTAATTCAGGTCCAAAACTGAACCTTTTCAAAAAGTTTACTGTCTTTTTCAGCTGTCTATATGCCGAAGACATTTCATTGGTGCTAATCAACTCATCAGTAGACTTGAAAAATTCTCAAAAGCATGTTTGAAACTCAACTACTTATTCCATAATTCCCATGAACAAAATGAGGACCAGAAATGTTCTCACAAACCTTTAACACAGCAAACATTTTTATTTTCGTTTTGTAGCTGTTTTACTTTTCTTTGACTTTGCTGAAAAAGACGGAAAACATTTGATAGGTCTATTTTTGGACCTGAATTAATAGAACTACATAAAAATATTTTTTACATATTTTTTCCCCTGTATCGGAAATGTTATGAAGCTATAAAAAAAAAAAAATTATACTCCTAATGTTCTTATGAATGCAATATATTTTCTGTGGTGTACTTAGCGATGAATTTGAAACTAAATTCACCATAACATTAAAGTTTGATGTCATCGCTACACTTTTTCGCTAAATTTACATATTTAATACTAGTTTATTTGCATTTAAGAATTGTTAAACTTTAATTTGTACGTAATACGTATTACGCATGTGAGTGCAGTGACTGAAAAGTTTTTAAACTGCTTTGAAGAAATATATCGGCCATATCGGCGTCTGCTATATATCTGTTATACACGAATAAACAACAAACAACACGAATAAACTATATCTCGTTTATTCGTGTTGCTTGCACTCTTTTAGTTAAATAAAATAAAACTTCCGAGTTTAAGGCTCTTATGAAAAATAAAAAAATCACTATTTGAAGTGTCTGTTAAAGCCGGGAAGTCATAAAAAATTTCCTTTTAACAGACACTTTAATCAGACGTTTTGTTTTTTGCATAAGAGCATAAGCCCCTAGAATACTTAAACATGTTAGATTAAAAAAAAAATTATAGAGTAGAATCTACTTTTAATCTAAATTTTGGACGATAGCCGTATATCGTCCAAAATTTAGATTACGCAGCAGCTTTGGTTTTTATATTTTATAGCTCTAGTAACATTTAACAGATGAATCGAAGAATGTGTTTCCATTATTTGATTGAATGGTGAAAATAGCCAATTTCAATTGATGGATAACTCGAAGAATTTGGCTCAACTAACCGATTAACCGAATAAACCTAAGAAATGTAACTTTCTGGTTAAGAAAAATAACAAGTTTTGCAAGGATTTGTTAGCATGCCTCAAGGTGTGAATTAATGTAAGATGAAATAGAGTCTTAAATTAGCTTGCTCGTTACCTTCCTTATAGCACAGGAAGACTTCCCATAAACAAACACTTTTTAAGCTACAGCGCCAAAGTTGAAGCCAAATTTGCCAGCCCATAAATAATGTAACGGGCTGTTTAATACTGAACCCAATGGTACTACGGAGCAGGACGATAATAGCTTACTTGAAAAAATACTGATCTCAATGATAATTCTTCAATTGCAACTGCAGATAATGAGAACAATGCCGTTTGTGGACTTAATCAAACCAGTGAAAGCATTAACAACTCTAATCAAATTTATGCGAATTGCAAAAGCATAGTGTAGGGTTAATAATGGGATAGAACTAACTATCAGCTTTGATGTTTGTCTTCTTTGCCTTCTACTTGCTAGTTGTTTTAGTTTCCCACGTATTGCATCAAACCTAACATTTTTTGAACAGATTTGTATTTATATACATACATATGTGTAGGGGACTTTCCCCAACAAACACTTGTTAAAATATTTCATTGTAAAATCTAGCTTTTAAGTTTTCAAAAGTATTGTTTCGAAATTTGAATTTGAAAATTTTAATTATTCTAAAACTAAAAATTGAACGGCAAACATGAATTTGTAAAAAAAAAAAAAGAAATGCGGTCGGGGGACCCCAGTTAGGAACGAAATTCCTTACATTTTTTCTTGAATTTTTAAATTTTTTAAATTTTACTTGCTTCTTAAAATTTTTGGAACGTTTTATTTTTTTACTTTTGATACATGCAGTATTTTTTGTCAATCTGCTACAAAACGAAAAAAATTTTTCAATATTGCTGTTTTTTGTTGTGACATACTTTACTTTAGCGACATCTATCGGCTGATAGTGTCCGTTTTCACTACTAATTAATATTTGTTGGTAGGTGTCTCCGCTGACAGCAGCGGAGACACATACACAATTGTTTGTCGACAAATACACCAATACATATAAACAGCTCACACGCTTTCGTGACGATTTCCACTAATTTGCCCTACCAGCAAGCCGCGTTAAGGAACTTCGTTCCAAAAACGTTTGAAAAAAACAACGGTATTTTTAATCTTCAACGGAAAAGTGAAGCTGACAATAGTGGACTACTTTTTGCGTTTAGATAAAACCAAGAAAGGAGCATCAACTTTAAGTGAACGGTTTCATAAAAAAAATAAATAATCAATCGCCTTGGAGCCAAACAGATTAAAATTTTCCTTTTTTTTTTAAAGACTATCATACATTTTTTTATATGCACATACACATGTATCTTTAAGTGTATTAAAAAATGTTTTGGAACATAACAATTTGCGTTAATATGAATTAATTAGTTTTTTGTTTGTATTTCATTTTCAGTTTGCTATAATCTGGTTTCCACAACACAGCCAAAAAAATGGTCTACAAAATGTAAATAGAAATAGAAAATTTGGCCCTTTTCTGGATACGGAAACTAGACATTAATTTTCGAATTATTTGGGTTCTTTTGCAAATTATTTGATTTGATTGAGTAATTCGAATAATTGTAAACGCTTAGTCGATTAATCGTGCAGGATAAAAACTGCAAAATCATCGAATTGATCGAATAAACGAAAAGTCAAAAATTCATATGTTCTAGTACATTTGTACTTATGTATGTACGTAGATGGATGCATGAATATCTTAGAAATCTTAAAAGTTGTGGAAATTAGTATGGATGTACATATTTGTTTCTCGTTTTGGCTAGACAGCATAGTATATGCTGATTTGTTTTTGGTTAGGGTTGGTCCCATATTAAAGACCATATTTTTGTTACTTATGCATCGAAATTCCTTTCAATTCAGTGTCTTAAGTGTTTTGCTAGCTCTTATTTATAGTTTTCATAACAGAAACAATCGGTTTGTGTGAACTAAAGGGTACCCTTTTGCATGGGTACCAGTTTTTAGTTTTTAGCTTTTTGTCATTTTTGCTCCTTGTTGTTGCAGAGGCCGTAAGAGATAGAGACTCTTGCGGTCTCAATGCAACGATGCGAAAGTTCGTTGTATATATGTGGCAGCACTGTCCGATAGTAAAAAGAAATGCAAATAACGCTTCATGGTACAACACTGAAATATTTTCGTCCTTTTTATAATTCTTGCGTTGATCGTGAAACACCACGTTTTCTGTACAAATTTAATTTAATCGAAATAAAGTAAACTCTAAGTATTGTAATATAAGAAACAGAATAGCGACAATTTAACAATCGCTATATTGGTGACCCCGAATATTCGTCGCTTAGAGATTTTACGGAAAATGACTGACGAGCAGGAAAAAATTGAGACAGAAGAACTCGGAAATGCACCACAGCAAAGTAGTTATGTCCACGTGGACGCATCCTCGGCTGTGCGCTTAAGTCCGCCAAGTATGAACGCTACGAATATCGACTCTTATTTTTTGTCGCTAGAATTTTGGTTTGCCGCTTCAGGGATAACGCGTGACCAACTTAAGTACAATATCACCATGGCACAAGTTCCGCCATCAAAGTTGTGCGAGCTCCGCGCAATTATTGATGCGACGCCACAACAAAATAAATACGAATATATAAAAACAAAGCTATTGGAGCACTTTGCTGATAGTCAGCAACGACGTTTACAACGTGTTCTGTCGGACATGCCCCTTGGTGATATGAAACCGTCTCAGCTGTTGAACGAGATGAGGCGCGTCGCGGGAACTGCTTTAAGTGAAAATATTCTCGTAGATTTATGGGCCGCTCGTCTTCCGCCCCACGCTCAAGCCGCTGTAATTGCTGCAAAAGTGGACATTGCGGATAAAACAACCATTGCCGACGCAATTGTTGAATCGCTTGGTTTACGTAGCATAAACGCGGTAGGCGAAGCTAACATAACCGCAAGAACACTGGCAGCAGCACACGACTCTAATGATTCTAATTCGATTCAACAACAATTGGGTCAATTGATTAACATGATGAAAAGACTTATGCCGAGTGTAACACACAACAAAGATAACCGCTCCAGATCACGCTCACGATCTCGCAAAACCTACAACAACACCAATAAAGTTGAAACATCATCAACGTGTTGGTATCATCGAACTTTCGGTACAAATGCTCGAAGCTGTCGTAAACCGTGCGCTTTTGCCTCTGGTAACAGCAATACACAACAATGACTATCTACCAAGCAAGCATCGAAAATTGGCGAGTTTTCTGCTACTGCTAAATCATATCGCCTGCAAATTTATGATAGCGAAACAAAAATTCGTTTTCTTATCGATTCAGGGGCAGACGTGTCAGTGGTGCCAAGGTCACCTCATGCTCAACATCTGCGCTCATCTGAAATGCAACTTTTTGCCGCCAATGGCTCGCCGATTAAGGTTTATGGTGAAGCCATAATGAAAGTTAGCCTAGGTCTTAGACGCGAATTTTTATGGACCTTCGTAATCGCTGATGTAAGCTGCCACATTATTGGAGCCGACTTTTTGAGCCATTTTGATTTGTTGATCGATTTAAAGCGAAAGAGGCTAATAGATAATTTAACGCAAATTAACTCAATCGGTACACTGACACATATACCAAACTCGACTATCAAAATTTTACAAGCTTCAACGCCATTTTTAGAAATTCTAAAAGAATTTCCAAATGTCACACGTATTTCACAACAAGGCACGCCTGTTCAATCGAAAGTGGTTCACCGTATAGTGACAACAGGGTTTCCAGTTTTTTCACGCCCACGGAGATTGTCACTCGAAAAGTTAACCGCAGCACGTGCTGAGTTCGACAACTTGATGAAACTGGGTATATGTAGACCATCAAACAGTTGTTGGTCCAGTCCGCTACATATGGTAAAAAAGCCAGATGGCACATGGCGCCCCTGCGGCGATTACAGAGCGCTGAATGCTATCACTGTGCCAGACCGTTATCCCTTGCCGTTTCTTCAAGATTTTACAACAATTTTGCACGGTAAGACTATATTCTCTAAAGTCGACTTGCAAAAAGCTTTCCATCAAGTTCCCGTACACCCCGATGATATCGCAAAAACTGCCATCGTAACGCCCTTTGGCCTTTTCGAATTTATGTATATGACATTTGGTCTACGAAATGCTGCTCAAACATTTCAACGCTTGTCACATGATGTTTTCAGGGGACTTGAATTCGTGTTTCCCTATATGGACGACGTCTGCATAGCCTCATCATCCCCGGCAGAGCACCAAAGCCATTTGAGAATCGTGTTTGAGCGTTTACAACAGCATAATTTAGCAATTAACATCGCTAAATGTGAGTTCGGAAAATCAGAAATATCTTTCCTCGGTCACAAAATAACATCGAAAGGCATAAAACCTCTGCCAGAGCGCGTCGCAGCGATACAAAATTATAAAAGACCATCGCACGCAAATGATTTGAAGCGATTTCTAGCTGTAATTAATTTCTACAGGCGATTTATACCACGAGCCATTGAAGCTCAGGCTCCTCTTTTAGCAATGATACCGGGCAACATTAAAAATGACCGAACCCAGCTAACGTGGACTGAGGAAACGATTGAATCTTTTGAGAAATGCAAGGCTCAGTTAGCCAACGCAACCTTGCTTGCTCATCCGGCAAGTGATGCTGAAATTTCCCTCTGGGTAGATGCTTCGGATATCGCCGCGGGTGCTGCAATACACCAACTTACGAACGGAGATGTTCAGCCACTAGCATTTTTTTCAAAGAAGTTTGATAACACCCAGCTACGCTACAGCACGTATGATCGAGAGCTTACTGCTATATACTTAGCAGTAAAGCACTTTAAATACATGATGGAGGGCCGACATTGCCATATATATACAGATCATAAGCCTATAATATACGCCTTTCGTCAAAACTCAGAAAAGGCAAACAATCGGCAAGCAAGACAGCTGGATTTTATCGGGCAAATCACTACCGATATCCGGCACATATCAGGTGTGGAAAACGTTACTGCTGACTTATTGTCAAGAATCTCGTCAGTTTCGGTTAGCCCAACCATTGACTACGACGAACTCGCCTGTGCCCAACAAACGGATGAAGAGTTAAGTGACATCCTGAAGGGTAAAATTCCTTACAACATACAACTAAAAGCTTTTGCTATTCCAGGAAGTGAGAAGCAGGTTTACTGTGATTATTCGACACCACGAATACGACCCTATATAACGTCACAGTTGCGAGAGAAATTTTTAAAAGCGACACACAACCTGGCACACCCTGGTACCAGGGCAACCGCGAAATTAATGACAAGCAGATTCGTATGGCCGAATATTCGCCGAGACAGCATTGATTTCGCCCGCCGCTGCATACAATGTCAACGGTCAAAAGTGACACGCCACACAAAATCACCGCTGCAGCATTATAAAATTGTTGACAGTCGTTTTTCACACATAAACCTGGACATAGTAGGACCTTTTCCGCCAAGCGAAGGTTATCGCTATTGTTTGACAATAATTGATCGATTTAGTCGCTGGCCTGAAGCAATACCTATAGTAGATATGTCAGCAACAGCGGTAGTGCAAGCGCTCATATCAGGCTGGATAGCTCAATTCGGAATTCCAGCTAAGATAACATGTGATCAGGGTCGACAATTTGAGTCACAACTTTTCAACGAATTGACAAGATATTTCGGCATTAAACATTTGCGAACTACATCGTATCATCCTCAAGCAAATGGCATCATCGAAAGATGGCACAGGACATTGAAGGCAGCAATTTTGTGTCACGATCTAAATCGCTGGACAAAGTTTTTACCTGCAATTCTTCTGGGCTTACGAACAGCATACAAGGAAGATATAAAGGCGTCTCCTGCTGAGCTAGTGTTTGGAACTACGCTACGTATTCCTGCGGAATTTTTCTACCCAATGCCTGATTTAAAAACTGAGACTGAGGTTTTGAACGACTTGCGTGAAGCAATGCACAATATACAGCCACAACAAACATCGTGGCACGGCGAAACTAAGGCATTTAGACATCAAGATTTAGATACCTGCACACACGTTTTTTTGCGCAATGATTCAATTAGACCATCATTGTCACACCCATACGAAGGACCGTACCTGGTCATAAAAAAACAAGAAAAAACCTTCAAAATAAGAGTAAACGAAAAGATCATCAATGTGTCTATTGACAGACTCAAACCGGCCTACATCCTGGATGAATCTGGCGAAATTCGAAGCAATATACAACTAGGTCCGACGGACATCACAAGACATCACAGCAAGGTAGAACTTCCACCAGTAGCGACTGAATTACAGAACACAACAGATGCTCCCACAAACACTATGGTCAACCCAAATATCAAGCCATCTTTATCTACTCGTTCTGGTCGACAAGTAAGACTGCCTATACGTTTCTTATAAGCCTTGTTCAATCCGAAAGGGGAGTACTGTGGCAGCACTGTCCGATAGTAAAAAGAAATGCAAATAACGCTTCATGGTACAACACTGAAATATTTTCGTCCTTTTTATAATTCTTGCGTTGATCGTGAAACACCACGTTTTCTGTACAAATTTAATTTAATCGAAATAAAGTAAACTCTAAGTATTGTAATATAAGAAACAGAATAGCGACAATTTAACAATCGCTATATATATTTCATAGTTTCTTGTTTGGGGGGATACTCTTTAGTTTTCAACTTTGTGCTGTATTTAGTATTTGTTGTTGTTTTTACCGTTTCAGAGAATTGGCACTGTGACAGACGGACGGATAACAAAATCTCAGTAATTGGTTCCTGGTTTTCACTCAGTGTGTACGGAATCCCTAAAAAATATTTCAATTAAGAGTTGTTGACAAGTCGCTTGCTTGTACTATGTACGCTATACATACATATGTACATACATACATATTAATATTTACATATTTATAATGTGCTATGTAAGTAATTTTTAATTACTAATATATTAAGTGCTGCTCATATTGAGTCGCTTGCTCTGATCGAAGACCAGAAATTATAGTGCCGACGTGTTATAATTTTTAAAATTTTGACCCCTGCATTATCTCGGTATCATGATTCCACTCTAATGGGAAAATTTGGTAAAACTAAAATAAACGATATTAAATTAACACATATTAGTTACAAAAATTAAAACAAATTAAAGAGGTCTATTTAGACCTAAAATAATAAATTAATAATAATAATGATAATAAATCACTACGTGCGTTAAAAAAGTAGAAATTGGGAAATAATGTTTATATTATTACGTGAATTTAAAGAGCTCATGCTTGTAAATAGATAGTAATGTAATTGTTTATATCATTCGTTAATGGTTTTAGTTTCGCAGAAAAATAGAAATAAATTTTTAAGTGCGCAGGAACTTGCAAACGTTGCAGTGTAAATTAACGTGTATGTACAATTGGGATTAGTTTGAAATAGACAAGTAAAGCACCCATACCACTTACTAGGTTCATAGACTCCTTCAGGCGCTACAAAAATTTAAGGTTTTTTTCATTGTATCCGTATCAAAATGATTTGTTTTCATTTTGTTCGTTTCGGTTTGCGATTTTAGAGTTTTTGTAGCAAATATTTTGCAATATCATGAGGAGATCCATTAAATACCAAGAATTTTTGTATGAAGATTTCATTAAAAAAATATAAATGAAAAAAAAAAAAACAAAATATGAAAATTTTAAAACACTGATGTAATATTCTTTTCTACAATATTAAGCTACATACATTAAAATTTGAGTTAGCCATTCTAGAATATTATTGAATTTATTTTGTGCTTTCACTCTATGAAGTTGAAACTGCAGTAAAATTCTTACCAGCACCAGGTCAACGCCACAATTTATAAGCAAATGTGTAAAAAAAATGGCCTCTTAAAGCTAGCTTATGATTTAAATAGGTACGCGTTAGCTGTATTTGTTCGTGAAAATCTGTTAAATCAAAATCTTTAGTGTTCATAAGTTTGCTGCCGTAGCATTTATTGTGAAATATTGTTTTATGTATTGTAACTAAAAATTTTTTAATTTTTTTTTTACCTCGGCCCCGATTCGGTGTTCATACATTCTACTCAGGCACAGTAAATGAGCATTGAGACGAAAATGAGGGCTCGGCTCAGATGATCGATGGCAAGTGTTGGAGAGCCCTTCTGGACAAGGGTAGACTTTTGGATAACTATCTGGGGTGAAGTTTAGGCAAATAAATAAACAAAATTTTGACTTTAGTCGCCCCAACTTCCTCAAATCTGACACTGTGTTACAGATATTGTGAATATCCCAGAATCGTAATTAAAGAATTACTGCATTTGATTGCAGCCAAGCAAATCAGTTAATTGCGTTTCCTATTATAATCGTAGCGAAAACCCCTGTCTTGTACATTTTCTAGTGATTTACGCTTATATATTAGGGGTACTTGTGTTACTCATACATCGACACAGACATTTCATTCTAACCACCAACTACCGATTAAAAGAAATTACGTTTAATTAGAAATTTATATCAAAACCAAACTTAACGAGCTCAAATTCGTATATCTTCTAATTCTACCTTTCCAAATGAAAATATTAGCCTTACTTTTGCACTCAGTATGGGATTAAAATACAATTGGGTTTACCATAATATAAAATAATTAACTAAATTAGTTACAACTACCAAACTAACATTTCTTTAAAAAATTTCAAATACAAATCTATAGTAAAAAAAAAGAAGAAAATTACCAACTACACAAAAAACATATTATTTAAAGTTTTAACATTTATATGTATGTATATTTAAGCGGGTTTTGTATTTCAGTTGCTGTTTTACTGAATAATTATTTACAAAGTAAACGACTATAACTACATACATACATACGTACACAAATATTTAATACGAGGACTACATTTGCAAGATATCGAGCTTTACTTTTAGAAAATTAGACTTTGCGTTTTTTGTGTTGCTTAATATATGTATGTATAAGTAAATATTAGCGTATATAGATAGACTTTAACTCATTTTTGAGGTGCATTTTAGCTAAAAAGCGTTTCAATCGTTAAGATGCTTTTTAGTAAAATCTTACGCCCCGATTATGGTTCACAACATTTGTTCATTTATGTATGTATTTTTTGAAAAGTGATTATGGTTTACAACTATTGTATCAAGTGTTGTCAAAAACTTACAACACATAATAAGATGTTGTCAAAATCTTACAACACCTAATTGAGTGTTGTCTTGTTGATGTTACAAGTTAAATTATGAAAAAATTATAAAATTTGTGTAAGTCTGCATATAAAATATGTTGCAAAAATATAAAAAAACGATTAATTATTAAAATTTATTAAAAAAATATAAATAAAAATGCATCTGTACACATAATTATTACCCATTTTTTGATAACAAAAGAGTTTTATTTTGTATTTTGTAGTTGCAATGGATTTAAACTGCAATGCACAATTTTTTCGTCCTTTCATTGTTATAACCAAATTAAACATCAACATTTACATAAATTTATATGGCTTTGTTTGTATTTTTCTAAGAAAAACGTTTTTCATTCTTTTCATTTTTACCAATGCATTTCTACGCGGTAGTTGCGGTGTTATATGAAATACAACACCAAAAAAAATCTCCATGTCTTTTGGTTGTAAAACTTGACAATGAAATGTCAAAATTTGTTGTTTTTCGCTTGTGTTTGTGTAATGAAAGCAACATACGCGTGCATCTTTCTGGAAGTGGGGCTTTACTTGGTAGTTTTTTGTATGCAGGCATGTATTTTTGCGGAAAGATGCTCTACAAATGAAAAACAACTCTGTGACATACACAACACCTAGATGTTGTGAACCATAATCACAAAAAGAGTTGTAAGTTGTGTTGTAAATCTTACAACACAACATTTAGATGTTGTGAACCATAATCGGGGGGTTATTCATAAACAGTTGTTTTAGCTGTCATTTTAGTTTCAACGTTGCATTTAAGAAATAAATTGCCTGAAAGGTTTGAAAATGTATCAAAGCTCTTGAGTTACTAAAAAAGTAAAAAAAAAACAATAGATTGGCAATGAGTTTTAGGTTATTCCTGATTTTTTATACATCACTATTCTGTTTGCTGTGAAAATTCATGGGCAGGATACATTTTTTACAATAAATAATATGTATTAAAAATAGTAAAAAAGAGGAATGTACCATACTTCTCGTTTATTCATTATTAATAAAGAACGTAAAAAACAACACATCTAGGTATTTAAAAAAGCGATAAACTTAATAACGTTAATTTAAAAAAGCGTTAAACAGTTTGGCCTCATTTTCCTCAAAACGTGTTTGAACAATATCCTCACATCTTTATGAATACTAACTAGTACAGCTGACAGTATTTGATTTTGTTTTTCGTGTTTTAGTCAGTTTATGTAACTTAACATTTTAATATACATACATATGTACATACAGATAAGCATATGGGTGTAGGTTCGCACACATGTTTCAAGCAAGATAACCCTTCAATTTAGTATTTGTTTAAACGTTATTATATTTACTGAATTATCTCAACATAATACATGGTACTATTTATTACATAGTATTCTTGATGCTACTTCTTTTGGCGTTTTTCATGTCTTCAGGAAATAAAAATCGTGTGGGATCACACGATTGCCGCAATGCACCAATTTTACACAATTTGTATTGTGCTGAATTGGAAACAATAAAAAATTTGTCCGAATCAAATTCTCTGCAATCACATGATTGTCACATTTTACTGACATTTTATTGTCGCAAGTTGGCGCAAAACAATTTCGTACCAATATTTGCCGCATTATAGTCATACGATTGTTATGTCATACGGTAACTCTGAGAAACAGCTGTTGTAGCTTATGACAAACTTTGTTTTGCAAAAATAAAAAAAGCAGTTAAAAGTTAAAAATACATATAGTTTGTTCCTTAAAAAGAAAGAAAATTGCTTCGGCTGTTATTATAATGTTGTGCGGGCTAAAAAAATGCAAAAAGTGAAAAGCGGAAAAAAATAAAATCTAAAAGAAATACGTGGATGAGAGAATTTCACAATTGTTATAATGTTAACACAATTGAATTTTACCTACTGAAAAATAAAAATTAAGTTTGGAAACGCGTTTAAACAATTTTGAAAGTCAATAAATGCATACATATGTATGTATATTATTGGCACGTATTGTCTTCTTTGGTTGCCACATGAGAACACAATAAATATTAGTGCATTTTTAGAATTTTTATTGGTGAATAGTTGTATATAAAATGTTCACACGGTTGTCGCATTGTGCTATCCCACGGTTGGCATACAAAATATAACAAAAATTGGCGCATTGCGGCAATCGTGTGATCCCACCTTTACAGCTTATCTGTACTTATTTCGATGTAAAACTGTGCTAAACTGTTTATTTTTGCCTGCGAAAAACTTTTTTCTCGAGGAAAGCAAAAGCATGAAACCTAATCTGAATAAAAAAGAAATTTTTGAACTTTGTTTTAGCAAATTATGCAGTTTTAGAGATTTTAGATTTTGGGTTTAACCAAAATTTTTTGGTTGAGTACTTACATTTTCGTTTCTGAGTTTTTGAGTACTTACATCTTCGTCCATCAGTTATTATTTGTTCACAATCGTCAAGATTTTGAGTTATGGGACATTTGTACAAAGCACCTGAATGGCTGGTGCCTGGTTGTAGGTTTTTATCCAAAGGAGCGCCAACGAGAAGCCTAAAATTGTATGAATGAAAATAATTTCTAAAAATTTACTCAATACATGTAACTACATCCCCTAATTCATAAAAAATATTACAGGCTTATAAGACTGTTATTTGACATATTTGTATGGAAAATCTGTCAAATAGGAGCTTTATAAAACCATTTCTTTATAAAACCATTATAAAACAATTACATATGTATGTATGTGTTAGTGCACTTTAGAAATTCAGCTCGTATTCAAAAAGGTTGAAATCAAAACAGGAGCAAACGCTAAGATAAGCCCGCATACATACCTAAATAGATTCAAAGGAAAAGTATGCGTATTTTTGTTATACACTTGTATGCGTTTCGAAGAACAGAAGAACACTTGAATACATTTAAACGAGTTTGCGAAGAATTTTATTTGGGCGTTTGGCTGGTGAGCGTTTGGTTTGATACTTGAAAAATCGCGCAACGAGTGTATGTTCAATTAAAATGCTTTGAACGTAAATGGCCAACGCACTTTTGACGGTTGCCGGTTGAGCACAAGCCACTCAAAAACTTTGGAACAAAATGATAACAAAAAGAATTCCACACCACTCCACATACATACATACTTGTGAACTCAAATATACATATGCATATGAATATTTATAGATTTTCAAATTGCATGTACGTAGGTATGTATGTATGTATGTACATATGTATGTATGTATGTATATATTTTTTTTTTTTTGGAGGTGGAAACCTTGCATAGGTCCCTTTGGGGTATGACGGATTCTTACCAACTAAAACCACCTTTTTTATTGAATCTGCCTACGAATTGTATCTTGCTTCACACTTCGCAAATTTACATACATAATTCCAGTTTCTTGAGGAAGCCAACATCAATGGCACTAGGTTTTGTTGGGTTACTCTACTTCCTATATGCTGTTCCAAGTTCGCTCTATGCTGATCAAATCGTGGACATACGAAAAACACATTCTCTGGATCCTCCACACCAACAACGCAGTATGAACAGTATGGGGAATGGTCCAGACCGAAACGGTGTAAATACGATCTAAGACACCCATGGCCGCTCAAAAATTGAGTGATATAAAAATTTAGGATACCATGTTTCCTATTACACCAAGATCTAATATCAGGTATGAATGTATACGTCCATCTTCCCTTTGTTGTGTATGTATGTATGCATGTAATATGCAGAGTTGTCAGGAAATATATAAAAGGTTACATCAAAATTTCCGATTTTATTACTTTCTTGATTTATTTTTAAATTTTTTCAAACCAATATCTTATTAAATTTTGCCTTAACTAATGCAAGTTTTATCCCGGCGAAAAAATAAAAGCTTAGACTTTAAAATTGTACGACAATCTACACACGTAGGTTAAAAGCCCATGATCGTTTTTTAGGGTTTCTGTACTCATAGGGTGAAAACGGAACCCTATTACTGAAACTTCTAAGAGTTACAGAGCTTTAACAACAAATACATAGTTAAAAACTAAATGGGGTTCCCATAAAACAAACTTTGAAAATTAGATCAAATTTGATGTAACTTTTGAATCATAAGAGGGCTGAAGTTTTCACAGGATATGTGAAAACTTCTTTACAACAGCAAATAAGCCGCGGCTACAATAACAAATACTAAAAACAACAAACAGTTGAAATCTAAAGGGTGCTCCCACCCATTGGCTAATTCCTTTCATTTTGATTTTACTTTTTCGGTGGAAAATACGGTGGCCATATTTTAATTCGCTTTTTCCTTGAGCTGTCATAAGTTTTGTTCTCGTTTGCTACGAGTTTCGATAACTCAAGAGTAAAAAATCGTCCTGAAATGGACCTGCTTTGATTTACACAAATAAAATGCATGGATTAGATGGTATGTTGTGCAGCGAATCGGCTTGCACTTACCTCGCATCAAGACGAACTCACTATCAGTTGGGTGTATTAGAATTCGCCGCATATCACATACAAGCTAACTAACACATTCATTTAAAGTGAATTCAGCTATCAAAGTCTTAATATTTGCTAATCACATTAAAAGTTATATTTGGGCTTCAAACACTATCACCCATATTCAGAAAAATTATTGAAGGTTTATTACACGTTTATTTGACAAATATTCCGTAGAAATACGTCAAGTAAGAGCTTAATAAAATTACAATAATTATTATGAATATGGCCTTATGACCGTAAAAACAATTTTATAAAAAAAGAAAATATATATATATGTACATATATACATATATATATATATATATATATATATATATATATATATATATATACATATATATATATATATATATATATATATATATATATATATATATATATATATATATATATATATATATATATATATATATATATATATATAAAATGAGTAAAATGAAAATTTTCGATATCGGCCCGTCCAAATATGTAGCCCAAAGTGACAAAATGGCAGATGTACACATATGAACCTTACAATTTTTGGATTTTAATATCAGGGTGATTCAATCAGTAAAGAGGAACAACTACTTAAAAAACGCAGCTATTGTAACAGAATCAAACGGATCCTACTTTTATTTTTGTGCAAGTATATCGAGGAAACACATACACCGCAATAACTTCTCTAAAATATTGATCGGTACTACTGTCATCCAATACCCTTTGAACACTAAGAACCAGTAATATGAAAAATCAAAAGTTACTAGACTAAAGTGGCATTATCGTTAAGGCTACTAAGGACTCTACTTCTGTCTGTTTTTAGTTTTAAAACCCAATGGAGGACATTATATACATATTTTACCAGTTCAGTTTCCAAAACCTGATCTCTTAAAATTCCAAAATAAAGTGTTTGAAAAATTACTTCACTTGTGAACAGTTTTTACCGGAATGTTTGTCTTTCATGGAAATTGTGGGTTGTAATTCAACAAGGTCTGAAGTTATTGTACACTCAGAAGATCTATGCAGTAACACACTGTGGTTTCTTCCAAATGTAATCAGTGCAATGATTTTGAAATAAGAAAAACGTTTAAAAATTAAGGATATTTTGATTTTAACATATGTATTTGTTTTAACATATTATGCAACATATTATGTTTTTGCGTTAAAGGTAAATTTGCTTACTTGTGTAGGCACCATGTATGTAAATATATACGCTTTGTTTTTATGCCCATTCTCAGTCGGATCCCACACTCTGATTGCTTTAAATGCAGTCATGTATTCAATATTGTGCAAATTTAATGTGACGCCCTTAAAAATGTTTTACTCATAAGCAAGTACATACATACATACATACATACATCCATATGTACGTATTTACAAAACGTTGTGGAGTTGTGTTTTTTCGTTAGAGCGTGCACCCACTACTGCACGTATACATGCATACACAAATACATATAAGAATGTGCACTCACGGCTCGACACTCTTTTGTATAATATTTAACACACATTTTGCTTCAAATGAAAATAACTATTCACGCCGAAGCCGATATGAATATTTACCCACCTACATACATACATACATACATACATACATACATATGTATTTCAGATTTTTGTGCTGTCTTGATTTCAAGTTTGAGAGAAATTACGCTTCCAACTACATAAATTTTCCTGCTATTTCTATAAAAATATTAAGCTGTCGTTACCTGAAATCCGAACGGCCGTAATCGATTTTTTGATTGATGCATTTTGGTTAATTACTCTTACATCATAATTAATCAAAAAACCGATTTCGAATTTACTGTCGCTCACGGTCTTTTGGATTTTAGAGGACTATACATATGTACTAAATAATTGCAAAGGAGTAAACAAATCACATTTATGCCGAAATAAAATACATCTTACGAACAAATGTTTTTTATGACTGATTTTGCATGAAACCGCTAATAGAATGGTGGTGTAAATCGTGCCGCAATGATTAACAATAAGGCTGCGATAGACTTATTCTCATAGCAATGCAAAATGATAAATTGTTTGATTGAAAAAATGGCTTTGGAGCTGCGCTCACACCCGCAATAATTCATATTCCGACTGACTTTAGGCGAACGGTAACGGTTTTATTTCACATACACACGCAGGTATGTGTACGAGGTCTGATAAAAAAATAACCGTTATTTTCAAATTTCGTGAGTTACGTAAATTAAATTTTCTCATTTTTTTCTGTTATGTTGGTACACATGTCTGTTATATACATACATATGTTGGCAATATCAGCCATTTTGGATTGTCAGTTTTTGTTTTTGACAGATAAAAACTGTCATGTTTTGGTGTGCTCTTCTATTTTTTACTATTCGTAAAAAAATGGATAAATGAAACTGTAATAAGTTTTGTGTAAAAAATGCAACAAAAAAAAAATGCGCAATGAAATATTGACTGTGGCATTTGGCGAGTCTACTATCAGCAGAACAGGAAGGCCGAGAAGATGTCAATGACAATGCTCGTCCTGGTCGCCCGAGTACGTCAGTAACTGATGAAAAGATTGAAGCAGTGAAGAAAATGATTTCGGATAATAGTCGAATCACTAACAGAGAGGTTGCTGATGATACTGGCATATCGTTCAGCTCATGCCAAGCAATTTTTACGGATGTTTTAGGCATGAAACGTGCGGCAGCGAAGATTGTTTCAAAACTTGTAAATTTTGAGCAAAAACAGCGTCGCATGGACATCGCTCAGGAGCTGTTGAACATCGCCAACAACTGTCCAGATTTCCTCAAAAAGGTCATAACTGGTGGTGAATCATGGGTGTATGGCTATGACATTGAAACCAAAGCCCAATCATCCCAATGGAAGCGTCCAGAAGAGCAAATATCGAAAAAAGAACGTCAAGTTTGGTTAAATCTGAAGGTTTCGCTCACTGTTTTCTCTGACTGAAATGGCGTGGTGCATCATGAATTCTTTTCACAAGGTCGTTCGGTCAATAAAGAATACTACCTTGAAGTGATGCGCCGTTCGCGCGAAGCAGTTCGTCAGAAACGCATAGAATTGTGGAAAAAATAATCATGGATTTTGAACCCTGATAACGTACCAGCTCACACATACATAGATGCTTGTGGGTGAGTTTTTGGCCAAAACAAAACTGTTATCATGCATCAACCACCGGATTCACCGGACTGGCTCCCGCTTCCTTTTTCCTCTTCCCCAAACTGAAGACACCGATGAAAGGAAAGTGTTTTGCTACTATTGAGGAGATGAAAGAAAAATTTAAACAGGAGCTGTTGGCGATAGCAAAAAGAGCGTTTTGTTTCGAGGATTGGAAAAAACGCTGGCATAAGTGTATTATATCTGAGGGGGATTACTTTGAAGGAGACAAGATAGTTATTGATGAATAAATAAATACATACATACATATTTTGTGAAAAAATTTAAAACAACGGTTATTTCTTGACCAGACCTCGTATGTATACATGCTGGCAGGTTAGAATTAGGGCTTGATCAGTTAATAAATAAACTGGAAAATAAGTAAATTGTAATGTAAAAAAAGTATTGTTTTCTTGATATGTATGTATGTATGTATAACAACATGTGTATGTGTGTATATACTGTTTGTATGAATTTGTGTATATTGTGGCAGTAATCCAGGATGGGGATACTCAATACTATCAGACATGATTAATCAGACTCATTACAGTTCTCCAATTAAAATACATAAAAACCCAAACACCCAGCAATGAAAAATTTAATGAAAATGAAAAAACCCGGCGCTCTTGAAAAAGCAGGTATTCTTCGATAAGTTAAAATGCTTTGTCTCATTTCAATTTATTTTCTTTCTATAACAGAACTCTTCTAAAACACCATATGCCATTCTGAGATTTTGTAATTGCGTTTTTAAAATTCCTTAAGAATTTTGAAATGTTTGACAAATAAAAACAATGTAGGGTAGTAATAGATTGTTTACATAAGACCCGTGGAATTTTATATACTTCTCAAGATCCTTTAACTGTTGATGGGGAGAGGAAGAAGTTGGTTTTGCAACATTTTCTTCAGTATTTTATTCAATAGCTGAAGTATGTACTACATACATATATGTAACCACATACATACATATGTATGCGCAAAAATATATACATATTTTGCGTATTTGAAAAAATTCATTTAGAAAGCAAGCAAACATTTCAAGCGACAAATATGAATCGTCTATAATTGTCTGAAAATCAACTCTATAAATCGCACTGCACAACTCATCCGTGTTTTCTTTTTTAAATATGCATATACATAGGTACATATGTATGTATATTGTATGTATGTACGTACATACATATTTTATAATATTATTTACACGAATACTTACTTCCTATGGTTGACCATGACCATGCCAATATCAGTCGCAACGTCGCTAAAACTGTATTATTACGTTTGCTATAATTGTTATTAGTTAAAAATCTTCAACCAACTTAACCTTAAGAAAATATCGGAACAAAAACCAAACAATGAACGACAAAGTCCCAACTACAAACAGATGAATGAATTAATATCCGCCGATTGTGGCATTGCAAATAAATACATACATATATTGAAAGCAAGATCCAAGACAGAGTCAGTTAGTATGCACATATTAAGACTAAATCACATGTACTGAGTACACAGGCATATACATATGCTTGCATATACCCTGCCGGAAATTCAGCAGTCAACTGCAGGAAAAACGAAAAATTTAGTTCACATTTCACGGGCTAACAATAAGTTAATTATAATTATGTTGCTCATCTGCTTTGATTACTGGTTTTTTTCCCTTCACGTGTTGTTTCAAAGCCTATTTATCAGGTTAGTGCAACTCTACAAAAACAAAAAACCTGCTTGTTTTTTGTTTGTGTAATAACAGTGGTGAGACTGTCAAACCCACAACAAAAATATAAATCTATATAGCTTTTGACAGTTTCACCATGAAAACACAGAAAATCATATGGCGAGATGCATTGACCTGATTGTGAGAGATGCATTGGCCAATTATTATTGTGCGATTCTTACTTTGCTTCTGTAAACAGAGAATGTGAGCGAGAGAGAGAGAGAGAGAGAGAGAGACAGACACACAGAAAGAGAAAGAGAAGGGGAATACGAATGCGTACACTCTCGTCAAAAACTATGCAGAGCTGTGAAAGTCGCGTTGGTGGCCGCAAATGTACTCCAAGCAACAGAAAAATAAGAACGAGATCGTGATGCATAATTATTTATTTCCATTCGTGAGGTTAATATGGCCGAATAATTATGTTTAATTACTATCATATACATATATATGTATATCGAAAGGTGTGGTCTTTTTCCTTATTTTCAAGTTAAAAATAATAAAAATTTACTTTTTATCAGAAACAATTAATGTTCCACCACACTTGATAAAAAATTCGCATAAAATAATAATTAACAATAAAACTGAGTATAAAACGAACAAAGAAATAAAAGAATAATTATTATGAATTTAAATAAATCAGTAAATTGTTCTTAATAACGTTTGTGTTAGAAGAATAATCAATCAGACTTAAAAAATTTGTTGAATTCATTACACATCCTTCTCAGCGGCTCCGCATTAGCATAGTTAGCTCTACAGAATTGAACAGATAACGGGACTAAAGAACGTGAGGGGCGTTGAGGTACATTGAAAGTTATATCGTTGATTAAAAAAGCAGAGCATACTTCGCCATTTATTATGTTGCAAATAAACGATGTGTTCAACACAGATCTACCTACGGCTTTTTAACGTCGGTAGCTTGATGAGGGAAAGTCTGGCAGAGTATGGTGGTAGATTTGTTGTCTCAAGGTTGAGCGAGCGGAGGCAGAAAATCAGGAACTGTTTTTGCACTGATTCGACAGCATCAGAATCCTTTTTATATAGTGGATCCCATATAATGGAACCGTACTCCAACACAGTTTTTACTAGTGATGTATAGAGATTTTTCGTGACATACGGATCATTAAATTCTTTAGCCCAGCGCTTTACAAATCCAAGAATACATCTCGCCTTATTTACCATCATTGTGACATGAGAGATAAAATTAAGTTTTTAGTCCAGCAGAGTTCCCAGGTAAACAAACGAAATATCAGCGGATGAATTTAGTTTTTTGAGACGTTAGATCCACGTTGTGGAAGAACTCCAACATTTTGTAATCTATTTCTGTGCACACATTCACGAACCAAAGTGTTTATTGGCCAGAAGGCAGGTTGCAACAAAGTATCATACAAATCAGCAGAAACTGTAATTTTGAAGGATGATATACTAGATCTTGGATGTTTAAAATTAAATTTGTGAACAGAAATGGCGGCATCAATTCCCACTTTGCTCTTTACATAGTGCCGAACAGAATCGGACGAAGTTTTGAGAGTCTACACTTGATGAATTTGCATTACGATTATGACCAATCTGATATTCACCATAATATAAAGAAAAAGCAGAGTCGTTAAATTGACTTCCTCCCAGGACATCGCTATGTTGACTTCATGAAAGTAATGCAGGCATCAACTACTGCTAGTTGTAAAAAAGTTAGTTAATAATGCATTCACAAATAACTAAAATGCCGGCAGACTACATGCATATCTATGTTTGTGTGTGTGTGTGTGTGTTTTTTGTTGTTGTTGTGTTGCCTGCCATTTAAGGAAAATCGTGCGGTGTAGTGTTCGTTCAAGTCAATCACTTATTGAGTTGAGTGAATTGCTACACTCTCAAGCACTTCGGAGTGAAAAAAAATAAATAAATATGTATATGAAAAGTGGAAACTAACAGCTTTTGTCCACAGTCTTCAATATTGTTATTGCATTGCGTTGCATTGCTTTGCTTATAAATTCTCGACTCGGTCGTATTGAATTTCTTGGTTGGGCACTCGCATTGTTTTGGTTAAGAAGTTTAAGTTTCTCTGAATGTAAACCTCGCAGATTTACTTACATATTTAAATACGTAAACAAGGGACGAATCTAATCACATCGATTGTAGTCATTGTAATTGATAAACAGAAATTATGTTGCTTGACTTGATTGCCAAGAAATTTAAAGACTCCAGAGCGTCTGTGGTTGCAAGTTAATTTAAATATTTGCTTTGTTTCTATTTTTAATACAGGGTGAGCAAACATCAACGGCCTGATTTGTGACGCTTGACTTGTTCGCACTGGACGTGGAACTGTGGACGCTGTTTGAGAAAGTATCCAAATCAATTATTGCCAAAATATCGTCAATGTGTTACCTATTATCATTTCAAATGAGTCACTCGAAGTAGACGCACTCTGTTCATCTACATACATATATATTCATACATACATACATATGTATGTGTCCAGGCAAACATATTACATGGTAGAGATGTGAGCGCACTCAGAAAACTTTGTCAGTAAAATTAACTGAAAACACTCTTTAAAATAAATGCAATTTCATTTAAAAACAGTCCTACTTATTCTTCATTTAAATTTACTAATTACTTCATTTGAATTTAAATTTTAAAAAATCTACGGAACCCAATCGGTAAAAGTAATGATTTTTCCTTTATTCTAACTGTCAAATAAATTATGCGTAATCAACTTGTAAAAGCTTTTTTTTATTTTTTCTTGGGTGGTCATTTTATTTAATTATAGTTTTCGATCTGTATTCGCTAACTTATTTTTTACACTGCAAAGCTTCTGCTGAGATTCGAACATGCAGCATCCCGATTTGAATGCAGCTGCCATACCTACTCGGCCATCGCAACAATCAGTACAAATTCAACAACCATCAATTTAAGTAAAGAGTATGTATGCTACAAATGTATGTAGAAATGTATAAATATGTAGATATATTAAGAGCTTGTTTTCTTCATTTATATGTAACATAAGTTACTACTGTCATTATTAACTGTCGGCGAAAATTCGTATTTAGCTGTAGTTAGTTTTTTAAGTAACTGTACAAATCAGTTAAAATTAAAATTGCTCTCTTTTTTAAACGTTTTGTCATTTAAAAATAACTGCACTGATTACTTCTAGAATAAACTACGGTCAGTTACTGCAAAAATATTCTGAGTGCGTTAGTTCTTTCCACAGACATCAGGCCTGTTCATGATCAGAATCATTTTACTCATGGGCGACTATATTTTTCGCGAGAACTATTTGTATTGCGTAATTAAGCAAATACTTATGTAAGTTTGAATATTTATCAGGTAAACAATTTTTATCTTATTTAGAAAGGTCCTAGCTTAAGTTTTTTTAAATCTTGGGGTTCTTACATATTTCAATATAAAATCCTTAATAATGAATCAAAATATACAAAAAAAAACCTGATATTGAAAAAAATGTGAGTTAGCGCCTTTCTACATGAGACGATATACATACATACATATGTATACGATTAAATGGAATTAATGGCCCACATAAAAATAAGCTGAAGAAAAAATTTTCAACTAGACAAATACAAATCTTGCTTTTCAAAGCAACTGAAAGTTTGCATATTCAGACACACATCAATGGATGCATGCATGTGCATGTATGTGTAAGTGGGTTTTACACATCACAGTGTAAAGGTAACATCAGCTTTCTCTTCAGTACGTAGGCAATTCTGGATTTTTCTTCAAATCGATAAAGTTTTTAAATACAGGAAAGCCCACGCACAGTTTGTTACAAGATATTGGAAAGTATTGAGCATTAATGTTATCGGGGTTTTCTTTACGGACAAAATATGTACGTATGTGTGTATGTATGTAGGTATGTACATATGTATATATGTATGTACATCGGATAACCTAACTCGAATAATAAAAGTCTTTAAAAGCTTAGCAAGTTTAAACAACATCAATATTCACATTGTTGAGAGTGCAATTCTGTTTGCTTACATGGAAGTACAAATGCTTTAGCGCAAATCAGATAGTTTTTCTTAATAAAATACATACATAATTGTCAGATGTGAATGTATGTATGTATGTATGTATATATGTAAGTAGGTAGATTCGGATACCTAAAATGTTACAGTGACAACAGTGTTTGTTCTTCATGAGAAGTTTTTTTTTTAGATCTGCAAAGACCTGTTGATTTTTCTTTTGTCTAGCTTTTTATTGGTCCATACATCTTCGAAACTTCATTGATGCAACTCAGGTTGCCAGTAGACTCGAAAGCCCTTGAAAGTTGTTAAGGCAAATGTAGGACCTCAGATGCATGAATGCTTAATAATTAATACACATACTTATATTTTCTTAATTTGGCTTTTCGTACCGAAACAGAACAAATGATGAAATATTTATTATGAAATTTACAATAAATAAAAACTTAAAATTTTTGCATAATAGTTTGGGATGCTATCGAATAATTTATGAATTGACTGCTTTTTTATATACATATGTATATGAACATATGTAAATGTGCCCAGCTATTCAGACTTTTGAAAAGCGTTTTAGGTTTTTAAGAGTTTGTGATTTATTTCCTTTCATTTAAATAATTTTGAAGTATGTATGTATATTTAATTTATTACTTATGGACGAGTTCTGATAATCAAATAAATTAATTTTGTTAATAAACAACTGGCTTGACGATTTTTTTCCGATTTCGACGATTTTCAAACCATTTTGTCTGGCAGCTATGAGTGGCGGTAGTGGGCTTCTATAAAAATACAAATGAATACAACATTCATTCACACAAAACTATCTCGACTATGAGCTGGCTCACTGACTGGCTGGCCATAATCAATGTCATTCGGGTTTGCTATGATCTCTAGACATTTCTTATCATTGTTGTCTCATTAGTTTTATTTCCTCATCTTGTGTTTCATTTTTGTTATTTCGTTCTGAAGTCGCGCTTTAATGCTTTCATACCATAAATGGCATTTCTTGCCAATTAGTGAAGAAAAGGTAAAAATGTACACAAAAAGTTAAAGTTCCAAAATGCACTTTTTATCCAGCATTAAATAAATGTGAACACATACTAACATACAAAAGTATGTACATAAACTACACAAATACCTTGTCGGAAACGAAGTTAACTTTATTTTTAACCTAAATCTACTGCACACTCGATACTGGTTGACGCTTGTATTATTTTTCAATACTAACTGCTATGAGGTAGGCAGAAGGCAATTGTCCGACGCTGCATTACTTTTCAATCAATAAAGAAATTAAACGACAAAAACGCAAAATCAAATAAATTGGACATTGCTATATAAAGCAAATGTGCAATAGTCTTGTGAGAAGAGAAATATCACCCAAAAGAGATAATAAAACCATTACATTGTACATTTTATTACATTAAATTTTATTTTAGACTATTTTCTTTTTTTAATTTTTTTTTATTTAATTTAATTTTTGTACTGCCTATTTCTTTTGTTATCCACTGGCTGGATTCTGACCACGAAAACCTCATGATGAGCAGGTGAGCAGCCACCACACCCTCTCAGCCCTCACAACAATTATAATGAATGCGACAGATTAACTAAAGAGCTATCCATAATATGGAAATTTAGATCAACTCTGAATTGCTTTTCAGTTAGCTTATAGTCAGTCCATAAAAAGTGAATTTCAAATCGATTGCATAGTAGCTACCTTGAAGCTAGTTTTTATGCCCACGAATGAAAGTCGGAGATTTAGTAGTCGACTACTCAATGTCCGACAGGGTAAGTAAGCATGTACATACATACATATGTATGCACAAATATGTAAACAGCTCGAGCATTCTTCCTACTCTACGTTTTGCTACATTTGGCATCATCATGCACGCTTTTTCGTATGTTCAGGCTAGAGATGGGCTCGTGTTGAGTTTTTCCCACGCGACAAGAACGGGAATACCAAGTTGCCCAGCACGTACGAGCCACGCATGCCAAAAATGTTCCCACCACAACACGAACCAACACGCAAGAACGAATGCATAGCCATTAGCAGAACATAGATTCGTTGTATAAAATAGTTTTGTTTTGTATTAACTTTTATGGCAAGACCTACAGCTTCTTATATACCCAGACATGAACGGAAAGCAGAAGCCTTTTCCACTTAGCTTTTGCCGTAGCTAAACAAAAGTTGTTTTACAATTGTTAATACATAATTGTTTTCGTATACTCGATGCATATTGTATGGGCACATGAATTTTTGACAGCAAAAGGCGCTTTCCGCTTCGATTTGGGTATGCCCGTTACATACATATTATACATATGTATGTAAATATTTTCTGATTCTTTTAATTCACATGCTTTTGATGAGAAACAGCTTGTTATCAACATTTACTGAAAATTATCTTGCGCGGCGTTCGCCTAGGATGAATCCAGAACTGAAGAATACTCTCTAACTTGCGGAAGAGCTTAAAGGCATACTCATTTAACACCTGTTTGGCAAGCTTCTTCAAATTTTTGACTTGTTTGCATACCTCCAAAATGTTAAAACATTCCTTTTGTTTTGTTTTCTCTTGAACTTATATAATAATTTTCAATTTTAGTGTCGACAGTGCTTTTAATTTTTGATTATTCTCATCTCTATTTATACTCAGCAAATTTTTCGTTTGGTCCATAGTGAATATCAGCTGGGAACATGCGTGTTATAATGCAGGGGCTTAATATTTTTGTTTACAATGAGTTTTTAGTTCGTGGTACCGTAGGGCATAAATAAAGTTTATTGAGCAATTAAAAATCGATTTTAGCACTTTAAATCGTATGTACATTGCTGTTTTAAAGATTTAGTTAATTTTTCATTCAGTGCTGAATACCTTCAGTATTTGCCTAGATAAAATGAATATCATGCAGCCTGACATCCCTGCAGAAATTTGTTGAGTTGACTAACTTATGGAGTAACTCTTGGCTGACTCATTTGTAACCAGTTTATAAACTAACTGCAAACTGATGCAAAGAAGAGTCAAATTTTGAAAAAAAAAAATTTACATACAGTGTTGTAATATGTTTTATATGTGTTTCTAACCAAAAATATTAATTTTTGAAATTAGACTTTTTTGAACCTAATGTAAATACTTTTTGATTTCGTTCGTGTGTTCACTGATAATAGAAATGAATAAGAGTAATATTTAACTTTTAATTTCATTGAGTAACCGGTTATAGTTAAAGCTAAGTTAGTTAGATTTTTAAGCCTAACCATGAATTAGCCACTTGCTGTTAGTTCGCTGATGCAGAGTTAGTGAATACTGACTCATTCGTAGGCTAATACGTGTAAAAACTGAATAGCTTCACCCTTTGAGTCAGAGGTGTCTAACTTCTGACTAAAACCATGAGTTACTTTGATGAGTTAACTCAAATTCCGATAGGGATAATCATACATACATACATAAGTGTGTATTATGTGTAAGTGGTAGTTGTTGCAAAAAGTGGCGATGTTCACCGGCTGAATCTATAACATTATAAAAATGCCTCTTTGACAAAGTTTTTATTGAAAAATATGAAATAAAATATTTCTGATGCCTGAGAGCGAAAACACTAAATTTTTCTCATGCTTACATATTTTATGCTTCGAATCATTTTGTCACGAAAAATGTTTTCGTGTTGACTCCTGCCTGTTGGTGTAACGAGAAAAATACGGCACGCGCCCATCTCTAGTTCAGGCGGTGAACTTGTATGAAGGAACTCCTCCACTATTTTCCCTTTTGCCGTCTTCACACAAACACGACCACAGATATCCCTTGCGTATCGCTGTCAGTTAAAAGCAAGTAAACTAATCTTTATGTGTTTCAAGTTCTTTTAAGTTGTCAGTCAACGTGGATGTTTTTGAAACCAATAATGTTTAAGAAACCAATTATTTCTCGCCCTCCTTTCAGCAGCCAGCTCATGAATACCAATGACGAATGCTTCATACCATTTGGGGAATCCTGTTCTCGTTAGTTCATTTTTGCATTTTTGCACTTTTTTTAATTTAAGCAGAAACACAAAGCAAAAGATAGATGATGAATGTATTCTGTACGATCACGTTGCATTACATTCTTCTCGTTTCGCCAGCAGCAAACTAGTATACATATGTATTAGGGATTAGGGCAGTTCAAACGCCAAGTATCCACATATACATATGTAGATGCACACGTAATGTTACCTTAACATTGAACGGATCAAAATACTTTTCAAAGGTTGAGTTTTTTTAATTTGTCGAAAATAAGCAAAAAAAAAAAAAAAAAAAGTTTGACTTGGAGAATGGAGATAGTGCCTTACTATTATTTAGATATCGATAGTCCGTTTTAAAACGAACAGCGAGTTTGTTTCGTCCAAGTGGAAAAATAACCTTTTAGTTATACTTTCCTATATTTTAATGACAATTTTTAACACCTTCAAGTATATACATACATACATATGTATGTATGTAAATCAATCTGCTTCAAGAAAGGACTGGCACTGTTTATTAAGTACATACATATGTATGTACATATGTACATACTTTTAAATGTCGCAAATGACTGTGCAAATTCGTAGTCCCCTTCGCAAGCACACTAACATTGTTGTTTGCTCAAAATGTTTGTAATTTTATTTATATGAATACCTTTTACGGTCATTTTTGTTTAATTAAGACGCTCCTTAAACAGAAAAGGAAACACTGGTACTTCCAGAGTGTTGGCTTAAAGGAATTGAAGCGAAACAAATAAAACATTTTCTTTTGTTGCTTGCAAAGAACTGACAAAGAAAATCCAAGCATGTTCGGAACACAACTTAAAAGTTTTCTCTAAAACGATACAAATAAATGTGATACTGGATTCCATTGAAATTGAATGGAATATAGCGAATTAATTCATTCTCCCAATTACGCACATGAAGTACGCACCTTCTATGTACATATGTATGTATGCATGCATGCATAGAAGGTGCACTCGAATGCGTTTGAAAAATAATAATAATTCAATGAATATTAATTGTGTATGTACAAGCACATATAATTAATTACATCTGTCTGCCATGATCCATTTGACAGGCAGCAACTGATTTGCGCACCTGATCACATACATATAGTATGAAATTACAACCGTTGTTGCATCATGCCTTGAAGCGTTAAATCGTTTTCTAGATTAAAAATTAAAAAGCTAAGTTGTTCACTCATTAGACAATTTGGTAATTGAAACTTTTTCTTTGAAGCTGATTGAGCGATAAATGTAGGTTTGCAGAATGGAAGATACGTATTTGGTTTTGTTTTACAACAAAACATTTCAAATCAGGGACCGTAGCAGTTTTGAATGTTATTGCAAATGTTGTATGTGCATACGTATGTATGTATGTATGTAAGTAAAACATTTTTGTGCATTGTTAGTAGAGATGGCAAACATTGTTTCCGAATTATTCGCAAAATCGGGTTTTGTCTGGTTCCAGGGTTTTTCGAAACTGGTTTTGTAGAAATAGCGGTTTTCGTCGAAGCATTTGCGTTTGCGAATACTTTTCCTTTAAACCTCTTCCACATTTGAGCGGTTTTACGTTTTTATATTTAATGCTCACATATATTATACGCCCCCAAAAATATCGTTGGCTAATCTAGCCATTATAATGCAAGCAGCTATGACAGGACACTCTCAGCTACTGGTACATCTTAACCACATAGGAATAGCGGGTGGAGATGATTGATTGTAGAGCATGTGCGGAGGAGAGCGAGACATTAGAGCACTATTTATGCCAGTGCCCCGTCTTCTCACAAATACGGTCCCGATATCTTGGGAGAGACAGACATAGTCCAATTATGGGGCATATGCTCGAGGAAATTAAGGAACTTTGTGAATGACACGGAGTTCCTATAGACCTATGCCTCAAAATTTTTGTGGTTAAATACACGGAGCACATAACAAGCCTACACTGGCTTAAGTGTATGTATGGCGCCAGACCTGTGCAAACATACCCTCCAATCAACCTAACTTAACCCTGGTATCAATAAAAATAGGGATTACCTGGGTGTTAAGCTTGAGCTAATTAAAAATTATACAAGCACAACAGGTTAAGTTTTTCTTAGAAATAAAAATATATAGATATTTCTTTCAGTTTTTGATCAAAAAACAAAATAAAAACTTACTAAAAAAATGCACACAAGAAAAAATAAAAAATAATTAATTATTAATTATTAATATTATTTAATTGTTTATAGTCCCACACTTTTTGTATCTTGCAATTACATACTAATCATTGCCATACACACGGCCAATTTAATGATCTGATCCAGGGTAGGCAAAACTGCCTGTCGAAGTCGTGCGATTGTTCGTTTTCTAAGCGAAAGAAAATTACTTTGAGTTCCTCTATGACGTTCTTTTATTCGAACTGTTTTCATACAAAATCCGATTCCTCTATAGTATATCGATCGTGTCATCAGCACTGCAAACATAAATGTCAAAATCAAGGACTTGTTTTTTTGCTATCGAACTATTTTCATACAAAATCCGATTCCTCTATAGTATATCAATCATGTCATCAGCACTGCGAACATAAATGTGAAAATCAAGGACTTGTTGTTTCGCTATCGAGTGGGAGTTCTTATAGACACAAATTTATATTTATTCGTTAAAAAACAAGGAAATGAAACTAAGAACCCAGCATATTTTTCATTTAGTACATATATTTTATTTATTATATTATATTTTTATGTTTTATTTAGTAAATATATTAAACAATTATCATCTGTATGCATGTATGTATGTATGTATGTATGTATGTAGTTTTCCTAAGCAGTTCACTTGTTCGCTGGGTGGAAGAAAATCCTGAGTTTGTCAGAGGAATAGTAGTATTCCGTGCGTGAAAGTAGATACTTATTAAGTGTTTATAAAAAATATTAACTTTTAAATTTTAAAAGACCACAAGAACTATTTCAGCAATTTTAAGATGTTTGCTTTTTTATTTTGTACTTATTTATGTTCATACATACATATGTATTTGCTTTGGCTTGTCAGATACAGCTGACCAGTTTAATGAAGGGTTGTATTTACACAAGCACAATTTAGTAGTTTTTGTCAAGACTGCAATAAAAAATCAACCAAATCTTTAATTTGCCGATCTGTATGTATGTAAATGAAAAAAATTTCATGACGTAATCCCATGTGAACGCAAGCTGTCGGCATAGAGGAATCCAAATTGGAATCAAAATCGAGCGACTACATTTCGATCGCTTGCGGAACAGGCAGTCAAATTTAAAGTTTGTCTCCTAAACTGCAAATTGTGTGAATGTTTTAAGGCCTTCGATTGGTTCAGAGTTTCTGTAGTACCATCAGATTTATCCGCAGGTAAAAATAATTTTGGCTTCAGGTGCTTGCTGATCATTTTTTTTTTCTCTTAGATTTGACCACAAGACATGAAACTGCAGATGTGTTTATGTATTTAATTTGAAATAAACATAAAAAGCTGAATAGTTGCTAAAATGTATTTGTTGCAGATATGAATACAACATCTTCTGATGTTTTGATAATTTTCCAATTACTTTCGTTTGTTTTTGAGAAAAAATTACCCTCATCTTGCAGCTAAAAATTAAATTCCTCATTCAGCAAATGTTAATGCACAGAAGAGCAATTTGTAGGAAAAAATTAGGAAAAACGGGGTAGAAAAAGTAACGGAAGTTTGTTAAGAATGACCAAAAGGACAGGTATATGATACCATAAAGAGTGTCATGGACATGGAAAAATAGTCAAACTGACACGTTATTGCCACAAGGGCAACGCTGATTCTGGTTGCATCCTTTGAAGTTGTATTGAGAACACAATCTCTTAAAACAAAATCTATTTAAAAACATTTTGCTTGTGAGTTTAATACCAGTGCTTAAGTTCTACTCCCCAAACAGAGTTGAGCCATGTTTTCAAAAATATGAAAAGTGTACTGAGGTTGCGATCCCCGTTGTGCTCAATATCACTGTGTCTGAAAGTTGAGGAAGCACTTTCAAAAAGTCTGGCCTGTGATTGGTAAAAGAGAGCACATACGTTAGCAATATTTCTGCTCAGAAAAAATTAAGATACATTAAATTTAAAAATATTGCCGGTTGTTTTCTATTTTATTGATTCAAAAGTAAAGATAATACGTTCTGAAACACAATAAGTTCGACAGCTGTTGTAATTACATCAGTAAACAATAACTGAACAACAAAGTTACACCCTCAAATACGAAACTGACCAGTTGTTTTATTTCATTTTTTTTTTATTTATCTACTGTTAAGAATACAATTTGTGTACGGCCCAGCATATTCTATTGTCTGGTGCAGCGTGAAGTTGGTTTGTGTATGCATGTAATTTCAGTCATTTGCAGAGATATTTGCGTTCTTAGAATGAAGGCAATCGAGCACACATCCACAATTTACCTCAAATCTCTTTACCTTTATATTCCAAAGTATTTATGTATTCGGTCAACATTTAAATTGCAATGAAGTCCTCTATTGCCGCTAATTTGACTACATTCGAAAGAAGCGAAACTCAAAACTCTTACTAGTTCGTTATGAGTTACTTGCATGGTTGATTAACCTTTTGTCCACACCTATTTGTCTAATTGCATTACCAACTAATTAATGGACAAAGTAAAAAGCAGTGGAAGTGAGACAAAAAAAAGATGCAATGGACACACGTGAAGAATGATAATTAGGAACTATTTTATTAGGTCCACGATATTTTGCCATCAATGCGCATATTTAGGTAGTATATTGCTAAAAAAAAAAATACCCACATCGTAAATATTAATTTTTTTAGTGCCACAACTGTTTTTGGCACCGAAAATTCTTTTAGCTTGCTTCCGGGATAATTGAATTTTGGTTTGCGTATCGGGAACATTCTTTGATAATGGGCTTATGCTGAACCTCTTTTGACCTCTAGTTAGAAACAAAATCCCAAACTTTTAAATATATTGTAAAACTTTATCGCGTTTACTGTGAAAGGTTTTGGGATTTCAAGTCAGGCGAATAAACAAAGAAATACATATGTTGAAAAGAACGTGGCAGCCTTTGAGTCACACACACGAAGTGTCACTTAACATTTGATATTAGATTTCAAGTGAGGAAATATCCTTTTACCTTCGGTTGGCTAATCATTTTTGAGACAAAACTTCCAGATACTCTCGTGATTTGAAAATGTAGTTAGAGTCAGCAAAAGGGTTAGAGTTCATAACTGCATAGAGCGGTTATGTGTAATTGTAACTTCATAGATCATTTTTAACTTTCCTAAATTTTGTTTACAAACAGACATTTGTAAGGAAGAAAACCAATTAAAGCGCAACAATGAACAGTCTTTGAATCTATTCATCTTCCTTAAAATGAGTCTTAAACGCCAACTTGTCCAAGACCGAAAACTCAACTGTTGTTAAAAAGTCATCGCCAGACAACGCGATGACTTTCAGTATGTACTTACATATGTATGAGTTTCTAGCTGATTTGAATTTCCAATAGCCATAAATGGATGCATACACGGATGGCTGCCGGTTATATGTAACTATATACATAAATACATGCCAATGTGTGCGGCTGTATGTTCATACTGCTTTTCTTTAAATCATGCTTTGCTTAGTTTGGTTAATGCCTTTTTTGGGAAAATCACAGATGCAAAGTTTAGATAAGTGCGAAAAATTGTCAGCATACAAAACTTTATAAATCAAATGCGCTTTAAAAGGAGTTAATTAGCCAGACTATAACAACTTTGCTGCGAACGAAAAATCATCAAGTGTTTTCACACACATGAGACATGCAAAGCTGCAAAAACATTTACATACGAGTAAAAAGTAATCAAAACGTTGTTGCCATAAATTTGACAACAAAGATTTTGCATTGTTTAATAATGATTCCAATGGTCAATTCCAACTTTTGTTGAAAGTCCAAAAATTATGAAGTGCAGATTTGAGGTACGAAACACATTTTGCAACCCGTTTACCTTTAGCACTCTATTGCAACAACACAAAATTGTTGGAAAAAAATTATTTACTATTTTTACTGCTTTGTGTTTAAATAACATTTTCAATTAAAGTAAATATTTTTCATTTCGACACGACATTTTCACGACAACCGCACATCTCTAATGTCTACTACATGTGAAGGTGTTACTTGTGTGCATTTGTATTCGTAATAGTAAGGCGTTTACATCAACATTTCTTACGCTTTTGTGAACAAGAATCATACTATTCTGAGTTTTCTATAACAAATATTTTTAAGCATGAGTACACACATGCAAGAACACTTGATGAATCATATGACCGACACTGCTGATGGGTTCATATATCAGGGTTTCTATCATTTTCTTAGGGGCAAAATGAAAAAAAATCTGATGTAAACATTCGTGTACGTGTGACTTCTTTTTTAAGCCAGCGTTACCATCTCGGCAAAGTGATCATTCGAAATATGCTCTTCAAAATGCCCACAATATTACATGCAATGCTATTTTTTTCTTTATTATTAAATAAAAAGAAGAGTTTTTCGTAAAATTAAAAAAAAAAAACTATTTAAGAAGAACAGGATAAATTATTTTAGACATATTTAGATAACATTAAGAGAAAAACAGTAGTCAGTAGTAGTTTTAACAATAGAAAACTGAAGCATATGGCAAAAACTTCAGCCTATACTGAAAACTGAAGCATATGGCAAAAACTTCAGCCTATAAAAACATTAATGCATAAACGTAGTTCCAAATGAAATTACGAAAATTAATACGGGAAAATCAAAATACTAAAAAAATCAATGTAATGGCAATAAAATTGCTTTGCATGTGGTAGTAATTAAGTTGTTAATGGGTTAGTTTCCATCAGCTATTTCTTGCAGGGTAGTAATTGGATTCTTGAATACTCGCTTTTTACAGATATCGATTCTTGCGACAAGAAGGTTTGTCTCATTAAGTACTCAGTACTTACGACATTTGAAAAATACCAGACACCTCGCATACCCTTTTTTTACATTCGTTTCTCCGTGTATGCTTGTTAAGGCTGAGTGACTAAAAGCACGTCTTCTAACGTGCGTCTCTTCAAAATCGTTCGAATTTTGATGTTGGTTAGTGCAAACGTGTGACTGCAAACAAATATGCATGTTGTAAAGTGATGACACAGCCGAATGTTCGCTACGCAAAAATCAATTTTCTATAGATTTTCTGCGGGACAAAAGCCAACGACACGTTTTTAATAAACATCAGCAAGTTTTGTTTATATTGCAGTATTCGCCAGTTGCTCCCAACGTACGTTTTACAATTTGTCATTTTACTTGCAAACAGGTGCCAAAAATCACGGTCATGAGAATTTCGCTGCCAGTAGAGCTGCAAGTTTGAACAATTTGAGTGTGCGTGTATTGAGTTCTTCACACATGTATCACTAAATACACATACATATGTACAAAAAGGTATGGTCGAGTTCCTAAAAGCATGTTACTGTCTGTTCCTCAATGTCGCAAGAAAATGTAAGCGATCGAAATCTAGTCGCTCGATTTCGAATCAATTTGGATTCCTCTATATCGACAGCTTGCGTTCGCATGGGCTTACGTCATGGAAATTTTGGCATTTACTTCACAGAGATGCCAGATCGGTATGTTAAAGTTTTGGTTGATGTTTTATTGCAGTATTGACAAAAACTACTAAATTGTTCTCTCCTAAAACTGGTCAGCTGTATCTGACAAGCCAAAGCAAATACATACATAAACAACTACAAAATAAAAAAGCAAACATTTTTGTGGTGTTTTAAAATTTAAAAGTATTTTTTTGCATACACATTTAATGAGTACTTTGACGCACTGAACACTGTTATATCTCCGGCAAACTCAGGATTTTCTTCCATCCTGCGAACAAGTGAACTTTTTATGAAAAATACATACATACATACATACATACATACGATAATTGTTGAATATATTTACTAAATAAAATAGAAATTAAAAATATGTGGGGTTTCTAGTTTTATTTCACAGTTTTTTTTTTTAACAAAAAAACAAAAATTTTTTTTATAAAAACTCCCACCCGACAGCAAAACAGCAAGTGCTTGATTTTGACATTTGTGTTCGCAGTAGTGACGACATGATCGATATTGAGGAATCGGATTTTGTATGAAAACACTTACGTTTTTTCGACTTGTCGATCGAGTCACATTCGAATAGAAGAACGTCAAAGAGAAACCCAAAACAATTTTCTTTTGCTTAGAATGCGAACAATCGCACGACTTCGACATTGAGGAACAAGCAGTTACATACTGGCTACACGGGACAGAAGTTTGCAAATTTTTGTGTTTGCAATTGTCAAATTCTTTCGCTAACATAAAAAATTACTGTGTAGCCCGCATGTGTTTGGCTCGATACCGAGGAGGTACGTCGGTGATATGCATGGACAAAAATGCACTTTTTTCTGCTGAGCCTAATAATGAGTTAAGTGTCCTCCTGTGTGGATGATAGACATAGACAAGTAAGCAGACCTTAACATGGCATAGAGTTTAGCGAGCACCGAGCACACTTCCACATGTGCACACGTCTATGGGACTCCCAAACGAATTTATTTTGTTACAGGCACACGATCGAAGCAATTAGTGAATCCATTTGATGCTTCTGATATGTTTAACTGAATGCTCATTATGTATGATTTCGAACGGAAATGAAATACAAAACATCAATAAATATTTCAAACAATTAAAATTCCAAAGCTAATAAATATGCATTTATTTTGTTCAGGGTTATATTTGCTTTTATCGTACAAAAAGCTTAAAAAGGCTGGCGATAAGCCCTCGAGTATTTAACAAAAGTCAGATGCATACACATACATACATACATAAAAGATCACAAGCACATATCTACACACATGATGCAGGCACATTCGCTGAAAAGTACATACATATAAAAAAAGTATTGGGAAGTAACGTTTTTTTTCGTTGTGAACATGTGTTTCGTTTTAAATTTTATTCAGAAATGCTACATTCAAATAAAACACATGTTTTAATTTCAAATACGACTACGGGTTAATGATTCATCTATCAATAGAGTGTAACAAATACATATTGCTTTATATCAGTGAGGGGCAGATAGAGAGCCTTGTTACTACAGAGAATAAATAAGTACAACAAAAAAAACTTTAAAATATACATAACACTCCAGCTTCGATGCTTTTTGTCTTTGATTGTTTTATTTAGGGCTGCCTTTGTTATTTATTTATACAACATAGAAAAAAGCAAGGCAGCTTGATATGTATCAGGTAATCGCATAACTACAACAAACACAACAACAACAACAAACACTTCATGTATTTTGTTGGTAGAAAAACTATATTACTTACTGTCATCCGTTTGTTCGCGTGTGTGTGTGTGTGTTTGTGTTGTGTATTTTGACAGTTATACAAGCTAAAAGCAGTAGTCAGCTGGGCTTGTAAGGCTACCTGGTATCAAGCTGCCTTGGAAACAAGGAATACAATGGGCTCTCTTTGTGGGCAGTAGTAAATGAATGAAATTACCATTACACAAACACGTGTATGTGCCATATACATATGTACATACATAGTAATTTGTTCTCGTTTTTTATTTGTAAATCAATTCATATAATTTTTTTAAATCAAAAGTGTGTGGAATGTTTTTGGGGATCATGAAAACATTTTGGTAGGAAAATGTTTGCCTTTGCAGAAAACATTCTGGCTGTGAAATAGACAAGAACAGAAAATACCCGAAAAACTTTGCAACCTAGGTGAACCGGTGTTTGATAACGCCAAGGTCTTCCTATCGTTCCTCGGTCATTTGCGGACTTCAGACACCGTACTGGTAGAGATTCGTATACCAGCAAAACGAATATCTCGTGAAGTCTGGATCACTTTGGGAATATTGTTATTTAACTGTGTAGGTACTAATTAAACTATTATAGAAATTGTCAGCCAGGTGGGATCCAGGAACGAATGTGCGAAACTGTCACTCTTTTTGCTATGTTTGAAGTTGGCGGCCATCACGAGACAACACTTATTCAAAAAAAAAAAAAAAAAACATAAAATGTTAATTTTCACAATGTCAGATGAAGAAAAATTTAGAAATTTGTTAAAGTAAAACAGAGGTGTTTTTCACAAGAACAAGCAAACTACCTTTCCCCCAGACAGCTGTAATTCTGCTGCCGCCTTCATCTCATACAAGTACATATTTGGTTAAATATGAACAAATCGGATTTGACTTTTGAAGAATATGCATATGTTCTCTTCCCCGCATTATCCATCCCAAATACATAAATGGCCCAAGTGGAAGTTCGTGGCAGTTTTGTTGTTAACAAGAAGTGTCGCCCACAAATTTAATTAAATAATTTGTTCATTTACACTACAGTTTCTAATGTAAGGCCGTTTCCCCTAACGACAAGGACTTTGTCCTGAAATGACAGCAACACTATACAGGAGAAGATGCTAATTTTATCGGAAATTTCGCTCTGTAAACGTAATTCAAAATGTTGACAAAACTGTGAGCTCTTTCGTGAACAAAACATAATTTTCCAGTTTAGGACTAAAATAAACTCACTTGAAACACATAAAGTGAACAATCAAACTCGCAGTCCCGTTCGAATTTAATTATTATAATAGTACAGACAGTGCTGTAGATGCCGACAAATTTCATTGAAATGATACACATAAAAATAATGCCAGCGGTACTGTGTTTGGTGCGATTACGTTTGCCACCACATTGTCAAAGACATTGAGTACTATTTTTCAATAGCGATACAAAGCGTATGCTAATTGTGTAAAAGCTTAAGATTTTATATAGAGAAAAGTGAAGGAATGAGTGAGGAGACGCTCAAAAAACGAGTTGACAACGAAAATCTACTCAATGCGCGGTGCGCAGACGCAACTACATTATTCGCATTAATTTTAATTCTATAGTGAACTGTACGATAATAATTTTATTGGGCTTTCTAGTTCAATTTTTACTTCCTCAATATTGAGAAAGATTTTTTTGTGCAGTGATCAACATTTTTAAGGAAGACAAGAAAAGTAAATTTTAAGACTTACTGGCTGGAGTACATACCATGGCTGTTTCACGACCACCACGTCGCTTGTTTGTCTTATAATCGGATTGAAAAGGAAAGAACTTTAATAGAATTCACTTTTTCATAGTTCGATTTAGTATTGTTGTTGTCGTTGTAATTTTTTACTTTGTGATATAATGCTTAGTATGTAGTAGTATAACAAATACATAGATATTATTAATTTATCACAAAAGCATAACCAAACTTGTTTTCTGTTTAAGCCGGGCTTGTGAATTGAACAAATACTTGTCAGTTTATAGTCAACATCAACTTGTGAAAAGTGAAATACACTCAAGCTAAAACTAAAAAGCTTCATGCAGGTGCTGCCTCCACAATATTTCGCATAAATATTTGAAATATTTAAAATATTTATCAAACAAAACTGTAACAGCTACTTCCACAACACTTCAATGTATTAATAGAAAATAAAGAATCAAGCACCAGCAATCGAATGCAAACATTTTAAAAGAGACAACAGCCTTCAACAAAACCAGTTTTGCAAAGAGTTCTTGTGGTGTAGTCGCGTAAGAAGTATTTGCATACCCCGAGAGACACAGAACGCTGGCCGAAAAGGAAAGCGTCTCAACACGATGCCAGCAGATACAGAAAACTAAAAATATTTACTTGATATTATTTGATTCGTTTGATTTTTAATTTTTGCCATTTTAGAGCACAGCTTTAAAAATTGGGACTGATAAAAATGAACAAACTGGCACAACTGCTTCTCAAAAATAGAGAAAATTAGGTTTTCATTTGTTTTGGTGGCAAACGCAATTTAATTAATTCCTAGTATTCGAAATGTTTCTTTCATAATTAGTCTTTATTGCGTTTGTAGCGCTTAAGTAGATGTCACAAAGCTGTCCCCCCAGCTAAAAGTCCTTGATGCTGTCATTGTCTCGTCCTGTCTTGTTTAATATCAATCACAACAATAATATAAAAGAACTTGGGTCCAATAAACGTTATAAAAACGGCCAACACAAGTGTTCGTTTCGGTTTGGTTTCATTGAATTTTCATTAAATAAAAAACATTCTTATTGGAAGCTGAACAAAAAAACATGTAACTTTTACAACATTGCTTAAAAGCAATTATTAATTATTTATTGAAATTTATATCCTTTTAATTATTAAAAGAGCAAAGGGGTGTCTTTAATTACAAAATAAAGAAACATTGTATTCAGAAATTTAAAAACTGAATTTAGTGTCGAAAAATGCGGGTGTGTTTCCATCTCAAAGTCATTGTTAAGGGAACCGGTCGTTGGAAATCATTTTGGTGGGTGCTAAACCAAATGCAGTATGGTGCTGCTGGCAGCGACACACGCATTAAACAGCCAAAAAAACATTTTAAATTTTAAGTGTACTTTTTGTCCACAATGTGTTGTTAAAATGTTTGCTTATGAAATTGTTACTACTTGCTGACGAATAAACTCGTGTTTGTGTTGAAGAGGTCACGCATAATTTTTTTTATTGTTATTGTTGTTGTCGTTCAATATGTTAGTCAATAATTAAGCGCTCTCAGCGCTATAGAAATGAAACAAGCAATATTCTTTCACGTAAAGTTAAATTTATGTCTTTTGGGAGGGCGGCGCGACAAGGAAGACTATTGAGTTTGCGTGTGTGCCTTTAGATGTGTGGCTGAATGTGATTGAATTTATTGTTCTGCGTTCTTATTTTATTAAATTATTTACTTTTTTTATTTCATAACTGGTAACGTGATTGTCCCGAGTGATTAATGGTGTGCATTTTTCCTACTACAATCGAAATGGTTTAGAAATTCCATCATTAAATCCAATATATGTATATGTATATATATGTATATATGTATGTATATATGTATATATGTATATATGTATATATATATATATATATATATATATATATATATATATATATATATATATATATATATATATATATATATGTATATATGTATATATATATATGTATATATATATATATGTATATATATATATATATATATATATATATATATATATATATATATATATATATATATATACATATATACATATATATATATATATATATATATATATATATATATATATATATATATATATATATATATATATATATATATATGTATATATATATATATATATATATATATATATATATATATATATATATATATATATATATATATATATATATATATATATATATATATATATATATATATATATATATATATATATATATATATATATATATATATATATATATATATATATATATATATATATATATATATATATATATATATACATATCTTAAGCGAACTGCCAACTAATGCGCTTGTATATTTAAGAAATATATGTATATAATTTAGTTATTCGTATTAGGTATTTTCAAAGAGTCTGGATAGCTGCTGAAATAATAGCTAGCCCTAAGCCAAACAAAGACTGAGCCAAACCAACGTCTTGCCGGCCAATCAGTCTACTTCCACTTCTATCAAAGCTCTTTGAAAAACTCTTTTTTGAACGTATTGCGTCTATTGCCTTAGAAAGGCAAATTATTCCGGATCACCAATTTGGATTTAGACGAAAGCACTCCACTATTCAACAAATACATCGAGTAAAAAAAAAAATAGCGTTTGATATAGACAAAAAAAAACTTCTGTATTGCAACATATGTACCTCGATGTTACAAAGTCGTTTGACAGTGTTTGGCGTAAAGTCTTCTGCTACGTTCTAATTATACATACATTGTCCTGCACGAACAGAGTGCCACTTGTTCGAAAAAGTCGTCAGTAATTGATCACGATTGCCGTGGAAGTGTAGTCGAAGACATACGATAGATCGTCTACTTGCCGTTCGTTGACGACACGTGCAGGACATGGCCAACTGGGAATGTACGTATTTGTAGAACGCTTAGGTAGAGTGAAGATTTCAGTTTAGAGTGATTTCAAACTTAGTTTTTACCTGTATGTATTTTAGCTGTTTGTGTGTAGGAATGATGTGATACGATACTTCACTGTTTGTTCGCTTTTAAATTCATTTATTTATTTATTCACATTTAAATCACAACATGTGTGGCAGATATACGTACACACATGCATACATATGTATATACTCATATTCATTCCTTTCTTGAAAGCAAACAATACTTATGTACATATGTATGTATGTACATTTACACACAAGATAAATTTATTGATATGATATCTAGGCATTTCTTCGGTCGGTTGCTGTTCTTTTTTCTTCTGCATTTCATTTTTTAAGTGGTATTTAAATACACGTCCTAAGAATACATTATCGCAGTGGTATCTTTGTACAGCGTAGTAGAGAAAGATTGTTTATTTATATGAAATATTCATTCGAAAGGGTCACATTAATTCGTTTTATTTCTTTCTTCTTTTTTACCTGTCTTCGAAGTACAAAGACAACTATATCTATCGCCAGCAATATCGTTTATTGTCACTGCCTGCTTATAGTGTCGTTATACATTATTTATGCGGCCATACTCTTTGTGTGCATGTACACAAGTAAAGCTGGAGTTACATAACACGTTTTCTACGCGTCTACTCTTTTCATGCTTTTTACAGTTCGATTTAAAAAAGCGCGGCCAGCGTGTTTGTGCTGTCTAAGCCACAATTTTTATATGGAAAGGGGTGGTTGACGCGCTAGTTTAGGCTGGCCTGTCTTACGTGCTACGCTTTCTAAGTTTTTCAAACTCCAAGTTACAGGCAACGCGCACCACGCGCCAAATATTTTTACCAAACAACAAATTTTTTCCAAAAAGTGGAAAAGGGAAGTGAAATGAATACCGTCAAGGAATTAATGGGAAAATTTAAGATATTATCAGATGTGTAGTGATGATACTCGGTACGTAAAAGTAATCGATAAATGGAACACAAATTTTGTTGGTGAAAAAAGTATAGAGAAAAATGTGTTAAAACTTATTTTATTCCTGATAGTATTTGTAAGCTTTATCACAACACATTTTTTTGCTAGAAATATTTTTTGTGGATCTATGTATATACAACTATACTGATTATACTTTTGTGAGAGCCGCACGAAACACATGGAAAAATGCGACGCGTGCTGCTAACTTCACCTTATGCAAGGTACTTCAATACCAGGTAGCCGCGAAACTACAACAAACACAACACCAATAAGCATCTCATGTATTTTGTTGGTAGAAATAATTCGCGTTGTGGATTGTGACAGTTCTTCAGGCTAAAAGCAGTAGTCAGCTGGGCTTGTAACGCTACGTAAAATCATTAAAATAAAAACATTTGTATGTTTGAAAAGTGCATCCCAGAATTCCATATCTGCATTTCAATGTTGAGTAATTTCCTTTCAGGCATCAATTTTAATTCTTTTGTCATCTTAACTTACACTTTGTTTGGTGTAATAATTACACTTTGCGTAATTTCTGGATAAATAGCAACGCTTCACCATGGTTCAGATTGAGCATTTAACGCGAATAAATCTAAATTTCCTTCCTATTCGATTATTAGTTAACGACCCCCAGCTGCATTCTTCGAAACCTTTCATTTTTGAGCACGGCATCACCAATGTTGTGAAACTATTAACAAATATTTTATTCTTCACCATAAAGGCTCCAAATGTTCTAATCGCATAATTTTTCCACTTTACCTGCATTCTAGATACATGTTGCACACATCTATCTGGTAAAATTTCCTTTAAAAGTCAAAAAATATTGATACTAAAGAATGGCAAATGCGTGCAAAACATTTGTTTGTTCAGATCTTAATGTTTGAAAATATGTTTACCCCTTGCATTTATTAGATTTTTTTTTTTTTGGAAATTATGATTGAATTTGTTATTTGAGATAAGTTTACAAGAAAAATTAGAACCGAACTCGCCTCACCATTGAACCTTTGCTTAGTGTGCTAGGTGGTTGGTATGTGGCGCCGTCTTGTTGAAACCACTTGTCAGCCAAATCCACATTTTCCGTTTTAGGCACCAAAAAAAAAAAAACAAAAAATCAGCACAGTTGTGCTCGCCATTCACAGAAAAATACGATCCAATGCTCCCACATCAACGAGTACCTCTTTAGGAATGCACTTATACGTCTTGCAATGGTTCTCCTTATGCCAAATATTCAAACAGAAATCAGCTTACTCGCTCGTAGAACATGTGCACAAAGCACTTTCTTATCAAGATGATCAGTTTGATAATAAAGTTCAATGATCTGTGTAAACCGGTTCATGGTTGAATTCTACAATGACAAGGGAACCGTGTTCCCAAAAAGAAAGTTGCTAAGCAACCACCCTTCATGAAGGGAAGTAAAACCAGAAGATCATATTTGCTCAAATTTCATTGCATTACACCCCCTATTGACTTTCGCCAACAAAACCACTAGAGTTTTTAAGAAATTCCCTCGTTAATTAGTTATTCTTTAGTTATTATTCCAAAAAATGAAGAAAGTAGATGCGCCAGAATATTTCACTGAACGAACAATTGCAATACGTCGGAGAAGTACAACCATATCGGCTGAGGAATGCGTCAGATTTTAGACTGCAGAAAGCAAATACGAGTGCGATGCAGAAATCACTATTCTATAAACGATTACATTTGTATAATACCATGCCAAATCACTTATAGACTGAGAATAATAATGTTATTTTTAGAAAAAATCTTGTCAAATTTATTAGAAATACTAATTAAGAGCAGAGCTAATAACATGATATAAATAACTTTTTGTATTTATGAAGTATGTATATTACAAATACTACTTAATAAATTAATAAAAAATAATAAAATAATAATATAATAAATTCTTTTGTGAAGCATTTAGTTGCCATTGTGTCGGAAAGAAATTTCACATCATTCTCGTTTTCTCTCTACTTAAAGCCTTTAATTTTTACAAACCGATTTTAACCGCACATGAGCTGCCTTCGCCCGAAAACTTATTTAAAAAATTCTTAAGTAAATTTTCAATATTAAAATACTTAGGTATACATATATTTCATCCCATCAGTTCCAATTGTTGTGAAAAGACACATTTCTAGTGTCATGATAATTCAAGTAAATTTTTTTTGGACATCCTGCTGTGAGATCCGCCCGAAACCCTTCTTCCGAATAGCATAGCATAAAACCAGGTGAAATCAATATTTCATACTTAAGCTGTCATCGCTTTCCGGCAACCAATGAATGTCAGAAATTATAGCTTTTTAATAAAAACCTTTTTATTGCTCTCAAGTTTTAGGCAAACACTTACAAAGTTGTTTTATTCAAATTTTAAAATTGAATAAAATAATATATTTTGCTACAGGTCAATAAAGTCATAGTCTGCCATACATATAGTGCCCTTGTTTGGCTCAAGTGTTAGGAAAAGCAAGAAATGATAATTTAAATTTAATTACCTGAACACGAACGTGTTTTTAATACCAAATGCAAATGCCACTTTTGACCAAAATCAAACACATTTCTGTTTTGGTTACGAACTGCATGTTCTATTGCAGTCGCAATAAAACATTACGAATCAACGACCATTTGTGTCACCAAGAACACAAAGTGACATTCTTCATTCTTTCACCTTTTTTCTTTTCGTACAAAGGAATTTTAATGAAGTACTTTTAATGTGCTTCTAAACTCATCCAACCGAAAAAAGAGGCACAGAACACAATAACGAAGTTCGGCTCAGCTTGAAAGAGTTTTTCTCTTCTTCAGTTTGTTGCATTTTTTGTTTTTTGAGCGTAAAGTGTTCGTGTGTTTTTCTCAATTTTGGAATGCTATGACGATGATGAGAGGCAAGTTGCAAGAGATATTTCGTCAATGAAGTTTCTATGAGAACATTATCGGCATCCCAAAAAAAGTGTTGAAAATGATGAAATTCCCTGTCGGTTTCAGTGAAACTACAAGGAACAGCGGCACACGGCTTATTTCTAGAAACACTCAAGTCAAGTCAGCTTAATTCGTAAAAGAAAATCAAATACAGTGGAGTTCGGTTAAAAGAAAATGAATACTTGCAAAGTCTAGTACATACCGGGGAAATCCAAAAACACATGTACATATATTCCATGAAAGCTTTTCTTATGGATGTGTTGTTTACGAACAATTTATTGATTATATTGTACGTTTTACAACTTAAGCTCTAAACACATAGACGACAGCAGCATGTGTTTGAATGAAAACGATTATTTTGACGGCAGCAGAGCAGCACGACTGCACAACAGCATTTGCTGCTGCTGCCAACTTAGGCTATTTTCTATTTTGACGGGCAGCAAATAAGCAAATATAGTGTTGCCATTATATATATAAATTGGACAAATTAGAACAAAAACTTTTTTCCTAATATTAAACACAAAAGAACATTGCAAAAATACAATAAATAAATAAATGTATGTGTTTTTATAGTTTTCGCGTGATATTATTACATTTTTCATCAATATTTTCAATTTTATTCATTATGAAATAAGAAATACGGCATCCCTGAAATTAGCATTGCTACAATACACAGCTGTTCATTTTCAATATCAAAACAATTTTTTTCGTTTGAGCTAATTTTTTGTGATATTTTATTTAATTTTCATCCTGGTTGCTTTGAAAAAGTGTTCTTCATCTTTTTCCTTGAGCTGTTGTACACATGTTTTGTAAATGCCCTCCTCATCACGGGTTATATTTACTGGGCGAACCCACCATCTTCGGTTTCTTGTACTATTCGTCTTATGGGCTTTATACACTTCAGCTGTAGTCTGAGCTATTTTAACAATTGTTGTGATAAAATTCGCTAAATTTTCTTCGCTCATTTTTTATATTTTTAAACTTTGAATTTGTAATATTTATAAAAATTCGAAATTGATTTACACACCAGCTGATTATTATGTTGTTGCTGTCTTCAAAATAATTATGAAGCCGACTTCAGAGCAGCATTTGAAGTTGGCTGCGCTTGAAGTTGGCAGCATTTGCAGTCTGCTGTCATCTATGTGTTTAGAGCTTTACAATCCAACCTAAATATGAATATTTTTTTGCTGTCTAAATCACTCATTTCACATATGTATACCAGAGTGTGAGCTCTGGCTTCTCAGTTATGACATTTACAGTTTGATCACATTAGCAAAATGTACACATGTAGTAGGTAGATATGTATACAAAGTGTTTTTCAAAATGCCATTTCACAAAATACATATGTATGTATGCAAAACTGCTTCGACCAAACTTTAGCAAATGTCTTTACCAGTCTAATACCTTATTTGCTTCACGCATTGGCTAACCATATATGTATGTATAAAAAAAGTATTGTATTCTTCCCTAGACAGCTACATATTTTATTTATGTATGTATGTATGTATGTACCTATCTACTATGAGAGTACAGAATAATGCAATACTCCAAATTGCAGCCATCAGTTGTATTCACATGTATCGAACGGATACCAAATACCTACTCATAATCAAACTCTTGATTAATACATAAAGTGATTAATTCAGAAGAGTTGAAAGTCATAGGTACCCATATCCAAATAGTTTGGGCATGATAATCGACTTTGCAGAAAAATTTGTGATCATGCACAAATCAAGAAAACTGAGATTTTTACAGATCTCTGGTACGTAGGTACTTCTTCAGTATTAAAAAGTTGTTTTCAGTGCTTCTAAATTTAATTTTTAAGGATGAAAAATATACATATTTTGCTGACACAGAGAAATACATACATATTAATGAAATCCCAGTCTCAACTTATAATTTAATCTCTCTCTATTTTTTCGCCAGAAATTCTGCTCTTCAATTTTTAATTTCCCGCTTTCGATCATCAGAAAACGTTGTATGTACATACATACACACACATATGTATATACAAAAGTGGTATTCGTAATTCAAAATACCCTGCCGGCAACTCAGTTAACTAGTAATGAATTATAAGCTAACTTTTTTACAACTGGTGGTGGTTGACACTTAGATTATTTTCAATGGAGATGACTGACTATTTTAACATTACGATGTCCTAGGAGGTAGTCAATTGTCCGACGCTGCATTACTTTTTAACTAATTTCAAGTTAACTACTTCAAAGTCAGTACATACAGAAAAAAATGTACAAATCAAGGCTGATTTTACATTTTTCGGTGGTAATAGTTATTATATTTTATTAAATTAAATTTCATCACACTTTTTTTTTTTTTTTGTTAGCCTCTGGTGGGATTCGAACCACTAAGCCTCAAGACTGGTGAGCAGCCACCTTAACCCATTCAGCCATCGCTACATTTAAAACGAATGCGACAATAGGCAATTTAATTCAAGAGTTATTTACCGTGTTTGTGTGTATGTTAGTATTTGAATTTTGAGTGAACTCTGCACTACGTTTCGATTGTATTGTAGCTAATTTGAAGCTAGTCCATAAAAGTTAACGTGAAGTTAATTATTTTAGTAGTCGACTACCAATTTGCTGGCAGGGTATATACAGCACACATTCATACATACATACATACCTACATACATATGTCTGTATGAGTATGTTTCTTTGCGCGTTTCGTTGAACGTAAAATGAAACATTTTCGAGTTCAGAAATAAATACAGTCATAGATTATTGTGTATGTGTGCAAAAAATATGCAAAATAATCAAATTTAATACGAAAAAAAAAAATTCTGACATGAAGAGTCAAAATATTGCACGGCAGACTTATGAAAACAATAAAAAACAAAGTCATTGATAATCTGAGTCACAGAACAGATGAATTAGTGGAATGAATGAAAGTTTCAAAAAATTTGTCTAGACTTCTGCGGCTCTTGCAATTTATTAATTTTCTTGCTTAAATTTTAATAAAATCTCTTTAAATTGTGTTTTTCCTGACCCCGACGGCCAAACAAAATGCCACTGAACTTTATTTTAAAATGGAAAAAAAGACCAGTAAAAAAAGTGACGCAGCCATAAATTTCTACTTTTTCTAATATCCTGTTCATACATGCAGCAATATTCAAATTATAACAATTAAAGCCATTATTGAGACAAAATTTTCATATAAAAAATACAATTAGCTTATTGGCAATTAAGAGATAATTGCTTCAATAATGAGTAAAATTTATAATGCAACACTGTTAGATTTGTATTAACAGTACCAAATGAACAAGCTTTTACAATAACAGTACATATTGAACACTCCTTGTGAAAATTTTACTAATCAAATGTCAACAAAATAAACAAAAAACAAATTTTTTTTTTTTAATTTTTTATGATAAGGGGTGTTTTTTTTCGATGTATACAACTTTAAGTTGCAATAAAACAACGATGGATTATTTGATTGACATGAATTTTGCTTATCCGAAAGATAATCTTGTGGCATTACATTTTAAATATGTATGACTTCTGGCATATGACCGCCACGGCTGGCGCGGATGTAGTCCAAACTGGACTTCCAATTTTCGATGACTTTTTCCAACATTTCTGGCCGTATATCGGCAATAACACGGCGAATGTTGTCTTCCAAATGGTCAAGCGTTTGTGGCACAAGCATGTTGCGCAGTCTTGTTGAAATCACATCTCCTGGACATCATGGTTATTCAATTCAGGCATGAAAAAGTTAGTAATCATGGCTCTATATCGATCACCATAGACTGTAACTTTCTGGCCATCATCGTTTTTGAAGAAGTACGGACCAATGATTCCACCAGCCCATAAAGCTCACCAAACAGTCAGTTTTTGTGGACGTAACGGTGTTTCGACATGCACTTGAGGATTAGCTTCACTCCAAATGCGCCAGTTTTGTTTGTTGACGTTGCCATTCAACCAGAAGTATGCTTCATCGCTAAACAAAATTGTGCGCGATACGTATTCTGCACAGCACCATTATTTTCGAAATAAAATTGCACTATTTGCAAGCCCTGTTCACGCGTGAGTTTATTCATGATGTACATATTACCAAACCAAACTGAGAATAGATCACTTGACACCTGTTAAATCGGTCGCCATCTTGAACAGTAATGCCAACTTATAGTTCTATACATCGAAAAAACACCCTTTACAAAATAACCAAATGTAAACAATAACTTTTTCGCCTGCCAAATGCTAATTGTCGTAACAATATTAAGTATGTATGAACACCAAAACGATATTGCCAATTAACTGAATATTGTTTCAATTAAAAAGGCATATGTGAACAGCATATAAGTTGCTGATAATAATTTTATTGTCTTATCATGAAAAATACGTATCTACTACGTACACACGAACGTACGCACAAACGTGGATACACTCACACATTCAGATGTACATATGTAGAATGTGTTTTGCTGCCCTATTATCGCCCCTGTTAGCAGTTAGGTTTCGATACACTCATACATATGTATGTGTCCATACCAAGCTTGATGATATATGTATAACAATCTAGTGCGAAAAGGTAGTCAATAGAAATCGATAAGGTGATACATAGCCAGGAGAAAATTTGATTCTTTTATTTAATTTTTATTGAATTTCCTTTTGAAAACATTTATTTTATTTTCTTGTTGTAAAGGTCTGCCTCTTACTGGATTCGAACTGGAAAACCTGCCCACTGAGCTATCACAACAATTGAAACGAATGCAACAACAATCAATTTAAGGTATTTGAACTCTGCGTCAACTTTGCATTACTTCCCTGTCGGACATTGAGTGGTCGACTACTGAAATAATTAACTTTAAGTTAACTTTTATGCACTAGCTTCTAGTATAAGTCTACAACAGCATACATAACAGTCTCAATTTCTAAATAATTGATCTTCAAAAATATTTCCGAACAGTAGTACAACTGAATATTTCATTGTCTGTATGCATTCAAAAGTTGTTCAATCTTTTAAAATAAAGTCAAAGGTCCTTTCGTCACATATTTTTAATGTTAACCCAAAACCTTGTTTGTTTCTTCAGAGAATTCGAACGAGACACCCCAATTTTTTTTTTTTTTTTTTGAAAAAAAAAAGGAGACATGCAGAAGATTTTCGCTCAAATAAAAGCAATAATAAATGAATTGCTTAAAAGCGCTATTCCAAAAATGTACACCATATATTACAATATTTTTGCAAAATATTGTATAGTAGGTAAGTAAATTTTCCTAGATAAACAAACAGCGGTTCGATGACACCCCTCTGCACTCTGACACCAACATTTTTGAAGAATTTTCTTAATGGTACCGGCAAACACTGCAACCCATCAGCTTTAAAATATAATTACATAGTATAGGCATGTGGACTTTATATGTATATTTATACACATGTACTTTGTTTCGTACGTAAATATATATATACATACATCAAGTGAAATCATGCACACATAATATCAGAAAACAACTGAGCTTTCCTGGGCATATCAGGAAATTCGTTGACGCATAAATTCTACCTTAAATTGGTAGACCTTGTGCCTACTTATGTTTGGGAAACGAAAAGCACAAACAGCTAAGACGGGACTATTGTTATAGTCCCGATTTTACCTACTACATACCTACATGTTGTCATGATTTTGTTTTCTTCAATACTAAGTAAGCAGGTACTCATTGAGCGATATCTAAAGTGTTGAGCAGGTATGTATGTGCTCGTATTTACTCGTATCGCTTCATCCTCAACAAGGACTTAAATATCGTTTTCGGCTAAGAGTTGCTGGTAGGTATTGAGTAGAGCTTTTTTTCTTTATTGCAAAAGCTCAGTCAGTAATTCTTTCGCAAAGAGAATATGAATAAATAATATGCATACACATATTCGTATTAGCATAATGATAACGAAGCTTCAACTGTGAAGATGCTTATCTTTCTGTTAATACACATATACATACCTATGTACATACGACATACATCTACATACATACACTTTTCCTATCCCCTTCTGACTGTAGCATTGTTAATTTGCGACCACAGGGCTTCACGGCGAAGGCGGTTTATCGAATTCCGCTTAAAAAATAAACAACTTTATCTCTGGCTAAAACAAATAATCGTACAGCCATTGGAACAAGAGAAATAAAGTTTTCTGATAAAAATTACGTCATTGTCCAAATGAAGGGTTACCCATCGGTGATTTTTTAGTTCCAAGCATGCTTGTGTATGTGCATACATACATACATATGTATGTATGTAAATAGAATCGTAGGCATGTATGGAGATGTGCGCGTATCTATTATAAACTAATGTAATTACATATGGATGGATGGATGTATGTATGTATGTATGTTTGCTATCCCATGCCATGTATAGATTTAATGGTTCGTTTTTTCATTCATGTACTCAATATTCAACAGTGGAACATTATCTATTACAATTGCTCAGCATTTTCCATTAAAAATGTTTTAGCAATAAGCCATAAAATGAAAAAAAATAACCCAGAAAATTCTTCATGCTCGCACTACGCCCTGAAAACCAAATGTATGATGGAATTTTAAGTAAGTTTTGTGGAAAAGAAAGAAAATATGTATGTATGTATGTATTTGAATGTTTCGAGTTTGCCAATTCTGGAAGCGGTGTTTATGTACGTGTGCCTATTTGTTATTTTTAGCAATATTATATCATTCCTTTCTACAGATTACATACATATATATGTATGTATGTATGTACATGGGCACATGAGTGTTGTTTGGAACATACAAATCGATACATACATACATACCTACATACATATGTACATATGATTATTTAAGTAAATATTTACATGCGGACATGCACTTAATTTAAAATGCTTTGAGAACGTATTTTTTTTTTTGTAGGCGCCATGTTCAATTTCTATTACGCTTTTTTTTTTGCAAACTTAACAAATGCAATTTTTTTAACAATCTAGTTAAAAGCTTAAAGTGCTCCATTGTTAGAAAGGTATCGAGTAAAGTTTATTCGCATCATTTTATCCCCCCTTTCAAAGTGAAAGATGTGTTTAAGTCTGGTCTGTATTCCCTTTTTATCCGACCAATACTAATTACAACTGTTCAAGACATGGCTTACACTGCAGTTACACGATCAAGTTTTGCTATCAAGTTTTTTTCACGTACTGCTTGTCAAAATTCAGTAGCTTGTCAAAATTGATAGCTGTGACGTAGGCTGCACGCAATTTCATAACAATTCGTTTTCAAGATGCCGTCAAGAAGAAAATTAAAAATAGCTGCTTCATTCACAAGTACTATCAGAAATAAAGAAAATAAAAGAAGAAGAAAAAAACCAGAGGGCAGAAAGGAAATACTGGGTGAAGCCCTTATTAGTAAGAAGGTTGGTAAATATTTAAAAATTATAATGAATGTAGATATGCTGTATAAATCGCAGCACATCATTATAGGTATTTGTTGGTTTTGCACGTAAACATTTTTATTTCTATTTTTAAGCTTGAATCTGTTTAATTTTTATCCCTTTTAATTGCAACTTTCAAACAAAACAAAAAAATATTTACAGCCAGAACGAAAAAAAAAATTGTTGTCAGCTGTTTCCTTGATTGTGACTTGATGCTCTCTATGGAAAGTAAAAATTGTCATCCAAGTTTGCATCAATTTTCAAAATTGTGAGTGTATTAGTAAAAAAGTGTGAATGTATTAAAACTTGAAAGGCAAAACTTGATCGTGTAACCCCCAACCTTTCAACTGAAACTTTAAATAAATAAGCACGAGCGGCCATCTTATGTCGTCGGTTTGGAGTACAAATATGCTGAGTGAGACGAATTGTTCAATTGATATTCAATATACAATATCACAGTTTATTTATTTGTACGCTGTTTAACAATTTCAGAAGCAGAGGCTTTGCTGGCCGACGACACATTATACCACAATTTTTAATAACTATTTAAGTACTAAACATAAGCTTAATACTAACAGATTAAAAAAATAAAGCCATACTTCTTTAACTGATCTGCCATTGAGAGAAAAGAGATCTTACACACATACATATGTATGTACCTATGTATGTGGGAACACTTACAACTGCATTCCCGACTTTTATTTCTTTCTAGATCTTGTATCAAACATTACAATAAATCATTTTGCAACACTTAAAAAAAAAATTTAAAAAATAATTATAGAGCAACTACGAATTTAGGGAATTTGTTGAAAAAATACATGTATTGGCTGGAATATTTATTCACGGAAATAACTGAGGCATAGAAAAAACACGATACCAGAATTCTTACTAAACTCAATTTAAAAACAAATATTTGTTTTAATTACAAGCAGGTTGCTCTCTTGTATGACTCTTAGGGTGTAAGCTTTTGCTAATTTGGTAAATAAAATGAATCAGCTTGAAAAATGAAACCTGAAAGTCATTTTGCTTTGAGCTGATTTTATAAATGATTGCTGATATTGAAACCAAATGGAAATGATGGATAAACAAATGATGTCATGATGACAAGAGAACAACAGAGATTAGAAACTGAATCTAAGGTGAAATCGAAAAAGATTTCCACAGCGTGCACTAACAATAGAACAAAGGCGAATGAAAATTATTTACCATTTTGTGTTATTGGTCCAATTAAATTCTCCAACAGTATGAGTTGCGACGGAGTAACCAAAATACGAGGAAGGATTTGCATTGATCTTCACAATGGGCAGACGATTTTCCAAATTGAACGGGGACGTCAGATGGATGCAAACGAAAAGTAAAATACCGTGAGGAAGAACTCGTGATGCAGTTGATGGCAGTGACATTTTTATTTTATTTATTTTTTTCGTATACATACATACGAGTGTATAATTTTTAAATTTTGAACGCACCACTTTTACTGGTACTTCATAACTATTTTTTTTTTTTCTTTTTTAAAATGAGGCGCTAAAATTATTTTAACACTCTTGTCGCCTCTTTTCCATCATTTTTACTTTTATTTTTGCTTTTGTTTTTGTTTTGATTTGCTTTGGGAGCTCACTTTATTCAAGACCGATCCTTCTTATGTTCGGTCGGCCAGCCCGCACTGAAGGACTGGGACAGATTGGTACGTGAAGATTTTTTTTATGATTTGCAAGGAAAACCGGTCAGTGGTCACGTTGAAGATATTTAAATTAAATTTTTTTTTATTTTCTTCTTTTCTGTTTTATAATTGTTTTGTTCATTTTGTTTCAGTTTTTTTTTCTCTAAACGCTGGCTGTTCTCTCACTCTCGTGTTTACCAAAACGTGCTTATTTCATTTGTGTAAAGAAAACCCAAAACTTATTTGTAGATTTGTTGATGTTGTTGCTGTTGTAGTTTTGGCTTTTTATAATTATTAATTGTTAGTATGTACACAAGTTTACAAATACATATACATACATACATACATATGTATATTTTCAAATTACTCTTTTTTTCCACTTTGTATATTTGTTGTATCGTTGGCTGGGTTGATGTTGTTTCTGCTGTTTTTGTTTTTGTTTTATTTTTTTTTATTTAATAATGGAAAAACACCAAGTTGTAGTTAAGAGATGAACAAACAGAAGACGCTAAGGCGAAGAGTTTACAAAAAAGTAGTTGGTAGGTAGTTGCTTTTATCGTTATTGTATCTGTTTGGCAATGACATACACGTTAAGTCTTTCGTGATATTTTGCATTTATGTACTTGGGAACGTAAGACGAATGAGATGGTCTCAGAAGATGATGGGCAAACCAGCCCGCGCTGCTTTCAAGACTTTGTATTGTTCGCTTCGTTGCAGTTTCCTACAGTTGCATATGTATAGATACTACATACACACATACATACATACATATATGTACATATATGTATCTTACTTGAGTTGCATACTATTTTCTCTTACTTTTGGGATTTCTTGGTTAAGCCGTGGCCAGCACTTAACTTTAATTTTTACGTTACATTTAACACTTCACAACAGGTATGCATGTACTTACGAACACACCAACTAGTTTACTTAAACAAATACACATGCACATCGCCACACAACATCAAAAGTAGTGGAAGTGCACTGCATTCCATAAACATGTACCTAATTCATATACACAAGTGGGTATTTTGCTGTCGCACTTGTGTATCTTGTAACTCGTGGATAGACAAAAAAAAAAAAAAAAAACTGAAATAAAATGAGAACAAATGCATTTAAGAATGTTTGATTCAATCGTATTTATAAACAACTCAAATTTCCGATCAACTGCAGCTTACAGGAACGTAAGTACATACATACATATGTACATACATACATATATACATACATATGTGTACAACATTAATAGTCGTATGGATATACATATGTAGATAAGCGCTGCATTCGTTAACTTCACGTGGTAAATACATATGTTTGTATATAATTGAACACAAAAAGAACAACAACAACAACAACCAGGAACATTCTTTATTGAACTTTTTTTTATTACAATTTTCCTCAATCTCTTCATGAACAAATACCAATTACTCGGTTATTGCGTTATACATATGTATGTAGGTATGTACATACATATATATGTACATGCACATATACATATGTACATATCCAACTCTGTGTGCATATTTGCATACATATGTACGCACATATGTATGTGAACTGGGGAGCTCAAGTAATATTTCGTTATCTTATTTGAATATGTTTAATTTTTGAAGGCGACATGGCACATATTTTTTTGGTACTTGGTTTAGACACTGCTAGTTAAGATTTTACGAATGGTCGCACTTAATAAGAAAATTATTTCTCTTATGGAAATTAATTACAAATCATTTTTTTTACTTAATTCTTACTAAAATTTTTAACTCTGCGTACGCGGAACCACACGTCACTTTCAAATGCTCAAATCGAACTAACTTTTTCCTGTTAATTTTACTTTAACCAACAAGCATTGCAACAAGTCTGTACAAGATACTTTTGGTGTGTCGAGCCAGGTTGGAAAGCACAAAAATGTGCAAACAACATGTTTGAAACTTATGAGAAATAAACAGTGACTTCTCAACTGTATGGAGAGGAGAGGGAACCCGGGCAGATTTACTAGATACAAGCAGTAGAAAACAACACGAGCTAATGAATTCGAAGAGGCAGATGTAGAAGAAGAAATAATTGTCATAAGAAACTACATTCATCAAACAAGAGGTTGAAGCCAATTGAACGAAACTTACTTTTCTTTTTCCTTTAATAAAAACTGGAAAGTAACTTGTGCTTCTCTTAGGCCAGGATCACACGATTGCCGCAAATACACCAAATTTTCTCAATTTTGATTGTATGCTTGGTATTGGTACACAATAATGGAATTGTGACTATCAAATTCTCTGCAGTCACGCGACTGCAGCAGCTCAGGGTTCATATGATTGTGCTTTTTTAAATCTTATTTATTGCTAGAGTAATTCTGCCCGCGTTGCTTCACAGTACAATACTTTTCTTAAATTTAATTATGTTTCGAGCGTTTTTCTTTCATATCGTTCTTCTTCAACTACCAATAAATGCAACAAAGAAATGAATGGGCGAAATCGGCCCATCCATTTCCACGTGATGCTACGGCCAAGGGAAATAGGGACTCATTTTTGGGGCTTCGTACTCATCTGAGTGAAACGGAATCCTATTACCGAGACTTCTACGTCCGTCTGTCCGTCCGTCCGTCCGTCACAGCGTCCATTCTCCGAAACGGTAAGACTACAACAACAAATACTAATAACAACAACAAGTCGAAAACTACTAGGTGTCCCCATACAATATAAAGTAACAATTAAACGTAACTCTCAAGCTGTAAGAGACAGAGAGATGAAATTTATACAATAGATATACATACATACATACATATGTATGTATTCACATATGCCGTTCCATACGTACAAGTTGTACGCCGGCCGATTTTAATCATTTGCGGTTTTTTTTGTTTGAAACTTTAGTTGTTATAAATGTATGAAAATTCATCAGAATAACTTTATTTTTAGATTTTTTATGCTGTTTTAAAGAACAAAAAAATTTTGAACTTTTGCAAAAAATTTAATTTTTTTCATCGAAAAAATTTTCGTTTTCTAATTGATCGAAATGGTTTTTAAAGTTCTTGAAAGATAATTTTGTTGCCGAATTTCGGTTTTTTTCAATGGCTTTCAGTTATAAATAACGGTATATCTGAAAAACAAGAGCTAACATAAAAAAAAAAGAAATGCGGTCGGGGGACCCCCGTTAAGAACGAAGTTCCTTACGTTTTTTCTTCATCTTCGAATGTAATGCAAGGTGAAATCTGTGGGTTTTATTTTGTGTTGTTTTTGAAATTTTATATGCTTTTTAAAATTTTTGGAACGTTTTATTTTTTGTCCGTGTTCACAACTAATTAATATGTTTGGTAGGTGTCTCAGCTGACAGCAGCGGAGACACCTACATAATTGTTTGTCGACAGATACACCAATACATATAAACAGCTCACATGCTTTCGTGACGATTTCTACTAATTTGCACTACCAACAAGCCGCGTTAAGGAACTTCGTTCCAAAAACGGCTAGCACCACTGAATTTAGCCCATCCGAATTATGTTTAGTCACTGGGTGCTCCGCCTGTCGGAAAAAAAAAGTTTCAAATTCAAGCATAGTGTTATTTTTAAATTATAATTTTAATAAACCAAACAGTATACACATACATATATTCCCAGTATATATGTATATTCCCAGAAATAAATGAGCATAAAGTATGTGTGAATATTGATTGTAGAAAATGGAAATATTGGAGCGTATTGACCACTTACATTGCCGCAAAAGAACGCAATAAAATTGAAAAATTTACCGCATCAGTGTTGTATTCGGTTGGTCGAAATGAGTACAATTAATTCTGCAATCACAATAATGACGATACCATTTTTCTGTGTATTTTGGAGTTATGGTGTCACAAAATAAGTGGTTTTATTGGCAAATAACCCAACATCACCGATAGTTTGACAAGCAATTCGCTTAGATATTAGACAATAAGCTTTAGAAAAAATACTAAAAAAACTCCATCACGTCACGTTCTTTATATGAGCCTGCCTAATATCTTCCCTAGGCATACAAATATAATTCACCATGAATCGAATCGTCGAGTAAAACACCATCAGGTAGATAACAAAATTTCCTTTAAACCATCAGTATATGGTAAGCTGAAAAACCTACAATTTATTAATTATTTGTAAAATAAAACTAAAAAATGGTTCGAACTACTTATATATAGATCTGAAAAAGGAATGAAGTTTTATTTAATGTATCAAGGGGAGGCAACACAAAAGAATATACATAAGTATGTATTTCTGAAAAATAAGTTTTTTTTTGTAGACATGTAAAATTGAAATCTACAATATATTGATTGAGCTTTTGATCATTGACTTTAAAAACAAATGTTTTACGAACCAAATATGAAAATCGGTTCATTCAGACTTTATTAGTAATTCAGCCGAACTTTGGTGCCTCTCTAGTATATGTGTGTGATCAAACTTGAAAAAGCAGCAGTGTTCGCATAAAAAGATGTTATTACAATTTTACAAAGGAACAGCAAATTGTACAGAACTACCAAAAAATCTGCCGCATTCACACCCTTTTAAGGCCGTGCTGCACTATTCTACACATTCGCGCGATTCATTCGCTGGGAACTGTTATATAAATCTGATACAATCCTGTCCTATTAGCCTTTTTTTACTCTGACGGTCTTTAGTATATTTGGTATATATAAATTAGGGCGGGTCGTTTTAGCTATCGACATTCCGCCGTCGATTTTTCGATAGCTTTTGGCATAAGGAAAAACAAAATACCTATTTTGAGGCGGAAAAGTTTCTTCTTTCACACTAATCAGTGCCAGGCTGAACAAAGAGGAGTCAAATGTATAATGTTCCTCTCCAATAAGTTTTTGCCATCATATATATTAATTGTTTTCATTATTTAGAAAGAATTTTTTTAATTAAAAACGATTTCAAATTAAACATTTTGTGCCGTGCTTAAAGATCTGCTTTGCAATGTTTTTGATTTTCGGTGCGGATGCTGTATATATGTACATAAATATTGACTGCATCATTTCGATGCTGATGGGTTCGTTTGACGCAAACTCATTAAGATAAACAGAGACGAATAAAAATAATAAAAGAACTGCAATTTAAAGCGCGGGCGCAGTTGTTCAAACAACAATAACAGTCGACAATCCACCAACGGTCGCAGACGAAGTCGCACATTTTTGTTTACATGCAGCACATACATATGTACATATGTATATACATTACAGGGATGCCAACAACGGTTCGTAGAATTATACGACAGTTGGCTCAAAATTATATGAAAACGAATGAAAGAGTACAAAAATTCGTTTAGGAGAAAGTTTTTGTTCTTTATTACAGTGCTGTCAACTGTAAAAAACTAAAATGGGTGCAAAACGAATATTCTTCAACAGTTTTTTAAAGTTCATTTCGTGCAAAAAGTAAAATATTTTTATATTAAAACAATAACAAAAACGGTTCAAGATTCGAAAGCACATAAAACTTACAAACGACGATAAACATAAATAATAAAAATATTGCCATATTACCAAGAAAGCAAGTATAAAATGTTTGGCAATTTTAAATCGTATTCGGGTCTTCTTCGATACTTACTCACTTATGGTCTCGCTTTTGTCGACAATGAGGCTTTGGCGTGAGAAATCGATCCCCTGCGGTGATCTCGTGTATGACTATTATGACTCACTTTCGATCAATTCTCAATTAGCTGGGAGTCATTTATGAATATTTTTCGGTTATTTATGATATTATTCGTATTATCTCGCAAAAATGAGAACTTGTAAAAACACTCATATTACAAACATCTGCGCGACATCTTTTTATTTAAATTAGTCGTTTTTTAAACACCTTTATGAGTGTTTTACAATATCTTTTTGATTATTCAACTGATTAATCAGTGTTTGGTCACATAAGAGGGTCTTAAAAGACTCTTAATACTGATACTGTTATTAAGAATCTTCCATTGCTGGCTGGGAAATATATAAATATTAAACTTATTAATCACCTGTCCACTAATGCATCTAATTCCTATCGAAATAAAAAAAAAAAAACATTCGAAACAAGCCAATTGAAAATCGTAACCGACAGCAAGAACATCGCTTTGTACCTGGTGAATAAGCGCGGCAGTTATTTCGCAATTCTTATTCTATTTATTCCATTTATCCAATTAACCGAGTCTATTGTTCTCCTACGTGCTCAAATTGCTTGTCTTTCTCACCAAGAGAGTGCAGGAAATTGGCCTTTCAACTTGCTTCCGATCAGTTCGTTAGAGTTTATTCGAAGCAGAATTTCAAAAGCTCATATAAAATTGTGATTAAAAATATTGGCTTTTTGTCAGTATTGAGTGCAATATACATATGTATATGTATGTATGCGTTAGCGTGAAGAAAACTTAACAAAATAAACAAGACTTCCCACAACACACATTCTGAACAGAAATGGCATCTTAACTCTTGATGCTTGCAACATGTTCATCAACATTATTATCATCACTAACGAAGTCAAGCTAAAATGTTGTTTTACGTTTTTGAAGTTTATATTCAAATGAAACTTAAGTGGGATGTCTTGAAGTCTTCTTACTCGATAAAGAAACAAGCTGATGCACTTAAGCTGTTTATCCATCCACATTTATTCTAACCTAAAATATGATTAAAACTTAACTTATAATACACATGTTTGCACACACTTGTAATGCTGCACTCAACTTCAAGTTTTAGACTTAAATTTTATTAACTTGGTTTTTTCAGCAGCAATTTTGCGAAAGAATTTTTGCTGTTATCACGTTCAACAGCAACGCAAAAGGAAAATATAAAACGACACTAGAAGCGCAGAAATTTGCATGTGAATGAAAATTGAGGACGAACAAAAGAATCACATTAATATAAATATGTAAATGTTTGTAGGTAAAATATACTATTCAAGGCCATCCATCCACTTGCCCCATAAATTTCTCGCCAATACATTTCCACCCGTGTTATTGACGATATATACTTTGCATATCTTTTTAGCTAGAAGGCTGCTGAAGCAGAGGCAGCTTCACTGACACTACAGCCATAGTTTATTTTGCTAACAGCACTGTATCGGTTATAAAACTAGACACCCTGAAAGTTTTTTAACTGCATAATCAAATGCAATGATCCGTTTTTAACTCAGGGTAGAAACACTTTTTTGCTTAAGACCGTGACATTAAAATAGTAACCGTCAAATTCATAAAATTTCTCTATTCAATTGATTATCAACCATAGAAGCCTAAATTGTGTTTAATACAAATTTGTATTCATAAACGTACAATAGTAAATTAATAAAATATGCAGTGATTATTTTATATTTCGGTAGTGCGCATTTTTCAACGTTTTTATGTAAAAAGAGCGAATATTCATTCGTGTAGTCATGAAAATGAAAACTTTTCTTTAAGTGTGATCAATTCGAAAAATAATTAATATTATTGGCAATAAAAAGGAATGTTTTTATTTCATTTAGAAACAAAACTAATTGCTTGTTCTGAAACGAGCAAAAAATTAATCTAACAACGATTGTATTTTAATCATCTGGGTTGGCTGCGACATTATATTGTTGTATATTTTTTTTCGAAATATTTTCACACACTATTCTTCAGTCTTACACTGCTTTACAAAGCTTAACAACTTTTCTCATCTATGAGAAATAATTTTAATATGCAAAACTAGTGAAGGAATCAGGCTTCAATTTGATAAATAGCATTCACTCCTAGATCTCAAATTTATAGACGGCTTCGAGTTGGAAACGTTTGCTTCAAATATAATCAAATTTAACGGGCTCAAGTTCTCTCTATATTATTTTTGTGATTGACACTAATTAAATAGGACAAAGAATAATTAAAAATTTAAACGGAAAATATACAACTACTTGGGTGGCTGCTTGGTACAAGTGTCGCTTTACAAACATGAGCCCCTCAGTTCAAGCACGGGTGCTGATGAGAAGTGTTGCGGCTTCGGAACAACCAGTTGTCCAACCTGCTAAATGTCTTTGATATTTTTTTTGTCTTATTTAATTAGTATCAATTACCAAAGTAATATATATGTATTACGGCAAGCGTAGTACAAAAAAATTATATAACAAAAAGTTATAAGGTTATAAACATTAATTCGTTTGTTTCAAGTATTTCAATTTATTAAAAGCTAAAACAAAGGTTTGTCGTTGATAAGCGCTCTGTGAAATCTTCGCTGTTTTGTGTTTGCACGTGCATAAATTAGACCGTAAATATTTAATGAATAATCAAATCTCAGTAGAGGGGTTTTGTGCTCCTTTGGAGAGGCTGTGGATCCGTAATAGGTGAATGCATCTTTGTTTACTGGCTTATTTATAACACATGGTTCATGCTTATTGAACGCTTAATGGCCAAAGATTGTATAGACATTTACAATGATAGTAAACATTTTTCTTTCTTTTAGTAACGAAAGGAAAAGCTTTCCCAGAAAGAAGGGATAACAACGCAATTGTACGTATAGACGGACTAAAAACGACACCAAATAAAAGTATATCTCTCAAAAATGACCGTACAAATAGTAAAATTAGTTTCCCACCTTTTGGCCGCCGAAATTATCGTATTATTTTACGATAATTACCGAACGTTTAACATCACTGCGTGTGAGCGCCAACAACACTCACGATCACATCTCTAGTAGATATTAACATAAAGCGATATGACACTTTTAGTAGACGGGCGCAATTGGACACCACTCAAATATTGTATGTAGAAGAGAGCAAGAAAAAAAAAAACACTTTTCAAATGCATGTTTATAAACACATGAACACGTTAAGCCAGAAATTATCTCCGACGTATTGCAACACCATCTGTTTTTCGATCATGCCTCATTAGTTCACCTAAAACGTGCATACATACATATTTGCACTCTTTTATGCCAACATTCATGTAAATTGAGGTACAACAAATGTGCTCGTTTACAGTGGTCGTCCAATAGTACGAATTATTTTAATTGGTCATCTGTTTGCTTAGCTTCTACATTTGAGTCCTCAATATTCCAGTCGTGAAGATCATCACAGTTATAGCTAGAATGTGAAAAATCTTCGTTATGCAAATTCAAGCAATGATTAATTGCGCGCAGTTCTTAGCCATCCCCAAAAAGGTTATTCTGCCTAAAGTCTTGTTATCACTATTTAAAAAAAATTTGCTAAAGCATATTCTTTTAAAAATACCATTATTCGTAATATCGAGTAATAAAAAAATGTTGTACTCGCACTACAGAGCTGCCAATGCAAAAAATTGCTCTTAGAAATTCGTGGAAGAGAGAGAGAGAGAGTGCGCATTATTGGGCATCCACTGTTCTTACGTAGATAAATTGAAAGCAGATGCATAAATAAATGAATTCGCTTTTTAGAAAGTACTCGCGCATGCGTCAGCTTTCGACTAAAATCTCTTAGGCTCAAAACAACAACCAAGACTTTTAGTTTTGAAGCCAAAACAAACAAGAGACGCAGGCATTGTGGAGGAGTTTGAGAAAAAAAATGTATCTCTGCATTTTTTTCCGAAAATGATAGTGGTGCAGCTCATACATATTGTTGCAACTTTAAGCAACAATGTTTTCGTAACTAATAAGTTGACTTCAGTTTTATAATTAAACCGGTCATTCACTCTTCCGCCTAAACATAAATATATTTATTGCGAATACAACGACAGCGCAATTCCGAACAGGTGCTGAGCGCTGCTAATACTGAAATACCGACGACGAGAGACATTAACAGAACGGGCATGGAAAGTTCTCTGTCGTTTGGGCTAGAAATTTCCGGAAGCTTCAGGTACGGTCACGTTCGGATACAAGTAATACAACGGACTATAAATTAAAATTGCTTAAAGCATAATTTCTCGATGTCTATAGTTATGGGCCATTTGCTCTTTCTTAAAAAAATTTAAATTGTCGCTGTCTGACACTTACCAGCAATTTTACGCTTTTTAAAGCTATTTCGCTGTATGAAGCGGACTTGGAATATGATGAACAAGCTTTAGTTCTATTGATTTGCCGGAGAGAAGAATCTATAAGTTACATGCGGTGTATGGATTTGAGCCGATGTTTTAGTAAACAGCATTATTACTACGTTAAGGGTATTTGGTCTGTATCGGTTTGCGGACATTTGTAACAAGACTCTACTTTACTTTACTTTACTTTAATCGCATGAAGTCAGTCTTTCATACGAGCGGGCTTTCGTGTCAAAGCTGGAAAATGAGTTTTCATGAAAAAACAATTACAAATAAGCCACAAACACATAACTGACGTTAATGAAGCAGCGTTTTCTATCAGCAGTCTAAACAGTATGTATAACAACATTTTAGTTGTGTGGCTTTTTTTTTTTTTTTTTTTGTAAAATTAAAAAAAACTTGATATTAAAGCAACCTTAAAGGCGCCACTAGGGCGTAATAACAACAAACACAAACAAGCCTGGTTTTTCAAAATATTGCTTCAATTAACCCTGTTTTTAGTTCAAGTTTTAGCAATAGCAGTAGAGAAAGTTTGAGTATCATCATTACAAATACAAATGTAATTGCAAGTAGTAGCGAAACGATTTAAAATCATACTTCATTCAATTCAGTTCAGTATTTGTGCTTGAACTTTTTTATTTTTCTGCCGCAAAATAAAATGTTTTTTTAAACAAACTTTTCTTTCGCTGCATTATAAAAAATAAATATTTAAAACCAACTAAATTTAAGAGTCTGATAGTTTCTGTGGCTGGGATGGCGAAATGTAGAGCTAAAAAAATGCAAGTTCTGGTTTCGGTAGCTTGTGCTTAATGTGAAGGCCATCTTATTTTACAATAGGATATTTTACATTCCTAATAGTGATTGTGGAACAGCACTCCAGCCTTTGATGAAAGACCATAACAACGAGAAAAATCTTCAATGCCTAATGCCCGTCTGTAGCCAAATTAATCTCGATAGTGGTGAGACAAGAATCCTTCTGACAAAGCTTAAGCTGTGACAGCATTTTCGGGATCTTTTCGGACCAATCAATAGATGACCGTTATTCAAGTTGTATGGTTTTTGGTGGTGTTTTCCTACATTTGCACAGATGTCGCATTATAGAAGTACTAATCAATCACTTGAATTGGGTTAGAACTTGACACACCACTAGCTAAAATTTGTTACAATATAAATTCGCTTGTCAGTCAGCCTTACAGATCACGACCTTAGGACAAGATGGTTCTAACCTATATTATTATTTATTTAATTTGTTAATATATTGCTTTGCACAAAAGTTACTACGCTCTTTCGATTGGTAATCTCAGTTTCCTTGTATCTCCTACACTTTCTGAGATATCCAGTAAACACGGTTCTAACTACGAGATTTTGGCTTGAGATTCTGTTGACGACGTTCTAACAGACTTATGGAACTTTGTTGCGTTGCAGATAGAAGACTTTTCAGTCTGACCCGCATGGTCACTGAAAATTTTACACTGCACAAATAGAAGCAGCTGTAGTGTAATTGATAGTTATACATGACACGTGCACACAGTATTATAAGTAAAGTTATGTGAAAAAAAAATTTCATGATACTCCATCCATCTTCAAGGAAGTAACATTACCAAATTGATAACATGGAGCAATCCCCGCATTCTCCAAAAAAAGGGTACTTTATGAAAAATCATCAGTTGACAGTAGGGACAGTACCAGTGGGTGAATACTTCTGAACCACTTCTTATTACACAGATGCAACCATCTGATTTTAAGGAGTTTGGAATGTATTCAAAAATTTGGATGCAAAAGAGTACTGGGGCCGGATTCTGGCATTCGTGATCGAATATACTCGATAATAAAAACAATGTAGAGCAAAAACAAAATGAGCAACAAACACACAGCATTCTATAACGAAATCGTTCAATCACGAGTGCCAGAATTTGGCCCCTGTTTTCAGTTCAGCTATTCGAACTTATGAAAACAGTCTACCATAGTCGTTAGACTATGGCCAATTCTGCTGTAAGGCGAACAGTAACATGATTAGAAGAAGTAAGGCGGGGTAAATGCAGGTGCATTTACTCCGATACTTTTCTCTAGACACCAAGTACTTTTAGCATCGATACGGCAGTAGAAGTATAGAGGTTGTTTGTGGTTTATAAAATCATTGCCTCTTACTTTCCAAAACATGAGCACATGGTCTATCAACATGAGGTGTAATATATGAACTACTTTTGTGTTATTAGTACTTATATACATTTTGTATAGAGCGTTTGTATAAAGTATATGTATATATTTTGTATAAGGCGTATTCTAAGATTAAAGGTAAGCTTGGTAAGCGAGGTTGTAATAGCTACATATGTGAACCACCCAGTTGCTTGAAGGGAACACAAAACTCGCTTGTGTTAAACAGAATTATAAAATTTGTATTATTTTTTTTTAGAGGAAATTAAGCACTGCTTTACGGATTACAACTAAGTTTCCAATTAACTCCAAGACAGTGATCTTATCAAGAATGCATTTGTAAGCACTTAAACTTACTTCACATTGCAAAACCGTCTGTTGTATTTATATTTAAGTGGATGTCAATAAACACCTACTATCCGCCTAATTATACCCTCATACTTGCAACAAAACTAAATGTGAAGGGGGGTTTTTTTTCTCCGTTTGACACATTGTTGCTTAATGCACCACTACACAGACACATCATTTGTAGTGGGAAAATTTATTATGTCTTTCCCCTGTTTAGTGAGAAATCAGAAAATTTAAGGCAAGAACGTGCCAAAGTAGTAGTCATGCTGAACGAATAATAAATAACAATGTTTTCACAGACCATGAAAATAAGTCCAAGCGGGCAACGCAGAGGCGTTTGCAAGTATGTCAAATGTAAAATATGTACATATGTATGTACATGCATTTAGAAGTGCACAAAAGGATGCGACAGAGTTTCGAGATGATTATAATCGAAGAGAGTACTAACACATAAAATTGGTGAATTGAAAGCTTGAACTAGTCTCTTATTTAGTTGTACATCTTACGACTTCTTAGTTAATAATCATTGAATTGTTGTTTTCTTCGCCTGCTCTTGTTGTCAAAGTGAGTTCAAAGGTGCTCTGCACACAAAAAGCTGAATGACTGCAGGTGTGAAATAATTTTGTTGCTTGCTTTGTTCTATATAATCATTGCCTATATAATCTACTAAGGGTGTGGGTTTCTAACTGTAGTCAAAGTTTTTACTTTCATAAGACCCTTTTTTTTCAAAGTACGCTCGTTGATTTTCCTCTATATAAAGGGTGTTTTTTTCGATGTATAGAACTTTAAGTTGGCATTACTGTTCAAGATGGCGACCGATTTGTCAGCTGTCAAGTGATTTATTCTCAGTTTGGTTTGGCAATTCATCATGAATAGACTCACGCGTGAGCAACGCTTGCAAATAGTGCAATTTTAGTGCAAAACGAGTTTGCCGTCAATCATGTCAATCGAATAACCCATCGAAGAAACACCCTTTACATTATCGCCTCAAATCTTAACTAATACAGCATTCAAGGTGCATGCTTATATAAGCTAGGTACAGACCTAGATCGATATAAGTCTGTGACGTCTATATTTGTGTTTGCTTCTAAACTTTAAAAAAAAAATTGACTTGATTTCTGTTGAAAAATTGGCTGTTATGCACATAGTTTTCTAGACCAGAAACAGAGCAAGAAAGCTAACTATAAAAAAAAAAAAAATTGACTTTTGTTAATAAATATGTACATGATTTTAATCCACTTGTTCTATTCTATTCCCCACCAACAATAAGATGCGCAAATTAATGGGAGAAGTGAAAAAAATACTCACGCAACAATAATCATTCACGATAGGGGGAATTTTATTGTTGCACCATATTGTTCATGGTGAATATTTTCACTATGGAAAATTTGGGGAAATGTGAAATATATCAAGGGAAAAAGTATTCATCAGGGGCGATCCTCTCACCGATCCTCTTCTCTAAAATCACTCAACCAAATTCGAGGAATATTAATTTCTTTTAAAACCAATTTTCCAGTATATTCCATCCACTACAAGATTATTTAATATTTACATGTGTACATATTTCCAAATATGTTACCATACGTCGCTGTGCACCTCCCTTGCACTTGCGTTGCTCCTACATAGCGTGGTTTTAAGCTTTAACATAAATTGTTGAATTGTGTTGCAGAAAACTCCAATTGAAAAGTTCTCACCAATAACAAGAAGAAATTTTTGAAAGAATTATCTATTCGGCAGCCTTCCCGATTTTTAAATACGTACATACTTTATTCTATTTATCTGGTCGGTCGTGTGTGCATTCATGCATGACTCATAAGTAAATTTAATTAAAATTTGCAAAAAAGAAAAAGTCATGAGGGTGGGAGAGAATACAAGAATAAATGAATGCGCTTCTTTTACACATAAACAAGACATCACATAGAGCACGCATTTCTTATTGTTTGTGTCCATGGACTTGTGGACTGACATTAATAATATTCCATCAAGATTTTTCAAATGATTCTAGCCTTCCTTCTTTTTTCTTCGAAGAAAGCACAGAAGTGTATAAATTGTGCACATGCGCACATGTCATACGAAAATAAAATCACAAGCACTTAAAGAAACGATCGATCTTATTGCAAAACAAACTAAATCAAACGAAACGAAATATGTACAAATGTATTACACAGACAAACTTTTACTGTATACAAACACAAATAATAAACAATTACACTACATATCGAACAGCAAATCGTAAACAGTCGCAACTTGAATTTCAAAAATGTGGAAAAACAGCATCTAAAAATTTGGATTTAATTTTATAATTAAGCTCAGATTCAGGGCGGCATGAAATAGTCCGCCAAAAAAAATAGTGCAATAACCTCTAAAAATTTGGAGGATTTTTTTCACATGTTATGCATTAAAACCGCAATGTCAGAAATGAAATTTGCCCCCAAATGAAATGAAATCGCACCCCATTGTTGGGGTTTTATTTCATACGCATTAGAAACGCAATTTCTGAAATGCAGCAATCCCCCCCCCCCCCCCAAAAAAAAACGGTCCAGGTAATCAAAACTTCCAGGAAACTCTAAACTGTGGTCCAAATGCAACACGCACAGATTATTTGAAGCCTTTGAAGTAGCATCCTGGTAAATGCAAACTGTAAGTTTAACAGAGCACATTTTACACATTTTGCGATTTTTTCATAAACTATTAAGTGAAATAATCCTCTAAAAGCTCTTGGGGCTTTATTCCATAATAACTGTTTTTTGGGGATTAATTCATATCCCATAAACTCCCAATTTAATCCGAAAAAGTCGTTGTTACACGTTGAACTAATTTCGTATGAGTATTTAATTTTTTCTTTTGAAGAGTTATTTTACGCCGCCTAGATTCAGACCTAAAAAGGTACTTTTCAACTTAAAGATCATCATCTCTACACTGATTTATAAAAAATAAAAAAATAATTGCCATCGCCATGCGCATGAACACCTTTTACATCTTTTCGCACTAAATTATGCGAAAACTACAAATTAAGACAAGGAGAGTTGGAGCTGACGATATGCGACTTGATTGATGTTTGTTAATATTTCTGGGAATGCACCAAAAGAAAAAGAAAAAGAAAAAAAAAAACAGTAAGGATATCTACATACTTGCAAACATACACTGTATTTGCTCATCTTTATGACTGGTTTCATTTGTTCGATTGCATCCGTATGAGCAGAAGAAGAGACCCATAATTTTGCGATCAGGTTTGCACGCCGAACTACTTGCTAACCTAGACATCTTAAACTAGTAAATAAATTAAAACTTGTTCATTTGTATGTACTCTCAACTCCTCAACGAATCTACTTCAGCAAACCGCATTTTACTTTTCTACTAAAATCTGTCCAGTATGTTCGAATGAACTGAAATTACTCGTACAGCAAGCGCTTGCAAAACTGCGATGCGATCGATGCAACATAAAAAAAGTGTTTCTTTCTTCGTGGACAAACATTCATAAGCGCATATGTATGTACAAACATACTCCCATATCGCATACAAGCGCTTGTGGACAACTATACATAAATAAGTAGATGTATGTATGTAGGTACGTACATACGTACGCATACATACATATACATACTATGTATGTGCATGAATGAGCTCCATTTGGTCGCTTGACACAATTTTCATTGCTATAAAAATACATATTTGACGCTTCTTGCGTCCTACAGTCGCTGCGAATGGCAGCGGAATATTCGCAGTTCTTTAGCAGCATTTATTTTTTTTTTTTTTGTATTTACATATGTACACGCGCAAGCATCAGTGTAAATATGCACGAGATACAGGCTTCCAAACACTCTCTGGTTCCCAAAGACAGAAATTAATTTTTCTTTATTCCTTCATGTACTAAAACTCAAAAATAAAATACTGCAAATAAAACTTCCACCAAAAACCAACTGATTCTTTTAGAAAAATGCTGATTAAAAAAATATATATATTGTTTTTGTCCGGATATACAGCGTGAGCCAGCAAGTAATACAGCCAGGTGCATTTACTTAACAAGTCCAGGATGTGTTAGTTCATCATTTACAGTAAATTACGAATTCGAAATGAATGCAGTCAAAGAGTCTGTCAGAAACAATAATTTTATTTTGCATTCTCATTATTTCCACAAATTGTGCGGCTCTTATGCAGTAATTGTCACGTAATTTATGCCGAATTAAATCAAAACTGTAGAAAATTATTGTTTTTGACCCAATACTTCGAATCTAAATAGCCAGAAGCGATTGGCAAACCGTATGCACTGTATGCAGCCAGCAAACAAATTTACATGGTACGTGAATTTAACAAAAAAGTGTTTATGTCACGTTTGTGAGAATAAGAAAGAGAATAAAAACTTCAACCCACGGTTTTCATAAGACTCATTTGAACAGTGCTGGAGAAAACTTTCTCAAAATGTGTTATATACGCTATACGCAAATGGAAATTGAAGCTGTAACAGCACCCTGCTCGGCAGAGCCAAACCTTAAATAGTTTTCACAAAAATCACATTCATATGTGTATGTCTTATAGCAGGTCGATTTGTAAAACTGGATGGTCCAGCCCGATAAAATTATTAATAATTGGAGAGAAACAACTCTAGAGGGTTGGACACACATTTGACTCCTGTACGGGCCTGTACCCTTGGAGTGGTTAGTGTGATTGGGTGGGAAATCAAGATTGAAGAAAATATGAGTTAGTGCCTTCGTTACTAACTATAACTAACAAACAATACGGTCGTACTTTACTCCGCCGGGACTTGTCGTCTACCCTTCAGTAGCCGGCAAGATTTTCCTTCTCCCCCTTGTCCATAGAATATTGTCCTCAAGACAATTATTAAGCCCCCCAGCGTGGTTCAGGATCTGCAGAGGTCCCTGCCGCACCCCCTTTTTTGTCAATCATACCAACCTTTCGTTGCCCCCATATTCTTCGTGGCCCGGCGATAAAATAAGCTAACAAATTTCCTTTCCCATATCGATCCACATGTATGCGAACTAACTTCACCTATAATCGAGCTAAGATACAATTTTTTTTGAAAATAGAAAAACGAAAGCTTAATTATGCAAAAGTCAAAGCTGCATAGAAAACTGCTACTTCTTAGTACTAGAAATCTAAAATTTTTATTTCCATAAAATTTGCAATAGTTGCCGGATACTGGATACTCCAGGAGGGCCAAAACATAGGACTGAGCGCCATAAATTTTGTATTTCCTACCTTTTATTTTTACTTGATCAACTCTCATTAATTTTGTACATCCAACATTTTTGTGGAACACACTAACAGTCTCCCTTCATTAGGCCCGCGCTCCCACACAAAACTACTTTATATCAAATTTTCCTCATAACTGCATACTCCTCCTTTGGAGGAGTCAAGCGACTGCACCCAGTACTTATAGCAAATGATGGCTTTGGAGTACAACTAATATTACTCGAACATCTTATTTACCGAAATTGTAGCGCTGCAATGATAACGCCATTGAACGTTGCGACGTCTGACCCATGTTTCCAATATTTCCATAGCACTGCGAATTAAAATTTCCAATGTACTCAGATTCTTAATTGATGGCTGTACTGATGGCCTTTTTTGTTTCTGTGTTGTATTTTACTACAGTTTTGTTTTTGTTTGCTTCGAACCTCTGTTCAGGTTCCTTCTACGACTCTACAGTCAATTGCATCATAACAAGAGCTCAAAATAGTAGAATGGCAAGCTATACTTTCTTTATGTGTAGTTTCGTATGAAAGCGAAACCTTTATTTTATGACAAAATTAAGAAACGAGTGAATAAAACAAAAGTGAGCAAACATATAAATAAGAAATAGATAGATAAAATAAAAAACCGAAACAGAACCCTGTACGAGTTGAACTTGAGCCTGATACTATAAAAGTGGTTTCCCTGTCTAAAGCGAGTTAGCTTTAAACTCACTCGAAATCAACTGTTTCACAATAGGTATTGGTTGCCGCTTGGATTACTTTTCAGTGCAAGCCACCAGCTATTTTAACATTGCGATGTCCTTGGCAGTAGTCAATTGTCCGGCGCTGCAACACTATTCAACTAACTTAAAGCTAGCTACTTAAGAGTTAGTACCCCCACAGAAATAAGTGTTGAAGCCAAGGCTGGTTTTTATTTTTTATTCAATTTTATTCCATATTATAACTTTTTCATATTATTTTTGTGCTACCAAGTGCCGCTGGCGGGACTCGAACCGCATAACCTCATGATTGACGATCACTTACCACACCCACTCAGCCATCACAACAATTAGAACGAATGCGATAGCAAACAATTTAAATAAAGAATTAACTGTACATAGTATGTGTTGTTATTATCTGAATTTTGGGTCAACTCTGCAGCACTTTTCAGTGGGCTTGCAGCAGTTAGTTCATAAAAAGTGAATTACAAGTCGAGCTAGCTTGAGGCTAGTCCATAAAAGTTAATTAATTTGTCCTATTGAAAACTGAAGTTTTAATTTCGTAGTTACTGTACTACTGGGGCCCAAAATTTTTGGAAAAGTCACAATTTTGTCAATACAGTGTCATTGTGGTACACAATTTTGTTGAGAGTCACAATTTTTGCTCGGACGGTGTTAGAAAATATGCAAAAACTTCGTTGATTCAAACCTCCGTATGTCGTGTCAAATCATGCAATTTTTAGACAACCATCCAGTTTTCTACCTTTTGTTTTAATAAAAATTTCAAAGAGATCATTGTTTCCCTTTTGAATTTTTTTATTACATACATACATACATACATACATACATATGTATTTATTATGCAGACGTGTGTCAACCACGCGCCTCAAATTTGCAAAGTATTTTATTAAGTCTGTTAAAATTTTACTAGTTTGATTTCGTATTGGTACTTTAAAGGAAGGAAGCTGGTGCTGAACACGCTCGCATGCATTTTGTCATTGTACTTCTGTGCTTCTCAAAAGAACATCATAATAATGGTTCAAGTTTAGTTCTGGTAAATGAATGGATTTCCAGTTAAACAATAGAGAATTTTGGTTTCATTCGGATATTTCTGCACACACAACTCAAATCAGTTGACAACTTAATAACAATAGTGATTTAAACATTCGCATTCGCATTCGCATTTGTGTCGCATTTCTATGCAAAAATCACAATGTTGGATATGAACTAAATACATACGTAACTAAACATGTACGTAAATACACAGAAAAAAAAAGCTGGCAGAGTTAAAACAAAATTGTTTCTACTTGATTTTAATATGAGTCATACACTCAAGAGCACTGAAAACAAACTGGAAAAAGGGATTGATCGTGAAGACCAATTCCGCGATGACTCAAAATGAGTAGAACATTTTTGACGATGCAGTGCTTAAATGGCTTGTTATTGTAACTATTATTTTTAGTTCATGAGATGTTTGAATTGGTATAGAGTCGCGAGGTCCCAGGTTCGAATCTTGGCAGAGGAAGCAAAAAAAAATTTTTTTAGTTGCAAATAAAAACGGGAAATAAGAACGAACAGTAAGACAGAGAAACAAATTAAGACAAAAAGTTAGACAAATAGAAAAAAAATTAAATACAATTCGTACATGAGACAAGCCCGCTCATACTTGATTTGAGGAAATCCATACTTGCCGGACCTCTGACACCGATTGGAATGGGTTTAATGCAGATGGATTGGGATAGTTAGAATCGCGCCGCAGAAAAGTCAAAGGAATTATTATGTTTTAAGGGCACCGAACCCCAGCAGATATGTTGGATAAACGTGCGTGCTAGTTAAGTTATACGTAATAAAATCTGAATTGACTTTTATTAAAAATAATAACGGTTTAAAACAAAAACATTTGTAAGATTTTTAATTCAAAATTTTGAGCACCACTACCATAGACGGTTGTCTGCATACAATCCCAGTTGCGTTTGTTGAGCGACCTTGACATTTGGACATTTTCATATATGACTCGTGCCTACAAACTCTGCCACAAGCTGAATCTTGTACGAAAATGTCGAAGTTCAACATATTTTCCATTGATGTACGCAACAAAAACGCAGCTTAGGTAATTTTTTTATACATTCGCCGACATTGTCTGTTACAACTCGATACAAAGCTGCATTCGTCGGTATTCGTCAATGATTGAAGGAGAAAAATAACCGATTATTCATTGTATGTTTGCTTCTTTGTTTGTCACCTACGGTAAAGGTTATTGAAACTTAGCAACATTGTCTGCTATAAGTAAGTGTAAGGCCGAGTTTGTCAGAAACGCATAAACGACTCACTGTCAGACAAAGTCCGATTGGGTCACCTATAATATTTTGGTCAAATGCTTCAAAAATGCATGCAAGATGCTAAACAAAATTCGGGATATGTCATCGGTGATTCAACAGTGTTAGCGTTTTTCACGACGAGTCGTCGTGACATTCGCAACTGGGATGTTGTAATAGTTGAAAATGTGCTGGTAATGGAAAATTGTCCACAATATTGAAATTGGCAGTTTAGACAATCGTTAGGAGAACTTAGAATTTCATAGCTTTTTTGTTTGGTTTTTCTCCCTTTTGTACTCAAACACTTTTTTATTTTCCTTTCCTATTCTTTGTTACTGCCTCGACAACGATGCCCTTGTCAGATGCGTGAATGTTAAAAATTCGTGCATCTTACAATATGACATGTATGTATGTACATATTGAGAATTGAAACGATAAGTGTTAGGACGACTGCCAACAGACTGGAAATTGGTTGCGAGATGGTACTTTTTCTGTCTGTATTGTCAAGCAAAAAATTAAAAGTTGACATGATTGCTTAACATATTGTAAGATATTGCTCTGACAATATTCTAAGATGACAACCGTAGATTTATCTTCCACGTTGGACGAATATTTAAGTATTTTAATAACTTTTGATCCAACATGCAATTATAAATACATATGTATATAAATGGCTTAAGTGCGTATGTACATATGTATTTATATATACTTTTTGTATTAGGTATTTATATGTATGTATGTGCTGGTGTTAGATGCCCATTAGTGTGCCAACGTCTAAGAATAACTTTAAAGCTATACACTACAGCACCGCTGATAATTGCAAATTATTACCAAAAAACCAGCCATGTGACTCAAACTAAAATTGTTGTGCTAATTTCGTCACAGTACGGGGCAAAGAATCCCGAATAAATAAATAGTTAGCTTCTCAAAACAAGCAAAATCGAAAGAAGTAGATGTAGTAAAATTTTAGAAATGTGAGTAAAATGTAGTAATTATTATTTTCTTACTCACGTAAATTTGTACTACATATAAATCGCTCGTCGACTAAAGGCGCAATGTGACCGTTTTTGGTGGTCTGTATTACCGAAATCGATCGTGCATAAATACGTGTACGAAGTGAAATACTTATGGCTGCTTGAGCAAATGTATGTTTAAAGTAGCTTTTTATTTGTCTGCTTGCTTTTTTATGTTTTGTTGGGAATATTTTTCCTTAATCTGTTTTTCATAAAAAAAAAATCGACTTTTATTTTCTCAAAAAACTTTTTTGTGTGGCTTTCTTTAGTCGACTTTTAATACCGATTTTTGAAAATTCCCGGCATCCCGGGAACAGATACAGATCATTTTGATAAATGAAGCATGCTCATGCTGCTCACAAGATTGGACAATAATTGTCACCCAAACAGTGTCAATTTGTTACCAAAATGTTCATGTTCTCAGTTGATTTGATGGATATTGAATTTACTATGCCGACACTTCTTTGCTCACTCAGTATCTTCTAACTGAAAATATTTCGAAGCGAAATATTAAAACGAGAAACTTTGAGATGTAATTATTTCTTTATATCTTTTAACCAACCACGTACCAACGGGCCTGGGAAAGTTTCATTTGTTCATTGTTTAGTTTATGTTAACAAATCCTAAAGAATTCGAACCCAATATGGTGTCGCAGTATCGTAAACACAACATATCCACACAAATTATTTATAATTTCACAAAAAGATTGGTTTCCTGTTGTGTACTCGTATCAGGCTCGCAATTGTCCAAAAGAGGTATGGAAACGTTCAGTTAAACAGCGCCATCGGGGCAAAGAGACATCGCAAACGCAAGCAAAAACAACGTACATACATACATACATACGTACATATGTAAATGAAGCGAAGGAATGGCATGTGTTTGCAGCTTTTGGTAGGCGTATCGCACTCAAAAAAAAAAAAAAAACAGGCTGACAATTATAATGTTATCGAATTTATTGTGTTAATGGAAAATTTATTTTAATGCATTGAGCGTAAATTAAGTGACGCAACATAAAACACATGCCAAAATGACGATTTCGATACATATATGTATGCATGTGTGTATGTATGCATGTATGCTGACACTTTTAAACTATAGTAGTATACTACACACACATGTGTATGTAAGTTTATGTAAATTGATATTAATTTCGATTTTTTAATATGTACATATGTATGTGTGACACGAAAAAGAGCGGCATATTTTTAGACAATTAATAAAACTCGATAGCAGCTATTGCTCCAGAATTTCTTAAACAAGGGACATGTACACGTGTTGATGGTTTGCAATTTTCACCCGAAGACATTAATGGCAATACACAGAAAAAACTAAATTGCAATCCAATCACATTTCTCGTAATGCCATTTAATTTTTTAAATGAATAAAAACCAATTATCACATCTCTTTAATACTCTCAAATGTTTGATAGAAAAAAAAATTAGTTTAGTGAATTTTATTTTCTAACAACCAACCACTTTTTACGAATAACCGAAAAAAGTAATAAGAAACAGAATAATTCTGCAGGAATTGTTGCATTGTTGACATGAGATATAAAATAAGACGAAACAAAATATGAAGCTCAGTTACTAAAATAATGGTGTGGCCGCTTGTGAACACAGACATATCGTTTAGTTACGCAAACAACGAACAATCACGCGGCTTTGCTTTCCTTTTATAATCCGCCCTGACGTCAAAAACACCTTCATTTGTTACAACTTCCCTGTTAATTGCTTCAAAAGTCGATTATCACCCGCAGATTGCCGGCATTCCAAAATATAATGCGATTTAATTCTCAATACGACTGTTTTCCCAACTATTTTCTCTTGCAATTTAATATCTATCCAAAACATCATCCTCATATACATCAATATCGTAGTTTGCTCTTCTCACATTTCATCCAGTCCTTGCAATCCATGCATTTTTACGCTGATGTCATGAAACCCAGGGCGTTAATTGTTATTCATAAACAAAAGATATTCGTAGGCTTAACTAATGATGTAATGTTTGGTTTTGCACTATATATGTATATAGTTTATGGGGCTGAAATTACTCGTGGAATTATTTCCCGCAACGATTTTTTACGTTTTTTTCCTTCCATACTAATTGTGTAGTAGAATAAACTGCATTGAAAAATAATTTAAGAAAAAATATATGAACGTTTTTCTTTTTGTGTAAAACAAAAAAAAGTAGTGTTTCAATTCTTTCGTGAAATGTCGCGAAACTTTAAGAACGACCTTAAAATGCTAATCACGCACGAATTTTTTCTAAAATTTAATCACAATCACAACTCTAGTAGAGACCCCTCTATAGCACAATCAGACGGTAGAATATAAAACACGGCGATTGTATTGAGAGATAAAAGATTAGACCTCATCAGCTGAACCGTTGAACAAACATTAGTTACTAATAAAAATAGATTGTTATTTAAAGTAATTTATAAACATATTATAATTTATTTTATCTAAAAAATGCATTTATAGTTTCCGATTTTTGCTAATGCTTCATTATTTTAATATACATAAGTGCCTATTTTTTCAAATAAACTCAGGGATATCAAAGTTCATATACGACCTGATATTACACACTTATGTATATAGAAAAGCTTCTAATTACACTTTGGTAAAGGGTATATACGATTCGGCACAGTCGAATATAGCACTCTTACTTGTTCTATCTCAAATAGATATGTATGTAAGCAACGGTTTGGACTATGTGTTACGGCTTGAAACATTTATTGATTAGTGTAATTTCAATCACTTACGCACAAACATATGTACGCTTATACATATATACACACATACATATGCATGCACATGGGAATGTGGTGGTGGAATGGTGTATTGAAAGAGTCGTAAATAAGTCAGTCAGTCAGTCAGCCAGTGGGTTTTGAATTGTATTTAAATAGATTTAATTGGTTTAAAAGTTTTAATTGCGTTTATTATATTCCGATACAATGAGCCCGTATATTTGGCCGTTACGCTTAAAAAAACTAATCAAAATGTGAACGTGAACCTAATACGTATGAAATTTTAATCCACAATTACTCATTCACAGGCAAAGTATGTAATTAAATTATTACAAAACGGAAAATTTACACTATTAAATCAAAAATTAGGTTTCATCAACCGCTTGCAAGCACAGATATACTGACGGCCTTGCATTCAAATGCACCAACATTGAGCTTCTTTTAGCATTAGATCTAAAACTGATGATTGTGTGTCCAAAAAGTAAACAGTTAAGGTCGATAATAGCATGATACGATTTGTGAATGCCAGCCTGCCTGAAGCCGCTACATACATATCGAAAATTTGAAATAAATACATTGCATTTCGAATAATAGCCGAGATCATAGAAAGACTTTTGGCATTATAAATAGAGATTCAAACCAAAATATTATTAAGGTGCTCGATAATTGCATACATTGCAAACAAAACTCCAAATTCTGTTTATGCGAACGAATGAAAGCTTTCGAGATCGTGAAAACGACCATTACTGTCGCTTTCTTACTTAAATCGAGTGTAGTTCTTATTACTTGCGGTCGCAGTATTTAATTCACTATCGCATTTCTATTCACACAATTTCGTATTTTTTATGCATAAATTCAATTAGTTTTGAATCAACTTTGCTTCATTCATATGAAGTAATTTATTTGCAGCTAATATAAGAGGAAACATTTTAAATCCAAACACAATGTATCTGTCTATATAGCTGTGTGAAAAAAAAACAATAAAAAAATTGGCATTCTTCTAATTTTATTTTAACACTCCATTAAGCAAACAAATTTTGTCAACCGTGGCCACACGGTGAGTATTCAACTTTATTAAACTGGTGTTTTGGTCCAACATGTTGGATCAAACCTGCACAGCTAAACAAGAATATGAGAGTTGAACAGCGGATTGTATTCAAATTAAATTTGTAAGCAAACATAGAATTAACCAAACTAATTTAAAGTTATTCCGTTTGTATGTTGCTGGATAACATTCTGATACACACATTGCCATGACCTTACCATCCACCAAAGTGAGCATGTCCTTTCTTTATTATTTCATTCACCCTACATCATTTTTTTGGAGTTGAGTTTATTTCTATATATTTTGTACTGCGTCTGCTCACAACTAATTTATAAAATTAGTTTTACCCCCTCTTAGTCCAAGGCCGCACGCAGAAGGTAAACAGACTTGTATCGAACTCGTTCTTTTGTTCGTATTTGGCACGAACCAACCAACGATCGAAACCCTCTTATTTAAATAGGTTCGATCATTGGTTTGTGGCAAAAACGAAGAAAAGAACGGTTTTTTGTGATTTATTAAATTAAATTTATTAATTATTATTTGTATGTTAAACTTGCTGTTGGGTCCAATTTTCAAGAGTCTATTAGTATATTACATTATTGCCATCTGTTTTCCTTCGTTTATTGTTATCCTAGTTCTAAATGTATTATTGTTAAGGTAACTGCAAAAAGGAGCACTGAAACAAAATTAAAATTAACCTAAAATTAGAAAAAGTAAAGTCGGTGCAAAAGCACAAAAATCGGCTGAAATTTTGGAAAAGCCAAATATAAGAACACAGCTGGTACAAAAACGCGAGTAAAATACAGAACTTGAAGAGTCGTTTCGCTTTGCGCTGCATTCTATCCAAGTGCTCTTATAAACTATTTTAAATCTTTTTTTGCAAATTTCAAATGAAACTCGTGTCAATCTTCCCAGAATATTTTTTTTTTTTTTGTATTTCAGGGGAACAACAATTTTTTTTTATGATTTACAATTAATTGTCAATTGCTTTCTCGGGCCCTAATTCGACTTTACTTCCTCAGAATTGAGAACGATTTGTTTTTTTTGTGGTTAAGTTGTAGTAGTCAAAATTTTTAAAGAAGATAAGAGAACTTGCATATATCAATTTTCAATTTTATCACTGTATTTTTCCGCTTATTGGAATATATTTTGTATTCTCCCACCAACATCTTATTGATTTTTGTGTTTGTCGCTTTTGTAGCAAGTGATGACAACGCTGTGAATTTTTACGCTGAGTCCAGGGATTTTTTTTAAAGATTAATTCAGTTTTATAGTCGAACTTCTTGTAGGATTTACAACTGTTGGTTTCTTTATCGGATTTCAGTGCGATTTACTACTTTTGTGGACAGAGCGTTCTCTATTTGTTTCGCATAAAATTTCTTCACAACGGTGAGTTATTTCGTAAATTAAATGCACAATTACTGAAGAAGAAGAATAAATTATTGTAAATTTAAACATATATTTAGCAATTAATTTAAAGAAATATTCATATTCATTAGCAAAGTTTGAAAGAGTTACTAATGTGTTTTGTTTTCTGTGGGCGAGACTCCAAAGTGTAGTCCATCACTTGAAATTGCACCATTTATCTATACTATATACTAGACTTTCCCTCTGTTTCGTCTACTCTCAAAATTGACGCATTTTTCACCTGTTTTGCGAAAATGATAAAAGTAAAACAAATAAAGAAAGCTGCCCAGAATCCTGATTCCCCGATGGTAAAATAGAAAATGGCCACACCCCAAGACTTCAAACATACGGGAGTTTTGTGAATATTCAGTATGTATGTATATCAACTTTCATATCTACATATATGTATACATATTTTACACAAAAGTAGTCAATAACAAGTCAGCAGTTTGATTTTAAGTTTTTTTAAGTCACTTGACACGACTTTGACGGGCTTATTTATGAAAACTATTTTAATTTCATTAAACGGATACCTACATACATACTCGTATTTGGAAAGGTCCGGGAGCAAGAGCGTACACGAATTGTTGTTTGTTTTAAAAGTTGGATCTTTGCTTAAATATGTTATGTTAAACCTGTTGTTGTTGTATGGGATTTTCAAGTGTGCATTAGGATATTACATTATAGTCTTAAATTTATTTCTCATTTATTTATTAAGTTTGTTGTAAGTTTTTATTGTTAATAAAACTGCAGAAAATTGAAATTAAAATAAACGGATATTTGATAAATATTGTGCAGAATTTTGTCAAACGAGAGATGTCAATGAAAACAAATAAGTTTTTATAAATAAAATCTAGGTTGCAAACCGATTTTGTATGGCCTTGAACAGCTCTATGTATGCATGTACATATGTGTTGAAAATATTGGCAGCATGGATTTTATATTTTTTCAGAACAACTTTTTTCAAGAAGGGTTCTAAATAAGCCTGCCACAAACCTGTGAACAGTCAACATGGCTAAAAGTGCGTTTCTACTATGCTTTTTATTGCCTGTTTTAAACAGAACAACATTTTAAGGACAAGAAATGAGTTAAAGAATAATAAATAATGTATTCTAAAGAACACACCTTCATTTAATGTAAAGCAACCGAACAACAAAAACTGTTTTGTATAAACTGTCAAAGCCAGCAAGCCGCAGCCACAATGAAATGACAAAATGCCGCACCTCGCACAAATATTAATTATACTTTTGCCACAATTTGTCTTGGCATGAAGTGAATTTGAAATTTTGATGAAAACAAAAAGGGATAATAAACACAAAGACATTAATTTATTTTGAATTCATACTTAATTAAAAACAAGTGAGAGTGCTATATTCGGTCGGGCCGCATCTTAAATACACTTCGCGCTCATATACATACATACATACATATGTATGTATGTACAACTAGTGTATATGCTCTTTTGCCGGTTTAGAGCACATACATACATACATATGTATACATTTCAGAAATTTTAATTTTCTGCCTCTTAGTATCCTTTTTTACGATCAAAAATAATTTAGGATGATTGTTAATTATTTGTGAAAAACGCTGATATTGACTGAAATTAATAAAAGCCTTTTATTAAAAAGTTTTTTTTACGTAAAAAAGGCAAGCTCTATGGGCGCTGCCAGAACAGAAAATAAAATCTTACTAATTTAATAATTTGCTATTAATCGTTTATGAATACATAATTTCACTAAGGAGTCACATATTTATTTATCGTTTATATACATGTCGTTTATCTGCATTCCAACATGATTTTTTTTTTATATTTACATTTCGCTTAAATGCGCATCTCGCAAATAAGTGTATATTTTTTCAATTACCGATATTAAGAAATTTTTCGTATATGCGTGCCACACACTGTTACGTATTTACCCTTTAATAAAAACGGTTTTGCGGATTCTTTAATTGCAAATGAAAATAAAACACACTCAGCTCTCTTATTTACAACATTGTATAGTTAAATACTATTCAACTATGTTCATATCACTTTACCTGTCTGACTTCATAAAGATTGTTGTTGATACAGTTAAAATAACACTGATCACAAACTCCAGTGCGCCCCACTAATCATACTCCAACTTAGCTACCAGAAATTTCCAAGTCAAGAACCATCTACAACGTCTAATGCCCGTACTAACGACTTGAGCGCCGCGGTAAATATGACAAATTAATCCAGAGAGTTCTAAGACTAGAATCGTCGTGATTTATGCTAAAGATTCAGATATGTGACAGTATTTTGGAGGACCTTTGAGGCTAATCGAGCCACAACTTGGCAACACTTACAGATGACGCTTGCGACAGTACTAATAAATCACTCCTATTCGATTAACCCTTAATAAGCCGTAAGCTAAAATTTGTGACAATACTAAGGACAGAGATTTACTATTCCACTCAATCGTACGATCTCAAAAAGTGTGATAGTGTGGACTAACACTGTATGTGTGTGTGACAGAATTTTTGACAAGTCTGCCCGCCTTGCCGTTTTGATGCGACTTATTGAATTGAGGCAAACAAAAAGTTACCAGTGAGTGAACCGTGCGATTGTGTAGGATAGTCTGGGTCCTGGTGTTAAGCAGCAAATCTGAAAATGTTTACTTGGTTGAATTCAATATTTTTGTTTTTGCATATCAAAACTTCAACAACTAAAGTTCACTAAAAACACACTGAAGCTTTGATGATTATATTTTGGCTTTCATTTGCCCAATGTAGTATTTTATATACATGTATACATACATACATATGTATGTACATAAGTATATGCATTACTGATGCGTATATCCGAGTTCCCCTTATATCTGCTGCCTATGCATATTGATTGATTTTCTATAACAGCTTTTCTTGTTTGTAAGCAAAATGTTGTGCAAAATTTGATACCCAAACCTGCAAGCGATAAATACTTGTTTTCATCAAAAGTTAAACGAGAGTTTAACTACTGTTGATAATAATTTACATATGTATATATTTTACATATGTATATGTAATATATATTTACATATATATTACATATGTATGTATGTATGTATGTATTATATTTTGACAACATTTTCATATGACAGCCAAGTTTATAAAAAAAATTGCAAAACTTTTACTGTGTATTATTTTTTCATTTATTAACACAGATTCGATGCATTTCGTTGCATAACCATTGATTCTCCTTACTTGCAGTAGGTACTACATACATATGCACCTACATTATTAGTTTATCTAATAGGGTACTTTGTACATTTGCAAGTTGATCTGTACACACATCCATGCATACATACGTATATATGTATGTGTATATCTATTTGCATGTAATACGCCGCACATTTACTGCGTTCTATTCAATCTTGAATTATTTACATGTGAATAATAATACACACTAAGGATGTGCACAGATCTATTTGTATTTGTTGCTCTTGATAAATGCGGGCAGATAATTATAGGTATGCCGTTTGTATACATATGTTTGTGAATTGATTTTACGAAATACGTAGTAAAAAACGCACAATGTGTGAACACGAGCAGGGTTGCCTCTCATCGACCAAAGGGTCGCAATTTGACCCTTTATTGGTGGTCTGCGACTTTATGTGCGACTTTCTTAAACGCCTGCTTACTTTGCGATTTTATTGATTCATGGCCAATTTAACCCCTTTTTTGAAAACCTACTTAAATATGTTATTAATTTATTACACAGTGCTCCTCGTAACTTAAAGTCCAAACGAAAACTGGTGATAGGTCAAGAGGAGACTGCTCCCAGAAAAATTATACGTAGAAAGAAATCTGTGTCGCGTAGCTCAGAAGGTATTGCCATATTAAAAAAAAATCAATCTGTGAATCTGTGATGATGTCTTCATTCATAACTTCTTTACGTTACGAGACAGAAAAACCAATGGGAGTTGGTCATACAATTGACTCGTCCAGAGGCACAGTGGACCTAGTTGAGACGACGGGGAGATGAAGTTAAGTTTATTTGAGACTTCAAAAAAGCATTACAGAGCAAATGAGTCAGAAATAGATAGATAATAAGGCACACATACGTCAGTAGTGTTTTGAATTCATAAATATTAATGTTAAATACTTGTAGTGACAAAGTTTATCACATTCAAAGTTTCATGACTTTATGTCTGCGTGTATATGCAATGTCGGGTACTGAGTACCGATTACTGCCGCAACCAATTTGTCACACTAGCGGCGTCGGTTGCTGTTTGATTTTATAATTTGTGAAGAAACGACAAGTTAAAGTGAGCCATTAGTTAATTGCTCTGGAGATAATGGGCAAATTTTGTATATATTGTTTTGTAACTGTACTTATGTACATATGTATTTATATTTGTAGATAATAAAACACGCCAAACAATAATAATAATATTGGCCTCTGAGGGCACCTTGAATTTTTGTTACATAAAATGTTGGTAATAAACTGTCAACACAAGCAATGTTTTGCTTGACATAGTCCAAGGGAGAGTATTAATTAGGATTTAGTGAAGAAAAATTGATGGAAGCCAGCCTCACATTTTATAACACTAGGATTCAGATCCACTTCAATTAGGGTACATTTTGTGAATTTTTTCATATTTTCCTTAAGCTTGTGGGCGGATGAGGTCCGCCATTTCTCTAATAAAATCTTTCTAAAATATTTCCTGCCACGAAGAACATTTTTGGGCGGTCGAAGGTTGCAATATCACATTTTTTTAAATAAGGCACATTATGATTTACACGCAATGCTCAGTACGGAACTAGTGCTGTAGGTTTCCATTTGAAAATATCATTTTTTCAAAAGTCGGTTTGTGTTTCAAATTGACTTACATACATATTTTATGTTTATTAAAATTATGAATAAGACCAGAAATAAATAATCAAATAAAAAAGTAATAACTAATGGGAGCTCGCAATTCAGCACCGCAAACTGAGAGCCTTCAAGTTGGCTTAAGAAAGCAGGCTGTACCTGATGAAGGTCATGTGCAGGACAAAACAGGGTGTAAGCAAAAAAACCTAAAAAATAACGTGGTTTTCAGAAGCGAGTATGAAGAATCTCATGAAATACCCCACAATTGGATCCCGACCCGTGACGAATTTGATAGAACATATAATGAAATGCAAGAGTATCAATTTGAGAAATCTGTTGAGAAAGTGAAATCAATTATCGGTGAGCCTGAGCCGTTAGCTTTAATGGCGGATGTAAATGAAAAACTTAAAGGCTTGAGAGTTGAGTTAATTAATTGTTACAATAAGCATCCCCACCAATCATTGATTTGTTTCGGAAAAGCTCAGCAATATCAAGACTATTTATTTCGAGCAATATAAAGCAATTGAGAAACTTTGTGAATTAACTTCTGACCACTCAGCAGCTTCGGAATAGAATAGAAATTTGAGTACCAAAACCAGGAACTTGAATTTTTTTTTTATTATGATGCCATTAGTTTTTGCCAGATAATGTCATGCTGCAATATCATCTGCAGTTAAAACCATTGTGTTCAATTTTGTAGTGAATTCGAAAAATGATTCCTTTTTTAACTTCGGTGTAACAGCAGAAATTAATGTTGTCAAATTAAATCAATTTTACATTTTTATTTGCCAAAAGAATGACACATCTCCAAAATTTTTAATTTTGCAGAAAACGCAAGAAACTTTTTTTTAGTTAGAAAAAAAAAACTATTAAAACAGCAGCGATCTATTTAATAGTTTCATAATCCTCGACAAGAGGTATAATATCCATCCCGCAATCACAAAACGGTAGGATCACATATCATTGATGACAGAACAAAAGGTCTGAAAAATATAATATAGACACGTTCTAACGTTGATTCTGTGGAACCTGTTAACATTTCTATGGAATTTAGTCGTCGGAGTGTGGAACGAATTTGCGAATTTATTTTCACACACTACATTTTCGTTATCATGCTAATGTACATACATAAGTATTTGTTTTTTTGGCTATACGAAATATGGCGAACATATTTCTACCATTTACTGTTGGCTCTACTCGAGTCAACTTCGAACGTTTTAGATTATTGGACAGCCCAGCAAAACTTAAATAATGAGCTTTTTGGGAAAAAGCTTTCAAAAATAAGAATTGTGCTGCCTGATATCAATATTTTGTTTTCTACTGACGCGTTCAGCAGTGATGGTGTGTTAGTGTTTTCTGGGTATTTCTTTTTGGTTCTATTTGCCCCTTCATAAACCCGAAATCGTTTTTAAAAGCTGGTATTTGCAGTGATATTCACAGTTTTTCAATACTCTGTCCTTTTTTGTGCAACCAAGAACTTCTTTAGGTACAGTAATATTTCTTCTTGTTTTAGGCGCCAATGTGTTTCACGGACTGTCGGTTATGAGACCGGCTCACATGGATCCTAGGAGGTACCGTTGTGCTATTTAAGCGCCAATGGTATGCACTAGTGCTACAAAGGTTGTCATTATTTTTTATTTGAGCTCCTCTAAATATTTGAAAAAAAAATGTATTAAATTCCAAATGGAACATAAAAGTTTTGATATACATATCGTCGTTTCAAATTCAAAAGGCCGTAAATATCTTATTACAGGCGAAGCAAAAAACGTTGTAAATTTAAACTATTTAATTTTTAATAGCTAAATTTCGGGATTTATTAAGTAATGAAATGAGAAACAGCAGTTTATTAGTAATGGTGCTTACGTATTTTGGAACTGTTTTTTTAATCAAAAAAGCGTACATTTTTAAACTATAATTACAGCGGTGGTGAAAAATGTCGCTCTTCAACCTTATTAAACAGGTATTTAGTCAGACTATCTTTTTCTTTGATACTATTTGTGTTTTCAATATGAGAGGCACAGTATTCATTACAGCTAATTTTACAAATAAAAAAAAAATACATTTTATCTAACAGAATTTTAGTTCTCACATTTTAATGAAAACTTGTTGACTAACTAAAATTGAAGTGAAAGATTCTGGTAAATTTTTCGTTATTGTGTGGAACTGATTTTTTACCCTAAAAAGCTCACGGTGTTTTGGTTGTTCAAAAGATACCACCATTGGCGTTCAGCACATGCTTGCGTGTTTAACTGAGAGCTAGCAGTGTTGTCAATTAATTGTTTTCGCTTTACTACAAAGTTGCTTATCTAATATCGCCAAAATCACGGGGATAGTGCCAATGATAGATATTGGTTTTGGTAAAAAAAAGTTTCATATCAGTGTTACAAATACTGGTTTTTATAACTTGTACTGATACGTAGATTTTAAGGAAGAAATTGAAATAATAAAACTAATTGCAAAGTAAAAAGACATTGAACCGGTCGTATTTTATTTAAAGTGTATCATTTCCACCGCTATAAGTTAATTAGTTTGCAATTCGTAATCCACTTAAAGTTATTTAAGTTGATTTCCTTAAAAAATATTAAGGAAAAACAGCTTCATTAGTGAATATGGAACCATGAACGCAGGTTACTTTTTAAGTTGTTTAAACTTATAGAAGGAAAGGAGAGGTGAAAAATAAAGCAAACAGATTCATATTGAGCGAAGTATAGAGAAGAAAATTTTCAGGATAAATTAAATAACATTTGCAAATTTGTTTCATCGCAGGAACTGCTTTTCGACACCAAAAATAGTTTGGGTTCGCTTGCAGGGCAAATTTTTTGATAAATCGCTTTGCTTTTTGCAATTACCAAATCCGTCAGGTGTTTTAAGCAACGGTTACATCTGGCAATATAATGATGCGTCAACATTGATTGTAAAGCTTTATTTATTTAATTATTTTTTAGTGCAAAATTTTTACACCCATATTCATAAAAACTATTGAAGGTTTTTTACACGTTTATTTGACAAATATTCCGTAGAAATACGTCGAATAAGAGCTTAATAAACTTACAATAATTATTATGAATATGGCCTTTAATATGCATACAAACTTTTGCTTATAAGTACCTGACTAAACAAATTTCAGCTGAAAATTTTAAAAAATATTAGCACGGGTAAGTTTTTTATACATAAATCTTTGTATCTAAGTACATATGTATGTACATACGGAAGTACATGCATAATTTTACACATGTATGCATGGATGTATGTAAACGTCTGTACCTGCAACAATTGTGCTTACGGAATTTCATTATATAGTATGTAATAATTTGGCTTAGCAAGCAAGCTCTCGGTGTGATTGTGTCGTTTTTATCTAATTCTTTGTTGATTTAGAAAAAGAAATAGAAACGTAAGTAAGCACGCAAAACTAACAAGTACCTATTTCAATTTTACAAAACAGCTGTTATCACAATCATACGTATTTATGTAGGTATGTATGGATGTGTGCGTTCGTTTGATTGTTTTCATTGCTGATGGCTTCCCACCGCGCAAGTATAGCGTTGCAAAAAGATATTTCTGAATGTGGTGGAATAAACACTGCTGTTAAGTATGTATGTATGTATGTGCTCAAAGATGTCAAATTGTGCAAAATGTTACTGAAAGTTGTGCCTTTACTTTCTCCAGCAAGAAAATGTACGTAGTATGTATATAGAGAAAAAGAGAGTCAGAAAATTGACATTCGAGCGACTGAGAACATGCAAAATCTTACTGGACAAGTTTTACTCAGCCAAATTTTGCGGTTTTTTGAAACAGATGTTTTGACTGCTTTTTGTTACCATATAAAAATCAAACAAAAATTTTCATGAGTGGGTATTTTTTCTCAAAATAAATACAAAGAAGTTGTAAGTGACCAGTGAAAATGCTTTAATAACTTATTTTACTTCGACATTGGTGTGTATGGACTACATACATACATACATACATATAAGCAAACTCAAATAATTTTGGTAGAAAAAGAGGCTCTGACAGAAAAATAACAAAATCTTATCTGTAGATATTGGGTAGTAATCCAATAATCGAGCTAGAACAAGTTCAATGATATTATTTTAGATCCTTATTGATGTTTTCTGTCCTTTTCAGCCGTCTATATGCCGCCGACATTTCGTTGGTGCTCAAAACTTTTTTTGCAAATCACTTGGGAACTGATTTTCGAAATTCTTTTTACTTCTTGATAGGCTCTATTAAGCTTGTTTTGGAATCAGGTAGACATTAAATAATTGACAATCAGCGAATAATTACTTATATAAAACGTTAAAAGGTAGTTAACAAATTACTTAAAAAAATATTTAACTCGTCAATCATAAGCAGCGATTAACATTTTCCTTTGCTGTTGGCATTACTTAACAGCTGTTCTACAAAAAAAGTTGCAAATTTTTACAAAATGCTGTTCCTGTACTTTTTGTTGTTGTTACAAATTAATGGTAATTGAGACTGTTCTGTGTTAAATATAGACATTCGGTACTGAAGAGCTAAGGTAATGAGATGGCTCTGCGCTTCTGCTTAAAATGCAATTCGTTATGACCTGGGTTCGAAGCAATTTGGGTGCTGACGATCGTCGTGGTGGAGGTGAAACAGCCATAGTATGTTTCCCCGGAAACATTCCCTTCATCAACTTTACTTTGCTTTCATTATTTTTCATCACAAAGTTGAAGCTTTCTCATTTCTGACTAAGTTTTATTTAGTAATAAAATTTAGCTTAATTAGCATTGGAAATCATAAAGTTCGATTTCAAAGTTTAAATTTTTGATTTGAAAAAGAGAAGCTACAATGATTCCAAGTTTTATTCATAAAGCTGCTCTGATTTATTTGAATTTTTCTTTTCAGTTCTTCATTTAAATCTGTTGCAATCTTATCATCAGTAAACAAATTATTATTATGTACATATGTATGTATGTACATATGCAAATGTGAAGCAAGTTCCTTTGTATCAGTTTTATTAGAATATTTAAGAAATTGTCTACGGGAAATTTACTTAGATACAATATTAAGGTATTTAGCAATTTAGTTCGTTATTGTGTAGTGCGCGATTCCAATTATCATATTCTAATACATATGTATGTACATATATCATATGAAAGCGAGTTCTGGATATCTGAAAATTTAGAAACCAAAAATTTTTAAATTCCCCCAGCTTGGAGCAAAGTAGTAGTTTTCCGACCATTCACATTTATAGAAATTTTTTAGTGGCTTCAAAGTATTTTGTACACTATTTATGCAATAATCCCTTGCAAGTGAGCTCGCAACTTGCAGAAGTTTGATTGTGTTAGTAAAAAAATGTCAATGTATTGAGTTACTTGCACTTGTACTTGCATGTGTAAATGGGGCGGTTATGTAATAATATTGGTAAAACTGTCGAAAATATACATATGTATGTATGCGTACAACAATGGCGTTTAAAAATATGTATGTATGTATGCCCATGATACAACTAACAAGGTAGCCTTTTCGCTACAATAAGAACAACTTCAATAAAAATAACATGCATTTTGTTTTTGTACAACTTATGCAAACTGTCAAAAAGACGCCACTTCTATGTATATTTACAGAAGAGAGATGCACTAAGCTTACGCGGATTTGCTACCTCGTTTTGGCTGCCTTTCATCTCTGCAATCTCTTGACAACCTAAAGTAGTCAGATGATTAACGGTTTAGCTGACGAGGCTACCTTGTTAATTGTATCATGTGTATGCCTGTGTAACTTTTGACAGTATCACCACGAAAACACAAAATCATAAGAAAAAAACAGATGTGATGTCCTGCTCTGCTCAGTAAACGTTGAGTTGTAAAAATTGAGCTGACCTCCTTGTGTCGTTTTGAAATTTTTTACGAAACGTTAAAGTTGCTTAGTGAACAGATATTAGACCATCTATTCTTTTATATTTGCGCTTGGAGAAGGAAAACGAAAAATAGGGAAGGGGCTTATTCGATATTCGAAAAATGCACATTTAAAAAGTCCGGGCTCAGTAAGACCAGAAAACCGGCCGAAATATAACCACCCGATCTCCCTAGGAAGTATTTATGTATTTTATTCCAGAGAAAGCAAAACTACACAGAGTATAATAGGTATACCTGAGAGTGTATGTCCGACTTGACTACACAATATTTGAAAAAAGAAATGCGGTCGGGGGACCCCCGTTAGGAACGAAGTTCCTTACGTTTTTTCTTCATCTTCGAATGTAATACAAGGTGAAATCTGTGTGTTATTTTGTGTTGTTTTTGAAATTTTTAAATTTTATATGCTTCTTTAAGTTTTTGGAACGTTTCATATTTTTACTTTTGACACATGCAGTATTTTGTTGTCAATCTGCTGCAAAACGAAGAAAAGCAACTGTTGGTTAATTTTTCAATATTGCTGTTCTTGTTGTTGCGACCGTTTTCACAACTAATTAATATTTATTGGTAGGTGTCTCCGCTGCTGTCAGCGGGGACATCGCCCATCATACACAATTGTTTGTCGACAGCTACACCAATCCATATAAACAGCTCACACGCTTTCGTGACGATTTCTACTAATTTGCACCACCAGCAAGCCGCGTTGAGCAACTTCGTTCCGAAAAGTTTATTGAATGCTAGTCTTGAACTTTTCTAATATACATAAGTACAATAAGACCTTACCTATTTATTATAATCGAGTTTATTTCAGAGAAAACAAAATATTAGCTGCTTGTGTGTTTGTGCGTATGGGAAATATGCCACACACACACACACACACACACACGAAATATATTCCTTCACACGTGCAGCTTCCGGAGGGTTTCGGGGCGTGAAAATTTATCTAGCGTTGCCTTGATTGCGGGAAAATCCATTTTGTCTCGGCTTTCACCTATTTCTGAATTGCTTCTGGCGAAAACATATAAAAAGCTTTAACAAAACTCAGTATGCAGAGGTTTTTAGCTATGAAAAATTGATCTAGCATCGTTCCGAACAGGGCTCTGGTTCACCAGATATTAACAATTTTCTCGGCGAAACGGCACACAACACGAATTCCAAGATACGTAAAATAAGTATCTATAGTTTTCTCTACCCATATATACATATGTATATCCCGAAAAAAAATCACTCAGCTGCATTTCATTTTGCTTTGTTTGTGGGTGAGAAACATACATACTATGTACATACATATTTTGCACATCCGATCGCCGCATAAATTTCAAAAAGCTAAAATGCAATTCAGTGTGTGCCCAACTATTCGGCCAGTTGCATCAGGGAAAAAAGTAAAATACCTATTTTTGAAAAGAAAAATCAGTTTTCGAAATAAAACAACAAATACCTGCAAGACCGTTATGTGCTACAAATTATATAATAAATAAAAAAAACAATTTATTATTTTATGAGGTAATTGAAAGATGTGTAGTATGATGAACGATGACCACTAAAAAATTAAAATATTCTTAAATAATGTCCCAAACATTGACCTTGTTTTAGCAAACAGTGCGACCTTAAGCTTGTTAAAACCGTTTTGTTTTGTTTTGTTTTGTTTATTTCCTTTATGGCATCAAGAGTTTTTATTCAAAATATTTAAAAATAGAACAACACAGAAAGTATGTATGTATTTACTTGACTCTGAAAACGTTTGCCATCGTACATTGGCGCCTAAATGTCTGTGGATTTTGTAATTTATAGAAAAAGTTTCAAATGAATGTTATTGCGAGAATCTAGTGCGCTGCTCTTTGATCTTTGTACATAAAATCATAAAGAAATTATTATTATTATGCAATACATGCAGTACATACGGGTACATACATACATATGTATGTATGTTTAAAAGTGGTAATAGACAATGATTTTTAATATTGAAAAACTTTAAAAACCTTTTATTTGAACAGAATATAATGCCTTTGACTTTAAAGTTTATACAAACACAGTGGCGTGCCTTCACCACCGCTCATCCTCTGGTCAAGGGATCGATCTCATATGCTATTTTGTGGCCCACCAGTAGTTTGATAGAACAAACATTTGAGGGTAAAAACATGAGTAAGTACAACACGTTTTCCCTTCTATGCATTTTTCTTTTCTTTTTTAAATTATGTATTAGTAAAAATTGACCGCATCTCTTTTACACTTGATTTTTTAATTTACTAAGGCACTTATGATTACACACGTATGTTGAGATTTGGTTTGTACGGATCTCTGTACGTAGCTCCTACGTTGTACGGTTGGGTAAAATTATCATCAGCGATGTGGCCACAGATGAGTTTGAAGGTCGGCATTTTAAAGGTAAAACTTACATTGACCGTTTTCCAATACACTAAGCGAAATATGTACTCAAAACAAGCTTGTTTCGTTAGTCCTTATTAGATTTTTTAAACTGTACGCAATGTTTATTGAAAGACTCTTTTTTTTATTTTATTTTGCACTTTAACCCATCAGTATTAATAAAACAAAAACTGCACATGCACAAAGTTCTGTGTGATCGAAATGAAAAGCCCACGTGCGACAAAAAGGAGAAAGTAAAATGAATATAGCACCCGGTCAATTGTCAGTCCAAAAATTCAAAGACCTTGATTAGTTAAGCAAGCGAGGCACTTAAACTAGAGATGTGCGGTTGTCATGAAAACATCGTGTCACGCGTGACACGGTATTTTGATTTTTTCAAGAAAATTGTTCTACATTGAAAACACGGGTTTCTCGAAACTATCTTTTAAGTCTTAGGTTGTCTGCGCTTCCGATCACAGATATACATACATATGTTTATATAAATAAAATAAAATTTCTTTACGTTTATACATATATTATTTCAATACAAACGTGATTGATTGTCAGAATTATCTTCGTTTTTCGTGCGCGTAATTTTGTGAACAAAAAAGGCTCGTGCATGATTGAAAAGCATTTGTCATGCGTGAAAGTGCTTGATATGAGCCAAAAAACACTCACGCGCACAGTGAGTGATTACTAGTGACTACGTGTATCATGAGTAATTACCTCATCAAGGCTACTATGCGAATATTTAAAGTTATCTTACGGGTTTTCATATGCGTAAGCTGCGAATTATGAGATCATAGTTTTTGCTGCGTATGGGAAGTTGCATTTTGAGGATTTGGACGACTGACTACCCGAGGTAGATTACCTATCTTCGGTCTAATGTAGAAAAGCCCGAACTTGCATTTTTTTTTTGTACATGAGACTAACGCTGTACGGTTTGGTGTAGAGAAGGGAAAAATCAACGGGGATTTTCAATTCGAAGGGGCAAATTCAAGAAACTTATTTATTTATTTATTTCAGTTAAAGTAATATATGAAGCCTTATATGGCCAATAAAAACTATATATTACCAGTTTACATTCAGAGTGATTTCGCTTACATACTAATTAAAAATAGAGTAATCAATAAGTACAAGAATATTTGGCTCCCCAGCCACAATCTTAACATCAATCAAGATATCCCGCTTACGTAGTAGCATCTCCATAGTAGTAGTAATATTACTCAGGACTAAGTTGGTGTAAAAAGACAGACATATGTATATAAATGTGTTGAGACCCAACAATGCAACAAGTTAATATTTGAGGTAGCAGGAGAAATAGCGGATTTTTGATGAGATAGAAACATTAAGTGTAGGTAAAAATAAGTCATATTCCATCCTGTTTACTAGCAATTAATCAAAGCTTGCAAGTAATTTAACTCTAAAAACATTGTTTGAATGGGAAAAAAGACGCAGCTCGGCAGGTAAAAAGAGCAAGTGCATATTTCGTCTCTTGAAAATCGAAAAAAAAAATTAGATAAATAAGAGAAAGAGAACATATTATATTAGTTTATATAACGAAAATGTCCACCTTAAAGGCCGCTGTTGAACAAATTTCATATGGACCATTTGCTTGTGTGAGCTTTTTTATGGGAATGTCTTTGCTGGAAGGAAAACTTTTTTGCGAAGCTGTGCAGGAGACAAAAGAAAAATTTCTGCCAACGTATAAAGTGAGAATAATCGTATAACAACTCTACCGCTTTACAGTGTAAATTATTTTTCAAGGTTGGTATGTGCGTCTGGCCGATTTTACAAACCGTAAATTTTTCAATGGTTCCTGAAAAGAATCGCATCGTATTCGTTAGTATGTGCAGTCTGCTGTGGACCACATTTCTGGCATATATGAAGCGAAAGGAGTTTACAGTGACCACCAGTCAAGTCACCGAGTGATATTAAATAAAAAAATTGCTTGTATTAAGTATTAGTTAGCAGAATTTGTATTATAGTTATACAAAAATATTTGTTTGTTGATTGCTAGAAAATTTTCAAATAAAGTGCATTTATTGAAAACATTCTTATAGTAAACGAAAAAAAAAAATATTTTAACATTCAGAGTATTTTTCAAGTTCCTCAGGATTCATGCCGTCATCTCCAGCATTGAGGATCGTTTCCTGAATCCATCCAACATAGGCTGATACTTCGGTGAAAACTCCTGGATACGGAGGCTTCGTACATGGCTTTCGAGACCAAGAAACAATTCCAACTTGAGTGTTATTGTAAATTAAAGGGCCTCCAGAGTCTCCGCTACACTGACCTTTACCACCTTCAGGGACACCAGCACAAATTGTGGTTGGATGCATTGGAACACCATGTCTGCGACTGCATTCGTCGTCGTCAAATATTTCTAAATCGACCTTCTGCAGCAACTTTTGTACTGCTCCTCCAGTCTACAAATGCAACAAAAACATATTACTTTTAGTTGTCCTCCTGCAAGGAGCGACCGGCTTACTTCGTTTAGTCCCCATCCGATTAAAGTAACAGTTGATGCGCTTTCAATGACTGTACTGCATTCGGCCAAGCGTATCGCGACGAAATCTTCTTCTAAATTCACCGGTTCACCAAGCCTTAACAAAGCAATGTCGTGTATGTACTGATTAGCAGGATTATAGCCCTCGTGAACAAATATGTGTGAAACATTAGCAACATCTGTTGCATTTCGTTTTATTTCAATACTTCCGTACTGCACATTAACTTGACTCGGCTTTGATTTCACTACACAATGGGCCGCTGTCAGAACCCAGTCTCGATTAATGAGTGAAGCACCACAGAAGTGACGACCCGACGTTGTCCGTCGCAAAGAAACCTTCAGAAAAGCCAGAAAGCTAGAAACTCATACAAAAAGGAAAACTAAAATCTTACCATAAATGGAAACTCGCCAGGAAGAGCCAAGGAACCATTCACAATTTTACTGTCGAGCTCCAGGGCAGTGCAAAGGGAAATAACAAATAAAAATACCAGGCACTGCTTCTCCCATAACATGTTAACAATAGAAAGTTACGTGCTGTTGTGATAAGCCATTACAGTTTGTCATTGGCTTTTATTAAGGTTTTTCCCTGGTAAAATTAATCGCTAAGCACCTGCATGCATTGGTAAAAAGTTTTTTATTATTTTTTTTTTTTTTTTGTTAGTCGACCTTATTATTTTTAAATTCTATTCAAGGTCAATGTTTGTTACCACTCTATTTTTTACAAGTTTAAAAAGCTCCCATGTATTTCTTTTTTAGCCAAAGAGTGTAACAAAACGCGCCAAATGTCAATAATGATGCAAAAACTTAAAACATTCGTAACCAAGTATCCAATTACTAGGGGAATGATTTCGTACAGCATAATATGGCCAGCAAGCAGCTTGATACAGCAAACCTTTGAGGGAAAGCGATGGGGTAACTATCTATGTTTGCCTTTACTTTTAGTAAGTTGTTCATTTATGTACATATGTATTAATTTTTATTTGAGGCAACTACGATTGGTGGCGAGTTTTACGTTTCAGTCTTTACGGAGGCCTATTCGTGGCACCCACAATTTATGGCTGGTTTAAGGTACGTAACTACTCTAAAACTGAAATCGTCTAAATCTCACAAAATCATATTTTTACTTTCTGAAATAATCTTGCGTGATCTGGCTTCATTGAAAACAAAATAGCGGTACTCAGCGTTTGGTGCGTTTTTGGTTGCGACTATTTGCGTTTGCGATTATATTGCAACTGATATTGAGCACTCTTTTTAACAACTTTGCAAATTTTATTGCACTCCAAACAACAGCTGATAAATTAATAATTTTTAATTTTTCACGTTTTATTTTTTTTGGTAATTGCTGATGGCTTCATCTCTACCATTATACAATTAACAAGGTAGCCTCGTCAGCTAAACCGTTAATCAACTGACTACTTTATGTTGTCAAGAGATTGCTGAGAGGAAAGGCATCCAAAACGAGGTAGCAAATCCGCGTAAGATCAGTGCATCTCTCTTCTGTAAATGTAGAAGTGGTGTTTTTTTGACAGTTTGCATAAGTTGTACAAAAACAAAATGCATGCTATTTTTATTGAAGTTGTTCTTATTGTAGCGAAAAGGTTACCTTGTTAGTTGTATCATGATCTCTACTATTTTTTGTTTGCTTTGTTTTAAAATGTCAGCTGTTCGAGTGTCAGTGTTGCAAACGCAATACTCATGCGAAAAAAGCAACACGTAATTAGCGGTGCGTAAATGCAAAAATATTGCGAGTGCAACCTTGTATATTTTGTTGTTGGGTTGCAAAGAAAAAGCAACGATTTCTTGCATTCGCACTTACGCAAGACATTTGCACCAAATAATGAACTGCGCTAATGATTTGTTTTCAAATCCCGTTGTGCGTATGAGGGATCGATCTAAAGCAAAATGACAACTGGTTAAAAACTATACGAAACGGAATGAAAAAGTACTAAAATTAGTTTAGAAAACCTTTTTTGCTCTACGCCCAAAAAACCACAATGTGAAAAATTTCTAATTAAATTTCTAAAAAATAATGCGCAATTTAAAATCGACTATCCACTTAAATTGCTTGTTGTTGCACTCACTCTCATGGTGGCGATGGCTGGCTGGTTGTGTGCAGTGGCTGCTCAGTAGTACAATTCACTAATTTATTCTACCGATAAATTCAGCGTTAAAAATATTTAACTACAAAATATTTGGCTTTCTGATTCACATTAGTGATATATGACAGCACAGTTACCGGTGCTAACTTATCAACTTAAAATTGATTGCGGTTTATTTTAACCACAAAATACTGAAATATTCTAGTGTAGTTACACGCCAATGTTCAATAGCTTAGTCTAGTCATAAGCCAATTGATGTGACTCGACTATGGGACAACTACTTCATTCAAAATTATTAGTGGTGAATTTGGATTGGCACTCTTTTTGGCAAAGATGCCACTTGATTCGTGATTTAAAACTATGTCGGATATGATAGCTTATGAATCACTGAATAGTTAATGCAAACATCAAATGCGTTTGTTTAGTTTAACGATTGCATTATCTTTAAAAGATACTGTATTGTACTAGAGCAGTCGTGAGGTTTGCAGTTCGATCCCGTTACAGGCAAACGAAAGTACAAACATAAAATAAACAAAATGTAAAAAGGAAATAGGATAGAAACTCAAATAAATTAAAAGAAAATAAAAAAACGAAAAATAATATCAGTCAAAAAGTAAATAAGCTTCATAACATCCGTTTTTAAAGAACGAGCCAAACAAATTCAAGCATATTTATTAGAAACATTTTGGGATTGCAAAAACGCCATTAACAATTACCCGACTCATGGCAAACTGCTCAATACATGAGTGTCAGGGAATAACTGGAAATGAGAAAGCAAACTCACTTGCTTCAAGAGCAAGAGAGTTGAGCTTACTATCCGCGAAAGCTTTCGATTCAGTTAAATCTGAGCTAAAGAAATGGGCACATAGAGCCCATTTAACTCTCTGGAATAACTTCACCGCGGGAATCAATGCATGAGATTTAAGGGTGATCCAGACGAGGAAAACACAGGGGGGCTGAGAGCGAGACATTAGACCACTATTTATGGTAGTGCCCCGCCTTCTCATAAATACGGTCCCGATATCTTGGGAGAGACACCTTACCAGACATAACCCAGTTATGAGGCATAGGCTCGAGGAAATCGAGGAACTTTGTGAATGACACGGAGCTCCAACAGATCTATAGGCCAAACGTTTTGTGGTTAGATACATGAAGCACACAACAAGTCTACACTGGCTTAAGTGTATGTTGCAAGACATGGGCAAACATACCCCCCCAATCAACCTAACCCTACTACTTCTTTATTTATTATATATGTTTTATTTTTATTAAGCAAACACAAATGGCTAAAAATTTACACACATATACATATATTTTGGTATTTGCCAAAAGGCCAGGCAAATACGAAAGAGATTAGAAACATATTTTAGTATATGTATGTACTTGCTGTAGAAGACAGGAACCATGATCCTGTGAATTCAACCATCTAGCTGTGATTGGAGATACAGTTTTATTATAGAAAGTAAACTATGTATGTATTTACATTCCTAAAAAAAATGTTATGCCTTGTCACTTCTTACAAAAAGCGTGCACATTCGTTTGCGTAATACTACTACGTTGAAGCTGCCACCCTACATCGTGTTGTAAAATTAAGAGATTCAAGAATATCTAAAGTATATTGAAAACCGTGTTAAATCCAGAATATTCTTACAACATTTAATAAATCAAATTTTAGCTGCCACCCTACATCGTGTTGTAAAATTAAGAGATTCAAGAATATCTAAAGTATATTGAAAACCGTGTTAAATCCAGAATATTCTTACAACATTTAATAAATCAAATTTTAGCACAACGGGACCCAAGTGGGTCGCTCTCACGACTGGCAGCCCGTGAAACGTAACATAGTAAATCAAATAGGTGTATTTGAAAACAATTGTTTTCTAAAGTTCACGAACTTTTCCGTTTGAGCACTTTTTGAAAAAAAATATATCGTTTCCTTTATCACTTTATTCGAGCCCAAAACTAACTACATAATTTAACGCCTGATCCAGAAATGTCAATGTTCTGAATTTTAATTTAAACTTCATATGACTGCATTTTCCTTCCAGTGCACAAAAAAAAAGAAAAACACATTCAAATCGCACTGGATTTGACTTCCCCATAAGCAAAGCCGTGGCAAAGGTAGATAAAAATTGTGTCCGTCAAATGGACCACAAAAATCTACCTGCTTCGAATACACTACCCTACCACAAGCAATTTTCAATACATACATACATACTTATGTACATCACAAAATGTGTAAAAGCAAATTGTGCGACTAAAAATTCCAACCTTTTCGGTTCTTGCTTGAAATTTAGTTTTCGAAAGAAAAGAAAAAAAGACAACAGCATTTTCCAATTTGTATTTACATATGACTGATGAATCCACCGTTGAAGAATATTATTTCGCTCTCTCTTTTCATATTCAAAGATCTCTTCGGCAATGTGGCCGCAAACATCATTTAAAACAGCTGTCATGAAGGCAGCAGTGGAAACCATTTCATACACACCTTTTGCCATGACGTGCTTTTATTTTCTCATGACGCTACTGGAGTTAAAAACAATAGAAGAGGCTGCTGCTGAAGTAAGCAAAAAATTTTTGCCAACCTACAAGGTAATCGTCAAGCTTCAAAAAAATATGCCCAGATAATGGTTTTATGTGCATACAAGATATATGTACATATGTATATGGATGTGTATATATGTATATACATATATATTTTCTTTTCTTTTTTCAGATTGGAGCATCTATATGGCCTGTGGTTGCAACCATCAACTTTTCCTTGATACCAGAGCGAAATCGTGTTCCTTTCATAAGTGTGTGTAGTCTAATATGGACCTGCTTTCTAGCCTACATGAAACACTTGGAACACCATCAAATAGATGATGAAAGTAATTATTCTTTTAAGAATATAAAATATCACTAAGATTGGAAGCCCCAAGTGTACATACATACATACATACATACATACATGTTGTACGCATACTTTTAAGTAAATCTAATGATAAGTTGGGCTAGAAATATATATGTACATATGTTATACTAATCCATCCGGCCATACGATGCTAGCAGTCTAAAGAAATTATTTTAAAATCGTCTCATGAATGGTCGAGTGCCTGCCTGTGTTTGTGAGTAAAGGGAGTATATACATATGTACATACTTTGAAATCGTGAAAAATTTGTTTTAAATCACTCGGTCATTAATGAATAGATTCACTAAACTCGTTTTGGTTTTTGAAAATGTTTTGCATTGGAATGTTACGTCAAGATATGTTAACTTAAAAAAAAAAAAAAAAAAAATAAGCTATATTTTATTTAGATTTTTTTCGAAATCGAATAATGCGGTTTTCCTACTCTTTGGTTTTTGAAAGTGTTGTCAGTGAAATTAGGTGTTTTAATCAAGCTCGAAAAAAATTGTTTTCTATTCACTCGGCCACTTATAAATAAAATTTTGGAATAATTTTTGCTTCTTGCAAGAGATTTTCGGTAAAATGAGGAAATGGACAACTAGCTGTTGCGAAACCGCCACACTTCTCGTCGTAATACTAGAAAAAAAAAATTATTTAAAAGGAGTAAACTCCAATAGTTATAGAAAAAAAAAAAAGTTAGAATAATAAAAATTCATTAGTTTTACACAGATTGATGCTAAAATTTACTTAGTTGAATTAGTCGATTATCGGGGATATTATTTGAAAGATTGGTAACTTCTTTCTCCAAAAGTGCTTCGGTTCGCTTAAAGACAACAAATTGTGGGCGAAATATTGAAATAAATAAATATTTGTGTATCGTTGCAAAAACTTTTTATAAAAAAGATCTTAAGCCTTAAAATTTAATTTATTATTAATAAATTTATTATTATTTCAAAGGCGAAAATAAAAACTTTGAAACGCTACCTGCTGATAAAAATATTGTGTTGTTGGAGAGTTTAATACAAAGTTACATTACTTATGGTTAATCTTCTATGTATACCTTTTACTAAAGTACGTAGCAAATCAAAAGTGTTGGATCATCCGTTGTTATTGCTCTAAGAAAAATTCAATCCTGATGACACATATGTACATACATATGTGCACTTACGCGAAACTACAAAAATATTCTTGTAGACGCGCACTTCATACTGAATACCCTTAACGGGCCGGTGAAATTGGAATGACGAGAAAATATTAAGAGTTTTTGGATCTCAAAATTTTAATATAGCAAAAGGCATGTTAACCGCTGACAACGTTGACTGTATTGTAAGTGAGTGCCACTTAAAATCGTACAACAAAACCAGAAAAATTATTATAGAATTTTTTAGGTATTCGAAATACCAGATAAAAAAGTTGGTAACGGATAATTTCCAACATTTGCGACTTAACGATAGTACTGTTAGTGGTTAAAAACTGCCCATTATTATAACTTGTACCCCAATTGCGACAAAATATCTCCTCTTTCGGGATAAATCGCCCAAACGGAGAGCACTGTTTTTGAATAAAGCGCATTTGTTCATATATTTGATTTTATTTCAATAAAAAAGAGGTTTTAATAAGAAATGTTATGAGAAACAAATATAAAAATCAGTTTTTTATTTGCATATTTATATCAAACATTGGAATACAAAACCTTTAAGGCAAAATAAACAGTGACCCCCTAATTCATAAAAATTATAAGACTGTTATTTGACATATTTGTATGGAAAATCTGTCAAATAAGAACTTTATAAACCTGTTATGAATTAGACGGTAATTAATAAAACATAAATAATTAAAAAAAAAGTTTCATTTTATGACATTCTTCAACCATCTGTATCTAGAGGTACATAAATGGCGGGATCATGATTACAAGTGCTGCCAAGTTCACCTGGCAATGAATTCGCCTTGAACTAAGCGTTGTAAAACATAGTTGTTGTGAATTTAGCACTGTGTGAAAGCACTAAATATGCAACCGTGACTGGGGTGTCGTTTTTTTGTTGTTATTTCTACGGAGCTGTTTTCTCCATAGAATACACAGTTTCTTCTACCGACATCAATTTGTTTTGAAACAAATTTGAATCAATATTTGTAGTAAACTTTTTAATTAAAAATGCACAATTTTTGGAAGCAGCCTTCGACGGATACAACTGAAAATGTAATTGAAAAGAACGATTATCCCCGCGCTACAAGTATGTACTTGCTACTACACTGACCACACCTTCATATGTATCTATGTATATAAAATCATTACATGGAATGCATTCAATACATCAAACACCAAAATAAAACTATTTTTGATTTTCCTTTTCTTTGTATCCCTTGAAAGCAACAATTCACGCACTTATTTATTTATGCACATTCTATCAAAGTTTCTAGCCAAGTCTATTAAACATAAATATCTACCTACATATGAACCTGGAGCACCCTCAATGTTTTGAGTTTATAGCACAAACCTAAAGAAAGTAAATAATACCAGAATTGAGGCGCTATACATATGTATGTACATTAAGGATAGAAAGCACGCTGAAATTCCAAAATAGTGTTGGGTATACTCTCCTCTGCTAAACTAGTGTAAAGGTCTTGATCGTCTTCTGCAGCAAATGTTTCCATTTGTGCCACTTGACGCACACATACATATGTAAATGTATATAGAACGAATTTTTTGTTTTCTCTTAAATTTATATACTATTTTCGTTAATCGAAGAAGTGAAAAAGTCAAGCAGTTACTCTACTGTTTATACGTACACTTGTTGAAATTTGTTTGCACCGCGTTTTATCTTGCGAGAACGAGGGCTTAAAACATAAGCTTTGGGCTTAAGCTAGATTTTATATCCTCAAAATCGAGAAAGATTAAAAAATATGTGAATTTTTGTGACAAAAATTGAAGAACAATTTATTTTTACAAAATATAAATTTCTCTGCAGGAGATTGAGAGGTGGTTGTCCAAAAGCTACTAGCACAATTTCTAGTACAGAAGCACTAGTTTGAAAGCTACTGGTGTTCTTATGGAAATGAACTAGATTGATTCCGCGACTCAATTTAAAACGAAGAACAGTATTCTGTGCACTTTTCTATTCATTTTATGTACAAGGCTAAAATTCGGATATTTAACTTGACCTATTGAAAAACTGTTTTATTTTTGAGAAACAGACAATTTAAAGTAACATCAAGAAAACAAAAATCGTGAAGATTGGAAAAAGAAATAAACGAGAATAAATCAATAGAATTATCTAAATATTCCTATGACTAGTCTGTAAACCATCATCGCATTCTAAAAAATATAACGTCAAATTAGCAACTGTTGTAAACCATAATAGGGGGCTTAGTTTTTATTTTTTTTCATTTTTTTTTTTTTTTTTGATAAAACTAAATTCAGGAAAATTTCTTCCAAAAATCGAAAAATATCGGAACTGCTTCACTTGAGCCGCGATTTTTGCAATATAATGGTGTAAAATCTTTATCAAATCATCGAAAGAAACCAAAACCTGGTCAGAAACAATTACGAACGGTGTTGTTCAAATTAAAAGTCGAGTGTTTGGATAGCTTTGCATTTAATTTCATATAAAAAGAAAAATGCAGAGACGTGGTTTCTGGACGATTTGAGGGATCGTCAATTCAACTAATATTTTGCGATTTTCATCCCCATTTTAACTGGCAGCTATGCTTGCCTTATATTATATTAGGTTACATATATGTACAACGCTGTAGCGAAATTTCCAATTTCAGATGGTGTCGTACTTGGAGCAATCATAATATTCATTGGCTATTTCTTTATGATGATGTCTTTCTGCTCGCCTTATTGGATTGAATCGTATGAAGAGACAGGGAACAAATTCAAAAATATGGGTTTGTGGCAATACTGCTTCAAGGACTACACTTACCCTAATTTTCAGTTCCAGCGCAAATTTACAGGATGTCACAACATTTTCAGCCAAGTAAGTTTATTTTTTACTCTTAACATTGTTAAGTCCCATTCTACACAAGCATATAAAATGATAATTTCATTTAAACGCTGCCGTTCTATTTTCCATAAAGTTAGTTACTATGGTTGTTTCAATTCCTACCATCGAATTGGCCACTATAGTTACTGTGCTTTAATAATAATTCAAAATATTTAGGTTCGTGATGAATACTGAATATGTATGTATGTATATGGAAAAAATTAGTTTCAAGTCAGCGCGTTCTTATTTTGTTCTCAGTTAAGCCTCAATTCATTTCCCTATTATGGCAGATTTCATTGCTTTCGTGTTAATTTGTTGCTCTGAAAAGCCATTGCTATTTTTAATAATTTTGTTTCAGGAATATTATGTTATCCGCGAGTGGCTCCTTCCCGGTTGGTTAATGGCAGTTCAGGCATTTGTCACGTTATCGTTTATACTTATTTTCATTGTTTTGACTGTTTTGGCGCTAACGATTATTCGCCTGCCCTTAAAAGCTGTACTTCAGTACGAATGGCTGCTGGTTCGTATTTCATACTTGTGCACTGCTGTATCGTGTAAGTAGAAAAATTAAACGTGACTATTAATCATTTACTAACCAACGGCAATGTTCTGTTTATGTGTAGCTTTGTTTATGTTTTTGGCTGTGTGCATTTTTGGAGGCTGCGCATATCGCCGTGATTGGCTGATGTATCCAAAATTTAATGTTTTGGGATGGTCATATGCTTTGGCAGTTGTCACCTTTATGCTATTAGGACTAGCGGCTCTTATTTTGCATCGTGAAGCCCGCGAAGCTTTTGAAATAAGAGGCGAACAAAAGAATTTGGTGATGCAAATGGAAATGCAGGAACCGGGCTATCAAGCTCCCAGGCATCACCACAGTCAGTCAAGGAGTTTACATGGCTACATTTAAATCGATATTTTTCAACTACAACTTACAAACATTCCGCAAATTTATATTTTTCAATTCATAATGTGTATTTTTTAAGTTCAAAGTTTCAAATAACGATCCGTCCAATTTGTTTAGTTACACATATCCACATATTGTATGCTAAATCTCATATCTAAGAATCTATTTACCTTATATATTATTTCTAATTTTATCTTCATGTATATTTTTATATCGGAATTATTCACTTTATTAATCGAATATGGCTCTGTGGGCCAAATTAAATGGCTCTTATAAATGCCAAGTGCCTTATGTAGCGAATACTGTGGGGTAATAACTGTATGCATACATATTTTTATGTACATACATGCACATTCCTTGTATTATTTTTTTTTTATAAATCCCTTTAAGAGTATGCTCTCGAATAAAATTTATAAATAAAATTCAATAACTTTTATGGCATTTTGTATGCGGTTTTTAGCAGCATTGATAAGGGGCCTTTTATCGCTTTGTGAAATCTTTATCAATAATTTCCTACACATACCACATGTTTTGCAATTGATTAGTTTTTGATTTATCAATAGAAATACGAGTACTTCATTTAAAATTGCTTAAGTTATTTTGTTTTAGTTTAAAGGTGCTCATCACAAAGCAAAGTTAGTTGTTCATGTGAAAAATTTATTAAAACTGACGATTCTTATAAAAAGCAAGATGTTCAAAACTAGTTCGATAATCTTTCAGTTTATTTTGAGTATGTTTTTTTCTTCTTCTTATTTATACTCTTTGATAAAAAATTAGTAAAATTGTATCTGTTTAAAACACTAAAGTAAACCACAATTCTCTTATTTTGTTGTTTTCAAAAAATGTTAAAAACAATAATATGTACATATACAGACATGTTTGTGTAAATCTAGTTCATTTCTTAAATTTTGTAAGACACATAGTATTTTATTGAATACCGTAAAATTGAGCCAAGAACAAAAATGTGTTAAGGTCTCCAATCAAGAACGGAAAAAAGCTTTTACTGAAATTCAGGTTAGTAAACTAATACAAATTTTCGTATGCAGCTGAGAAGAAAATTTTGTGTTTGTTTTGGTAATTACAAGGTAATTACGCTAAAATGATAGGATGTGTAGAGTTTTTGTTTCTTGGACATGTCAGTTTAATTGAAAAATTTCATATAAAAGTTTCTTGAAATTAATTTCAAGTGCATTTTACTTTTTTAATGCAGATGCTGCATGCTAAAAACAATATAAAAGGATATTTTTCAACTCAGTCTACACAACATTATTCAGTGGAAAAATTTGAAATTTACTTCGAACTGGACACAGACCTCTCATGCATAGTTATGTACATATGCATGGGAATACGTATATTCCATTCGCAATTCACCACAACTCGACATACCAAACTTAATTGGACAACATTGGGAAACACTATTAGATTTTTAAGCCGTAAACATGCATTTTTGAGATACATGATGGCTTCGCTCTACGATAAAAGTAATGGCGAAGTTGCATTTTTCAGTTTAGTTCCCAAATTCATTGATTCCGAAAAACAATTGAGGTATGTTGCGGGAATATGGTGGCAACTAAATGGACCGAGTGCCATGATGGAAATAAGGCAAGTAAGAAAAAATACGAGCAATATTTAGTTTCACCGTCAACAAGTTTTCTCAGCGAATTTTTACAGAGGCACTCTTATTTACTGCCACAACGCAACGAAAGGACTTGTAAGAGAAAAGGCATCAACACTTGCTATTGAAGTTCAACAACCCTCTCAATATCTTCTATTCTCAACTTTAAAACTAAAATCGAATCATCAATATTTTTTGAATTATGACTCTGTTGCTGCAAAGGCTCGATTTGTATTCGTGGAACATCCGCTTGAGTTTAGCGAACACGAATATGAATATTCGGCAAGCCAAATACGAATATTCGCAACAGCACTAGGATGTACACACAGGAATTCTTATCAATATTTTATTCAGTCATTTTATTTAGTACATGTGTGTTTTTATCTGAAATTGTGTAAAAAGTACAAGATTTTTTTTTACTTTGATAAACGAGACCATTGAGTCATAATTTTATTTAATATAAGTCACTAGTGAATTCTGTCAATCAAACACCAATTTTTGTTTTCTGCAAATATGTACATATGTATGTACATATGTGTGTGTATTATCGAACAATAAGTGACAGAATTGAAAAGAACGGAATATTCCCGGTACCAACAAAACGATGATTTAAAAAAATAGATAAGAGAGATATGCGTTTTTTTTTTGGCTCACGTCAAGCACGCTCATGATCGGAATAATTTTCCTCAGGCACGACAATTTTTTTGAGCCTCACGTCACGCACGCTCACGAGCAAACATTTTTTATTCACGCATTTTTACGCGCAAACTTTTCTTAATCACGCATTTTCACGCACGAAAAACGAAAAAGTTCTCACGACGTACATATGTGCGTAAAAAGTTTTATTTAAGCATTCATTTTAACTTTAGAGTCGAACTATATGATTTACAATTGTTAATAATTTTATCAGGCTTGAGTTCGAGTAAATCTTCTACTTTACTTTTCTTACCTTCTTGAAAAATGTTGATCGCTCCAATTTTATCACAAAAAATATCTTTCTCAATTTTGAGAAAGTAAAAATCGAACTCAAGCCTAATAAAATTATTAGCAAAATTTTATTTATGTAGTTACATACATACATCTGTGATTGGAAGCGATAAAAGCCGAAGTCTTAAAACATAGTTTCGAGAAAGCTTTGTTTTCAATGTGGAACAAATTCTTTGAAAAAAAAAAAACTAAATAGACAATTTAGAAGAGCTCTTTGATAAACTAAATATTATAATTATATATTTATTTTCTTGAGCTGAAGGTCTTTTTTATTAATATATTTCATTATTTTTCTCGATATTTCACTCTCCTTCGGATATCTTCTTCAGGAGAATAATAACGAAAAAAGTCTGGATTGTTTTTTTTTTTCAAAAAACAAACATAACAACAAAAATAGTTTCTTTCAAATATGTTTGTTGTTCTGTTTGACCAATGAAAAAATTTTTTTTATTATTATTGTCCTGAAGAATCTATCCGAAGGAGAGCGAAATATCGACAAAAATAAACAAATAGTTTAATAAAAAATACCTTCAGCTGAAGAAAATAAATATATACCCCCTAATTCATAAAAATTATAACAGGCTTATAAGACTGTTATTTGACATATTTGTATGGAAAATCTGTCAAATAAGAGCTTTATAAACCTGTTATAATTTTTATGAATTAGACGGATAGGGTCTTATTCAAAATAAATATTTTAGGTTTATAAAACTTTCATTTGACAAATTTTCCACACAAATATGTCAAATAAGAGCCTTAAAAGCCTGAAATAATTTTTATGAATGTATTTGTACTTAAACTTGAATTTCTATCCCCATAGTGAGCCTCTTTGCAGCAAATTCATCAACGGAATCACATTCACCACGAATAATCAACGGCTCAGAAGCTGCACTAGAAAATACAAAGTTTCAAGTTTCAATAAGACTGAAACGTTACGACAGGAACTTTGGAGATGGTCACATATGTGGTGGAGCTCTTGTGGGTCCCAATAAAGTACTGACTGCAGCCCACTGTTTTTACAAGTGAGAATTGAAACAATGTTTATATACATATATGTATGTATGTACACATGCATGTATGTATGCTCGTACATTAGCGCACATCAAACCAAGCAAATACTTTTTTCAATTGCTGATTGTTTTTTGCAGTGTTGAGCGAAAGCGCTACCGTAAAGCGAATGAATTTGTTGTTGTAATGGGAACCCTGAATCGCTATCGACGAGTAAATGGCACAATTGTCTCATTTGTCACGTCGATTGCATACATGTCGACGTTTAGTATGGATACGATGCACGACGATATTGGTGTAATGTTTCTTAAGACAGGACTGCCGATTAATAGAACCCACCTAACCATAGCTCCCATCGCTTTGGCAAATACGTCTACACCAGCCGGAGTCACATGTCAAGTATCCGGATGGGGGAAAACAGAGCTGGTAAGGAAAATAAGACAGTTTCTTACGATAATTTTACAAACATAGCAAAACTCGTGCTATAATAAAAAACAGGGCTCGAACTTTCATGCAACTAATACGTGATTTTAAGCTCTCACAAAATGCGCTTGGAGCTGAAATATATCTAAATATGTATGTAAATATGTATGAAAATGTGCATAAGTGCACAAAACAAACCAAGCGTTCGTTTCAGCGTATTGTGGAAATATTCTTAATTTTTTTTATTTTTATTTAAAACAACAGAAGATTATATGTAAGTAGTAGAAACGATTCCTGTGTTCTAAAGGAAGCGTTTATATACGCTAAGCCTAAGTACATACATATGTATATCTTCATAATATTTGAAGCAGCAGATACTTCTAATAATATCCCCATGGAAACCAAGCTAACTTACAGCTAACTATTTCACAACAGGTACAGGTACAGGTTGAGGCCTGGATTACTTCTCAATGCAAACAAGTGACTATTTTAACATGGTGGTGTCCTAGGAAGTAGTCAATTGTCTGACGCTGCATTACTTTTCAACTAACTTAAAGTTAGCTACTTAAAAGTCAGTACCCACAGAAAAAAATGTACAAATCAAGGCTGATTTTACATTTTTCGGTGGTAATATTTTATATTATTAAATTAACCCCCCGATTATGGTTCACAACATCTAAATGTTGTGTTGTAAGATTTACAACACAACTTACAACTCTTTTTGTGATTATGGTTCACAACATCTAGGTGTTGTGTATGTCACAGAGTTGTTTTTCATTTGTAGAGCATCTTTCCGCAAAAATACATGCCTGCACACAAAAAACTACCAAGTAAAGGCAGACTTCCAGAAAGATGCACGCGTACGTTGCTTTCATTACACATACACAAGCGAAAAACAATAAATTTTGACGTTTCATTGTCAAGTTTTACAACAAAAAGACATGGAGTGTTGGATTTCATGTAACACCGCAACTACCGCGTAGAAATGCATTAGTAAAAATGAAAAACGTTTTTGCTAGAAAAGTACAAACAAAGCAATAAAAATTCATGTTAATGTTGATGTTTAATTTGGTTATGATAATGAAAGGACCAAACAATTATAGATTGCAGTTTAAATCCATTGCAACTACAAAATAAAACTGTTTTGTAATCGAAAAATGGGTAATAATTATGTGTATAGATGTATTTTTATTTATATTTTGTTAATAAATTTTAACAATTGTTTTTTTATATTTTTGCAAAACATTTTGTATGCACACTTACAAATTTTATAATTTTTTCGTAATTTAACTGGTAACATCAACAAACAACACTTCAGTAGGTGTCGTAAGTTTTTGACAACATCTGATTATGTGTTGTAAGATTTTGACAACACTTAACACAATAGTTGTAAACCATAATCACTTTTCAAAAAATACATACATAAATGAACAAATGTTGTGAACCATAATCGGGGCCTGAATTTCATCCCACTTTTTTTTTTTTTCTTTTTTTGTTGGCCTCTGGTGGGAATCGAACCACTAAGCCTCAAGGCTGGTGAGCAGGCAACATACCCACTCAGCCATCACAACATTTAAAACGAAGGCGACAATAGGCAGTTTAATTAAAGAGTTATTTACCGTGTATGTGTGTATGTTATTATTTGAAATTTGCACTACGTTTCGGCTAGCTTATAGCCAGTACACAAAAAGTGAATTAAAAATCGATTGTATTGTAGCTAATTTGAAGCTAGTCCATAAAAGTTAACGTAAAGTTAATTATTTTAGTAGTCGACTACTCAATGTCCGACAGGGATGTTATTAATTGCTTTCAAAATAGGTGGACGACCAATTTAGCGCTGATGAGCTTGTGAAGCTGGTGCAAAAGGTTTGTCTAGGTAAAAATCACTCACGTGTAAAATATTTTTGTGTGACATAATTTTGGCATGATAGATTAATATGAATTTCTTGTTTAAAGTTAAACATACATACATACATACATACATACATACGTATGTGCATATTAATGTACATATGTATGTCGGTTTGAGTTTTTGTACAATAACTTCTGAATTTTTCTCTTTTATTGAAGGGTACTCTTTCATCCACACTGCGTGCTGCAAATGTAACAACGATATCAAAAACTGTCTGTTCGATTTTGTACAATAGTGGTTTGGCTAATGGTATGCTTTGCGCAGGTTATATATATGGTGGTACTGACTCGTGCCAAGGGGACTCTGGAGGACCGTTAGTATACAATAATACACTTATTGGCATAGTTTCGTGGGGATCGGGATGTGCACAGCCAGGATTTCCAGGTATGTATTTCCTATTTTGAATGAGTAAATAAGCTATAGCTAAACATATTGAGTCTAGGAATTTATGCTGATGTCCACTACTACAATAAATGGATTATGGAACGCAATGCTGCTAATTTGAAAACAACGATAGGTTCCAGCTTAATGATGACAACTTTATTTTTGATAATGTGCAATTGTAGATCATTAATAACATAAATTAAAAAACCAAACAAAACAATATTGAAACATGAATTTGTACTTGCACACTTTAATGAGCACAACAATGACAAAAAGGACAGATTTTCTAGCCACATTTAATACTTTTTCTTAAATAAACTGATTACAACTTTGTTTTAAAGTTATAATTTTTGAGACGTTATTATAAGTATGTTCGACGTACTCTACCGCGGGATCCAACCGGCTCCCAATTTTACCCGAAAAGTGTTCCTTGTGTTGAAAATTGTGTAAATTGGGTAAATGAGAAAGCTGATGAGAGAGTAAAATGTGATTCTCGTTTTACGGAACCTGACTCTTATTTTTTTTTTTTAAGCAAAATGATGAAACTATCAATCGACTTTACCAGCTGTTTATTACTTATAAATTTAAAGAAGTCGAAAATATTATTCATAAAAATGTTCAGCTATAATTGAAAATAGCCTTCTTTAGCTTTTTAGATGTACAAAAGCAGCACACATACATTTAATTTACCATCAATCTTTGTTGTCTAAGAACGTTGATATATGAACATGCTACATTGTATCTAGTAGGTTTGTATATTTGGCTGTACTTCAACGTTTTCACGAGAAATCAGCTGTTTCAAAATTTTTCGGGCTTCAAATGCGGTTTTGTGTGTTCCACGGAAATGGCGCACAAGTTTTTAGTTTTTTGAGAGTATTTTTCATTTACTCGGGTAAGTAAGAGAGGTTTAGAGAGAGAGAGAAATATTCTTATTTTTCTAGCACGAAATAGCCCATACTTTTTCTTCGGTTTAATTTGGGCAAGTAGTTAAACGATCAGATGTTGCAAAAACAAACAAAACAGTCCAACTAAATCAACCAACATAACAATTTTAAAGTTTCTCAATTAGTATTTCATAAAAAATACCTGCAAAGCACTTTAAAACAAAATGCTTTCAGAAAAATACTTAAAATTTCCAAAATTTACGTTTCAAATTTCGTTTTCTCATTGCTTAACTTTCTGAGAGCTTGGCGATTTTCTCAATGTATGTATGTGCATTCAGTTGCTTTTACTTTTCACAGATACTTTGGTAATTATGTAAATTGTGGTATTGCTATTTTTTTGAAATAAAACAGTAGCAACATTTTCCGATTTTAGTTGATGTATGAATGGAGTAATTTTTAGCGTATATTTTTTTTTAACATAAATTTTAACCCCCTAATTCATAAAAATTATAATAGGCTTATAAGACTGTAATTTGACATATTTGTATGGAAAATCTGTCAATTAGGAGCCTTATAAACCTGTTATAATTTTTATGAATTAGACGGTAAATGTATTTGGAAAAAGGTATTTTGTGAGTACAAGTATTTGAAATACAAAATACAAATACATTCGTGAGACGTATTTAAAATACAAATGCAAAATACGTATTTGTATTTTAAATACGTATTTTAAATACATGTACTTAAAATACTGCCCAGCCCTGCACGCAAGAGCTATTTGATGCAAGAAGCCAAATATAATCAACTGTGCTACCAAGTTAGAGATGTGCGTGTGAGTTTTTTTTTGGCTCACTATCAAAATAATTTTCCTCACGCACTTTCACAGCCAAACATTTTTTTTGGGCCTCACGTCCCGCACGCACACTAGTAAAATTTTTTCAATCATACCTTTTCACGCACGAATCTTATTTTAATCACGCAATTTGAAACCAAATATATTGAAAATTGACAAATTAGAAGAGTTTTTTTGCTAGTAAAATAATGTAGCGCATATATGTAGCTCGCCTTAAGTCGATACATGTTGTTATCGACATACATATGTCAGTTGGGCAAAACACAAACAATTACGCAGCTTTACTTCCCTTTTGATATCTGCTCATTGCTTTAAAAGTTGATTGCTACCCGCAGATTGTCAGCATATCAAAATGTTATAACTCATATTAATTTTTACTTTTATGTGTGAAGCAATTTAATTTTCAATTTGAATGTTTTCCGATATTTTTCTAAAAAGTTTTTCAACGTTTGATCATGCAGAACTGGAGAGTTACAGCAAGAAATCTCCTCTTGTACATATCGTATACATATCACAGTTTGCTCTCCTAACATTTCATTTACTCTTTGCAATCCATGTTTTTTGAACTTAATCTCATGAAACAAAAAATTTACATAGGTTTTGAAAAAACAATAAATTAATGATTTAAGTTTTGATGTTTCACTGCGTACCTATAGCTTATTGGGTTAAAATTAATCATGGCCTTTTTTTCCCCAACGATATTTTCGCCTCCCTACAAATCGGCCAAGGCTAATGAACTAAACATGTGAAGTAGAAATGGAACTAAAATCTGCATTTAAAATAATTCATGAAACAATGTGTGAAAGTTTTTTTTCTGAACCAGAAACGTTAGCGTTTTAATTTTTTTGTGAAATTTCGTGAACTACCTCACGCACACAATCTTATTTTTAAATCACGCTCACGCACTCACGCGTGATTTTTCTAAAATTTGATCACAATCCCTAGTGATTCATGCTTGACACGACATTTTCACAACAACCGCACATCTCCATACCAAGTTCACCTTAATTGTATATATGTATATACATATATGTATATATATGCATATAAAAATAGTGACTAGAGCTACCAAGTTCACCTGGTAACGAATTCGGCTTAGTATATTTTTTAACGGAAAGTATAACAATTGTCGTGCATACATATGTATGTATGTGCGTACATCTGTACTTGAAAACATTAAATTAAATGTAGTAAACTACCAGCTCCTACCGACATATTGACGAGTTAGTTTCAATGTTCAGAAAAATAGCTCACCTAATTCACAAGCTGCTAACTATATTCAAATTAAACTTCAACCCAATATTTTTATTCGCAATGAATACCTAGAAGGGCATTTTAATATACATACATACATACATACCTCTTTATCTTGACTGCAAAATCTTTACAACACTGACTGGTGGCTTCGTAACATTTTCCCGCTTTTTGTTTAGTAAAATTGGCTTCTTAATAAAACTGTGTACTTCACTAGGACACACATTCACATTGCGCATTGAAAGATTTTTCATTATTGCCGTGAGACACTTTGACCACTAATTTATTTCCATTTTTGTTAACACAAATGCACTATTTACCACTAAACTCGGTAATTTATTTATCCATATTTATTAAATGTATTCACAAAAACGCAGCACTTATTGTAATTTATTTTCTTAAGCATATTTTTCAACACGAAACATTTCTATTTTACTAAAAATTACGCACTAACTCCTCGGCGGCTGGCAACTGAGTGGAGTTGAAGAGTATCTCAAAGATGCACCAAAAAGGAGCCAATATGCAACTCTAAGAAAACTCAAAGCTCACACTCTAGCTGGGAGCTGGTTAGCAAAGTGTCCAACCATCATACAAACTGAAACATGTTAAACTTTTTCACTGGTTCTTGTCTGAATTTTGTTAAAACTTCAAAATGTCTAAACAGAATGGACTGTAATAGTTCTCAATTACAATTTAGCTCGTGATGGAGCGCGTGTTGATTTTTGTGGAAGGTGCTATAAGTGGCACCTGCGTATGATATGATGACAATACGAGCTTTACTAGAGTGGTTTATTTTCTTCCCTTTTAGACAGTTAGTAACTGCTGGTAATTGCAGCAAGCTCGACTAAAAGCATCTTCACCTTGGCATTCCTGTGCATGGTGTGGACGCTTGAAAGCTTTTGTTCTGGCGCTTTTAATAGAGGTTGCACTCTCTGCTAATTGGTTCTCAGTTAGAATGAGAGCTTTGCGAAATTTATTTTAGAGTTGTATTTGGCTTTTTTTTGTGCACAAAAGAGCATCTTTGTGATACTTTTTAACTTCAGTTAGATGACAGCCGCCGAAGAGTTAGTTCTTAGATTTTAGAAATGTGGAATCGCTCCGTCATGAAAAGTGTAATTAAGAAATTAAATCAAAATACATAAGTAGTATTCTTCTGTTTTTGTGAACATATTTAGTTAATGTGGATTAACACAACGGGACCTTTCTAGGACCCAAGTGAGCCGGTCTCATGACCGGCGGCCCGCGTACATAGTGGATAAGTTTAGTGATAAATCGTGTGTTTGTTATAAGAAGCTTGGAAATTTATTAGTGGCCATTTTCTTAGCAGGCCGAGCAAAGTGTCTTACGGCAATAATGAAAAGTGTTTCCATGCGCCCTGTGTATGTATGTGCAGTCAAATTAAGAAGCCACCTGGTTATTGTAAAGGGTTTGCGGCCAAATTGACAATTAACGTTTAAAAGGTATGTGCGTATGTATGCAATTGTGTATTTCTATTCATTGTAAATTAGTGCTGGCGAGATCTACTATTTTTTTTTACTCGAAGTATGTAATACTTTTCATTTAGGCATTACAAATTTCTCCATACTTTAAATGGGTTTTCAACAGTGTAAGAAAACAAACGTTACCACTGAAAGCCAGCATCCTTTAGTTTGAAAATCATTTGTGACTTTTGAAACATAACGAGACAGACTTGAAATTTGCACACTATTGTAAGTTTGATCCCATACTTTTTGGGCAAAGGTTCGGTGAAATGAGACCAATTATGAATTTCTCTCAATAATAGACAACAATGCACTAATGTACGGGAACACCACAAACTACATTTCAATCTCAAAGAATGACATTTGGTCTGTTTTGTTGCTGTATGAGAATTGAAACATAAATATTGAAAAAATGAAATGTTTTTTAAACGCATTTAGATTTGAAAGTGCTTTGGAAGTACTATTATATGAAATTAGATTAGTTGAATCAGATGAACTTTTTCTTGCTATTGCTTACTTTTTGCAACAGCGTTCAAAAAACTGTCTGTCAAACAGACATAGCACCCAAAAATAGCTGTTTGCTGAGCTGTCAAATACCCCTTCTTCAACAAAAGTCTGTGGCTGTGGCTGTAAACATTTTAAACAGCTCAGCCTCAGCTCAACCTTATGATTTTGTTCTGAAGCGGTAGCTGTTGCCGGGGCTGTATAAGCTTAACAACCCCAGATCAGTTTCAGCCTTCAAAATGAAAAAGGTGAAGCTTTTTTGAACCCTGACTTAACTACTTTCCCAAGCTAGCTCGAAGCATGATACAACTAATAAGATAACCTTTTCCCTACAATAAGAACCACTTCAATAAAAATAAAATGCATTTTGTTTTTGTACAACTTCTGAAAACTGTCAAAAATAAAGCTCTTCCACATTTACAGAAGAGAGATGAACAGAGTTTACGTTGATTTGCTATCTCGTTTTGGCTGCCTTTCGTTTCTGTATTCTCTTGACAGTTTTAAGTAGTCAAATGATTAACGATTCAGCTGATGAGGCCACCTTATTAGTTGTATCACGGTAAACACTAGCCCGAAGAAAAAGTGCGAACTGTTTCGTGCAAGAAGAACAAGAATATTTCGGTCCCAAAACCTCTCTCACTTGCACGAATCTTAACTATGGGAACAGTATTCGGTTGAGTACGTAATTACAGTTAATATTGATTAAACATTAGAATTTTGAATGAAAGCAAAATGTTACAAATGTTGATGGACTAGCGAATAATGTGATAAAATTCTTATCACTTTTGGAAGAATGGGGCCTGTGATGGACTGACGAACAGCGACATCTCAACAATAGGGATCCCTTTTAACTCTATGAATACGGAACTCTAAAAATAACTGTCATAAGTGAAAAAAAAAACAAAATTTAATTTATTTAAAAAAACCATTTAAACTGCGTAATTTTTGCTTCACACCTTGTTGCAAAAGTTTGTTGACACAAATACCAGACTCCTTGTGAAAAATAAAAAAAAACCTAATCGTCCCAACTTAAATCATCGTCGAGCATATTTTTTATTGCCTAAAACACCCTAGTCCTTAAGACCTGAGGGTCTTAGATAATAAAGGTTGGACTGTAAGACAAAATCATTTCATTTCTTCAAATCGGTCCTAGCAACTGTGCTGAGAGTTCGATGTTGACGTTAAGTGAAAATGTGCACTTTATAGATTTAGAAGCTACTGAAAGCCAACTGCAGCAAACTTGTGAAAAAAGAGATCCATCTGTTGCTTTCCGATTCACTCCACAAAATTTTGTCGGCTGTATTTCAATATATTTTTGCTTCACAAATAGGGCTTTCATGGTAATATCGATAGCTTTATTTTTTTATAGACAAACAAATATTTTTATCCATAGCAAATTCGTTGAAAAAGGCCGCCGCGAGACGTATGGATTTCACTGACTTGCTACGCAAGATAAATTAAAATCGACGGAAAGGATTTCTCTTGAGGAAAATAAAGAATTAATTTCTCATGTTCGTTTTGAATTATTTTGAATTATTTTATATTTTCAAATGCGCTTTTTCAATCTGAAACTCCATTAGTTGAAATTGTTTAGCACCAATCATTAAATATTTGTGATGTTTAGGTCGAAATGTCTTAAGATATCTGAGCTCAATGCTATTAGTAGTAAAATATTGCCATTTATTTCACTCTCTCTCTCTCTCTCTCTCTCTCTCTCTGGAAGGAGTTTACCTTAGAAGAGAGTGCAATGAGCATATAAAAACGATTCCAAAAGGAGGTGTTATTTAGATTCGAATGGATTTTGTGAAGTTTCACATTACAACGTTGCAAGAAATAATGCAAAAATAGAACTGCATGATCTGTGAAAGATGGACATCGAGTACTCGTAGTTGTCGAATAAAATCATCAAAATGAACACCTTTAACCCCCTTGTCGAAATTAGCTGTGTTTTTGTTTCACGAAAATGGAATAATCTACAAGGCACCAGCCAAAATTAACTCGAAAAAAATAGTACTAAGCTGAACGTGCTTTTATTTTAATTTTCATAACTTTATTTTTGGGTATTTTATTTCAAATATTTGCTCAAAATAACTGACCAAAGTATATTTAACAAAGTAGATGCAACTCAATACATATGCATACCCGCCAAGCGGTCAATATCTGACATTTAGATCAAAAGCTGAACGAGACAAAAATTATTTAAATGACTTGATTTATTAAAATTAATAAAACTATTTTTTTAAAGCTTTAGGTCTTTTATTTTTCTTTATTAATTTTTCGATTAATTTTCGCTAACAATTTGTTAGCATCGTCAGGAATCTTTAATCTGGATTTATTGTAGTATAAATTTTGAAAATTGTCTCATTGCTATTTTCCAAAAAGTTTATAACATCACTGATTGGCACACTTCATTGAAATCTTTATCAATGTGTTATTTTTCAATACATATTTTTTGTTTGTTTATTAATTATTTTCAAACGAAAAATATTGAAAAAAAAAAACGTAAACTTTTAGTAAGCCAAATTGTGAGACCGTTGCAAAATTATCCCAAATATTCTTAAATACGAATTTAAATTTACATCAAATGGCCCCCCAAATGAAATTAACTCCATTTTTCCAAAGTATGCCCAAGAAGAACCAAGAAGATCGGCAATATGAATTTCTTAAGGAGGAATATAAACGCATAGACGTCTTGGACGATAGCAAAATCAAAATAAGAATAAGACAATTCCGTTTGGAAAAACTAAAGAGGGAAATCGAAGAAATAAACAAATTTCATTTAAAGAGGTACCGCTTGGACTCGAAGACAATCACGTGTAAAACAAAGGACAAACGCATAGAAAAATATAAAGAATCAAGAGATTTGGGGCAATACTTTTCAGACCGAAACCGTAAACTTCACAAAAAGTCTAAGCCAATCAGAAAACCGTCGTTGCAAAGTGTCAGTTCTAACAGTAATGTCGACTGTATTAATCTTCAATTCGGTCCTAGCAACTGTGCTGACAGTTCGATGTTGACGTTAAGTGAAAATGTGCACTTTATAGATTTAGAAGCTACTGAAAGCCAACTGCAGCAAACTTGTGAAAAAAGAGATCCATCTGTTGCTTCGCCTGAAATAGTTGAAAATTCAAATGGATCCGTGAATAAGTGGCGCAGGTTGGCTAGAAGTTTGACAAGAAACTCCAATCTATATACACCACTCTACAGGCAAATAACTCCAGCTGTTAGTGATCAACTCAAAACTGAAGGACTGAACAGTCAACATGAGTTTGAAACTGAGAACGAATGCTATAAGTTTCCAACACACTGTCCTTTACAGCCATTATTAAAACCAACAATTCAAACCTATTCCACCGAACCAATAGACGGTCACGACTCCAATAACTTGAGCAAAACAGATTCAAAACACGTAAATAATACATTTAGCTTCGGACAGTTGCGTAAAATTTTCGAGCATGAAAATCAATAAAAAATAAAAAATGCTTATGTATGCATATAGTAATTGCTAATATAGTTTGGAAAAATATGATTTTGAGCTTAATTATAAAAAATAAAAAATTTTAATACTTACGGTTTGTTTGAAATGACTGTATTTATTTCTGCTTTTTTTTTTCGTATATTTTTGAAATGGCGTGAACAAAGTTTATAACGAAAGAATTTGCACTGTTTTTAAAGCGAATTCGCAATGGGGCGATACCGCAGAATATTGCCGTCGTCGCCGATAGTAGTACCATTTAAAACAACGCCTCGTATTCCAGTCGAATACGCCAGCCGTAATCAGGCTGAATACACACATATGGAGAAGTGAAAATCAAGACTACAGCAATAAAATTATAAAAGTAAATTATAAAAACAAATAAATTATAAAATTTTTAAAAATTAAATTTTAAAATTATTCCCGACGTTTTGTTGGGGTATTTCCAACTTCTTCAGGGGTATATTTTATTTATTTGCAATTTTTTTATTTAAATTAATCAGTCTACATTATTTAATATACGTATGTATTTATATCACAGTTTTGTGCTGTAAACGGGACAATCACTAAACACGGAAATAAATTATTTATTAAATAAAATAATTAATAAAGGAAAATATCACAGGCAAATAGTCTCACCAATGCCAGTATAATTGACGACAATGGTTCCATATCGTGTACTGATAACAAACAGGTGGCCATTCAAAAATGTACACATGTGCTGTCATTGCATATACATACATATGTACATACATATGTACGCTTCGGCTGCATTTGTTACATTTCAATTTTGGGACAAAATTACATTTCATAATATCAAAATTTTAAGGCAAATGTAAACAAAATGCTGGGAGTTCTTATGACGTCAGAGCCACATGTGAATGCGGCGTTTTACAAGTTTAAGGATTGAAATCAAAATAAACTACCTATTTTTATTATTTTTTTATTTTCTTCATACATAAGTTACAAATATGCTAAATGCAGTGACTGCAACAGCAGCAAAAAGTCCAGGGATGCAAAACTGCGCTAGTTAAAAAAAAAATCCTGCACTTTTCAGAAACATTGAAATTCTTTATTACCAGGAGCTTACAGCTAGATGGACCTAATATTAACTTTTGTTTGTAGCTAATCAAGTGCTAAATTAATCATTAGACAACACATCACAACTTTTGATTTCCTAACAGTCCTAAAAAGTACAATCATGCTAGTGTTTGCATCGCTGATACGGAATACAATAAGTAAAAAGACCTGAATTACTGCATTAAGCGCTATACTTTTTTAGGTTAGGTTATTAAGTAAAAAGAAAAAAAAATTAGTTCTTTAGAACATACATTAATGTATTATCTAAAGTTGTAAAAAAAAAAAAAAAAATAGTACGCTGAAAGTGTAAACCAGTTTTGGCAGGAATAAAATGCAAAAATTGAGTAGCAAAACAAAAACAATTTTTTTGACAAAATATCGGTTGCAGGCTAAAACATCTAAATAACTTTAATCTGTAATCATTACACCATTTTCAAACTGAAGTTCACGTCTTATATGTCAAAACTCTGCACTTTACCTGGCCACAACTTCGCTAAAAAGTAAGAGTTTTACATAATTATTATTAAATATTTATATTACATATAAATAAAACAAAAGCAATTTCACTATGTGTTATGGTTTTTTAAACGAAATTATAAAATGAATACAATTTTTAATGCCAACTTGGTAAAGTGTTTAGTTTAATTTGAGTTTAGTTTCGAGCACAGCTTCAGTTTCACACTTTGTAGGTTCTTAAAAGCAGCGACATTTCTTAATGGGACATTCAGATCCATAATTCAAGCAGGCATCCATACAATAAGTGTCAGCACCTTCTCTCCCTTCTAGTTCACCAATGGCAACGCATTCGTTTCTGTATGAAAAAGTTCTATTTAACAATTTGTTCATCCGTACGCACACACATACACACATACATACATGCATATGTACATGTAAGCACATATTTGTATTTGAATTTTTCTCAAACTATTTTCAGTCGAAATTAAGCAATTACAAAAATTTGCCGAATTAAATTAATAAATATATATTTTTGCATTACGTTGGTTTAATATTGTACATTAGGTCGGGTCGATTTGTAAGGGCAAACATTTTTCGATATCGTGCCGACGACTTTTCGATAGCTCTAGGAATGAGAAAAATAGTTCCACCACGACATATCAAGGAAATCATTTTCGAGGCGTCTATTTTCATTTTTTATGTTTTTTATATATTTTTTTGAGGGGTTCGGAAAAATATTGTGCTGAGGTTAGTGTGTTTGGCGGGGGGGTGGAGCGAAATTCGGACGCCTCGAAAATGATTTTATTGGTATGTAATAGTGGATATACAAATTGCTAAATCGCACACACCAACGCGTACGTTTGCTGTGAGATTAATGAAGCTATTTTTTCATGTACTTCGAAATTCCATGGGCACGATGTGTGTATGTGTGTAGATATGCCACGCCATGTTATAATTTACGATTTTATTTATATGTATATACATATATTTGTATACATACGGGCAATGGCACGCTGTTTCTGGACAATTTGGCGGATATCGTAGGCAATTCGTTTCACACCAATTATCCATGCCAGGCAACCTTCGAAAAGCTTTGGAGGCAATGCATTTTTGATCCCTGTAATTTGAGTTTGAATCAAACAAAAAGTAAATAAAATCAATTTTCCAAACTTATTAATTTTGATTTTCTGCAGCAAATATGACGCGCTAATTTAGGTTGGCCTGTAAAAGGGACAAAATCACTGTTTAAAATAGATATGTTTACTTTTATAACCTGAAGCACAAATTTTAAAAAAGTTGCAGCGGCTAGAAATGAAATGTGAGAGTCTCATAGAATACCGGTTTTCTTTCGCATTGCATTAGTTAATGCACAACAATAACAGCAGGAACAACAACAACAACAGCAAATATAGACAGAACATAAAATGATGGTAATTATAATTGCACAATGTCATGAGCGTCAATGACCAGATTTAAATAGATTTAAAGTCCAAACAAACATTACATCCATAACATTAGAACTACAAACTGTTATCACATAAAAGCATTTTTTACGAACCTAGAGATAACACCATATAAAGGGTGTTTTTTTCTCGATGTATAGAACTTTAAGTTGCAATAATAAAAGTCTGTTCATGATGAATTGCCAAACCAAACTGAGAATAAATCACTTGACAGCTGTTAAATCGGTCGCCATCTTGAACAGTGATGCCAACTCAAAGTTCTATACATCGAAAGAAAACACCCTTTATATCTAATAGAAAGTTTGGTGATATGTCAGGAGCGGCATGATTACGTTCAAAAAGTTTTCCATTTCTTGGGATTGTCATCAAACCATCAGGGTAGCGTGACTGCAAACACACTGCAAATATCACTGGTGCTCTTGATGGCGAAGAGTAAAGGTGGCCTAGCGGCCATTTTCAAAAAATTTTAAAATTAAACCAAAATAAAAAATCTATTTCTAAAGCACTCTCATCATGCCCTGCTGGCATGCCGATGTAAATAAGCTGATGACGAGCTTATTAGCACCTCACCAGGGCCCTTAAAATTCACATTCTTTAAGGTCCCTGGAATAAACTCACACATGCTTCTAGTCGCCGAACTGTCAAAGGTTTGCTTACGAACTCCATAAATACACGACGCAAACACGCAGACGGGAACAAATGGGGGACAGAATATAGAGTAATTCTACCAACAGAAGGCATGAAGTGTTGTTTGATGGGGTGTTTGTTGTAGTTATGTGGCTACCTGGTATTAGGATACCTTGTACAGTGAAATTGTCAGAAATACTTCAAATAAATACATACATATGTATGAATGCATGTGACTTTAATAATTTCAAATTATTCGTGTAACACGAAAACAGCATTTCAAATTTGTTAAAATATTAATAATATCTACATAATGAACAGTAAATTCAAATACCATCAATCTGCTAAAGTCGAGAAGGAAAATGCAAATGTTAAGTTGCGGAAAAAAACTAAAGGCTTGACCGCAGGTTTGTTGTAGCATATTAAAGCCATTCATGTACACATTTATGTGCATATAGCTATGTATATGTATGTATTTATTCATATCAGTCTATATGCATATATATGTGCATGTAAATATCGTTGGTCTCATATAGATTTTTTTTTTGATTAATTGAAGGATCTTATACTGAAATATGCGAAAAGCCCGAGACTGAAGAAAAAGTTAGTTCTGTATGAGAACAACGATATGTACATGTGCATACGTAATCGGATAGTATATTTATTGAGTTCCGAACATTAATATGTACTTTGTGTTCTCAAATATTTATCTATTTAAATAATTTTTTTGTCCGTTGCAGAAAATTCAAATGAATTCTTTTGCATCCTTCCGTCTCTTCTTCCTCTCTAGTTCACTATTAATAAAACATTTAACTATATTCTGGTGGGTTTGAGTTAACTTTGCATAAATCATTAATAGATTTTCTTAGAGGCGGAGAGTATATTAAAATCTTAAGGGACTTTTTGTCAAAATCTTTTCAAAAATGTTTTTTTTACTTCATGAATAGTTACACAAGGTTAGATTTCATTATAACAATCGAAGAAATTTCGTCAACGCTTAATTCTATCGTAAATTCTTCAAGTCGAGACAAAGCTTGGTATTGTATTCCCGAATATTGAGTCAACAACTTTTTCTGCGAATACCTTAATTTTTGTGTTCGTTACGCCACTGGTTTGAGATCTGGATTTCTGATGAACCAGCTTGGTTCGTCAAACCGTAGCGGAACATAATGAAACATCCAAAAAATGTTTAGAACTTATAGTGATGTTTGTTTTTCGTCGTCATATTGATTAGATTATATGTAGTGCTTAATTATGTGCAGCTGCAATGTCTTCTGCAAAGGGGCAGAACAAAACTAAAGTCAACATTTTTATGGTCCTCACGGTCGTGAGAAAAAGGTCACGTACCCAACGCATTGAAATTTTGTATGAACATACATATGTTTTCTTTGCGACTTGAAAAAGTGATGATGGTTTCACCAGGTACTTTTAACTAATCCAAAATTTTGGTTAACGATAAAAAATCTGATAAGAAATGGTTTATTTGCAACAAGATATAACTTGTTTTAGGTTTGGTTGTATGAAACAGCAACTCGTTGGGTGCGTGAAGATTTTTCACTATTGCAATTACTCGTTGTTATTCATGTCATTCCGACTGTTTGTCGCAAAAAAAAACGTTTATGGAAAAATTGTTAAATATTTCGGAATTATGAAATAAAACTTTTAATCTGTCATCCATAGATAAACATAAAAGAGAGACAGTCTGGGACCGCTTAAGCAAAATTAAAAAGGTTTCTAGTTCGGAGAAAGTTTCTGAAGAAGAAAACATACGTTCTCGTTTTGTAGCTAAAAGTCGTCAGCGCTTCCAGCCCACTGATCATACGTCCTTGAAACGTCCTAAGCAGACATCGAAAAAGCAGTTAGTTCCAGCTAATAATTCAGTCAACAAACATCTCAACAATATCCCTCAAAACACCTTATCAAAAAAGCCAAAAAATATCTGCCAGTCGAGCAATGAGGAAATTAATACTGGTCGTAGCTTGAGTAGTGACTCAAAATGTTCATCGGAGAGTGCAGTTGATATTTTTAAATTTCCGAAATGTTGCAGCTATCAAAGAAAGCAAGAAGTTTCAGAAGCCTCGATTGATGAGTACACACTTGCATCTTGTTCTGAAGGCGGACCTCAAAATAATTTTGATAAATATTTCCATTGCAATAATAAATCAGCGAACTGCGGAGATAATGATCTTGTGATAGACGTTGCTAAGCCTGACAATAGAGATAAAGACAGGCCGAAGCTTCTTAAAGATATTCGGCAAACACGTTTAGAACGTGCATTAAATCATGAGCTTAATATTGAGGGACTTAGAGAACGGTTTCCAGTACTCACAAATAAAATGATTGAATATTCAAATCGCAAAAAGGAAATTGAGAAATTCCAAGTTGATGTTAGCTTCAAAAGCGCTCCATCCTTAGACAACGAAATAGAAATTTTAAGAGTTTTAGGTGAGAAACTGGAAGTGACTCTGAAAAGTTCCAATATTCATAGAAACAGGCAAACATCGATTACGCAAATCCCACCGGCTAAGGCTACCAACAAACCCTCCAAAGTGTCAGGAACAAGGAATACACTTTTGCCGCTTAGAGTCAAACACGATTTTATAATAGAACACTTGGCATTAGTGTCGGTCCAGTTAAGTGGGATTCGGCAGTGTGTGGGCATAATTAATGAGTTTTTCGTGGCTAAAAAATCGATCGTTGAACTGAAGCGCGAACCGAGTCGTCAATTTTTCATTTCAGGTGATGGCGACAACATTCAATTGATGAAAACTTCATTTAAAAATCTTAAGCAAAATCCAAGTGAACTACTTCGCCAAGTAAAATCTAAAAATTCTCAAATCGCATTCAACGTATTGGAACAGGATCCAATCTTTTTTTACAGTGCTTTAAGCAAAGCTCTGAAAACCTCAAGCTTTCCATTGAAAAATCATAATAAAAATAACGAACAAAGGGGAGCCACTTTTATTGGGACTGCACCAAATGACGAGGAATCACATTGTGATAGAAATTGTTTAATTGAGAAGTATGAAGCGAACATCAATTACAAATCTGAAAAGAAATCCAACAACAACTTGATTGAAACGCAAGCCATTTGGGAGCCTCTCATTCGAGGTAAGAAACGAAGACGCATAAGGCATCTGTCTACCCCAATGCCTATCGGTTACTATCATTGCCCAAAGAATTCTGTCATCAAAACCATTTTGGTCGCATTTGTACAAGTATCGCTGTTCATTGTATTTATAGCGGCTCTAACACATCCCAGTCTAAGGTGCTTGGACTCATCGGTGTACCAATGAGGGCTGTATTTTGCTATGAAAAAATAAAAGAAAACTATTTGCGTTCTTGAGGTTTCTGTGTAAAATTGTTGTTTCCTTTCCATCTCACATTTTTCGATTTCTTCACGAACTTGCAATACCACTACTCTAATTACTTTTCATTGATGTTTTGTTTTCCGTGAAAATGCTAAATATTATATTTATATTCTTGGTTCTGATTTTTCGATCTACATACATATATCGGAATACTTCTTTTTTATACAAATTTTCTTGATGTTATTTCGATGCTTCTTTGTTCTTCTTCAGAATTTTCACTATTTTGTGCAAGTGCGGAATTTTTTGAAAATACTAAAATGTCCCCATATAAAGTAGCAGGCTTGAAATTTGAATTCAATTTAAAGTTATTCTTTTATAATTGCTTTCGTCAGGCAACATTAAAATCCAATGCTATTAAAATGCAATGACAATGTTAGTTCCTGGAGGATTTGTTAGTGATAGCTCAAACAAATCACCGAGGACTTTTTCGAATGTGTAGCCGAACACACGCGACGAAAATAGCGACACTTTCGCTCAGTATTTTCTTGACACAATATTGCTGTGAATTTCATAAACATGTTCATTTATGTACATATATATAAACGATGACATCTTAAGAAACGTCGTTGATCCTTCTATGTACTATTTTCTTCAACGTTTTCGTCAATGAATACAGAAATGACAATCTGGCTAATTTCAAATTAAAATACTTGTGGCGTCATTTCTTAAGTCTCGTTACATATGTATGTTGTTTTTTCTACACTTATTTTACAATAAAATATTATAAAATGATGAAAGGCAAACCGACAAATTCCACAACAATGACGTTTACTGATACGCGAAGTGGTTTCTCTTAATTTTTTTTTCTCAAGATCAAACAAGCAAGTACATACTAAAATGTTTAGATGTAGTGACAGAGTGAGCGACTAGTTTAACAAGAATTTCGTTTGTTGGTTTATTGGTACACGAGGCAGTGCTTTTTCTATTTTGACGCTGTTTGAATTGTTGTAAATTTCATGTTTCGGGATAATATTATAGAAAATGTCCACTAGCGAATATTATACATGATTGTTTGAGTTTTTGTCATTCACATGGTCTTTGAGTACGATTCCCATCAGATTGTCTTAAAAGAAACTACAATCGACAAATATTGTGCATGATGGATCTGAAAATATCGTCAAGTTGTCTTTGACGACAGTGTCCTCGGCAACATGTTGGCCAACTGGGTAGTTGCTTTCTTCACAGTGCTTATGAGTAACTTCACTCTTTACTGTGGAAAATTCTTCAACAAAATTGCTAATTTTGAAAATTTCGCGTAGACTACAGTAACACTGCTTTTTTTTATTTCAGAAAAGCGGGGTATTTTCGTTTAAAAAAAAAAAATAAAATTAGTGAGCCTCGATCTTAAAATTCGGTCATAAGTCAAATCTTTGCGCCAAGAGGCGATATAGAATTCGAAATAATGAGAATCGTGTACGCACAGATATGATTTTTTTTATTAGGAAATTGTCAACTAAAAATAAAAAGTAAAATCAACAATTGAGTGAAAAATAGAATAGAATAAAACCAGTTGTAAAATTTTGAGATTCAAAAGATTGCTGGGTTAAGTTATTTCAAAAGCAAATAATATCCCAGAACCACGCAGCCAAACCATTGAAATGAAGTGTTTTACTTATTACAATTAATTGTAGGTGGATCATAGCGTGCCAGTCACAGCATTCATTTGAATTAAGACCCTTCCAGAGTAAATTGCAATAAAAAATAAATAAAAATTTCATTATCTATTTGATGTCACGTGCTTTTCAGAGTAAGGCTTTCAACTCAGTTATAACAAAGTATGCTTGACATTTGAAAATTATTTGGGACTATAGTTTGACAGCGAGTTGAGAACAAATAAACCTATCAGCTTGCCAATTATTTATTTATTTGTTGCTATTATTTTTTTGATCTAAGATCATTTTTAATTTAAAATCTTTGTAAGAGCTTCTACAACTTTTAAGTTTATACATTTATATCTATGAATACATATGTACATATGTATATATACAAATGAATGTTGATGCATGTGCATCCTGACCTATCATCATATTATTTCAAAATAGCCGTAAGTTACAAAAAATCCAAAATCGCCCGGTTGACTGATCTCGTGTTTTTCGCTTATTTAAAAATAAGATCCTTCAATTAATCAAAATATCCAAAAAAGAAATCAGGAATAAGAAAAATGCGAGTCAGGGCTTTTCTACACATAAGACTCACTCACTATATTCGTTTTAGGGATAAATATTTATTGCAGTGTTTAAATACAAGGATCAGTTTCAAAATATCAAAATACATTGAAATGCGATTTTACGTTTTTTTTTTTTTACAAAATCAAAGCAAATCTAAAAGCAATTGCGATTTTGCATCAGGCCAATGTATTTTGATGTTTCGAATCTCAGCCGAGCTGTGTTTTGTTTTCTTTTAGTAAATATGCATTTATTTAAGGGAGTTACATTAAAAGCAATTACATATTATATATAAAATATACCAACGCTTAATGCCCCCAGTGCGGTTCTCCAACTGGGTAACAGTTTGGCTGCCTTTTAAATTGAAATTCACGATAAAAATATTGCAGCTAAAACTTATTCTCAAAAATAAATATCACACAAAATTTTGCTAAAACACACACTTGGGTGAATCCAGCTTTACACGACCAAACTGCGTGAGGTGGAGAGCCGCCTTAAGGGCATAAAGTATGTACATAAGTAAATAAAGATAGCCGTTACTAATATAATATGAAGTAGCTTAATACTTTACAAGAATATTTAACACTTTAGAAAGTTTCGTATTTACATTTCAAAACCCACCCAACAAAAGCACAATACCTTGATCTGATTTAAGGTCTGCACTGTGTTTCTACAACATTCCCTTTATGGCACAGCTACAATTTTAAATTTGTGGCGAATTTGGGAAACATTTTTCGTCACTCATGCAAATTGACGCCATTTGAGGCTTTCTTTATTTTTACTTGAGATCTAAACAAATTTCAGATTTTCGGTTCGTTTTTATTGGGTGTACGGTATCCTTGCAAACATTTGATACATCCAGCACATATTGACACATCCATACATGGTGTAAGTATGTGCATAAAACTATGTCACATAGTGTTGAACGGATATATTCGGAAAAAGTCTTGCTTTAATTTTCAACTTCAAATTTTAATAGTTAAATGAAAACTTTTAATTTGGAATCATTTTGCAAACAAACTTCAGGGACGACAATAAGGAAAGCGCTCTGAAATTCTTCACTTTGACTTTTCTGAGAGAAATGTTCAAACATTTAGCATTATTGTTGTTTTAATTTGATGTCGTTTCACTATTGTTTTGCAAACAAAAAAAATTCTAAAGATTATTCTTATCACGAGATTTTCTTTCGATCTTAGTCTCACTTGAGTAACTAAACTCGCGTTTTAAGAAAACAAATTCAAAATGAATACAAAATTATTGTAGGAAATCAAACGCCGGCTCTCGTTCGAAGTCAGATTGCACGTTCAAATGAAAAGTTTGCGAACGGCCCTTTTTGAATATGGAGATTGGCTGAACCTTTAAGTCTTGGCTGAAATTTGGGCGCTTGTGCCTTTTCGTCGCAGACTTTTGTGCCAAATATCATGTAAATTCAGGTTAAAATTTAATATTTTTTTTATAAATTCACTGATTCATTGAAATTGTGTATGTTAAAAATGAGATGACTTGAAACAGTAACTTAAAAAAAAATTAAAAACAATATTGTTTAATATTAAACGGTTTTCCAGTGTAGGTACACATCGGATTGACTTTCTGACTGCCTTGTGGGTTGACAAAGATTTAACAATAATTAATTTAGTTATAATACATACATACACATACATCAATTGTTTTTCTGAAAACTGATTCTTGGTGTGTTAAAAAAGTTTCTTTTTAGTTTAAAATTCCGTACGTTTGCAAGGACGATGTGTTACTTGGGTGTTACACGATCAAGTTTTGCCTTTCAAGTTTTAATACATTCACAATTTTGAAAATTGATGCAAACTTGGATGACAATTTTTACTTTCCATAGAGAGCACCAAGTCACAATCAAGAAAACAGCTGACAACAATTTTTTTTTTCGTTCTGTCTGTAAATATTTTTTTGTCTTGTTTGAAAGTTGCAATTAAAAGTGATAAAAATTAAACAGATTCAGCTTAAAAATAGAACTAAAAAATGTGTACGTGCAAAACCAACAAATACCTACATATAATGATGTGCTGCGATTTATAGAGCATTCATTATAATTTTTAAATATTTACCAACCTTCTTACTAATAAGGGCTTCACCCAGTATTTCCTTTCTGCCCTCTGGTTTTTCTTCTTCTTCTTTTATTTTCTTTATTTCTGATAGTACTTGTGAATGAAGCAGCTATTTTTAATTTTTTTCTTGATGGCATGTTGAAAACGAATTGTTATGAAATTGCGTGCAGGCTACGTCACAGCTGTCAATTTTACTGAATTTTGACAAGCAGTATGTGAAAAAAAACTTGATAGCAAAACTTGGTCGTGTAACTGCAGTGTTACATAGAATTGTGTGTGTGTGTGTGTGTTTATGCAGCTGTGCGTATGTTTATTTACAATGCTGTTTCTCAGAAGCATAAGCGTGTTTTGCACCCGTGTTTTGTTAGTTTAATTATTAGATTCTAATCCTACATACATAAGTATGTATGTATACACTACACATTAGGTCGGCTCATTTACTTTACAAGTAGGATCGAAAAGATACAATATACTTTTAATTAAGCACCAATTAGGTATCGGTCATAAGTTACTCGTATCGGTGTATGTTGTTTACATATGTATGTTGTTCAAAACAAAGTTCATGTGTGTAACTACTTGTGTTTTGAACGGAAGTCCTCTAGAAACACGAACTCAAATATTAAATAGTTGACTTCAATGTATCGGAAGACATTCAGAGAATTCGGCGAAAGTTTTAGTGCGCTAAAATTCAATTTGTTTGCATTTGTTAGAAATCATCTCGCTTTGAAAATCTCTATGTCAAGGAGCTATAGAAAACTTAGGAATGGTATTTTTCTGCCAACCAAGTGAAAGCGAAAGATCAATACAAATATCTGGAGTTGAATTCTGGCATTCATGATCGAATACTGTGTGTTTCTTGCTTATTTGGTTTTTACTCTACATTATTTTGACGAGTACCGGAACTCGGATCCTGGCCGGCAGCCGCAACGTGCCAATGCAAACAGATGAATTGCTTGTACATATGTATGTATATGAATACTTTTATTATGATACATTTCTATCACTTACTATTCTCTTATTTTTATACCGTTATATATAAAAATGTATACATGTACATACATATCCATTAGCATTTTCCATTTTGTTAAAGAAGAAATTAAGGAAATTAAGAAAAATCGAATTATAAATAATTCGATTTTTTAATTTTTATTTTGTACATTCTATGGAATTATTGGGATTTGCCGTCCCTTCCCGGGAAAGTGAGAACTGTTAATAATAATACACATTAAAATCCTTTAATTGGTCTTATTAGTATGAAGGAAGTGACCCACCGATACGAGCATGTGTCGATATTTTTTGTCCCATTCCGATTAGGTATCGATATTTTGTAATCGATACTCCATCGAGTAAACATATAAATATATACTAGCAGAAACTGCAATAGGAGCGAGAAAGCAAAAGTGAATTTGGGAATATATTAAAAGATAAATGAGCACCTTACGAGCCAACATTTTCAAACTAAAGCTGGGTTGTAATATACAGGAATATGTGAGGACTTAACAACTAATCTTATGCTTAAGAAATTTCATATGTTAGTTCAAATAAAATACGAGTGTAATTAATAAAGAATTTGCGATATACTACATATTACCAAGTCAATATTTAAATTTTTCAAAGAAGCAATTAAGTGTTTGGATTAACATTAAGAATATGAGATAAAATAGAGCTTATGCCTATTATCGTATTAATATTCAAGCTTATTAATGATTTGCCATACATATGTACATATGTATGTAAGTAAAAATACGCATATTTTTAATATATGTATGTATTAGAAATAATTGCTTAGCTCTTATTTACTATGTAAGTATTTACGAATAGATATTTGCTAGAGGATTCACGATTTTCTATAAAAAGCAAAAAAAAATAAATAAAACAAAAAATTGTGCATTTCATAATTTTTTACCACATCCATACAGGTACCCCAATACCCTGGTTTGAGTCGTTTCGAAGTTTCTTTTTTTAATTTCTGTGATTTTGAAGCTGCGCCATTTTAATTTCAGTTTACGGGCAGTCTTCCGATTTCCATTAATTCTAGCTTCAAATAACATTTGCTGAAGTGAATTTTTGGACCCAGGAATCAATGAGATTGAAAAATGTTTTATTTTCAATTGAAAAATCAAGTTTTTCTACTAAATTCAGTACGAATTTAGCAACCAGTTAAATGAAAATTAATGCAAATGGGTGGAAAATCTGGGTCAGCGTAGTGTTTCTCTTGTCCCAGTTTAGCGACTCAAGTCGGGGTATTGGTGTACATACGTACATATATTTACAGCATATACATATGTATATTTGGGCTATAGTTGGGGACGCAACCAGATTTGGTACGCTCTTATGAACATTTCATTCGCAATTCGTTTTTGTACCTGTGGTTGCATCCCTAGCAATTATCGCCGCTTTCGATATCGAGCCATTTATGAATTTAAATCATATGTAACTTTTCGTATGACATTATTCAATTTAAAGAGTTTTGATGAAAATTATATTGAAATACTTACATATGTAGCATATTTCAATATCTTGTCTGCTCGCGACAAATTCGGAAACTACTGAGCCGCGGCTCTTACGGATTTTTGTTTAGTTTATCGTAACAAAAAGATAAGATATGCACACCGTGAATTAGATATTTCGTACAATAAATTGGCCGATATCAAAAGAGGCGATAGCTTATAAAATTCTGACGATATAAATCTTACAAAATCTGATAAAGAGAAAAATGTTTGACTTACCTCACAATCAGCGGAAAAACGTTCTTGTCCTCGGGAGCCCTGTAATCTCTATAGTACAACAAGTATGGATTTTTATTGCTGACAAACAAGGGAGGCACTCCACCACCGGTATTCGAAACAATTGCGATATCCGCACAGTTGCGAAATGTTTCTTTAATAGAAATTATTTGTTTGCTTATTGTGTTTTGAATATTAGAAAGAAAAATCAATGATAGAATACCTGCTTTACCGCATCCAATGGCTTCTGTTCCATTTGAACATGTTCCCCACATATTTGCCGTATAATAAGTCCATTGCAGTACACATTGAGTGCAGGTGACGTACGGGGGCAAGCGAACTCTATAGCGGAAAATGTCCTTCTTTTTGGTGTCACGGGGTATGAGAAAACGGTGTTCCCTACTGCCCGATATATAAAGGGGATAACGATCAAAGCAATCCTGGCTCGCTTCTCGGCGGGGGTTATTGTTCGGGCACAGATACATCTCAAAGCGGCCGTAGTGGTTTGCAGTCAACTCTACTTCAACATCAATTTCCTGTTTCGTTCAAGAAAAAAAAAAAACATTTCACAATTTAGTTTGAAACATCATGTGCCACATCAAAATGAAGCAAATGCAACACATATCTATTTCTTTTAAAAAAACATTCGAAAATTCCTTCATTTCGGTCATCGAAGAACTTTTACACAATTTTCATATATTTTTAAAACAAGATTCCACCATAGGGAGATTCTGCAATATACCCAAGTAGGTAGGAAGCTAATATGGACCTATCTGCCAAGTAATTGAAATAATGAATAACGCGATTTAATTAGAAATTAACAGCATATTGGCTTACTGTACATGACCGTAATACAGTGAAAGTTAAAAAATCTGCAAGGCCTAAAACAGACTTAGTGCCTGGCTCACGAAGATGTCACGCTGCATAAAACACAGGAAACACTAATAAAATTTTAAAATTTGTTATTAGCGGAGCTCACGGTTCATTGCAAATTACCCTTGCAGACCTTGCAGATATTGCAACCGTAGCATATGTGCCATAGTCTGCAAGACTACAAGAACAAAATGTATGAAACCGAGATTTGCATCACTTAAGCAAATATGCATAACCAAAAACCATTGCAGTTCCGTATTTGCAAATGTTGCTAAATGCTAAAACAGCTGTTTGTTTTTTACAATCCAACATGTAAACTACTGCGTTCAAAAAACTTTACGACGGCAAGGCCGCCACAAAACATGCCTGTGCTGGAATTAAATTAATGTTAACGTTGCTCAAAGAAGTATTTACAAAATAGTAAAAATTTAATATTATACCTATTATTATGCATAATTTTAATTAAACTTTTTAAAAAATAAACAAAAAATCGGGCGGTTGCTTTACGTGCAAATTTTATCGACGGCGTTGCTTTTTAAATATTAGCTGCGGCTCAGCTTATTTCATGCGACAAACTCACTTTATTAAATTTTCTAAACAAATAAATAATAGACAGGCAAGAAAATGAACACGGAAAAAATTAAAAATAAAATTATGGTAATTAAACAAAAAGTCAACAATAAAAGATGGACAGATGCAGAAACAAAAAATATTGAATAACGAAATTTTTTGCAATTTGTTTTCTAAGCTTCCTTCTCAATTTACAAAACAAAAATATGTATTTATATTTTCCCTTACTCTAAAATCAGCTGTTATAATTATTTTGCTAAGCGCTTGAAAAAGACACTCACGCATTGTAGCAAAAAATCATGCAGATGTGCAACCAAGGGTGATTTCCGCTATTGTTTTGCATCTAACTAAGCGAGCGAGCGAGCGATATCGAATGACATCGAATTCGCCTGACAATTAAATTCGATTGTAAAATTACAGCCATGTTTTCAAAATCAAGTTTTGGCCTTTACTGAAAAGTCGTGAATTTTAAGTTGCGAGTGCTTATGATTCAGTGTGCGACACTGGGTATTCTGTATAATATTGTGCAGTTTTTTATTGTCACAGTGTTTGTGGATCACAATAATATGTCGATCAATAGTACATAAACTTAAAACATGCAGGAATACATCTACAAAATTTACCTGGCTCAAGTTCAACTCTTGGTTGGTCACTTTTTTTTTTATCAATATCAATTAGGTAAAGAAAGGTAAAATTTTTATAGCTAGGTGGACAGCCGGCTAAATTACAACACCATTGATCAATGTAATTAAATTTTTTTCCAGTAAAATGTTAACATTCAGATGTGTGAACATTGCAACAAAACAACACTGAAAAGGAATAGATGGGCCATTCCCTCCCAATGTTTCGTTGCAATATTCACACATTCATAAATTTTGAAGTCTTATTGACTGGATGTAAATCGTGCATTCGATAAGTTATTCTACAATGTACGGCTTTATTTTTGCTATTTGTTGCAATGCATAAATTTAAAAATATGTCAGATATTTTTGTTGGACGCGATAAGAATGACAAAGTAAAAATATCAAGATTAAAAAATTTCATTTATGGGAAACAATTTGAGTAGTGTGAAAACAACCGTATGCAGCGTTGGATTAAATGGAAAATATTTAAAGTTTACGCAATTAGAAAGTTACTTACCTGACCAGAAGTAAAATATCTCGAAATAATTCCCTTAGCGAATTCTCCACCTGCTTCATGTGGTCGTGGACTTCTTAGATGATATGCATCGCCGCAGACTCCGCATTTGCCTTGATTTTGCTCCCATTGCACGGCATAGCCACCACAAAATAGTTCATTGTCATTATAATTGACAGGATTTGGATAACCAAACCGCCACATTGCGTTACGAGCAGGCGGATCCATTAGACGACCATGACCGGATACCATATTCGACAGTAAAATGTTGCATAACAAACTCTGCACGAAACATTAGCAATAAGTTATTTGAAAAGCTTAATGAACAATTAGTTTAGAAAACAACTTACAGCAAACGCAAGTAAAAGTGACATCTTAGAACAGTGTTGAGTACCTGAAAATGGAAAAAAGCACGTTTCCACATTACGTTATAATAAGTACGATATTTTTAAATTTTGTTGTTTAGATTGTTTTCAAAGTTGCGTGCATGAATTAAAAATTGGCTCACAAATGCCACAAGAGTTGCTGTTTTGTCGACGCAAGCCAAACACAGTCCCACAAAAAATAGTCCAGAGGTGTCCAGTCGCTTTGGTTGTTACCAAGTTAAATTTGGAATAAATCGATTGCTCAGCGCCCGGTATAACAAGTTGTGTCGTCTTGTTTGATTTTGGGAAAGACAACTTTATTTGGCATCGATAGGAAATGCTCACCGCAGCTCCTGGCTAAAGTTGCTAAAGAATCGAGGACCGATGAATCCTCCAGAGTAGTTTTCTTTTTGTTGCATATGACTGGCCGGAGTAAAAGCCAGCAAAATAAGAATTGATAATGCTATTTTCGACAAATATTTGAGCAATGTGATCCTACCGTCAACACGCTGCCAATGGCTCTTGCGTGAATTTTCACTCTCTTAACAATGTCTTGTAAAGCTGGTACTCTTGACCTACCTTATGTGAAGCCAAAAACCAAAAACCAAAAACCAAAAACGAAGGCGACTCAGTGAAATCTTCCGCTTTCGTCGATTTTACAACAAGTTTTCCCTTTAAGCGAATTAAAACTACTTCTGGTACTAATAAGCGAATCTTATGTGGAAAGAAGTTTATCGAAAGGTAAAAAATGAAAAATTTAAGGTATCGACTGATGCCGTATAGACGAGACATAGCGTAAATTAATTTTTCAAAAAGGTTTCCCCGTTTTAGTTAAAACCAAAAAAGTAAAAACGTTAAACGATGTCAAGATCTTTAGATTTGGATCTTTGGGGTTTTCAGGTCTGAAAAGTTGGTCTAGCATGGCCTTGGTTCTGGGGCTTTATCAGAAAGAGGTAAAAATAAGGTAAAATAGCTTTATCAAGTTTGCACAAAAATTCAAAAATCACCTAAATGTGTGAGAAAAAATGTGTCTGGAAATGTGTTTTGAACAGTAACGGGACAAGACGGGTAAAAACTGAATTTTAGTACTTTTTTGAATTGCATCTATAAAACAGGTAGAAACAGGAAAAAAGTAAAAATGGAATTGAACTCTGCTTCAAAAACTCTAAATATGCTTTATCGTTTCTTTTTTCAAATTTGGACATTTAGAGAGCAAAAAGGGATAAAAAGGGCGAAATTTCCCCTTTTCTAATACAAGTACCAAGAAAGATCAAAAAAAGGGTTGGAAGACTACTAAAAACATTTGGACAGGTGTCTGGTACTTTTCTCAAAGTCTGAATTTTGGGGGATAAAAGATGTTAAAACAGAATTTTGGTACTTTTCGAATTTCACTCACTTTAAATAATAACTACACCCCTATGAAAACAATTTCGAAAATGGGGTAAAAATGGTCAATATCTTAATTAAAATGAACCTTTCATTTCATTTTTGGACCTGAATTAATACATTTCAATTGGTTCTTAAAGCAAATAAATAATTAACATCATAAATGGTCAATATCTTTAATTCTGTATTTCCAAGCCTAGTGCGAGTGCCACCACAATTCTAAAACCTAGTACAAACAATTCTAATTCTAATGTCCGATACTTAACATATGAGGTGCTTTTAAGATTCGGCCCAGTCTCTTAATTTCCTATTTTATTTTCCTCGAAACGTAGAATATTGAGTAACGCTGTATTTGTTATCACCCAGCAAAAATGCTTTCCACATCAGTTAGTAATAAAAAATGTTCACGCCTTACAAAACTATTTCAATAGAGCGCATCCCTGGATGCTAAGCATTAAAGCCATATGTGCCTTTCTACCTAAAATAAATATTTTATCAAGCTACACAGGGCATCCTGCCTCGCTTACCAGGGGGCAACTGTTTCAGCGAGTGAGATTTTTATTGCAAAATCTAATTTTCGTAAAACAAATTTCTCGTTGAAACATGCACTAATATAATATATGTATGTAGTATAATATACACATGGTATTTATGCTTCTAGGATAGTTTCAAATGATATTTGTATAACAATTAGCGTAGCAAAGAGACTCACCAAGTGGGACACTGCGAATAAAAATCATGCGATGCTGAAGCAACTTCATGAGCGGTTCAGCATCTTAAAAACCTGCTTCCAGGTAGATTGATATTTCTGCTGGGTAATAGTCGGCGACTGCTAATAGCAATTAATCGATATTTGCATAAGAATTTATATTCGAGAATGGGAAAAATTGATATTCGCAACACTACTTGTTTCTGTTGTTGTCCTAGAAGAAACTTTCAAGAAATGTTTATACCCTTTGGTATCATAAAGTCGACATTTATTAAATGGAACATGTGATGTTATCCATGAGAATCATAGAAACTACAAGTTGAGAAGCTGAAAACTTACTGAATATAGTTAGTCTATCAGTGAGTGCGATTGAATAAATATCAATTGCTTAAAAAAAAAAAAAAGAAGAAATGAAGGGGCATATTGAAAGGCCTTCTAAACGATTCATTTTACAGCTGGGTAAGCAAGTATGTATGCATGTGTTACCAACACTCGCATATTTGTAGACTTTTCACGTTATTGAAAAGTGAATGTCCTCATATAAAAAGACAAATGTTTCAAAAAAGTAATTAAGTGATTTTGCCTATGTATATGTGTATGAGTGTGTGTTTGTATGTACGAAAAAATGCATTCTTTAATCTGAAAATATTGAGTAAACTAAGTTTCAAGGTGGTTTGCATATAAATGTGTCGACTTTTATTTAACCATCCCAATAATTTTTTTTTTTTTTTAATTTAAAATTGTATTAACATAATAAGCAGAGAGATACCAACAATTAGTACTAAGACGCGTGCATATTTAAATGCAGTTGCGCCGGTCTTTCAGCAGTTTAAATATGACTTGAGACCGTTTCAAGCTGCAATACTCTGTATTAATAATGATCAAAAGCTTAAATAATACGTAAAAGTGTGATGGCGTGAAATCTATGTGTTATCAGAATGGAAAATAATACGAGAAAATTTGGCATCCCTTATGTCTTTCTTCGATATTTTCCTAACCGATCAGAGCTATTTCGCTATGAAAGCCAATACTGAATGAATTCACTAGCTGCCGATTTTGTCGCCGATTGCCTGTCTGTCCAAGTCGAACACCACATCTGTTTCTTGCAGCGTAAGGCCAGGTGAATTTTTTTCCTGCGAACATAAGGATACGTCTGTTTGGAAAGTACCAATTGTAAATAATAGATGTGTATATTGTCCCTGGCATATCAAGCTACCCAATATGTAAAATGCGTTTTTTTTTAACTTGTCACCAGGCACACGTTGTTATAAAATAGATCCACAAGAAACACCTTTGCTCAGGTATAGAACAATAGAGTTTTTGTAAAATATACATTGCCGAAGCATCCAATATGAACTCTTTTTTGTTAAATATTAACGGCTTGTGACACTTCGAGAACATGGAAGACTAGTGAGTATGGCATATTAGATACTTAAACATTTTGTAAAGATTATGAAGTTTTGTCGTATCCCAAAATCCCGACCAAAAGATCTGAAGAAAATTAATTTTACTGATGTAACAACAAAAATGAAGAAAAATGTTATAGGCCTATAGCAGTATACAAAGCAAAACTTTCAACTACATACTAAAAACATTATTTCTATGCCGACTAAATGATACCAAGGCAGTACTATCAATAATATCTATAATGCAGGAGCGCGAAAAAAGAGAGGGAAGCCAATGAATACACAGAAAAAAATTAAATTTGTTGTGTGAATTAAATTCTGTTTGATTTGGCATTAGTAAAGCATTCTAATTAATGTATCAACTGAATTTTTTATTCAGTCATGGAAAAGTTTGGTTAGTGAAATAATGTTTTTCTGTGTAGAATAAAGTATAAATTTTTTCAATTTCTTATTTAGAAGATTATGAGAATCAATCACTTTTTTTAATTACTATTTATTCTTTATCTTTATATATATGTATATGCACACTTCCGCACAACGTTCTCACTGAAATGGAGTCATGAATTATCAGCATTTATTTAGGAACAAAAAAGCATTTTGATCTCAATTTTAGTACATATGTATGTATATATGTAAAATATAGAAAACTGACAACCGCGGTAGTTTTTGCCAGTCAAGAAGCAAAGCTGCAAATAACAAACAAACAATTATACACGAAATGTGAAAGATCTGTTGAATTTACAGGAATTTAAACAAATCAAATTAACACGCGTTCTTATGTTTTTCATATTGCGTACCAATGAGCTTTGAAGTACGAGCAATTGCTCGAAATCTCATGCTTTGATGAAAGCCTAGTGACACCCACATGCTTCTCAGTTTTGAATGAGTTCAAGCCGTACAACATGTAAACTGGTAACAAATTAGAAACGCTTGATACAAACTTGTTTTCTGACAGTTTCTAATACACACAAACGTTCTTCCAGTTAATTGTCTCACATATCAAGGAAACTAAATTCATAAAATGATGACTTTTCAACAGCTTGTTTCGTAATTACGAGTATAATCTTTTTACAATCAACAGGGCCATGCATTTTTTGTGTGTGTCCCATATATATACTTGTAATTTTGCTTATTGTTTTGTAAAGCTATGCAAATATTATATGTATGTAATGAGTAAGTTTTTTCCACAAACAAATTTTTAGACAAATCAAGCCAAACAGGGTATAACTAGTCATTTTGGCTGAAAGGATTCAAAAGCCCAGTCGTATAGTTTATCGTTGTATTAGGGGAGAGAACTTCAAACACAAAACTTTAAAATACATACATACATACATACATACATACATATATATACATACGCATCTCTTTGTAAGATAATGCCTAACACAAAAGGTCCTAAATATCAGAGGAGGATGATACTGGCAGAAGTGGTTAAAAGCATTATACTCTATGCTTCACCTATATGGGCTGGGTCAATGAAGTTTAAGACATATTGTGGTAGACTTAACTCCGTATATAGACTCATTGCATTGAGAGTATGTTGTGCCTACAGAACAGTATCTGATGAAGCAGTGTTTGTAATAGCAGGAATGGTGCCGGTGGACCTTCTGGCAAAGGAGACCAAACATATACAGGAGGATGGCAATACAAAAAAAGAAGCGCGGGCTAAAACAATAGAAAATTGGCAAAGCAGATGGGAATCTACCACAAAAGGACGATGGACCCACTCACTTATCCCTGATATTAAAAGTTGGCTGGAGAGAAAGCATGGAGACGTGGAATATTATGTAGCCCAATTCCTAAGTGGGCATGGCTCTTACAGACAGTACCTGCACCGTTTTGGTCTGATCGATTCACCTTTCTGCCTGTGTTGTCATGATCAGGTAGAAGATGCTGAGCACGCTTTCTTCTTATGTCCGCGATTTAACTCCGAAAGAGAAAATCTTCAGCAACAGTTAGGAAGCGAAATAAGGGCAAACAACATAATTAAGCTGATGAAGAGGTCTGTTTCAGACTGAAGGCATATCGCTGGCTATGTTAAACTAGTTCTTCTCGAACTGCGTAGAGGTTTTATACAACCATAGAGGAGGTTTAACAACCTTCCCATTCTGGTGAGGAAATACTTCGCGGTAGTACCGCCAGATTGGGAAGACGTTTGGGGTGTTTTAGCGTGTTAAAGTCTCGCACACAGTCTTTTGATGATTTCACCTCGTTAAAAAAAAAGAAAACCATACATACATACATACATACATATAAGTATACATATACATATTTGTGAGTTTGGTGTTTGTGTTTGAAATTGTCTTTCCAAATAACACAATAAACGATACGAATTGGTATTGTTAAAATTTTCTTAAAATTTAAAATGAATGAAATTAAAAGTAAAATAAATTTTTAAATGATAAAATCCTCTAGCAACGAATTGTTTAGCGTTTACACATTTAATTCAATACATGACAATTGAATGTCCAAAGCAACTTAATTTAATATTATTTCCATGCAAAGTATCAACTCAATAATCAGTACAAAGAAATAAACATACAAGTCAGGTATTTCCGCTAAAAATTGCTTTGGGAAGAGTTTCGGTATCACCCGAATTTGCATGACGCCAAATCCATTTACCACGTTTTAATAAAATTTAATTGATTTCATGCAAAGCAAACAAGCAACTCAACTTACATAAATCAATTGATAACGAACGTTTGGACCAATGAATGATAGAAAACAAAGGCAATAAGTTTATCCAATTGCTTTCATCTATCACTTATGCTTTAGTTCAATTTGGGAATGATAAAGGTCAGAAAGAATTTGCGATGAAAGTCACAATTATTTCAAGTTAATTTGAAAGAAACAAAGACTTATGTATGTGTGTTACACATACACACATGTTTTCATTTGTATCTGCCATAGTGAAAACCGTGGGAACAAAACAAAAATCGCTTTTGTTGAACAGACAGATTTAATTCGCGCAAATCATCACTTGGTAGATAAGCTTTTGCTAATACACAGGTACCTACATACCATGTAGAACCTATTTGCTTAATTATCTCTTCCACTGCAGCCCTCGAAGTAGCCAAGACGGCTGCGATACCATTGGCATCCACCCCTAAAATTTTAAAATTCAATTCTTAGGAAACTTTATTTACAGTTCAGGACGATTAAAAATTAGGTGTAAGACTTATCCAGAGTTTATTAATAGGAAAACTACGTCCCTTATTATGAAAATCATTCCATCTTTAGTAATTGTCGAACAAGTTTATTGAACGAATTGCAATTGCAATTGGTATTATGGTGGCCATTCAATGAATAAAGGCTGTTGTTAACTCCGCTGATATACTTACATACATACATACTATTGTAAACAGAAGTTTCGGTTTTTCTCAGCTGAGCCTGAATGATTAAAATTGATTGATTGAAAATAATAAATTGCTTGACGTTTGATAGACCTGACTGGCAACAAAAAATATTGAACAACGCTTCCAACCCCGTGGAAGTGAATTTCGGCACATGTGTAACTAAACCAAATGCATTTGGACATGCACGTGTGCATAGAAGCAAATTGCAAGGACGCCATGTGCGAACAGTGTAAGTTGTAAGCCATATTTTTCAATTGTGGACTAAAACCTCTCAAGTGACATCAATTAGATCATGAGAGCTAAATTTATTCAATCTTCGACATGGCCAAAGTTGCCAAAAATGCTCAACATGGCCAAGTCTACACGACTGTGCAATAGATTTAAAGATGCTTTTTGCGAACAGCATACAATTTGTTTTTCTGTTTGTTTGTTTAGAAATGTGCTGGGAAGAAATTTGCAATTTCCATTAGCTCTGTGTCTTGTATATGCCCACAAATAAGTACTCATGTATGTAGATATGTATGTTTTCCATGTTACATGCATACATATACAGATGTTGCTCCTGCCTCGCAGATGAAAGGAATACTATGCGGTGGGAAGCATTCAGACCTGTTGTTCGTCTAGGGCATAGATGCTCATGGTAGTAGTATTGGTGAGAGTGACGAAATAACACTGGAAAACAATTTGCTATTCATTTTGTTCATGTCTTTGTGAACAGCTTCAAAATGCTTTTTTTTTTATATTATATTTCTTAGTTTTTTTAAATATCTTATGACAAATAAGACATTGCATGTCATCAGAAGCATTTTGTAACATAAAATACTTTTCGGCTGACATCATTAATATATCGCATTAATAAGACACAGTATTTCTGGAAGTGTAGTTTGTCTCTCCCACTCAACGTGGTGATTTCCTATTGGTTGATTGACGATCAAACAAAAGAGCGTAATAATACGTGTGAGTTTAATTTGCTGATATCAGCCACTACTGGGCATCTATGGTCTAGGGCCGAATTACGGCACTCGTGAATTTCGTTACATGTGGTCTGTGTTAGTTGCTTATTTTGTTTTTCTTTTATGTTATTTTTACTCGATAGTTCATACTACCATGAATGACGTAAATCGACCTCTGTTCCCTTTCATATCTCTATCGACTTAAGGCCGTTTATTCACTATCCTACTCAATCGTACGATTCATTCACTGAAAATTGCTGGCTAAATCTGATAGAATTCTGTCCTACTTTAAAAAGTTGCATCAAAATGGCCACACTATTATACTTTTGTAAACAACTTCAAAAAGGCAACCCTGATCGCATAGAATAAGATAAGTTTTGGAAAATTTTCAAAAGATTAGCAAATCGGACAGACTTGTAAAAAAGTCTTTCACACACATACACTTTTAGTCCAGACTATCACACTTTTTCACACACGATTCAGTAGGATAGTGAATCACGGCCTTTATAAAGTGCGCAACAATTTTTTTTTTTGTTTAATTTAATTTTAGGCGGCAATTGACCGCGCATTCTCTCCCCTGTTGGTCGACCATTCAACCAACTCAAGCGAACTCGAACCGCACTTTAGACAGCGCCACTGCTTACAAATAGTGATATGACCGCCATAGAATGTAGCGTCCTAAAATGTAACTACTTGATATTTTAGCTGCAGGGCATCTGCGTGTGCGCTTCGAATATTTTTTTTTCAGATATTGTTATTGCGTATGTGATTTGTAGTAAGCAAGCAAGTTTAAGTTCAGCAATGTTGTTTTCCGTTAGAACTAATAGACAAATCTTGTTTGGCTACTTTGTTTGCATCTTACGATGATGATGATGATGATGATGGTCGGAGATATATTTTAAGGTCAATGTTATTAATAATTGCATCAGGATATGTGTAATATGTAGTAGATATGTAGATATGTATGTATATACATAGTATATATATATATACATACATGCATATATGCACATTGTACATATTATTTAATCTTCAAGAGCAACATTAGCATACATACATATGTATGTAGATGCTCCAGTACAGAGAGAAAACTGCCTAATAAATCAGTAAGATTTTCTCTAGAAACGAAGATTATTCTATAGGGATTCCTTATTATTTTCATGTGGGAAATCTTATTAAGTTTACCAGTAAGAAAAACACATAAAATAACATTATTGTTATTCACATTTTTATACCCTTCACAATAAGCATTAAGGGTGTACACAGGGTGTCCCATACCTTAACGTCTAAAAGAAAACTGGTGATAGGTCAAGTGATGACTGCTCCCAGAAAAGTTATTAAAAAAAGTTATGTCGCCTAGCTTAGAAGCTACATATGTATGTATATGGCAATAGCCATTTGAAATAACATCAGAAATTTTAAATTTGTAACTTATGCAATTGTAGTTTTGAAACAAAAAAAAAAAAACAAAAAAGCAAAAATGTTCTTTTTTTTTTCGCAGTTTGAAGAACAAATTGCATCAAGGGCTATAAATTTCGGCGGAATTTGCCGAAATTACCAGTGCAATTTTTTTTTTTCAATACGACGACTAGTTAAAGTTGGGTGTTGTTTTAATTTTGTTTACAAAAGGTGGCAAAATGTGAGATTTTCTTTGCGAATCCGGCAATTACAGTCCGAACTCGCAAATGTAGATAAAAGAAGGATAACAGACGATATTAATAGAGAAAATAAATTTTAAAATTCAACATTTGTGATCACAGTAAGGAAAAGATCATCACAGTGTGATTTTCTTCAATCACCAACAGCAATACCTTCTAAGCTATGCGACATGGACGGGACACCCTGTATAATTTTGTGATGCCGTTTGTTTCGTGATTCCTCGTTTTCATTTCTGACTCCATGAAGTGTGTATTATCTGGATCTGTATTAGTAAAAAAGACGATTTAATCCATCCGTCCGTCCATCTTAAATCTCTTTCTGTGTCGTGACTGCTGAGTTAGTTGAGTGGCCGACTGACAAGAACAAGCTTTTTTTAAAAAATCAACAAGAGTATCTAATACTCGTAACAATTATGAGTTTCCCTCTTGAGTTTTTTAATAGATATCTATTACCTCTGTTCTAATACATTAACTGTTTCTCAGGCTGTTACTTTTTTTTAAATTTTAAAATTCATGTACGCTTTGTGGAAATTTTTACTAAATATGTATGTAGTTTTATACAACAATGCTAATATGTAGTCATTCTTTTGAAACGTATACAACATATGTATGTATGTATGTATGTATTTATGTGTGAATTTATATTGTAGACAAAAACAACTCGCCGTATTTTGCAAACATTCGATTCGAGATGGCCACGGCCCCTGCCTCAGCCAAGAATTTCATAGCTCTGCGTATGAATGATTATGGTTAATACTGCACATGAATGAATAAATGTATGTACACGTGTGAATAAAACTGAGTTAACCCAAAATAGTTTACACAGATTGTTCAAGCGTTTTAATGTGAATGCGCAGGGTACGAGGTGCAACGTTAACTTTGGTGTTGTGATGACGTCAACAGGGGAAGAGGAGTTGCATCCTTGATTTGAGGATGTCATGCCAGGTACATACATACATACATATGTATGTGTGTCTACTAGCACTCACTTCAATAATTGAATGGTAAACGACAATCAATTCACCATTACTTAATTGAAATAAGAAAAAACTTCCACGTTTTGAAGCCATTACATAAGCAGTGGAAACGACACATCATTATTTAATATTTAAACTCTAAAGCATAAAATGTTCGGTACAGTAGAATCTATTTATAACAAATAAAAAGGTTTCATAAAGACGGCAACATCACAGTCTGTACTTTCATGCTTACACTTTATAAGTTTTCAAAGAACAGTATTTTTCTTTTTCGAAACATTTTGTGAACTACTTTTTACTCTCTATATATAATATACATATATTCAAAATATTCGCTCCATACAATCGTTTCCATATCCGCAAAACCTTTAGATCAAAAACAGTTGCGCGTCTCACCTCTTTGATTTAAAGTCGAGAAAACTATATTTATTATTTGTAGAGAAGTATTTTGACGAAAACCCGAAAACATGTGTTCCATCAATATTTTACTTTTACTATTTAAAAAAAAAAAAACGTATTGAAGTTATCAAAAGCAGTTCTGATTGAATGTATGTATACATGTACATGCATATATCTGTATGTATATTCCACATACAATTTGGTCGATCGAATGATTCGTGGTGATTGATGTGTTAAATGATCTATTCCGGTTGACAAGTTTGAAATTCGTCATATCCGCGCTTTGTAGTGTGTGGTTTACTTTCCATTATTTTAATTATTATAATTGGCAAACCAGCAACGTAAACTAACTAATGTGTTTTACAATGACACCGATACTTTTTGGAAATGTTGGTGGGTCTACAAGCGAACAACGTGAATGAATTTAAACAGAAATCGTAATTCGTGTTGCATGGGCCCAATGCACTACTTTCATAGAAGAACAAACAAAGTAGAACACTTACAATAAAATCGTACGCATATTCAGTTTTAGTTAATCATTGAAATGAAGATTGTGTACGATTTTTTCAATCAGCGCTAAAGTCCAAATTCACACTCTAAATATGGTGGTGAATGGTTGCATTATAATTTGAGTACACTCGATTCAGAATGAAGGGTATTAGTATTCAAATCAGAAACTGTAATTTTTGAGCAAACCCACACACTGATCGAGCACTTTGCTAATTCTTTGGTCTGTATCGGAATTCAACCAGTACACAAATATTTGGCTTTGAGAATAACACTTTAAAATAATGTTTTGTTTGAAAGCTTTGAGTTATTTAAATAACTTTGGCCTCACACACATCCATACGTACAGGCACATGTACACACAATTTCATAATGTACTTAAAATAAAAACTTAAAATAAACTTCACTTGACTGGCTTAATATTTGGCTGTAGGCATTAAAAGGATTGCTTTTTTTTTATTATTTATTCTAACCTTTCGTTTGTAACACTTTTTACTTTAATAAAATCTTCACTATTTTACTCCGCGATTGAGTTGCGTTAAGTTTGCGCAATTGCCGCGTTCTGATGCCCCTTGATAATTTGTGCAAAATTTTGTTTAAAATACTTCGTGTGTCTAGTTTCCGATTTGCTCAGGAATATTCTTTGATGAGTTGTTCTTGCAAAACAAGACGATTAAGAAACGAGTTGTATTGTTTTACGCTGGAACCGATTCCGTTTGTGCGTATTTATTGAAATCGACGACGTTGTTGTTACGTTACTTTCAGGCGCTTTTATTTGTTTTTGTGGTTTTTAATGCGACAGCGCGTTGACCCTGCGAGTGGTTTAGTTAAACTAAAAGTTGGGAAGATCGGCTTTTTCAACAGGGCTGACAATTAATTTGTAAGGAAGCTTTTTTTTTTTAACATGAATTACTTTTATTTTATATGCAAAGCAATGTTTGTAAACATGTGCGCTTCTACTCACAAGTTTGTTTACTGCATTGAGCTGATATTATTGTATGTTTTTGTAATTTATTTATGCGTAAAACGTTCGTAAGGCGACATATAATGCGAAGCGTGCACAAATCATGAAGGTGTTGAATACTCAATTTAAATTTAAAATTGAGTGCTTTTAGCTACAAATTGAGAAGTGAGAAGAAGCTCAGTAACCTTCTTGATATTATTCCATCAAATATACTTACGAGTACATACATACATACATACCCAGGGTGTTGATTGAGACTTACTGAACTAAAGATACATACTACACAATCAATACGGCCGAGTATAACGGTATAACGAAGCTTTACGCCTTTTCCTAAATCAATGTAATATGATCTTCATGGCTTGAATCCTGAGCCTCGTTTCAAATTGCACAAATTATTGTTCTAATCAGAATTTTGGAGACCGCAAGAAAATTGAGATACGACAGACGAGTGATGTGGACAGAAACGAAATGACAAAAGGTCTAAATGGATCCAGCACTGCACGTAATCCATTGCCATATGTATGCATAAATAAATAGAATATCTACATACATACTTATCGCCGCCACGGTATGCACCTTTGAACATTTCGTATATGATCCCTCTACTCTGAAATTTTGTTTAGCTTTTGTACTATTATACGCGTCACAACGAATTATTGAAATATTTCACTAGCACACAGTTTGGCACAAACAAGTTACTGATGAGTTGTAATAATCAGTTCATAATCAATTACATTTGCATACATAACACAAAAAGAGTTTATTATTTTACGTCCAAAAATATAACTAAGATGAAACCTTTCATTTGGCTCTTAAAGCAAATAAAAAATCAAGTTAATTTTCCAAAAAGATTTTAGTTACAACCACGATTCACTGTCTCACAAAATCGTACGATTCGCTTACTGAAAATGTAGCTCCCTTACAATTTTGCAGAGTTCCTTAAAATTAGACACTTCAAATGGAGCTGTTGGAGCCATAATGCATATTTTGCGTTTGTCATCAACTTGGAAAACGCAACTCTGGTGGGATAGAAAATAATTTTTCTTATTCGTCTTATTCGAAGCGGACGGACTTGTTAGTCCATCCTTCACACATTTTTGTTTGGAACTTTGTAATTGTAGGGGACGTGTTTCTGTGATGCTTCGTATAAGGAGTGGAGTCTTAACAGGTGCAGACGTGTTTGTTCACTGGCTTATTTAAAAGGGAAATATTTCCTATTTATCACTTGCTTATTTGACAAATTATCTATAGACATATGTACGTCAAATAAGAACTTTGTGAACGGGAAACATTTTTAGAAATAAATCTGTTAAAGTATACATTCATAATATGTCTTGGCGTGGTTATTGTGTCGTCTCTGCTTTACCTCTGTTTAGTCGAATTTTTGCAATATTGGAGAGGCTGCTTTAAATATCGTTGAGTGGATACTATGCACTGGATAGTGTCAAAAGTATTTACACTGGCCACTAAACAAACAAAATAACAGCACTCAATTCGGAGTTACTCAACTTTGCAAAGGTAAATGTTCTGCTTAATGCTGTAGTTTTTTTTTTGCTCAATCAAACGTGTCCACAAACACTCCCCCATTTTTCGACTTTCTTCCCACCTCTCTTTCAGCCTTTCGTATTTTTCTGGTTCCAGTACACAGCAATGCGTGCGTAGGGGTCATTCCCTGAGTACTGGTCCAAGTCTTAAAAAAAAAGAAATTAATTAAGCAACGGCAAACAATTATGTTCAATACATTTTCCCCCCGTCATACATCCCCACACCATAAGCGTTATTTGAAACGTAAGTTTCTTAAAGACCCGTTCGCAGAATTAATTAATAAATTAATTAAATCCGTTCAACAATAAGTCGGATAATATAAACGGAAAACTCTAATCTAAAGTAGCGAAAGCAAATGTCACTCATTTTATTACAAATCTTGATTAAAATAAATCTTCTTGCTGAAAACTTTACGTACGTATATTTCTACATATGTATGTATGTGTGTATGCACCTACACGCACATGCATATCATACACGTACATATGTACATATGTATGCATGAAATATATTTAAAGTTTGCAGGAACAAAATAAACTAAAGTGTTAAGCTCTTTTTGTTATTTTCATTGTCAAAAGCATTTTTTTGCACCGTTGTGCAAAAATGCATTAGTATGCTATTGACTTCATCAAAATTGTTGCACTGACCGTGGCCCAGATATGACTTTTTTTTTCTTAGATTTGCTTTTTGTTTTTGGCTCACATGTAAGAAAATTTCAACTATTGAATAAACCAAGAAATAAAGAAAAAATATCCAGAAATCTGGTCACTGTGGTAAAAAGAAGTCTTCATTTCAGCCGTGAACTATGAAAAGTATACCAGTGCATTTGATTATTAAAGTTGAATTTTGCCTTATATAATTTTTTTTTGTTTGCGGATCGCAACACATCATTGACATCTATAGACTGCTTTTATTCGAGCCGATGAAATAACGCTCAGGTTATGACTTTCGAGTTCCGATACATACAATTTATGCTTTCGAAATTTTTCTTTTTTTTAATTTGAAGAAAACATTTAAATGTCAGCACAGTGATCAACTAGCTTTTAAGTTTGCCGTAGTGTTCACACGGAGCAACTAACTTCGCGTTCTTATACTGCAAGCTCTTTCGTTTCAATTCTTCACGCGCACAAATTCCAGCGAATTGAAACGGGCTGCCCAGTACGAGCTGCTCGGTACCGATCAAGGCGAATCAAGTATAGGTGGTCGCAATTCAATTCGCTTCAACATTTTCTCTCGAGACGTCACAAGTTTTGCTGTCGTTTTCTATCGGCTTTGACAACTCCGAAGATAAAATCGTGGAAAAATGTTGAAGCGAATTGGTATGCGGGCACTTGTAATGGATTCGCCTTGGTACCGATTACCGCTCTTCCTTCACGACTACTCCACAAACATAAGAGCGCAAATGTTGATGGCTGTGAACATGGTGTATGTTTCCTTGTCATTACGTTGGTTTAAGTTTAATGTGGCGATACGTAACTGAACCATTAAAAACACACAGAAACTAAAGTGTCGATTGGATAAACGAAAGTTTACAAATCTCTACGCATTCACGGGTGTTGTGTTAATGCTTATCAAATAAATTTGTTTCGCACGCAATTGCTTAAATATACATATGTATGTACATATGTATGTAGGTGGGATTTCATTTTAAATGTTTTAAAATTCTTAATGAATAAATGTTGTTTGTTTTCTTTATGCAGGGAATACCAAACGGAAAATAAAATAATAAATGTCATGCGCTCCGAACGATTAAGATACGAGTTTTTGGTAATAAACTGCTTCGCAAAAATTGTCTAATGGTATTCCATCGTGCCTTTTATCTACAAAAACAAAACAAAGTTCCCGAATAATGTACAATGTGTGTACATATGTATTTGCGTAATCATGTCACAATTTGAAGAAATTCGTTTTTTAAGTTTTGTGGCGTTTTTTTTTTTTTTTTGATAATCCTTTTTTGTTGTAAATTAAAGTTTTGACAAGAACTTAAATTCACGAAACTTGAGTTATGCAGGTAAATAGATACATATGTATGTATATATGTATGTATGTATGTATGTATGTATGTATGTATGCCTATTAGGGACGGTCGATATTGTGCCATCGATTTTTCAATATCTTTTCTTTAAGGGGGACAAGATTGAATTTTTCGGTGGCGAATTTGCTTCACAGCACTCGGCTCGTTTTAATTCGACGTGATTCCGTATTCCAAAATCAAATTAAAAATTAATATTCTTTCGTATTGTGTAATTTTTCTAATCAATTATATTTCTTATTATCTTATTTCCAATTGGTATTTTGTTGTTGTACTGAAATTTTTTTCACCTACATCTGGAGGGCCCCGTACCGCGAACGACTGTTGATCAACAGTCATTATACCATTCAGCCATCGGTGCAATTACATTTCTTTTAACAACAAATTTTAAATTATGTCACCATATTTGCTCAGTTTTAACTTGATTCTTATCAGGTCCATATTGTCGGTTTTGTATATGTACAGTTCCGAACCGGGACTCGAAACATATGCGATTCAGCCTAAATCAACACAAAATATAATGAGAGTAAAGCGACACAACTAGAGTTTAGAACTTAGTGCGACAAAAGTTTTATTATTTTTTCACCAAAAATTAGGTTAAGCTGTTTCCTAATGAATTCGAAATTAAAACTTTTCAAATTTGTCTCCAATATTTTATATTTTGTTTAGTCTACTCCAGATCATGCTCAAAGTCATTACCAAATACCAGGCTTTTGTGGAGAAGTTTAAAAGGTGAGCAAACCAGAGTGCGTGGTTATCGGCCTGCTAAGCCAGGTGTGACCAGTTTCCCCCAGTTTGACACCAACTTTTTTGTTTGCTTTTTCTTATTAGCAAAAATTTGCTTAAGAAATCCTTGTATAACTTAGTAGTTAAAGTGGGACATGCACTAGTTCAAAAGATATGTGAATAAATATGATGTACATTGGGTTCTCATGAAGTAAATTTAAAAGATGTTTTGGACATGAGTTTTTTTTTTTGTTTCAACTGTAACGACAATGGCCTCTAGTAGGCGAAGCTGGTTGTGCTCTTTAAGGTATAAATACTCGTAAATTAAGCTGTTGAGTTTACCATTTCATGCTTTGATTTTTTCTTAAGACCCCACACAAATAACATGTTAAATAAAATATTTGTCTACATGCACTCATACATACATAATCGTACATATGAATACTTTTTGAAACTATTGTAAATTTATTCTTTGTTTCGAAGCAATAAAAATCATTGCAGGGTGCCAATTATTTGCATTTGGTGAAGAATACCATATTAGAATTTAATAAAAAAAAAAAAAGTAGCAAAATTTACATAAATAATAAAAATTTGCTAATGACACCAAAGAAACAAAGAATCGAGGAGAAAGAACACTTACTTGAGAAATGACAGCATCAGAAGTGTTGCCAGCGAATTTTTATTGTCTACATGCAACTTTTTTTGAACTATTTTACAAACTTACAGGAGTATATGTATATGCAGCCTATTAGGAGTATTACGAAGAGCGTTTTTTACTCATCGGCGAGCTCGTTTTTAGGCTTCCGTACTCATAGAGTAACAACGAAACCCTATTACTGAGACCTTTTCGTCCATCCACGCGTCCGTCCATCCGTCACAGGCCCCATTGCAGCTCTCTAGCTCTTACCGTTTTGGGAGCAAAACGGTAAGAGCTAGAGAGCTGCAATTTTCACAATACATGGGGTTATCCGGCCGCTACAACAACAAAAAAAAAACTGTGAAAATTAGATAAAATTAGTTGTAACAATTGAACCATAATAGCTAGAAAGCTGAAATTTTTACAGAATATGCCTACAATCACACTGGCTGTAGAATAAACAAATTATAACTAAAATGTGTTCGCATATAAGAAACTGTGAAAGTGAGCTAAAGAGAGCTAATTTTTCGACCATTAAAGCTAGAGATCTGCAATTTGCACAGGATAGGTGGTTACATAGGCTCTATAGCAACAAATACCGAAAACAACAAAAAATTAAAAACTAAAGGGTGCTCCCATACGAGAAACCATTTTACACGGAAACTTTTAACATTCTTACACCACGGCTGTGAAAAACAGATAAGATAGACTTTATTTATAAGCTTTTTGTTGACGGTAGCGCAGTTAAGACAATACTGATCTCAAACTCGAATAAGTGCTACTATTTACATAACCAATTTAGCTTCCAGAAATTTCCAAGTCGAGCACCAATCAACCACTAATATTTGATTAAATAAAGTAAATGATTAACTACAAATACACCTTTGTCTAAAATGTGGAACATGAACTTAATTATTTATTTGTTTATTAATTTAGGTCTAAAAATGAAAAAATATTTGCTGTCTTTTTCAGCTGTCTATATGCCGACGACATTTCGTTGGTGCTAATCAACTCAACAGTAGACTTGAAAAATTCTTAAAAGTTTGTTTAAAACTTAACTACTTATTCCACAATTCCCATGAACAAAATGAGGATCAGAAATGTTCAAACAAACCTTTAACACAGCAAATATTTCTTTTCGTCTTGCAACCTTCTATATGTCGTCGGCATATAGACAGACAGTTGAAAAAGACAGCAAATATTTTTTAAAAAGGTTCATTTTTAGACCGAAATTAATAAAATGTGGAACAATATTTTGAAAAAAAGAAAGAAGAAGAAGCAGCCAAAACATCTGTTTAAAAAACATACAAAATTCTGGCTAAAATTTCTTGAGTTGTAATTTTCTTACTTAATTGTCTTACGTAATTGTCTTACTCTCTGTGTTTTGCTGGAGAAAGTACGAAACAAATGTCCAGTGACAATTTACACAAATTATCCGGTAAGCAAACACACCTAATATCTTGCTGAAATCATTTGCATCAACTGCTGCGAGTACATTCCACGAACACATTTCATGTCATGCATGCGGTTTCTTTCATTTCGGACATCATACGAGTATAATTAATATTATTATTTTTTTTCTGATTGTCAAAATCAATCGTACATCAATTCAAATTTAGATTATAAATGAGTATTCTTCCTTCATGTTTAATTGTTTTCTTTTCTCCTTTTGGTTTCTTAATGTTTTAAAACAAAGAATATTTAATTGTACATTATAATTATGTGTTTGAACTTTTATAAGCTGCACGACGGAAGTCAGCTTCCATTAGATTGATGGTTGCTTACTTTATTTAATTAATTATAATTTAAGTTTTTTCTTTTAACTAAATATTTAAACGTTGGTAAATGCACTTTAAATTATATCATTTCGATTTCAAAACCGTCCACCCACGTATGAGCAAAACCGCTCATACGTGGGTATGAGACAAAATTTCATACGTTAATTTATCCTCTCGAACTAGCGCTGCTAAAATGCAGATTTTTGAGCCCTTTTTGAAGTGCAAAACAGTCATATTTTGAGTTGATTTGGGAATAATTATAAAACTTTATGTGCGTTTTGAAAAATATTAATATGTGTTTCAAGTCTTTATTAAGAACATTTTGTATCGAAAATTTAAATTTGAAGTCTTTGTTCATTATTTTTACTTGCAATGTTTCGTTCTCCTTTGGAGAACTTTTACAGGAAAGATAAAAATAATAAACAAGGACCTCAAGCTCGAAATCGAAGAAATCTTATAATTACAAAGAAAAAAGTTCGAAGCAAAATGGATAAAGAAATTAATAGACAATTACAGTTTGTATCAATTTTTTTTTTAATATGCCCCATAAACTTTCAACTTTTATATTCCCTTTTTCATTGGGCTCTCGTTATCAATGCCAAGAGTTCTTTTATGCTGAAATTTTTTACACATTTAATTAACGTAGAAATGGGCAATTGTTACTAAGTAGCGTTAGCATATTGTTATATCGGATGCTGGATGTAAGAAATATTTTTTCAGTTGAAAAATTGAGATCAACCCTGACAAAACTCAATCCACCATATTTCGTCAGCTATGTTTTGAAATCGAAAAAAGTTTCTGACTCAAGCGCATATACACCTTATATATTTTAAAGTATGCCTGACAGATTGTCCACTGCAAAATTCGTACACGTCGCACAGTGGGGGATTTTGCAAAAAAATTGGAAATAATTCTGCCGTTTCTAAACGGATGGCTCGATTGCAATGAAATTTCAGACAGGCATAAAAGAGGTGTATTCAAGCTAAAGTTTTGAGATTGGACTATATAGCGTTTAAGTGGGCGTGTCCACGCGCCCCCAAAGTGGGCCACCTGGGGTATGTGAAAAATTAAAAACGATCTAATTTTTTCATTTCCAATTCTTTTGCAAATATTTTTTATTTTTAAATTCTTCTAGTCAAGGCCTACAAAAAATGTCGCGACACGTATATATTATCTCTTAAAGTTTTCGAGATATTAAAGTTTTAAAAATTAAATTTTCGTGTTTTTACCAACCCTGGTCCAGTATTTTCACATTTTTGAGCTCAAATCCTAACCGATTTTTCAAAAATAAGTTTTATTAGCTTGCCAGTATTTTTTTCAATACTATAAAAAAAAATTGAGCAAAAAATCTTTTATAAAGAAAAAGTTATATTCAACACAATTTAAAAATTCAAAAAAAGTCAGTTTTTAGCATATTTTTAGGGCAAAAAGTAACTTTATTGTTTTTTATTTCTGGAAGAACTTTCCAAAGTAAAGTATATGTTGTTTATATTTTTTTAAAAGCTTATTGTTAAGAAAATATTTTAAAGAAAAAAAAATTTGAAAATTATGTCCTGTTGCGTAAGGGTAGCATCCTAAAATTAACCCATTTGTTTAGACAAAACCGACTTTAGCCCAAAATTTCTAAAATCGCACGCCTCTAACCTAAATATTTTTACTTGTTTTTTATAGTTATAAGTATTTTTTAGTTTTATGCAAATGGAATTTGTCGCCCCAGGATATTTGCTGGAATGACAGCAAAAAAACTAAAAAATCCCATTTTTGGGAATTTTTGAAAGTTTTTTGGGAATTTCGGGATTGGTATTATTTTTTCCCTACATTTTGCCAATAATTTTTATTTCTTTTATAAATTCCTATATTTTTGCAAAATTTTGTAAAAAAATATAAATAAATGAAAATTTTATAGGCATTTCAAAAAATTTTATTTCTCAAAAACTTTTATTGAAGGACGTTTTTTTCTGTATTTTTGCAAAAATTGTTTTAAAAAGTTTTAAATTTCTAAAAAATTTAATAATATATAAACTAGAGGTAATTACCTAACTAATGATATATAATATGAAACCCCCTTTCATTTTAAGGGTATGAAATTAATGGGCTACAACTAACCTATTTGCAATGAAAATTTCCAAAAATTAGTACTGATTCAGCGTTTGGGAATACAAGGGGTGAGGCACTGTTTATTTTACGCAGTATTTTCTATTACGCAGTAGCCTTATTACGTTAGTATAATCTTTGAATATTTGTTTTATTGCTTTACCTGGTTTGCTTTAATAGGTAGTATTACCTGCAACTAATACGAAGGGTACATTTCTTTTTATCCCTATTTATTTATTATTAAAGGCTAGACATTTCAGCTAAACATACCTGAATTTATGGTAATTAAGGGCTGATGTATTCAATTGTTATTGTTTTTCAAAAACGTTTAAGTAATAATAATATCATGTTTGCATTTTCGAAAATTGAAGTACAACTGACACAATAGCCTGAACAGCCACTAAGTAATTAGAGTGTTAATACCACCTTCGCGTGTTTCCTTTATTGATCTACCTGTTTCGCTTTAATACGCAGTACTACCTGAACTTATGCTTATATTTAGTGATCATATGTAAATATTTTGTATACCTGAATACAATTTCGATGGTTATTATACATGTATGTGTAGGCGGGGAAACTAAAAACAAAGTCAACCTTTAGAGATAAATTAATCTTTAAAAATAGTTAGCGAGACAGTTGGCGCATGGTATAAAATATCTCGCAATTAATAGTTGGCATCATTAAAAAGTTGACGATCATGGCCATCACACTAAAACACATCGATTTATATTCAGTTTTATACAAAAGTGCAAACTTACAGCAACAGAAAAAAGTCAAATTTCTACTTGATTATATTGAAGAAACATATACAACTAAAGTAGACAAAAAGGATATTTGCAAAATTGAGAATTTTGTTAAGGCATTCGAAAAAAAATGGAAAGCTGTCAACAGCTCTAATGCAAAATTTAGAACAAAATTTTCTGATTGGTTGGAGGTATCTATACAATTCCCAATTTCCTTATCTACTCCTGGCGCTAAATGAAAGGAATATGAAGACTTAGGCCCGAAGTCAAAGCAAGCACGCTTAACAACAAATCTTACAACCATGTCTACCGAAGAAGTTACAGACACATTTAATGCGATGCTAAAAAAGAAAGATCAACCCATGGATGCTGTGAAAATTGCAAATGTTCTTCCGAATGCATCACCTAAAAGGCTTAATCGTATTGTTAAGAGCATTCCAACACCATCGTTTAATTCAGCTTTCACAGAAGAAGAAGCCATTGCTCTTATGTTGCAGCTTCAACTTAGTCGTGATAAATATATAATATTGAGAAAAGCATTGAAAGAAAAAGGAGTTGAGGTTTTGCCATCATATGATGCTCTGCAAGAAAGGAAGAAGAGCATTATACCCACTGGTATTACAGTTTCTGACCGAAAAGTTACTGTTGGAATCTCATCTCTTCTAGAAAACACAGCATCAAGGATAGTTTCAACACTTACTCCAGAGCAGCTAAATAAAATTAACCACAGCGAAGTGAAACTAATATGTAAATGGGGATGTGATGGATCGTCGTTACTTTCAGAATACAAGCAGCCCACTGAAGGTCACTTATTATCTGATTACAAAGGCGTACTTATGGCATCAATGGTTCCATTACGGCTTCGAAAATATGCTGACAAGGACTCTCCATCAACTAGTTTCGAAGAAGACATTTGGATAAATTCAACTCCTGGATCTAAATCATTTTGTAGACCAATTACTTTCGAGTATACTAAGGAGACAAAGATTGCAACTCAAGAACTTGTACATCATATTGAATCGGAAATTAAATTAATGCAGCCCATTTTGATCGAAATAGAGGACTACTCTTTCAATGTATCGTTTGATATGAGATTAACGATGATTGATGGTAAAGTTAGCAATGCTTTAACAAAAACGTCATCTACTTGGAGTTGTTCTTTATGTGGAAAAACGAAAAGTCAATTCTCAAATATGTCATCAACTACAAAGGTTAATGAAGACGTTCTTAAATATGGAATATCTCCTCTACATGCTCGCATACGTTTTCTGGAACATTTTCTACATATAGCTTATGATTTGAAATACAGAAGTAGCCTTGAAAATGTAAATAAATCAGTAATTAAAAACGACGAGCTAAAGATAATGAGAGCTAACGAAAAGCAAAGAATTCAGGAGGAGTTTAAGCAACATACCGGATTAAATATTGATAAGCCACTAGTGGGATATGGGAGTACAAATGATGGAAACACGGCTAGACGATTTTTTAGCAATTTTGAAATAACCTCACAGATTACCGGAATTAATATGGAATTATTGCAAAAAGTTAATATAATTTTAACAGCAATAAACAGTAAACATAAAATAAATGCAGATAAGTTCGGCGAGTACTGTGCAGGCGTTTCGAGACTGCTTCTTAACTTATACCCCTGGAAAGATTTCTCACCAACAGTACACAAGGTTTTGTGTCATGGAAAAATAATAATGGAACATCATATACTACCACTCGGAGAGCTCACAGAAGAACCTCAAGAGTCTAGAAACCGTGATTTTAAACATATCCATCAATTTAGCTCCAGAAAGTGCTCCAGACAATCTCAAAATCAGGACATATTTCAGAACCTTATTTTGTCCTCAGATCCCGTCTTATCACTTATGAGAAGGAGATGGATCTGCTACAGAAATTTGACATTTGATTGCAGTAATGAATTCAAAGATTTGATGTATCTGCTAGATCTAGAAGAATTTGATACGGATTATTTTGTAAAGTTAACGTAATTGTATATTTGATTGATTGATTGACTTTCGTATTCCCAAACGCTGAATCAGTACTAATTTTTGGAAATTTTCATTGCAAATAGGTTAGTTGTAGCCCATTAATTTCATACCCTTAAAATGAAAGGGGGTTTCATATTATATATCATTAGTTAGGTAATTACCTCTAGTTTATATATTATTAAATTTTTTAGAAATTTAAAACTTTTTAAAACAATTTTTGCAAAAATACAGAAAAAAACGTCCTTCAATAAAAGTTTTTGAGAAATAAAATTTTTTGAAATGCCTATAAAATTTTCATTTATTTATATTTTTTTACAAAATTTTGCAAAAATATAGGAATTTATAAAAGAAATAAAAATTATTGGCAAAATGTAGGGAAAAAATAATACCAATCCCGAAATTCCCAAAAAACTTTCAAAAATTCCCAAAAATGGGATTTTTTAGTTTTTTTGCTGTCATTCCAGCAAATATCCTGGGGCGACAAATTCCATTTGCATAAAACTAAAAAATACTTATAACTATAAAAAACAAGTAAAAATATTTAGGTTAGAGGCGTGCGATTTTAGAAATTTTGGGCTAAAGTCGGTTTTGTCTAAACAAATGGGTTAATTTTAGGATGCTACCCTTACGCAACAGGACATAATTTTCAAATTTTTTTTTCTTTAAAATATTTTCTTAACAATAAGCTTTTAAAAAAATATAAACAACATATACTTTACTTTGGAAAGTTCTTCCAGAAATAAAAAACAATAAAGTTACTTTTTGCCCTAAAAATATGCTAAAAACTGACTTTTTTTGAATTTTTAAATTGTGTTGAATATAACTTTTTCTTTATAAAAGATTTTTTGCTCAATTTTTTTTTATAGTATTGAAAAAAATACTGGCAAGCTAATAAAACTTATTTTTGAAAAATCGGTTAGGATTTGAGCTCAAAAATGTGAAAATACTGGACCAGGGTTGGTAAAAACACGAAAATTTAATTTTTAAAACTTTAATATCTCGAAAACTTTAAGAGATAATATATACGTGTCGCGACATTTTTTGTAGGCCTTGACTAGAAGAATTTAAAAATAAAAAATATTTGCAAAAGAATTGGAAATGAAAAAATTAGATCGTTTTTAATTTTTCACATACCCCAGGTGGCCCACTTTGGGGGCGCGTGGACACGCCCACTTAAACGCTATATAGTCCAATCTCAAAACTTTAGCTTGAATACACCTCTTTTATGCCTGTCTGAAATTTCATTGCAATCGAGCCATCCGTTTAGAAACGGCAGAATTATTTCCAATTTTTTTGCAAAATCCCCCACTGTGCGTCGTGTAAAAGCAAAAAAAAAAAAAAGAACGCTTACTTCTGTATAATAACAGAAGCTTTTGCAATGAAAAAAACTTTTAATTGGAGCGTATTTTATCGTAAATGTTTTGCAAGTAAATGGTTTGTAGCTGCAAGAACGTAGTATTGTTTGAGATCCCCCAAGAATAAAGATTTATTCTTTATTTTATTTTTATTTTGTTTATTATGTTATAATCAATGAAGACGCTTCTTCTTTCAGCTTTCTATATATATATATATATATATATATATATATATATATATATATATATATATATATATACAGTAAAATCCCGGTTTAACGAATGATATAATGTTCAGACCTTTCGTTATACCGAGATATTCGTTATATCGAACAATAATTTTTTATCTTAAAATTTTATAAAAAGCGGTGGTCCGCAGTTTTAAAAACATCAAAATTTAATTGTATTAATAACTTAAAACTTTAATTGATATTTTGATGTGTATTTAAGATTTGTTTAATTTCTAATATGAAAATTCATTAAAAATCACAAATGTGCATCTACATATTTACTTATATTTGGATGCTATTAACATGTGTAGGTTTATTATTACATTTCATTCATATTATTAATTTCTTAAGAAATCGACATCTCGTTTTCACAATGAACCTACCAAAACTACTGAAATTTTAAGGAAAAAAGCAACGCATCCATCACACGCGTTCTTTCAATACAAAGCAAAGAAGCCAAAAACACTCACAATCTTACGATTCTGTAATGAGTTTTAAATGTATTTTGCTTTGTCATTCGTTAAATCGAGATTCTTTTTTTTTTTGCCATTCGCTATATAAGGCAGTTAATGTAAAAATTTCGCCATTCGTTATATCGGATATTCGTTAAACTGAGTATTCGCTATACCGGGCTTTGACTGTATATATGTATAAATATAATATATATAAATATAATTGAGCTTTCCAAGAAAACACTTACTCAACACTTTCACAAACAATGTTTAAAAACTGCTAAGACCATCACATGTTAAAATTATTTATTTAAGTATTTGTATAAAAAAGGGGACCCTGTGATGAACCAGGACAATTTAAAGAAAACTAAGCATCACAATAGAAATAGGAATAGAAGTTCCGAAGCAATACGTGGACATAACTTTAATGCTGCGTGTTAGCATTTAAACTAACGTCTGTAGAAAGCTGAAGATTTTGCAACAAAGTTGGGAAACCGGATGTCAAATATTTGACTCAATGTTTTAACGGCTTGAAAATAATGTTTTACTCTAATGAAAATGCCCAAGTTTGATCTCTGTTTTAGTTCTGTTGTGATTTTTGAAGTTGTTGAGTTAGGCGACAAATAAAAATATAATAAATGGGTTAATGAATGTTTTGTATGTTTTTGCCGAAAAATTATTAAATTCTCTTCTTATAAAAAAAGCAAAGGGTATAAAAAAATAAACCGAAAGCCGAATTCGGTTGATTAAAACCACACCAATTATCGAATATGCCAGTGTCATATATCCCAGTATTTAAAGCTGCTCCTACATCCATTTTCCATAGTGCAGGCACAAACCTAACATACCGAAAACAAACTTTTTACTAAGCTCTAAATCATTTTGAAATTTCTCCGACAACGGTTCATGAAATCACTACGCAATAAATTACCCGGTGGTCAAAAGTCAAACCCATTGCCTTCCAATCAACATGGCGAATGTACTGCATTGTAACCAGTGCTGGGCAAAATACATGCAGTCACCACTATATATATATATATATATATATATATATATATATATATATATATATATATATATATATATATATATATATATATTTATATATATATACATATCAATCTTATCAAAATATGAATACTAACAATTCTTGACGCTAATATTTTTTCCTTGATTCTCACAACCACGATGAAGAGATATTGCAAATCAGATAATCTCAATACGGTCTGACAAGCCTACATATGTATGTACTATATACTACTGGTTTTTGTTACTGGTGCTCTTTTCTTTTCAAGTGACCCACTGTGTAGCGTTGTTTATGTTCCCCTAGACACCCAACACGCTCTATTCCACATCCTTTGAGTTCATTTTGTTGGCCGTTAGTTTTGCTCTCACCAGTCATTTTCGGTTTTCTTTATTCAGCTTGTATTACTTTTTAACGCGTTGTTTTTTCATTTCCTTTTTAAATTCCGTATTAACCTCTGTACCTATTTACTTGTAAATGTGTGTATGAATGTTTGCTTCTGTGTTTCAGCGTAATGCAGAAGAACTTTATGTGCATGCCTGTGTAAAATGTTATTTGAACGTTCATCTGCATTTCGTATTTCATTCTGCGTTCTGTGTTTGTGTTTTGTTGTATTCGGTTTGCGTTGTTCATTCAAAAACACAAATGGAACACAAAATAACATGAAACTGGCGCACAGTGCTTTGTTCCATAGACAAAACATAAAAGAGGTTTTAAAAAGGTTAAGAGATCGATAGAATTTAAATGAAGAATTTAGATTTAACTTTTTTCGGCGGCGCTAGGGGACGGTAGAATTAGAAAACGTAAGAAAAAACGTTAAGAAATAACTCAAAAGAATCCATGCGAATGCTTTTCATGCAGATATATTTTAGCGATTTGTAAAATGCTTAATAAACTCTAAAAAATGTTAAGTTTTGATTAAATATTAAATAGTAAAATACAATATAATACAAAATTGTTTTCTAACCACAAAAAAATCTTTTTTTGAAATTTAAAATGAATGAAAATTTACTATGAGACCCAAGTAAAATGTATTATTTTAGATTTAAAAAAATATACCTTTTATCGTTTTCTGCAAAAAATACATATGCTGCAAAACGACTAGATGTTCAATATTTTTGTGAATGATTCAGTTGGGTACAATGTGCAGTTAGTGCTGTTTTGTGTCTCAAAATAGTTGTTGTATATACATATGTATGTATCCCTGCTCCGACCTACACATGTCCCGCTGGTCCTGATCTAAATTTATTGTTCGTCTTTTCTATGAACACATATCGGGCTTGTCGAATTCAAATTGGCCAAAATCTTGACATCCGCCAAAAAAATCTTTATTTGGAAAAGAAAAAAAATTATAAAAACACTAATGTCTAAATAATCAAAGCACTCGTTTTTTCAATTCTGAAAGCAAATATGTATGTATATTGAAAAGGATATGTACATATGCACACAGTCATATTGTCTGTCTATCTCAGCTTTTCAGTGTTGTCGAATATTAGTATTAAACATAAGAGAGGTTGGTTTTGTCAAGCGATATCAATATCGTCTGTCAGTCCCACTGTATACGAGTATACACTCTCTTACAATTCTTTACATCGTTCCCACCACATGGCAGATTATAAACTGCGTATGATATCTCTGGTTTGTCTATCCTATCCTTCATTTTACTAAATGTGTTATTGAAATTGAGTTAAGCCGATTTGTGAATAGCTTGATAGCAACTGGTACCAACCATTTGTTACCGATCGTTCGTACTTTGACCACGCCCTGTTGTAATTGTACATCGTATAGTATTGAAAGACGCAGTATCTTTATTATTTGGATCGTAGGCTGCAAAACGAACTGCGAATTTGTGATACAACAAATAAAGGGAATCTGTGAAAATCAATATGTGAAAGTTAATTATTAGTTTTTCCCTTGTCAAGCCCGAAGTAATTTCAAGAAGTCATTAAGAAGAGGCACTGGTTTGTAGCACACACAAAACATCTATGTATGTACTACTGACCTATTTTGCTGGCTTTGTTGCAACCATTTCCTATTGTTTGTGTTTGGACCAGCAATTTCTAATTACATACACACATTTCTATAAATAAATTACATACATACATACATACATATGTATCTACTGGCAGTCGTAAATTAAACAATTTTGGTTGACGTTGTATAAAGTCGAGCAAAATATTTCACTTTTTGTATAAAAAAGTTCATGTGCTTATAGGTACATATGTACATACATATATATGTATGCATTGTCATATTTTTGTGGGCTCAACAACAACAACAAAAAAAAATGTACTAAGATGTGTGAAGATGTCGGGAGGTGTGATGGATGAGCTTTTGCAGAATGCTTAAGAGACAGCCTGAAAATGTTCAAATATCTCATTTTAAAGCTTTCAGGAGACAGAAGAAACTAATAATAAAACATGCCTTGCGTGCTCTTGACTTGCGAATATGTGGTTGCTTGCAGAAATACATAAATTTTTGTGGTGAATTGCAAGTGTGGCGTGTTAAGAAGTTCTCTCTACGCGCTGATTCTGATTTTTAATCTTCGTACGCTTTGGATTAGTTGCTCTCCAGTCTGCAGAAGCTCTGTCATTGTACAACCATTTCTATACTATAATAACTTCTTTCAGCATTGTCGTATACGGTGCTTTATGAGTTGCACGTCCGTTTTAATAAAAATGAATGTCTGTATGCCTGTATGCCTGTATGTACAAATTGTTAACATTATTTGATTTTTGGAGCTTAAGGTGTTTTCTTTCTAAATGATGGATTTAATGATATTTCGTTTCTGTTTCGGATAGCTTCCTTAGGGCATTAATATTTAAAATAGAAAAAGAAAATTTTAATTAATTTTGGTACTGATGTAGTTTTTATGTATGTATATGAGTGTTTTAAAAACTCGCGCTTGCTCTACTACTAGTGTGTAAAAATGTCCACATATTAATTACATCAACGACGAGTGTACAAACTCACAAACTAAAACTATTGTTTTGGCAAAACTATAGTCAAGCAATAAATTAAATATGAAAATCTTTTATTATGCTAAGCAAATTAATGCTGGTTTCCAAGTGAACCAACTTCATACATTCAAGCAAATTGTATAGATTTCAGTAAAAGTCTGAATTCGAAACTGCTGAACTTTCTATAAAGCTCTCAGGCCGAAGTTGCTCCACAACTTTTCAGTTTTTATACCGAAGCAACATGTCGTCCACTAATAAATTCAAAATGTTCATTCTATATAAACAAAATGTATTTCAACGGTCATTAATTCAAAAATCATTATCAAGTACATACATGCACATAATATTATTAATAAAAAAAATACAGACTATCAAAACAAAAAAATGTATTGGATATTATACATGTTCACTAGCGTTGTGAAGTGTTAATATAATAGATACTCTGATCGAAAGTGGGTGGTACATTTTCGATCTTGAAGTTTTGTAAAAAAATTGTTTACTCAGTACTTTGGAAAAGTGCAACTCGGGCGTAAAGTATCGGGTGGTTATTTTAATGATACAGGAAGATGTGTGACCTGCGTACCGAAATGTTCACGGCTTTTGATCAAGACGACAAGATTTTTCAATTTGTCTCTTCGACTCATTTTTCCAATAGGCATGTTTTTTGTGATTCGCCTAAAAACATACTTCTACTTTTTATTAAAGTCCATTACAGGGCTATATGAACAATTTTTTCGGAAAGGGAGTGTTTCATGTCACTTGGAAGTCCACTTAAATTTCACTAATCACCATGTAAGTGTGGAGATAACTCATTCTCATATTTAAAAGAATCTAAAATTTAGGAAAAATCTATGAGAAAAGTTCAAGAAAACTTGTAGAGAACATCTTCTAGCTTAAGACATCATTACGTATTCCTGGTGGGGGTCAAGTTGGTACCTTTCCGAATAATAGCAATAGGCAATATTCGGATAAAAAATTCTAAATTATGCGGACTTTAAATTGTTCCATTATTTCCAACATATGATAGAAGTTTTTTGGAACGAAGTTTCTTAACGCGGTAGGGCAAATTAGTAGAAATCGTCACGAAAGCATGTGAGCTATTTATATGTATTGGTGTATCTTTCGACAAACAATCGTGTATGACGGGCGGCAAGTAGCGAAGCTATTTGATGTCAGCGGAGACACAAACCAATAAATATTAATTAGTTGTGAAAACTGACACTACCAGTTGCTAGATGTCGCTAAAGTAAAGTATGTCACAACAAAAAACAGCAATATTAAAAATTGACCAACAGTTGCTTTTCTTCGGTTTGTAGCAGATTGACAAAAAAATGCTGCATGTGTCAAAAGTAAAAAAATAAAACAAAAATTTAAAGAAGTATATAAAGTCTCAAAAACAACACAAAATAAAACATACAGATTTCACCTTGTATTACATTCGAAGATGAAGAAAAAACGTAAGGAACTTCGTTCCTAACGGGGGTCCCCCGACCGCATTTCTTTTTTTTTCTTTAGGTCTAAAAAAATAGACCTTAATGCTTTCTGTCTTTTTTCAGCCGTCTATATGCCGCCGACATTTCGTTGCTGCTAAACAACTCATCAGTAGACTTGAAAAATCTAAAAAGAAAAATTGTTTAGCAGCAACGAAATGTCGGCGGCATATAGACGGCTGAAAAAAGACAGAAAGCATTAAGGTCTATTTTGTTAGACCTAAAGTAAGAAATTTCAATTGGCTCTTACAGCGAATAAATAATTAAGTTCATTGTAGAAGTTTTTTTCTTAGAAAAATTTTAAATTTTCGATAACATAAAATTCACAAAAATATAGAAACCTGAAATACTTTCCAGTTTTATTGTCCACTCATGCGGCTGCTGCATACAATAATAGAAATAAAATGAGTCGTGATTCATTAAAAAATTCGATAGGTAAACACTTATTTTTTTATTTTAGATCAAGAAAAATTTCCTGAATATGACAACGAATATAATACGCATTTCTGTGTGTGTGTTGTGTGTGTGTGTGTGTGTGTGTGTGTGTGTGTGTGTGTGCAAAATGTGACCAAGAAAGGCCACATTTTTGTGATACAGGCAATTAATGGTTTTGTCAGTAACAGATTTTTTATCTTCACCTTTTTTTGGGTCCATTTAAAAATTATTTTAAATTATCTTGAATGGCCTTCTCAACGCGAAATAATTGAAACTACTCATAAAGCAACAGCATGTATTAGATTAAGGATCTTATTTGAAATTCTAATTTTTAACAACTACGAGCAAGAAAAACATAATAGAAATACACATTTTGCTGTGATGTTAACACATACTTTGTTTTGCATTTTGTTTTTTTTAAACATTGAATGAAAAGGTGAATAAGGTCTCAAATACCTGACACTTTGAAGATTTCTCTTTTGTTGTTTTGAAACGAAGTAGACTAGTACATTTTAGTTTACTCTTGCAGCTTACCCCCAAATAATATTAAAGCAACGCAACAGAGAATTCAAAAATAAAACAACAATGGCGCAAACTTTTACTTCCTGATAACTGAAAAGAAAAAGCAGCGAAAGCACAAAACCTCACTACACCATGAAAAATCTTTTGTCGTAACGTGACGTATTAGTGTTAAAAGCTCTTTTCATAATTTTTTCGCTAGTGAAACGTTTACTATTGGAAGAATATGGGTATGCGAGGAGTACGTTTTTTAAATTAGTAATTTTATTTCTGAGTCCAAAAACTGATAAAAAACGAAATATTAAAATTAGGAAGGAAAAACTTGACAACAACATACGACTCAATCACTCTTTAATTAATCATGACAAAAGTTATCGACTAACCGATGGGTGAATTATATACATAATTAACCATAATTTTCACAGGGAAAGTTGCTTGCCGCAAGTCTTATTAAATCATCTTTTGAACTTCGCACAGAGTAAGTTTCAGAACAAATGTAGTTTTTTTTTTAATGCGAATGCCAACAAAAATCGAATTTTTATATACGAATGAATAGTTAAAACGTATTGTCAAGTACAGTCAAGTGTGTAGCAGCTTTCCATCCCTTCTCTCTTTTTATCTCTTTGCTCTATAAACTCAAGAAGTGTCGCTTGAAAATTGGAACTTGATATTTTCGATGCAAATGTGACAATTGTGGATCGCTTTCCATAGTTCTTTCTACTACTGGAATGGTGGGACAACAGATTAGTTCCTTTAAAATTGTTAACTCTCTTGCCAAATGACGTGATGAAAAAAATGTCACTTTGCCGTTTCCGCCTTGTGAAAAGTAAAAAAGTTTGTGAGCGCGATGAAAGGATTTAAAAAGCGAAAAGTATTCTTTGCTATTGCGCATTAAATTAGCGCAGTTCGCTGTTTCAGTTTTAGATGGAAAAGAGGTCTTGTTGTAGGGAAGAAATGCAACCGAAAAACGAAAAGTTTTCTGAATGGAGAAGTGCTCCTTCGTCGTTGCTTAAATACATATGTAACAATTAATATTGTGATTCGGAAAGGTAATACATCTGAAAAAGTAGCTAGTAAATAATTGATGTCCTATTTCTTCGAATATTCTGGTTGAAGATTTTGTTGCTTTCCGTTTTTTAAGGCTCACCCTAATACATGTAATAAATCGTTATATTTCGTAATTATTTTTATTTTATCTTTCGTTGTGGATGTTCTATTTTTTTCACAAACAGTGTCAGAAGTTACGGTGCCTGTTGTTGACAGTGTTCTCTCACGGAAACATGTACATACATATTTTGTAAACAATGCAACTTTGATGTTTACTTGTGTGTATAAGAATATCTATTTGTGTATGTACAATAGGTTTCAGATTTACCGAACATTCAGCATAACGAGTAGTAAGCTTAAGGACCTCCCTTATTTGTGCATCTATTGAGTATCTTAGTGTCCGTTCATACTACGAAACGTTTATTGCAAGGCCTTTAAGTTTGTTTATGTTGCAGTAAGGAGGAGTGGAAAATTCCAGACTGTTTCAAGAATTGAAGCACGAGTTCAGCATGTATTGTAATATTAATAAATGATAGTGAGAATAAGAGCAAATGTAGGGCGAGCAAAATGCCAAATTGGCGAGCAAAGCGAATGAGGTTTCAAAAGACATTTAGAAAACGTTTTTCCGCAAATGTTTCATAGTAAGGACGAGGACTAATAGGGCAAACAAAACTTAGCTTAACGTTAAGACAAGTCACGTTAAGACAAGTCTGCAAAAAAAAAAAAAAAACGAAAACGAGTGTGAAAAAAGAAGCTGTTTGTTGGAGCCAGTCCGCATTTGTATCGATGCTGCTTGATAGCAATTTGTGTAAAGTATTTTTGGAACGAAGTTCCTTAACGCGTCTTGCGTTAATACTTGTCAATACCGACAGCAGTTAGTCTCAGTCATGGTAATAATTTCAAAAAGTGAACTCCAGTCCATATAAAAGATATTGCACAGGTACAAAGGTTCCAAAATTAAATGAACACTGAGCATGATGGGTGCACGTGTTCCCATATTTGAGGTTTCCCAATTCAATGGGCATGTTGTTACAGATACAGCTAATTGCTTATGAGATGGAAAAAACTATCCGAAAGCAAAAATGTAATTACATTTTGTTGGATATGGTTAACTGTAGTGAGAAAGTAAAAATGAGTTTGTGACAGCTTCAAAGCAACGAGTTGCACCACAGCTCAAGTCACAGTTTTGCTTTATTTGTGTAGTCTTTAAAGTTTCTTAAGATTCGTCAAATCGGAAAACTACTGTACATATATGAACATGTATGTGTGGATGTTTGTGTTTTTACGTATATGTATTTCTGTACGTCTGTGTTTCTTGCTGCTGCTGCATGCACTTTTATACCCAAATGGAAGTAAAGTGCTCAACACATTGTCAAATATGAATCGCCGTGTTACAGTCAGTCATCAAACTAATGACTTGTTTTATTATGTATGTTCATGGCATTATAACGCTTTGTCTGCAGTTGACAGATACTTCATAAGATGTCCGCATTGGTGTATGTACACATATTTAATATTCAATACTAGAGATGTGAGCGTGAGTGCTTACCGTTCCCAACGTAGTGGTGCACTTTGGACTCTGGATCACCAACGCTTGTTAGCGCACTACTTCACGAACCTTCATACTCCAATAAAACTTAATAAAAATAATATAGATTTAGCTTAAGCTAGGTCTATATTATTTTTGTGATGGAGATTAATTAAACAGGACAAAGAAACCCTTAAGGACTTTTAGGTAGATAGACAACTAGCTGTTTCCAAGCCGCCACACTTCTCGTCAGCACCCATCCTTGAACTGAGGGTCTCATGTTTCTACAGCGACTCTCGAGACACTCAGCCAGCCAAGTTATTGTATGTTTTTTGTGTAAACTTTTAACTACACCAAACGCAGCCATTATTACATTTTTATTCATATGTACCGGGCGAAAGTTTCCCACCACACAAAGGTACCAAGTTGTATTACAACTTATTGCTAATTCTAATTTTTCAGCTTTTCCAAATGTTCTTCCTGCAGTGCTCGGCGACTGGTAAATTAATTAATTTTTATTATTCGCACTCTTTCTTATATTATTATATTGTATTCATCAGGCTTAAGTTTATTTTATATTATTTTTGTGATAAACGTAATGCAAAATAGTTATATAGGAGAGAGTTCGAATAATAATTGATCCACCCTAATGTTTAAAGTTCATCAAAATCCTACCTTATATAATGAGTCTATGAAGGCAAAACTCAAATATTGCAACGAATACGGGAAGGTAATTTTGTTTATCTTTTCAATAATGCATCCCATCAAAAGCGTTGCGTACTATTTACATAGCAAGTGCTTACTCTCTGCATTACATAGTAACTACATTTATACATCTGTCCCGTTCTGTATTACATATTATGTAGTCCAAGCTGCGGTTAGAGCGCCAACTATTAAGCCAGTAGGTCTGCTGGGACAAATACGAAAATATATTACAAAAAAATAAAAAAATAAAAAAACACACACACACACACACATAACTGAAATAAGCAAGCATACAAATAGTTCTTATGTCACAAATTCAAAAAATGCAAGTACTTGCTGCTACGTTTTCTAATTTCCAAATATGTACCTTATTTGGTGGGATTTTTCATGCACACGTGCACCAACAAAGCCCAAATCATAACCATATATTTAGAAATATAAATCGTAGTAAGCAATGGTAACTAGTCGCATAGAAAGTTTCAAAGAAAAGTAAAAGAGTTGCATAACGAAAAGAAATGTTTGCTGTGTTAAAGATTTGCTTGAACATTTCTGATTCTCATTTTGTTCATGGGAATTATGGAATAAGTAGTTAACAAACTTTTAAGAATTTTTCAAGTCTACTGATGAGTTGATTAGCACCAACGACATGTCGTCGGCATATAGACAGCTGAAAAAGACAGCAAATATTTTTCAAAAAAAGGTTAATTTTTGGAGCTGAATTAATACATATGTATATGTATTTTGACATTTCAAATATTAGACATTCACAAACTTATGCAGATAATGACCAGGCATAAAAAGCTGTGATACGAATGTTTATCGAAAACTACTCCGACTCGTGAAAACTAAAGCTAAAGCAGTGTTGCCATTTTAGGGGGTTTCCCCCTAGATTTAGGGGTGAATTTGGGGTGTTAAATTCTTTCCGGAAAAATTTGGGAGGAAACAATTTATTTTTGGGGTATTTTTAGGGGATTTCTGTGTTTAGTTGAACGGTAAAACGGCAGGAGTTAGAAGATTTTTCAACTGATAAATTTGAAGACTAACGATTTTTAAAGTAAAATTAAATGAGATATTTTATGTTCATCTGGTAGCTTCAAGTACATAATTTTGCAACTGGTAATTTTAAGCACTTTTTTTTTGTTGAGTTGAATGTATTTTCTCCTTACGGGTAATTTTTTTGAATTTTTTCCGTTTCTTAAGAATTGGAAAAATTAAAACATCTAAGAACCTTTGATAAAATTGAAACTCTTTTTATGAAAATGTCAAAAGAATGTAAAGAGCGAAGAAGATTGCTAAGTCCGAATATTTTTGGAGGCTCTCAATTTTTTCTAGATACGCCGACAACAATTTCCAGCTGCCTATAAATATACTATACTTAGATCTCAAAATATGTGATTACAAATAAATCGAAAATTTATAATAAATATGCGTACGCCTGTAATCATAACATATGCACCGAAAAATACATATAATCAGTTAAGGCCATATTCATAATAATTATTGTAAGTTTATTAAGCTCTTATTTGACGTATTTCTACGGAATATTTGTCAAATAAACGTGTAATAAACCTTTAATTTGGGGAAAGTTTAACAATTTTATGCATTTTCCGCATTGTCAATGCATTAATATTGGTGATTCGCAAACTAAAGCAGAATGTTCAATAACATTTTTTTGGGGGGACTTTGTAGAAAAACATTGAATTTTAGGGGGTTTTAAAATTTTTCTGGGGGGGGGGGGGGGAAGAAATACATTGACCTGGGAACACTGAGCTAAAGCCTCTATAGATCTGCTCTTCTCCTGTTGCATAAGACGAAAGTGGAATCTTCTTAATGATTTTGACACATCCATCTATTGTTCAGTTAGCGAACATACTTTCGCATACATACATACATGCATATGTACGAGTATATGAACTGCGACAGCACATCGCTTATTATGAAAACATTTGTATGACCTGTTTTTGCTTGTAATAAAATTAAAGAAACATGATTTCTATCCGCAGCAAATATGTACGACGATGATGAATGATTACGAAGACGATAGTGACACTTGTTATATTTGTGATGAAAAATGTTCAACGAGGAATGAATGATTTAACTTAATAACACTTCAATGTCTGTCAAACGTTAATAAAAGGCAAAAAGTAATTTTTTCCAATTTGCCTCGAGAAACGAAATAGAAATGAAGGGTTTCAAAGAAAATCTGAAAAATTAAACAGAAGTAGATTTTGTTTGCTTTTTTCTTTGGGAAGAAAATGAAGGTATAAGAATCTTAGCAGATTTATAATTATCTACGCATCTTAAACTGTTTGCGCTCGTTACTTTCACAATCGAGTGCGGATGGCCGATAACTGTCAAACTTTTAACAAAATAAAAACGAAAAGCATTTCCGTACACAAATACTGCATTTCATATCTGACCCACATAATCACGCAATAAATCTTAATATGTAGTCCTTTTTGGAAAGGGAAGTACTTATCAGTATTTTAGATTTTTTTCCAGTCAAAGATTTGTAAACCAAGCTTTGAGACTAATCCCTAAAGGTTTTCCTTAGTGATAAGATAAATATAGTAATAAAGAAATGATACCTTTTAAGTCTACATACTGCACAATTTCTGCTTTGAAGCCAAAGTTTGCGGCCATACTTGAAGTACCTCTCTGGAGCGAAACGCATATTTCACATGAAAACTTTGAGAGAAACAGCGTGATTAAATTTTAGAAATGCCTCGCGTGAGTGGGTGAGCGTGGTTTCAAAATAAAAGCACCATTTTACTGCAGCTCACGAAGTTTCGCGAAATTTCACGAAAAAGTTAAGACACTAACTTTTTTTTGGAAGACAAAAAAACTTCCACACATTTTTCCTTGAAATATTTTTCAATGCAGTTTATTTTACCTAAATTTTTACTACAAGTAACGTAAATTTACCTGGGTCGGATTTTGTGGAAGGAATAAAGTGTAAGAAATCGTTGGGGGAAGTAATTCCTTGAACATTTTTAACCCAATAAGATGCATATAGTGCAAAACCCAAAATTAACCCATTAGTTGTACCTATGATTTTTTTTTCCCCCCAAAACCTCAGCAACTTCTTTGTTTACTAATAAAAACGAACACTCTGAAAGCATAAATTTCATGACACTAAGAAAAACAACATGGATTGCTAACAGCAAACGAACTGGTAGAAGGGCAAACTTTGATGTGTATATGTGATGCATGTATTATACTGCAAAAGAAAATAGTTCGGAAAACAGTCATATTGGAAATTAAATTGCATAAAATTTAAAATTAATGCCAGCAGGATCTGTAGCACTGTAACTAGTGAAGGAGTCAGGACGGATAGTAAAAAGAAAGCAAGAACGCGTAGTTGTCAGTTGTTTGCGTAACAGTCTGTGCTCACAAGCGATAGCCACATAAGTTAGTTGACTTAAGGCAAAGCCCAGCCCTGTTAGGTACAATATCCTAATGACTTTCACGCCTAAATTTCACATAATAAATATCAAGTTCTATTTATGTAAAATCCCCATGACTCCAACAAAGTTTGTTAAAAATATACAAACAAAATAGAATTGAAATTATCCTTCATAAAAGTTCTGTTCAGTTCGCTATAAGCGCCAAAATGTCCAAGAAGACATGCTTTTACTAAATCTTGTATGAATTCTTAAATATATATATATTTTACTTGATGCTAATTTTTCGACCTTTGTTGTTTAATGTTTTAAATTAATAATTAGATACTTTTTTTTAGATATTTCGATACCTCAATGGGTGTCTTCTTCAGGAATTTTTTGAAATATTGAACTAAACAAACATTAAAAAAAAAAAAACAAGTGACCTCAAGCTCTAATTATTCATTTAAAATAATATTTATTTTTAATTCATCAAAACATTCTTCTTAGTTGGCCATTTAGATTTTTTCAAAGGAATCATTCTACATTGAAAACACGGCATTCTCGAGACTGTCTTAAGACTTAGGCTGTTATCGCTTCCGATGACAAATGCATGTATGTATATAAATAAAATCTTTTACGTTTATATTTTATTTCAATACAAACGTGATTGATCGTGAGAAGTTTTTTAGTGTTTCGTTCGTGAAGTTGCGTGATTAAAAAAGGTGAGCAAAAAAAATTTTGCTCTTGAGCGTGCGTGACACGAGGCCCAACAATTTTTTTCGTGCTAATTCTGACCGTGAGCGTGCGTGACTTGAGCAAAAAAAAAACACTCACGCGCACATCTCTAGTATATACATTGTATACGTACATACTCACATAAATATGTACATATGTATGTACCTACACAAGCAATGACATATTATTTTTTTTTTTTTTGACAAATACAATTATTATTCGGCCAACTTTGACACTTTTGGTAAGAAAAATCGTCTCCTATAAACCAAATTAAATTGACATACATATGTACATATGTATATTACGTCTTTCGACAAAAGTCGCTAACGATCGTGTCCTATAAGCCGAAAAAAGAAAAACAATGCAAAATAAGAGCTTTTGGTAGGCGAATTGTGTTCTACAAACTGGCTGCGGTGGTCCACAGAATTGACTAAAATCACATTTAGTATAAAAATAAATAAGAAAATAAATATGCATCACATTTGAATACAATAGTATAAAGATTACATATAAAACTTCACATTGATTTATTTTGATTTTATTTGAGTGGCTCTGGTGGTAACTCGTTCACATTCAGTGTTTCAAACAAATATTTTTAATTATTTGCTACAAGTTGCTTATTACACATTTACATATGTATGTACATATGTAGTTGATTTAAAAGATTTGAAGCCCCAGTCATTTAAAATCCAATTAACTTTTAAGTAAACAAACATTTAAATAAATGAATAAAAAGCACATCTTTTTGTTTGAACGAATAAACATATGTACATATGTATGTGTGTGTGTGTGTGTGTGTACTTTTGTCGAGCATCCAAATGCCACAAAACGACCTGAAACCAATAATGTGTGTCTTTTTGCAATTTTTTTATTTACCCAATGCTTTGAGGTAACAAAATACGTACCTTTTCACTACATGTCTGTCATATTCTATGCATACATACATATACATATTCTTATGTACATACACAGTGTATGTAAAATGTGGCTTTGGGCGAATCTAAAATTTTCATATGCAACGTAAATGAACGAGAATAGGCAATGGGGCTACAAAATAAAAAATGAAAGAATGGAGCAAAAGTGGTGCAGCAATGATCAAAGAAGCACATACATATGTACATAGATACACATACGTACATACGTATGTATGTAGTTGTATAAGTATATGCCCTGAAGGCAGGCATAATACAAAATATATCATCCACATATTTTATCATTATCCTTGGCCTTATGTACAATTTTTGTCTATAGTAATATCTTATAACTTCTCCATCACCATGTCCGGAATAAATGGAGAATCTGTGTTTATATCTTATTATTTTGTTTAAATAGCCATCTGTCTCCTAAACATAATTTCAAAATAGATACAATTCTTATATGTTGGGCTGTTCCATCCCATGCATTAGAGTTTGGGATCAGTACTGTCTTGTCTGTGCTACAATCAACAAAAAACTTATAAAGTGAAGTAAAGCAGTGGTGTAACAGTGTGTAAAGTGTTCTAGTAAATTGTTTCAACAGAGTTGAATAATTAATAAAGGTTGAACTGAACTGAAAGTGCTGTAAATGAAATAGTTGAGTGTGTTTCATTTTCATTTGCATGTGAAAACGTAACAGTATATTTTATTTGATCTTGGTTTGGATTATTAAACAAATTATTACTTTTTTAAAAAACAATTATAAACCACTTCTTTTTATTTTCTTTTCAAAAAGTTTACTGTCTTTTTCAGCTGTCTATATGCCGACGACATTTCGTTGGTGCTAATCAACTCATCAGTAGACTTGAAAAATTCTTAAACGTTTGTTTGAAACTTAAATATTCAAATATGAACTTAATTATTTATTTGCTTTAAAGGTTTGTTTGAATATTTCTGATTCTCATTTTGTTCATGGGAATTATGGTATAAGTAGTTAGCAAAATTTTAAGAATTTTTCAAGTCTACTGATGAGTTGATTGGCACCAACGAAATGTCGTCGGCATATAGACAGCTGAAAAAGACAGTAAACTTTTTGAAAAGGTTCATTTTTGGACCTGAATTAATACATTTCAATTGGCTCTTAAAGCCAATAAATAATTAAGTTCATATTTTTATTTTCGATATTTCGGCAACAGTTCGTTAATATAATCGAGAGATATAATAATTACAAAACTAAAAAAACATTTTATGTATTTATTTTCTTGAGCTGAAGGTCTTTTATTAAAATTATTTAATTATTTTTGCCGATATTTCGCTCTCCTTCGGATAGCATTATGGCCTGAAGAGAGCGAAATATCGACAAAAATAATTAAATAGTTTTAATAAAACGCCTTTAGCTCAAGAAAATAAATATATAAAATAAAAAAGGGGTCGGAAAACACCAAATAATAAATCTAAAAAAACATTTTTGTGAAAATTTTACTAATCAATATTTAATATACATATATTCTTGATGCTAATTTTTCGACCTTTCTTGTTTAATATTTTAATTTAATAGTTGGAGCCTGAGGTCACTTGTTTTTTATTTTTAATTCTTATTTAATTCAATATTTGGATACCTCAATGGGTGGGAATCTTCTTCAGGAATTTTAATAAATATTAAAAAAAAAAAATTGAAACGAATTTTTGAATTGAAATTATCACAGTGTACTGAAAATTTTCATTGAACGAAGTGAGAAATAGACAAATTTTGCAGAGGTTGGGTTTCATTATTTTTGTGATTTCACTCAAACCATTTTGATTTGCCTTCCCAGCTGCGCCTGATTTACATCAGCCTCAGAAGTTAACTGAAGTTACATCCATGACTGATACAAATATATTTGATTGTATCGGCCATTATGGCGTGCGAAACTTATTACTCCTATTTACATTTATATTAAATTCCCTTTTCGGGCTCAAGTTTAACCCTTGGTTTGTCACTTTTAAATCAATATTAATTTAGTAAAGAATCCAAGGGTTGAACTTGAGCCTGAAAAGGTAATTTAATATAAATGTATGTAAAATGATCATAATAGTTCAATAAAATTAAAAATTTCAGTAAAATCTCATTAATCTTATGCTTATTGCGTTGTAGCACAGTTCACAATTTCACACTGCCAAATACATAGAACTAGCTCCGTTGCATACCGAGATAATTCAAATTATGAACCATGGAAAAAGTATCAGTAAAAAAAAATAAAAAGCCATATGTGCATTCTGCCGTCCGTGATAGATTCGATAAAACGTGTTTATGCAACTACGATATGAGCTCCTTCTCGAATGTTCAGTTTTTTGTTGATTATAAAATTTTTATTGATTTTTCGTAAATGACTGGCTATTGGGAGCAGTTATTGCAACAAATTATTTTCGGTCATTGATTTTAATTGCATTTGTGAGCATGCATACGAAAGTGTACGAGCGTTGACTTCCACTTGCGTGCGTGTTTATGTCTGAGTTGGTGTAAATGTATCCAGTTGTATATGATTATCGAACTCTTCCCCCAGCTAAGTTACAGCAATTTTTGTTGATGCATCTGTGTATCAGTAATTGTTGCCGGGATATTGTGGCTTGTTTTGTGGTGAAAGAAAATGGTAACCAATGGGATATAAATCAGTGTAGATTTTTGTGGTGCAATAAAAATGTGTACATCGGGCAACACGACAACTGTTTTAATGTTGAAACTTAACAAATGGAGAAATTAAGAGTGTTAAAGCGGAATATTTTCTGATTCTGATTTTAATTAAACCTTAAAAAGTAATTTTTTATGGAAGTTTTACTTTTAAGTCAAGTTTTAAAAAACAAAACAGAAAATCAATATATGTTTCACTATAGCTGTGTTTCTGCATGTGAAATTTTGTAATAAATTTTGAAAAATGTTACAAGCAGTTGTAAGTAAAGAACTTTCTCCAGCAAGAACATTTATACAAATAGAGAGAGAGAGAGAGAGAGAGAGAGGGCCAGAAAATTTACATTCGCATGACTGGGACTTGCAAAATCTAGCTGGAGAATTTTCGTTCAGTAAAATTGTGCAAGATAAAACTTCTTCGAAATCGTATTCAAATGTATACAGTCGAACTTCCCTATAGTGAATCTCCACCTGGACAGAAAATTACTTCACTATATAGAAACTTCATTATACAGAAATATTTATTTTTAAATTTTTATTTATTTAAAATAATCAGGTATTTTTGTTTGAACTACATTTTTCCATTTTTCTTTATCAATAATACTCCAGATATGGGAAGATTCTTAGAACGAGCTTCGTCAACGTCTTCAAAAAAACAAGTTCGAAGTATCTTACGCTTAATGCTTAACTGAATAGCTGACTTGTTTTTTTTTAAAATGTTTCATAAAGTACTGGGAAGAATTCCAAACTCTTTAGCTGTCTTTTATGTGTCTTTTTCTTTGATGTCCCTTCTTCAACTCTATTAATTACTAATAATATTTTTTCATGCGAAATACTACTCCGGTGCATCATTTTCGTTCACTGAATTGGGTCAACTGATGTTAAAAGTCAAATCATAAACTTTTTTGTTTTCATTTTCATTAATTTGGGAATCCCAAATATATAACTTATTTTTCTTTATAAATAGTGTTGCTAACGAGTGTAAAATAAAGCTGCTAAAAATAGTTCACTATATGGAGACTAATAAAACACACTTAATGTTAATATGTATTTGTGTTTCCAAAATTTTGTTCATTGTACAGAAAAATTCAATGTATGGAAATTCATTATACGGAGATCAAAATACATTGCAAATAGAATAAAAAAGCTGTGGATATGATTTGAGTTCATAATAAGGAGAACTTCATTGTATAGAAGTTCACTATAAGCAAGTTCGACTATATATGTATATATATATATATATATATATATATATATATATATATATATATATATATATATATATATATATATATACATATATATATATATATATATATACATATATATATATATATATATATACATATATATATATATATATATATATATATATATATATATATATATATATATATATATATATATATATATATATATATATATATATATATATATATACATATATATATGATAAATAAATTTTGTTGGGTTGTTGCTGATACACTGTGTATTTAAGGTCCTTAGTTTTGTATGTATGTGAAATACAATTAAATAAAAAAAAAATTTAATTACTTTCATTTTCCTCTGAACATACACACGACGACTTCAGGCGTCAGAGAGTGCACGAAAAACATTTAAATTTCATTCGTTATGGATGCACATACATTCGTATATATGCGCATACATGAATATCCTGTAGATAAAGTGAGCAGTATGTAGAAACACATTTGCTTTTTCTCGCAAACCGAGCTATCGGTTTTAGCACTAGGTAGTCGTGAAATTCATATTATATGTAACATCAATATTATTTATGTTAAATGTGTTCTCTGCCAATTTCTTTACGTAAATATTGTTCATCTATGTACAACAAGCTTTTGTGCTACTCCTAGGAATACGAACCGCCAGAACTTGGGACGGCCACTCAAGTAACTCAAACCTATCGTTGCTACGTTTGCATGTACACAACAACGTAAGTAATATTCCTGCAGATGAAACACTCTAGTAGCATTTGAATTCATACTGGTTGAATGCTTTTTTCTATATACATATATATGTATATATATATATATATATACATATATATATATATATATATATATATATATATATATATATATATATATATATATATATATATATATATATATATATATATATATATATATATATATATATATATATATATATATATATATATATATATCGAACTAACGACTTTTACATTTGGTTGCCATGACATGACACTAGTCCGTTTGCGACAATAGTCTTTTGTGTACTGTGGCATACCGATTAACAAACTAGCACAGCATACCGGCTTATATTAATTCCGATTATGGATAGCATCATACTACTATTCTATGGAGTAGTTTGAAACACTTGATGACGGATTTAAATAAATAAAACTACAAAATCAATAAATAGAAAGCAAACTTAGCAATTAGATACATATTTATATCAGCTATGTCCATGTAAATAGAAACAACATTGATCTTCGCTCACGACTAACAGTTTCGTTAGTTTATAACACTCAGTCATTTATAGTGGCGTAGAAATGATCAAATTTTGCCATATACAATGTATATTATGTAATACATACATAGACTTGCTGCATTCCTTTTTGTATTCGAAATATTCCAAAAAGCCAAAAAAATCTACAGAAAAATACCGAGAAGGATTTAATGCATGCTTATTGCGTGACAAAGTTTAAGTTGTCACAACCTGACTTTGAGTTATTCGAAGTCACGTTTTATTTTAAACATGCTGTTGCCTAAGATTTCGCCTAAGCCTACTTAAGCACTTTTTCCCTATTGCCATAGATCTAATCGGGCTCATGTCATTATAAATTGTGGTACGCCAGTGTTAAAACGTTAATACTTAGCAGCAGGGATATGTCACAGCTTATGAATGCTTTTATTTGCAAATAAGGGTATATGTACATAAGTTTATATGCAGATGTGTGTTATGCAATAAAAAATGTAAAAACTAAATTTCTTGCCACTAAAGCGTATTGAAGTGAACATTTTTCATATCATGATTCGTTTAGCATATCGAGACGGTTATTTAGATAATGGCGCATATGCATGCGTACATATATACATATGTATTATCTGTAGATGGTTGGTGAACTACACTACGCCAAAGTCCCTGAGCTGAGCTGAGCTGAGTGTGAAGACACAAAAGCGAGTTGACAATCCCATTCGTTCTTATACTCGGTACTCTGCGTTTTTTAGCCAACTTCCGAAAAAGAAGTGTGAATTGGTTTTCGTTTTTATTCTATCTGATCCGCTCATATGTATGATATAAAAGTATCTCTTCGTTGTATTTCTAAAATACACACGTAACTAGTTTTTAGAAAAACGTTTTTGGAATATCTCTGAAACCGTAAGGGATACAACAAATTACATTCAATTTACTATTTTATCTTATTTAGATTATGAAAATCAAAGAAGTTATAACAAAATGCACAGATGTAGATTTTTAGTTTAGGGGCCAAAATTTGACATGTCCATAGAAAAACTTCATCCAAAAATGCCGTCCTTATACATATACATATGTATCTAATCCGCTGAGACTTATTTTGAAAATTGTAAACGAATCGCGCCTCTTCAGTATATTGCAAACTTTTTAATCATATTGCAACTTGATTTAACATGATTTAAGGCAACAAACCGCTGTTTTGTCATCCTTTGCCCCGCTGTATGCAGATTAAAAGCTTTTGCGCCTAATCAACTGCTTTTCATTGTCTTATCGAACAGTTGAATAAACAGGTATGCATATGCTTATATTGTTGTGGACAAAGAAATCTGTTATTTTTATGACCACTTTTCCTTTCGATTTTGGAACCTTTTATTATGTTATCGTTTTCTTTTTGAAAGTAGAATTTCAGGTATTTAAATGTATTATCAGATATTTTTTGGCCTTTTGATTATAACCGAACTAAGTGCATTTAGTTCGTATGTCTGGCTGTCTTTCAAAACGCCAAACTTGTTTACTTTGTATTGGTTGCGTAATATTCTAGTGGTTCCCGAATGTGCAAATATTTAAAAAAGGTATACATGTTATATATCGATTGAAAGGAATTTGTGTCTTCTTTTCAAATATATGGAAAAATGTATACTTTATTTATCTTTTTAAATCACATTCGTGAAAACAATGAAAAAATAATAAAAGGATAGTTTTTCGCACATAAAAATCAAAGTAAAACGTGAATATCTGGAAGACGGTAAAAGATACATGCATAATTTTTCAAAGCATATTAAAATACTAAATTTTCAAATAAAAGCATACATTTCAGAAAGAAATATAAATCATAAATCCATTTTTTTAGCAATTCAAAATTGTCCCTTCCAAAAATTGGCTTTTTTTAATAATCTCATTCTGGCAACGCTAATTATATCTAGGATGTCTCGAGCTTCTGCAGCAATAATACCAACTAATTTTTTAATAAAACGTAGTTCACGGAATTTCATTTCACTTTTGGCAAAACTTTTCACACGTCCACATATCCGAAAATTGTTTTAAAAATTTATGATTTCCGACCACTGCCTACCGTAGGGTACTTAGTTTAAATTAAACAAAATAAAATTTTTACACACTCTTAAGAGATTATCTTTCGCTACGTATAAAAATAAAGCTGGAACAAAATTTTTTACGAATTCAAAAATAATGAAGCCACCTTTTTTGTGAAAAATTAAAATTTTTCGGTGAAATTTCAAAGTTTTGAATTAAGACCTATTTTATGACTTATCGGACCAATATATTTCAACAAAGCAGTACCTTATCTTACTTAGAATTTTATAAGGAATACAACGGTGGGCTACAAATTAAAATTAAGAGTTTAACAAAAAAGATATAAGCAAAAAACCAAAAGAAGTTGCGGCGAAATTAATAAAAAATAATATTCTAAGGCGAATATCTCTTAAACTCTAAGAGATATGAAAACATGTCTCATAATATTTTTTCTTTGCCTTGCTAAGCAAAATCCAAAAAGGTAAGAATCTTTAAAATCGGCCGAGATATAAGAAAGTAATAAGCTGCACAAAATTTTTTATACACGAGGTAGGTAACTTTCAGCCCCCATAGGCCCGCCCCCGTTTTAACTATAGGCCTATAAAGACTTGAGACAAAAAATATAGCTCCTTAACTACGACCACTGCAATTTTTAGCAAGATCCGTTATGTGGTTTAGAAGTTCCGGACTTTTTACCACTTTTTTTCTTATTTACACCACTGTGGGACGGAACTGACGGAAAGAATGTGGGGCTATCTCCCTACAGTTTACTCGGGTATCACAACGGGACCTTTCTAAGACCCAAGTGAGCCGGTTTCATTACCGGCGGCCCGCACAACATCACATAAGTTTCGCACATATTTTCAGAGAAATAACGAAATTTCACAAAACATTACAACGTTAAAGCAACGTTCAGAACATTAAATATCAGGCTCAAAGAACAGGATATTTTTTTTTTTTTGGCCAAGTACATAGATAGGTTGGACAAAAACGCACACACATAAATACATACATACATACATACATACATATAGATACATCAACAAACATCAATGAAAATAATAAACGCAAGCAAAAAATTGCATGCGGCTTAAAATTTTGTTTGATCATGTAACAAAAACTATATTTACAGCGAACAATTATTTGATCTCACAGACGCTTTGCAAGAGCAAACCCAAATTTGCTCAAGTTTTGGTTTTGGTTGTTGACCAAACAAAACTATCAAGTATGCTGTTGTGAAATGAGTGTTTCTACGGTTTTCGCTCTTATTTATTTGTTGTCGTTCTTTGTTGATGCAGCGTAAAACTTTTACCTACATATGCCTTAAAACTTAATAAAAATAACTAAATCGACCCACCCTAATACATATAACTAATAACAACAATAGAGCTTTTGCCTGTGTGTTCAACACAAATACATACAATTTTGCAGCAACTCTTAATTTTTTCATCAACATTATTGTTTCCTCTGTTTCCGGATAGGCATACGTGCATATACATACATACATACATATGTATGTATAAAAGAATTGACTTTTTTGGAAACTGCTGCCAGAGATCTTTTGCAGTGAGCCGACGGAAACTGTCACATTGTACTGGTAGCGGGATTTTGGCTTAACACTGTTTTCTGGTTGTCCGTATATGAAATTTCTCTCCATGTTTTCTACTTTGCGAATAATAACACCACCATGTGGCCCCGAAACTTCGTTTCATCTGCACGCCTTAGCGCTCCGCATTTATGTAATTCTTCAGATCATTGTTGATGTCTTTTTATTTGCCCTTTAAAATTTGTCCTCAGTATTTCGCTGATTGCTTGATCCCATTTACAAGAATATTCTCCATACAATTGTCCGTAAATGTTTCTACCTGTGACGGCAGACTTTTTCTTTTCACTTTTACTTTTCACTGTAATACCGAGTTTGTGAGTGTTACAGTTCAGTGGCATAGAGAAGTGTCTCATTCCCACTTCATTTTCATTTAGTATTTCATGCATTCAAATGCTAAAATGATGAAACAAAACTTTCATTGTATTCTTATAGACTCGAGTACAGTTTCCCAAGAAAAAATGGTAAAGTTTCTGAAGCAGCTGTTTTGCAGTATGCACGAACGCTACACTCAGAATATGTTTGCAGTATTTAACCGCAGTTTATTCTGGAAGTAGTCAGTGCAGTTATTTTGAAATGGCAAAACGTTTAAAAAAGAATGAAATTTTAATTTTAACTGATTTGCACAGTTGCTTAAAAAACTAACTACAGATAAATACGGATTTTCGCTGACAGTTAATAATGACGGTAGTAACTTATGTTACACATACATAAAGGAACCAAGCTTTTAACACGTACATACATATATACGTACATATTTATAATTTGGTTTCTACATACATACATACATACATATGTAGCATACATACTCTTTACTTAAATTGATTGTTGTTGAACTTGTTCTGATTGTTGCGATGGCTGAGTAGGTATGGCAGCTGCTTTCAAGTGGGTCGAGATGCTGCATGTTCGAATCTTAGCGGAGGCTTTGCAGTACAAAACTTAAATTAGCGAATTGAAAAAGGAGATAATACAGATAGAAAACTATAATTAAATAAAATGATCACCTAAGAAAAAATAAAAAAAAAAATAAGTTTAAATTCAAATGAAGTAATAAATAAATTTAAATGAAAAATAAGTGGAACGGTTTTTAAATGAATCTCATTTATTTTAAAGAGTGTTTTCATCAAATTTTACTCACAAAGTTTTCTGAGTGCATAAAAAGAAGAAAGGTGTTTCAGTATCATCCCAAATATCACCAGGAGTGTGTGAATAGTTCGCAGTTTCGTAGTTTGCCATAAGGCCAATTTAGGCTTTCGATGTTCGAAGTCAGCTTCGTTTTCAGTTTATTTTCCCCCCAATGCAAAAGCGTTTCGTTACATCTACCATTCTTCTGCCGTTTGTCTTGTGACCACCTCCAATACCGATGGTTCAGCGTTGTTTTCCATCAGTCCCTTAATTTTCTTGCGCCAGCAATGACAAAACTCAATATCTATATGCGAATCTAGTCAGCTTTGCGAATCTAGTCAGTAGCATGACATTTTTTGATTAGCGTCACGCTTCCTCCGCATTTCTAGCCGTAACTGCCATCGGTGCTGCGTTCCTGCCTTTGCCCATGGTCTCGGGTATTGGGTTTTCTAAACTTTTTTCATTATAATTCATCAGCTACTTTTAGCCATTTCTTTATTGTGAAATGAGTTTCCGTCCATACTGCGAAACATTTGCTGCAGAGCCATCGAGTTTGTTGAAGTTACAGGTGAGAGAAGTGGAAAGGGGTACTGTGCAGTGCACGCACATGCAGTTTCTTTGGGGTATCTCATCTCAATCTTTTCGACTATCTCATATAAAATGGAGTGCAGTGTTTCACTGCACTGATACGAATACACTTTCAGAAGAGAGTTTAAAAAGTTTTTGCAGAAAATGTTTCACAGTGTGGAATAAGCTGGCTGTGTAAAAAGGACTTTAGGACACTTTATATCTATTCGTTTCGCTGCTCATTTCAAGCGCGTTCATTTCTATTTCTGTTTCCTGAAACCAGCTTTATCATCCAGACGTGTTCCGTCCACAATTTTAATGGTAATTACCATTAAGTGTTTACAGTATGGCCTTTTGCTCCACTTTGAAAGTCTTCTTTTGTGCAGTGTGTCGAGATGATTCTATTAATTTTCTAGCTGTCTGCCGAAACCCCAAACATTGAATAGTTGCACTACTCAATTTCCAGAACATAGATACGTACTTCTATCTTCATATTTTATTTATTGAGGACAAGCATTGATTAGTTGGCCATACAATGATGCTTAAATAAAATGACATCCGAAAATATTAAATCAAATTATTTAATTGCCTTTCAAGTTTTATTTTATTGAACATAATCATATTAATTAGAGTTATTTCTTATTTTTATATGTAGCATATGCATTCTGTTGTTCGCATTTTTGAATCCGTGTTAACGTGTGTGTGCTTGCTGTCAGTGTAGAAATGTATCAAATTATTTCACTTATCAAATTTGAAATATTGTATATTTATTTATCCCAAGTAATATATGTATGTATGAATTTAAGGTATTTTTATTTTTTGCTGTGTATATTTTCAAATACATATAATTCATTTTTAATGTATTTTATTTCATATGTTTGTATAAGTTTAAGTTAAATTTGTGTTTCATTTGCACATAAAAGTATAGGCTTCACAAGATTTAGATTTTATGAATTTATTTGATTCGTTTTATTTAAAATTACTCTTTTTATTATCTTTTAACTAATATTTTTCTTGTTAGCTGGTATTATTTTTTTTATTAGTAAGTTTTTAACGTGATTGACAAAATATATTTGTTGTATGTATACATTATTTTTTTATTTTTTTAATTCTAATGCAGCAAAAAAAGCTTTAATTTAAAAACTATGTTTGTTAAATCTTGGGAATATATCAACTTTAGATTTGCATTAAATTGTTTACTTTTAATTACTCTTCAAACTGGAGAAGGTATGAAATTTAAATTTATGTCTTTTAAGTTCTAGCATTTGCATCTAAGTTGTTTATCTACTTTTTTCAGCCCGTATTTATCTTATGTGTATATGGTATATTAGCGCGGCTGCGATCAATTTTTCGATAGCTTTTGGTATGAGGAAAAAAATTCGACTACGACATCCAAAAAAAAACAATAATTTTCGAGGTTTCCAAATTAAAATTTCTTTCTTTGTATGAAGTTCCCATTGGAGAGAGAAACTGAATGGGGATGGATTGTTCATGTGACTCATCTCCGGAGTGTTTACTTTCCGGGGCCCACATTTTGGTGCGTTGAAAACGAACTTTTCCCCAACTTGTCACAGGGGTGGCCGTAAAATGTATGAGCAACCCCCACTAAATTTTTCTCACCAATATTTTTTTCGGAGGGGCTCCACGATAAAAGCATAACAACAAAATCGGACGCAATGAAAATGAATGTCATAATAGACTTATTTTTCTCTCATGCAATAACCATTCGAAAATCGATGGCACAATATCGAAAAATGTTTGTTCAGCCAAATAGACGCAGCCTAATATATATATATATATACATATATATATATATATATATATATATATATATATATATATATATATATATATATATATATATATATATATATATATATATATATATATATATATATATATATATATGTATATATATATATATATATATATATATATATATATATATATTTATATATACATATATACACATACATATACATATGTAGAAAAAAAAGAAATAAATCAAAAAATATGTGTAAGCGTAATGTAAGTACATAATAACTTTCAAAAATGGGTTTTCATAATTTTTAAAATCTCTAAGCTATATTTACATTTGTAGTTAATTTGTTAAAAAAGAACAACTCCCTCACCTTATGTTTTATTTACATAAACATATGTATTCATATTATGAGTGTAAGATACTATTTTTTGTTTGTTTGTTTTTTTTTTTTTTTAAGTTTTACCCCTCTTGGAGATGGGTTTTGTGGTTTGTTTGAATATAATAGTTTTAAAAATTCTTTACTTAACCGAGAATAAAAAAATTGCAAATTGGACAGAATAGTTTTAATTATCTTTAAACATGTATGTATATGTATGCATGTATGTATGTATGTATGTATGTAGTAGTGTCTTTTTGTGTAGTTGAGTGTTTCTCTTTTGTCAACACCGAAAGCGTTTTGGTAATTGCACAAGTTGTGAGTACGAATTTGAGAAACATAAATACATACATATGTATAGTAAAAATGGGTACATGCATGTAATGTAACTCACTTGATCACTCACAAAAAAGGAGTTTAGTGATAAATTTCAAATTATCTAGTGTTCAGCGAATGGGATAATGTGCCTAGAAATAAGCTATTACAAATTCAAGTTATTTGAAAAAAAAAAACAAGTCACCGGTGCAGTGTTATCAATATAATATAATTAAGGGCAATTTAAAATGCGCTCATTAGTAGTCACATGTGGAGGGATTAGGGTCAAATGGGTATCGACATAAGGAAACACAGTTTCAAAGAAAACAATAAAAATATGCATAAATGGACGTTTGTTTTTCTGAATGCTTAACGCATCCTCTTTGTAGTGGACGAAGTTCAAACACAAGTTAGGGGAAACTAATTTTCATTTCTGTAACTGAAACATGCTCAGATAAGTTGTTTTTTCTATTTACAAGTATTTTGCATGTGTTGTGTTTTAATTGCCCTGTTGTTGCTTATTTCTCTTATTTTAATGTATAAAAATTAAAAGTGCATCATACATATCAATTAAAATCGGACTAGTTGTAAGCTTTTAATGGGGTTTCTGTTACTTTTATTATTCTAAATTCTCATTTGCACCTGCCTGATGAGTTTGAATATTAAATGAAAAATGAAAATTTGTATTATTGATACTACTTTATTTAGTACGATCAGTTTTGGCCACTTGGTTTCATTTGTAATCTCGCTCTATGCTACGTCTACTGTTTTTGTTTTGTTTTAGCTTTTTTATTTAAGGTTAGAGTTCATGTATAGTTACAACTAAAAATTGCACCTTTTGCCGCCGTTGGTTCTTAAGTTCGTGAGTAAGAAAAAAAAAAAAAATTAATAAAATGATCATTCATGCATGTTTGTGTCTAAACTAGAAACTTTTCGGAATGAAATTTGAACCAAATCTTTTAAACTCTTTTGGCCACTTGTTGCTGTTTGCTGCGACAATTTGTGTCGTAGATGGTGTGGTGTCTATAGCAAAGTCCTTTTCGAATTTAATAACGCTGTTGATATTCGTGATGCCAGCGATTGAAATCAATGTGAAAAACAACGATTGAGCCTGTGGAAAGACCAGCAAGTAGATACCTAAAATCAAGAGAATGTGTAAAGTTGTATTTCAATATCTATTGTTGGGTTGCTCACTTTTGATCCTGGCTTAAAGCCAGCGAACGAATTGCAGCATTGCATGCGGGAAAAGCGTAGAGAGGAGCCAGATTGAAAGTTCGCCAGACTTCTACAATACCGCGATCACCAGCTGTCATAAGATATTCACCATCGCGCGAAAGAAGCATGCACTAAATATACATATACATGTGTAAATATAAAATATACTTTATGAAATTTTAATTTGTAGCAAAGGCGTTACCTGCAAGTTATCGTTATGAGTTTCGTGCCGAAGTTCTTTCCCATTTATGGTATAAGCGGCAACGTTACCCTTGTCGTAATTCACAACAATGAATCCCTCGCGTGACATAGCAATTAGTTCTGGCGAATGAAATTCCGTGGGTGGTTCCAAGGAACGTAACAGATCTCCGAAGGTGGTGTGAATCAGAACGGGACCGTCTTTAAGTGAGATTACATGTTAGTTTGAAAAAAAAAAAAACAAAAATAGAAAATAAGCATAACAGAGTTATTTACTTGTGGAGCCGGATACCACTAGACCCAGTTCTGCACTTATAACAACTGACGTAACGGCTTCTTCGTGACCAGTTAACGTTGCTCTCGGCGAGGGGGCATCTCCTTCTCCAACAATGCTTTGTGTTCGAGCATTCCAATGCCACAGCAGGACTGTGCAGTCGGCGGAACCTGATGCGATATAACAATCAGATGTGATGTTGCACTCTGAACGGGCCAAGCATGTTACGACACCAAAATGACCGAAAATTATTTGAGCAATTTTCGCTGAAAATAAAATTATAAGTTTTAGTTCTCGGGCCGATGATTTTGAGTTATTCTCACCAGATTCAGTACTGAATACTCGAAAACTGTTATCCCAAAAGCCACAAGCTATAAGGAAACGGCTATCTACAGTAACTATAAAGCAATTAGATCTAATTTTGAGCATTTGGCTAAAGTTGTCTCCCAGATGTCTCCGGTTCATCACATTGTTGTTTGTGGTATTTTGGGCAGCTGTGAACGAAAAAGAAGTTCAATTGTTTAATATTTCGGTAGGCATTTAAAAAAGGGCGGCATACTTAAAACGGGATCTATTGCCAAAGGTTTTATAGAGCCATGTTGCTGATTAGAGTCAGCATAGCTCGGACTTTGGACGGATGCAGTGTAGTTACAGTTCCATCGATTTACTGCAAACTGATGGCCTGCTGTAATTGTAACAACCGAAGGCACCGAAAGTTGTGGAAACGTATTGGCTGATATATGAATTATGGGAGAATTTTGATAGAACTTAAGAATTTGACACAAATCATCGGGCATTGCACTGAACATCATTGGTGACAAGTGCATCGCTGAACTTCTTGGAGGATGAGGTTCCATTAGCAGCTGACTGGGTGTTTGGCCAAAGTTGCGTATTTGATTTTCAACAGCTTCTCTCATAACAGGATCTGCTATCGCATCTAAGTCTACACTACCTTCATAAGTTAAGTAGTAAAACACATTTGTGGCTCGAATAGCTTCAGGCCCTCTCTGCTTGTAACCAAATATCAAGTCAATCCATTGGTGAAGTTGGCATGAGACGAATTCCGATTCTAAGGCCATGCGGTTGATGCGTACAAACTCTTCGGGCGTTTTTGCCCACGGTGGCAGCTCAACATCGCTAACAACTGTTCCATCTTCTCGATGACCCAAACGATAGCTGGATGAGTTATAAAACATTTCGGGTAAGAAGTACCACTCGGGAATAAGCTCTTTCACGTCCGAGGTATCACGTTGACAATTTTTCCACGACAGATTAACTGATGAAAAAAGTCTATCCGGATAGTCGAACTTACCGCCCTGCAATGCAAGGAACATTGTCGTAAAGGGTTCGACTCTTAGTAACCAATTCAATGTAAAACTTGCAGTGGAGTAGTGTGTTCCGTAATGAAATGGTGGAATTGAGTCGCTTTCCCAAGATTCATAGCGTTCCTCAAAATAAGCTTTCCTTGAGGGATTTAAAGCTCCTATGGGTTTTGATAAGTCGCGATAGTTTGAAGGCAAGCTCAGATCCAAGTCTTTGGTTTCATAATTTGTCAGAACCCACGGAAAAATAGGATACTGATTTAAATCGTTGTATGTGCGACCTGCTATAGTATTAAGGAACATCAGGTATTCAAAGTTTGAAATTTCACGACGCTGCCATTTTTGAGTCATGTTCGAGTTGCGCATCAACTGACGTGGCGACATCATCGAAGCTCGTCTTGTTTGCGGAATACCATATTTGATGCCCACTCCTACGCGTGGCAAAGCTTTTATGACCTTTTTCACGGTAAGCTGATCGGGGAACGCAAATAAAACTGAAGTTCGTGAGGCCAGAAATATTTCTAAAGCTACATTTTGCAGCAGGTATCTTCGTGAAAATATTGCTCTAACCTCTGAGAAGTACCATTTTCCATGTAAATAGTCACAGTACTTGAGAACCTCAGCTTCAATCTTATTCAATTCGGAATGATCTTCATCGACCTCAAAAAACATTTCGGTACTCGTAATAGAAATAGTTCCTGGAGCAACAACTCCAGGTGCGATTAGTTTAGCCTTAGTGCTGATATTTACCGGACCAGTTAGGTCAAGATCCAGTTCTCTGTCTTCTATGAGCAGTTCGGAATCATCCAAGAGATCAGATGTATGTGGTGCCGATTGATGAGCTCGGCTCACTGCTATCTGTGTATGAAATTCATCTTTCGTCTGTAAAATAGCATCCTCTGGCCCCCCATTCTCTAAAGCAGCTTTTAACGTGGCTTGTGGGTGAGATGATCCTCTTGGATTTTGAATCATACGCTTACGTCTTCTTGCATCATCCTCCCAAGCATCTAGTTTCCAGTAAGTTTGCTTTTGTATAGTTCCACATGTGTCACCCCAAGCACCATGTTTGTTACACATAATGTTACGAACTTTTTCCAAAAGTTTACTGGATATTACTATATCCCTTCTGCGGGCAGCTGATATTAAATGATCACACATCCGTTCTTCCTCTCTTCTTTCTAAAAGAGTTTGAGCACATTGTGACTCAAAATCTGCATGCTTTAACACATCATCTGCTCTCATACGATTTAGTATGAATTCAGCCTCATTGGCAACTCGCACAATATGATCTTTCATTGCATGTGATAAGAGACGTCCTTCATTTATCAATTCGATAAAAGCCAGGCCCGCATGCTTTTGCAAACTATTTTGCCATTCTTGTGAGCAAAGCAGCATCACCAACTCTACCACAGAATGTGAGTTTTTGAAAGTTGTCAATCCCTTGCCTTCCATTAGCAATTCTTGGCCATGTGAACCCACTAGCGTTTTCGATAAATAGTGTGCAAAGTCCACCATGATCTCCCGAAGTAAAGGACACACGGGACCCAAAGCCACCTCCAATTTCTGCGTCAGACTTGCCTCTCGTGACGGTGTAGTCATTGGCAGTTGGCCCACCAAAGGGGGTTTCATTGGTAAATCGTCGGCCCTAGAGCCCCTTTGCGTACTTACGTTTCCTACATGTCCAGGCAAACCTCCTGCATTTGCATAATTGTCTGGCACCCTTACCACCGAAATTTCAGAGTCGGGCTTATCTCCTCTTTCGCTTACACTACCATGTTGAGCGTTATGCACATGATGCATACCTCCCATATCTCTCAGCTTTGTGTCCCCCGTCATCATTATACACGAAGCAGACGCATCTTCGTTTAGGTTAACATCTGTCCAGCTTTCGTCATTAGAATTTATAGGTTTACCTTCATCAATCATTATTTCACTTGACGACTCAACTTCGGGAACTTCGTTTTCAGTTGAGTTCATATTCAAGGAATTGCACTCTGAGTCACTCTGAAATAAAGATTGATTTTATTCAAAAATAATTTCTATTCCGTCCGACAAATCACATGATACCATGCACGAGTATGTGTATATATGCAGGTACAATCATCAATTTCTATACATTTACAAAATATGCATGTGCTTAGTACAAAAACGTGTGATCTTAAACATTACGTAGGTGCTTACGTGTGCGTGTGTGTGTGTGTGTGTGTGTGTGTGTGAAGTGTATGAAGTTTTTAATGGAACGCATAGTAACACATCGTTTTACATACATATTTCATATATAAGAGCGAAAAGATACAATCTACGATCACAAGTCACACACTTAGTTGACAATTACGCACACAATACAAGTCAATGCCGAATTGGCGCACAATCAAACTCAAACATACGCAGACAATGCAACGCCAATGCTAATTGGCGTTGCATTCCGAAGTCAGATTTGCGGCAACGAGCTCTGAGATACTTCGTTAGAACGTCATTTTTTTAATGTGAATTTGTAATCGAAAGTAGTGAAAACTTGGTACTCTTATTTTAAGCACAAAAAATAATCAGTTTCTTAACGAACTGTTTTCTGCATTTCTGTGCGATGTCGTAACTACGTTTCTTTACGAAGCCATAACGAACATCCATGAAGTGGTTGACAACTTCACATGCTGTTCGCGACGAACTAGTCGAACCGAACGAATTCGGTTTCGAAATCGCCAGACTTTGCTGACTACATTACGGAATTGGAAAATTTGGTTTGGTGTGCACATGTGAATAGAGTATTTTACAAAATTGTGTTTTGTTTATTCATTATCTTCACAAAAAAAAAAAAAACTTCTAATACTGAATGCATCTCAAAATTGGTTGGCTCTAATTAAAATATTTCGTAACATGTATACACGGGTTATGGTTTGCCTGTATATTTGTTATATACATCTAAAAACTGAAATGAACTACAAGTGACCGGCACTACGAACGCCAAAGTTCAGCCACTTTCGCTGAACAGTTTTATTATCACTTTTTTTCGGCTTTGAGTGGAAATTTGTCTTCTTTGGATGTGACCCAGGAAGCGTTTGCAAAATCAGTAATCATTGGGGCACAAAAGTTTTACCGAGCGAAGTTCGTTCAAGTTCCAAGAGCGCGAATTTACATTTTCTGTAAAAGCGATATTTTAGAAAATTAGTTATTAAAACCATAAAGGATGTTGATAGCAAACTGCAGTAGTTCTACAGTAACAGTTTTTTGTGCAAACTAAAATAAGCGAAATGTAGCACACAGCAAAATAAATGCATCAGAAGTTTTAGTGACACCCATGCGTAGATGGAAAATAAAACTCATTTCTTTAGTTACATATTAACACCCATATTCATAAAAACTATTGAAACTTTATTACACGTTTATTATAAGAGTTTAATAAACTTACAATAATTATTATTTATTTTATTAAAATTATTAAAACAAAATAAAAATCAGGTACGTCCATCGTACAATATTTATCAAGGAACAGAATTATGAACTTTTTGCCGCAAAATATTTGTTTTTTACGTTTGTGGAGCAAAAAAAAAAAAAAAAAAATTAAGTAGACGGAAGCAATTAAGCGAAACATTTGCTCTTGTTTCTTGGAATGCGGTCTTGATTTGTAAAACAATTAAGTGGGTGACGCAATTGAACGGAGCTCAATTAAACGGGTATTTTAACATAGACAGGTATACTGCATGATTTCGTTCCATGGTTTTTAGTGCAATAAAGCGGGGCTCAATTGAGCGGAAATAACTGTACCACGTTTGAATAGTGGTGCACCAACAAAAAGGAACTTTCAGAGAAGCAAGACTGGACGTGCGGCTTAATCCAACGTACACAAATATACGTATGCATATGTTGGCAGTACAGTGCACTCGCGATAATATGAACTAATAAACAAAAGGAGATTTAAAATTTTTGCAATTGTTCATATTTACAAATGGCACAAAATTTATTATCCCTCATGTGCATAAACCATTTATACAATGACTTCTCCATTGTTGGGTGCTCCGATTGCCGATGATTGTATTGTTTTTATTCCAGATAATGTGTACTTTGTCACTCCATATTTCTTAGCTAAATTAGTAACACCTACACCGAAATTTTATATTTTTCCTTTTTTCCTTATTTTACAAATTATTCACTTTTAATTAACATTTAAAATCCGAAAACGCTTCTGTGCACATTTAAAAACTAGCTAAAAACCATTGGCCTTTAGCATGCAAATGTTAATAAATCGGGTTCTCCCCTAAGTTTTAAACATGTTACGTAACTGAATTCCGTTTCGAAAAAACAAACAATAAATTCTCATATTTCAAAGCTTTTGTAACAAGTTCTTATTTTGGAGTAGTCAATGCCAGAGAAAGTTAGGGTGTTAATACTACCGAGAGTGCACTGTACTTATTTTAAAATGTGTTGTCATGGGATGGAGTGCGTTCGTTTTACGGGTCACAGTCGCTTCATTTCAAGTTGTTCTTCGAAGGCAGAAAAAAAACGTCTAGGAATCACACGAGGGAAAAGCAACAAAACAAGCAAAAGCTTTACAATGGGAAACACTGTGAGTGGTGAAAAGCGCAACTGATAAATCTAGAAAAAGTTAAAATCGACAAAAATAGAATAAAGGATTACACAGTAACGATCAGAACTCACAAACATATTGAAACAATTACGTTAAATTCATTATTGTACATGCGATTTTGCTCAACCGCACATTACACTTATTTGAATGGTCCCAATAAATTGGCTCTAGCGTGAGATTTTTTAAGTAAATTACATACATTCGTATGTATTTGGGTTTATTGGCCTTTTAAGCTGCCAACTGAACGTGCTGGGGACACGTGCTTCTTTCTGCCTTCGAGAAGCTGGAAAACGATAACTTTATAGGTCTGCAACTTTTGCCCGAATCTGAATGGGTGTATAAAATGTAATAAAACAGTGATTTTTGCACGATCAATATGTGTATGGATGTATGTATGTATGGTATATCTTTAAGAGAATGCAAACAAGTTTCTTTGCGTGTGGATGAGTGTATGCAGCTATTTATTCGGTGTTAACATTTATCTAGTGAAATGTGAAATTCCAGGTGATTCAACTATTGAATTTCGTTTTTATTTTGTTCTTCTACGTTTACCTTAGATAATTTTTGCGGTAGCACCGGTGTAGGCGGGGATAGTGGTTGTTTTTGCAGTTTCTTGTACTTTACAGTACTTAATAATACCGAATTAATCGTTGACGAATTTGCGGGAGTAGTTGATATGTTTTCCGGTGTTGAATTTCTTGAAAAGTTTGTTTCGGATTTTGGTTGCAGTTTTGAATTCTTTGTTTGATCGGTTGGTTGATCGGTTTCATGCACAGATGATTGTAGCAAACATGCATATTAATTAATGTAAAAAAAAACAACAGCTCATAACAGTAAAAATATATGTAAACTTTGCATAAAAACCAATTAAACAAATGAATAACAAAAAAAAAAAAAAAGTAGAAAGTAACTTAAATAAAACGTTTATAACAAACAAGTAGTATTCGAAATAAGGCATCATTTGAAAAACCTGCATACGAAACTATAAATCGATAATATTAAATAAGAGTTTCTTGTAACAATCACATACATATGTACATATGTATATCGGTTTTTAGAGATATTCCACGGGTATTGCATATTTTTGAGTTTTTGTCGGTTACAATGGCTTTTAATTCACAATTATTGACAACCTTTTGTACTGTTCAACATTAAGTTTGATTCCGTACTTTTTGGGATCGTGAATTTCACCAAAAAACCCAAAAGTACGGGAAGACCAAAAACCAAGTATCTATTCTAAAAAATAGCATACCATATGCTGTGTGATTTTTGTGCTGCATTTTGGGGAAATTAAATACTTTTCTGCACGCATTTAGAGTTTAAAGTGCTTTGCAGGTACTTCTATACGATATACTAATTGAAAAACATCAAAATTTCTTTTATCAGCATTCGATTCAGTGATTGAGTCAGTTGAACTGTTTTGTTTGTTAGTGCTTATTTTTTGCAACAGCTGATTGTTTAACTGCAGTGCACAAACTAACACGGAGAAAAAGTGCTGGCTGTTTCGTGCAAGAAGAACAAGAGTATTTTTCTCTCAAAAGCTCTCCCACTTGCACGAACTCTGAGTATGGGAACAGTTTTAGTGCAAATCGGGATCCGGCGGGCTCCCAATGTTGACTCAAACTTATTTATGTACATAGACAAAAAATGTTCATTTCATTTCTCAAAGTACCGTCGTTTTTGGTACGAACACATTTCTTCAATCACTGTTGCACACTGTTGCAAATAAGTAACACACTGTTCGATGGCATCCACTTGAAAATTTTGTATTTTATTGTTCATTTATTGAAATCCAATTAAAATTTTATCTTGTTTTATAATTTGTTTTTTTTTTTTTGTAGCTTGAAGTACAGAATCAGCTGTTCGCTGCAGTGAACAACAGCCTGAGTCGAAATAGTACCATAATGACAAACAAGTTGTTGTATTGAAAAGCTTTAGCATTTCTATAATTTAGATTGCACTTACATAATATTATGTACTTGATGCAATAATAACAGAGTGTTTCCTACATACATATGTATGTACATAACGATCAGACATACAGAAGAACCTCTTGTGTAGTATTTAGCAAACATACATACATACATATTTGCATATGTATGTGATATGTACGTAAGTATGTATATATGCACCAGTCAGCTGCATGATCGCGAAGTCTTAATGTGCTGTCAAACTTTAGCTCTTGTTTTTCTAGTTTTGCCTAAAAAACGGGACCATAACTTTCCTGTTTACCGTTTTTTTAGAAAAAAAAAAGCAATTACAAATTCATGCATATGGATACATCAACAATTGCCAACGAAAAAACGAGGAAAAACATAAAAGCATAAAATTTCACAATATCATATGTGATTGTTTGTTTGCTTGCAAGCTTTTCGCATGATCAAATAACACTGTGCTTGAATTTGGAACTTTTTTTTGCCGACAAACGGGGCACCCAGTGACTAAACCTAATTCGGGTACGCTGAATTCAGTGGTGCTATCCGTTTTTCTAGGTTAGCTCGCGTTTTCGAGATTTACCGTTATTTTAAAAATGGAGGAGGTTGCACTACATGTATTGAACTAACTAAAAAAATTTTTCATTTATTGAACTTTAGTAAAAAAACGAAATTCCTTTTTGCATAATTTTGCATAATAGTACAAATTATGCAAAAGGGTTTCATAACACTTTTTTAACACATCTTAATGTTAGATAATTACAAAAAACTTTTTATATGAACATGCAGAAATGTACTTTAATTAACAAGAAAATATTTTTTCCAATTTTTGAGGCTTCGTCTGGTAACAGGTTGAAACTGCAATTTTTCATCTTTTGTGAATTAGGTTTAGTCACTGGGTGCCCCGTTTGTCGGTTTTTTCAACTAGCACAGTGTAATTATTCACTGTAAATGTAAACGTATTGCTTCTGATAACGAAACATACAACTCATGGTGGTTGTGTCCAATGTTCATACATAAGAATGTATACATCTCTAAAAATTATTGAAGTGATCTGAGTGTTTTTCAAAAAGAACAATTTCGAAGCCAAAAAATATATTTGAAATACAAACTGTTTAAAATTAGTAAGAAAAAAAAATAGCACAAGTTATCTTAACAGGATAATAATATGTATTCGTTCGTATTTTTGATTTGATAGTTAAAAAGACAATATACATATGGAGGACATGCATACTTGCATTTAACTTCACATGTCATGGTTCGATAAATTAATTCATTTCCAATTCGCAACTCACAACTCACAACTCATCTACTGATCTACTTTATTGAACGTGTATTTGAGCGTGTAGAAAGAATGTGGCCATCTTTGATTACTACAATTTGCTTACCTTAACTGAAGGAGGTCCACTGGAATGAGAGTCAATATCAGCCAGCACAGAGGGGTTATTTTCGTCCACAACAATGATTTCGTAGTCACCATCTTGCACCGTACGACCTCCTGTACAATTTAAAGGTTAAAGGAGGATTAACGCTAAAAATCATTGAAAACAGAGACTCAACACCACAAATGCTATTTAAAGCGATTTCTGTGAATGTATATCCTAAGACTACAGATTAAAACATTTTATACATACATATACATATGTACATATATTGATGATACACTATACAAACACCATATGGGGGGAGGGCCCATATTCAAAAAGTGTTCACTATAATATGGCAACTTTAAAAAAAAATTAAAGTAAAATTTAATTAAAATTTTGCATGTGCTTTTAGAACTTTTTGAATATACCCTCTTGATATAAATATATGTACACATATTTTTATGTTGATATTTTGTGAGAAAATTTGATTTAAAATGTACACATGACGAATAATTTCTCTCACTCAAAAATCTAAAATCTAAAATTTGCTTAAAATATTTTTTAAATTAAAATTTGTAAAAGAAAGTTTTCTTCGGACTCAATAAAAGGATTTACGAAATGGCTTATTTGTTACGTACACATGAAATTTTGAAAAGTGGTTAGTGGAGACTTCTGAGCTGTTGTGTGGTGTCAGTATTTCCTGGTTCACAGTAATGAGCAGTTTTGTCAGTTTCTGTTTTCGGGAAATACAGGAGTAAGTGTTTGAGCATGTCTCCCTTGGTTTACGAGCACGTCCGAAATTATTTCAAACAGGCGGAAAATTTATTATTTATATACAGAATAGGCATGATACATTTTGGTGAATAGGATTTCCATTAGGAAATCAAGTTTTTTGAGACGTGCCGGTAAGAACGCGCCGCTTGAGCTCGATAGTGCTGAAGAGCCTAAATATAACATATTTGTATAAAAATTTAATAACGGGAATATGGTGAACAGATACTTAGTTACTTATACCAGGATTTGTCGTTTTCTTACACTTCAACAGCAGATGCTAAAATCGAAGTAATTTAAAAAGTGCAATTGCATGCCAACATAACTGATAATATGAGAACAAAGTCAAGTAAGGCATTGACACGCGTTGACGCTTTTCGTAGGCGCATTGAGTTTAAGATAAATAATTTTTTATTCATAAAATTTTAGTTATCCAAAAAGATATCGTTTGTTCTCTAAGTTTTTCAGGCAGCTATTCATTTTACCCAGTAGTGATTGCAATTTTTGCAATAAGTTTTTGATTGCACAAACGTTTCGACGCCCGATATAGCGCTTTTTGATAAGCGGCATAGCGCTTATGTACATTTAACTGCAAATTGTCAACTAACAATTCATGCAAGTTGTTTTTGTTCGACAATTCATATTTACTTCAATTCCCAAAACACGAATAATATGGAGAACTTTAAAACAAAATTAATTGTACCGTTTTCATCGATGTTGCATAGAACGCAATTTGAAATTTTTTATTTGTGGGTCCTGTGCATAGCAAATAAATGTAAGTATTTATTTAAAGCTAGCATTTGATCATTGGCAGACTAAATTTAAATTTTCGTTGAAAATGTCTGGGGGAGTAAAAAGAAATGAAAAAACTGTCATTATGGAATTATAGTGCGTGTACGAATGCTTTAATTTATTTTTACCTGACCAGTAGCGCGGATGTGAAGATTAATTTATCAGCACACTGAAAACAAACATTAGTTTCGATGGTGTCCTCTTTGATATCGAACACTTTGGCTACTGCCTTTTAATTTTCATGGCAACCAATATTGCCAACTTTGAGACAAAAAAAAAAGTTGTTTTTTCAAAAATTTTATAAGAACGTGTTGTCTTTGCTCTAAAGCCGCTGGTATTTTTAAATATGTCGGCTTTCTGCGCAATAGCGCAAGAAAAAAGTTTTCAAGTCATCCTGCAGACAGACATCGCTCAATAGAATTCCTCATCAATTATGATTCAGAAGTACATATACATATGTATGTCAGTCTATTTTGCAGTCGATTCTTTCTCTTAATAGTTCTCGGCATGAGGAAAGTTCCAACACGACATATTATTCCATTTTCGATACGGCTGATGTTCAATTTCTTTTTCGTATTTAAAAGGCATCATATGGGGTCGTTATGTTAGAAAAAATATTGGGGGGGAAACAAATTATTATTTTTATAGCACCCTGGGGCTGTTTAGTCCTCCCATCACAGTAACTTACATCAGGGAGAGGAGGAGTTATATGTATGACAAAGCACCAATAATTTTTCCCCAAACTACCAAACTACCAAAAAAAAAGCATTGGAAAACGGACGACTCGAAAATGATTTTTTGAATACGTCGTAGTGGATATGCCAACAGCTTTCGAAAAATCGATCGCACAACATCGAAAAACTGTTGTGCATACAAATCGACCCGCCATAATATTTATATAGTTAGTTCTTCTTAGGGTTGCAAATTACAGGCTTATATGTACCCTTAGCGCCTATATGTACCACAGCCAAGTCGCTTACCAGCCATATTATTGATAAAATGAAATGGGAACGTGTAATTTGGACAAAAAGGAAAACAATTTTGTGTAAAGGCATTTTTTTTTTTTAGCAAACAATAAACAAATTTCCAATACTTTAAATATGTTGTTTTGTGCTTAAAAGTGCTTTTAAATCGTGCATTCAATAAATATTATCGTGCGTCATGTTAAACATTTCAACACTAAATTCTCGAAAGTTGCAACAAAAATAATGACTCAATATTGAATTAGTTTTTATTTCCAGGCCTTCGTAAAAGGACGGATGCCTTTAATACAAAAAGAGGTAGCCGTTTTAATCGTTTATAAAATGAAGAAAATTTAACAGCAGCAACTGAAACTGATGTGAAAAAAGAAATAGGTAAGAACTAAAAAACATCACTGAGGGAAATAAATTTATTATACAAAGCTGAATAATTGAACTGATAAAATAAAAATAAAAACAAAAACAACAACATTTCGGCTTGCTCTTGTTCTTTGACCTCTTGTTCAGGTTCTTAAAAAGAAATAAATGCGTATCTTTTCTAGTAGATATTATCTACATTCTTTTAACAAATAAATAAAAAGCAAAACTAGTTGGCCGTAATGAATTAAAGAAAAACAAAAAAAGAGAGAGAGAGGGAGAAGCTTAGGATACACTCTCACGTCAAAGAAACAACAACAAAAAAGGCTTGTATATAAATAATTACAAAAGGAAACCAAAGATGGTTACGGAGTTACTCTCATTAATACCTGTTCCGGTTGAAGTTCGGCCGTTATAGCGATAATTGTTATTAATGCCATTATTATTTTTATATACTGAAGAAGCTCCTATTGACACTGCTGACGATGCAATACCTAAACCACCTACATGCATGCCACCAGCACCACTAACAACAGTGCCTGATCCTAAAACATGACCATTGCGCACATGACGCCCGTTATTTATGATGGCCATAGAATCGTGATTGTTGCCATTATTGCTGCTGCTGCTGCCACAGCTACTGTTGGCGTTGTTGCCATTTGTGACCGGATTGACAACAAGACCATTTAACATGACATGATGTTGCGTGTGATGATAATCAACAATTCCGTTCGGATGTGAGGTCGATCCGTTTAAGCCATTCATCATTATGCTCGACGATGTTCGCATGAATGATTGTTGAGAATGGTTGTGATAAGAAACGCCACTAATATCGACACCAATATTTGCATTATTGCCACCTAAAACTCCACCCACCGCTCCGTTAAGATCTGCTTGCTGCTGGTTTTGCTGTGGGGTTGAAACTCTGCCATTCAACACTTGATTGCCATTCATTGAGCTGTAGCGGCCTGCTCCTGAGCCATGCAGTTGTTGATATTGGAGGTGTTGTTGCTGCTGTTGTTGTTGTTGTTGCTGTTGCTGTTGCTGTTGTAGTTGAAAGTGATGTTTCTGTCCATGCCTATGCATATTCGCGCCGTGCTGATGAGGCTGTGAAACTAAACTTGAGAGAGAAGACGTTGAGGCTGGCTGCGATGCGTTTGTTGAAGAGGTCGAAGGGCTTGTCGACTGCGTTAGTAAGGGAGGTGACGGACAATGGTTTGTGTATGATGAATTATTTATTGTATGATTATGGTTCTGATAATATTGTTGATGTGTCATGTGATGATGACTGTGTTGTAAATGATTTGCATGTTGCTGCTGAAGTTGCGAGTGGTGAGGCGGCGATGGCATTTGTTGTTGATAATAGAGTTGTTGTTGGTGATGTGGTTGCTGTTGCATAGTAGGCTGTTGTTGCATACTTGACACTGTTATATGATTTTGATGAGAACCGGGTAAAAATTGTGGGTATACATGATGTGACCATTGTGGAAATAAAGGGCGACCAGACGTTTCTACTCGACAAATTATTATTTCAGTTAATAGTAATAGTTTAAATAAGCAATCCGAACAATTTGTATTTATGGAAGAAAATTAAAAAAATTTAGATTAAATTGGTCACTCATTCAAAAACAATTTTCACAACCATTGTCATAAAAAATGATAAAATTTTGTGGTTTGACGGTTATTAATTAATTGTAAATTGATTTAAGGTTTCACAATTGTTCATGTTGATCATATCATCAAAAATAAGAAAATTGAAAAATGTTTGTACATATGATGGCATTTCGTTGAAATGATTATTTACAACTCACGTTTGTTTGACACAAAATCATAAAATTATTTGATTTATTTTTATGCAAGTATTATGATACAAAAATCCGAATCAAAGCAGCATGGAAATTCAAACACGAAAAAAACAGAGAGAAATATATAGAGGGTGAAATGGTTAGCAATACATCTAGCAATGACAAAAAAAAAAAAAACGAGAACTTTCATTAGACACATAAAATGAGGAGATCAACACAAGCCAGATAATGAACGTCACACGTTTGAGGAATAATGAAAGTTTAGTTTTTACATTATTTTCTTTCTGACTTTCAATAGAGGGTAACATTGATATTGAAACAATAACTTTAATAATTATTAAAAAAAAAAAATCTAAACACAATTCAACGACTAATTAGTTTTCTGGCGCCGAACTACGGCATTCGCTATCGACTAAAAATTATATGAAATATAAACAAAATAAGCAACAAACGCACAGCATACGTGGCGGAATTCATTGGATCACAAATGCCGTAGTCCCGCGCCTGGTGGCAAAGAAAAAAATTAATTACAATAATAAAATAAATTAAAAAAAAACATGTATTATATATGTATGTATATAATAGCTACCCCCTTTCATAAGTGCCCAACTCACAAACGTCCTGCAGCGCTTTTTCAGAGTTATTGCTGTCTAGTTCGCTCCACGAGGGTATATTTTTTGTCTATTAAAAGCGTTGTGAAATTTTTATTGACCATTTTCAAAGGGTTGTATTTAATTACTCAATTATACATATAAGACACAAATTGAAAGAACCAGCAACATAGTAAAAAGCTATCTTTTGAATATTCTATAAAAACTATGAAAAATTTCCAGGTCGATCCTATCTTGAAATTTAAAGGAAAATAAATAATCATTGGTTATAATTATGGTGAATCAGTGGCATCTTCTATTGATAACAAATTTTAAATAAAGCATAGTGTTAGTAAAAGAAAACCCCTCTACATTGGTAAATTTTATTTACATACCGTTAAGAGATTCCTAAAACAAAGTACTCGCATGTGCACGCAGACAAAAACATAAATAAATAAACTTCAGCTAGCGAAGACTGAGGAGCTGTCCTTTATGTGTGCGTGCCACTTTAAGCCTAACCGGAATTTCCCCACTAAGCTTCTGCCTATCAGGGAATGGTATTTCATTGGCCTGTATGTTTCCGAATTTTTTTGTTGTTGTTAAATTTTCATCCATCTAGAACTGCATCATATTTATATAGATATAGATATAGGCATTTTTTGAATTTAATCAGAATATCTCATTACTATGGAATATGAACAAAAACACATTTGTTTTCGTGAAGTTTTGGGCATGTTTAGTATTAACTGAAATTGCCCTGGGTGGCTTTAAATGTTTTGGAAATGAGGCAATTTGGTGGGGTCGCATGTAAGCGGAACCATTTACAATCTTGGCTTCCAGAATAATCTGTATATTTGCATACCTGCTTCATGATACTCGTACTGCCCAAAAAAGTCCACTCTGAAAATATGTTTGTTTCCAACTTAACCTTAACCTCCGATAAATAATGGTGAAATTAAACTTGAACAAACGGGGCTCTGAGCCGTCCAAAACAAATAAACAAACCACTTTTTACAATATTTTATCTTATTTTAAAAGAGAGTTTTTGAAAATTGAACCTGATCGTTTTTTCTCTCCTAAATTAACGCCTGGCACAATATAGCTCTGATTGATAAGTGAATTATCAATGAAAATAATTATGTATGAGAGCAGAAAATGTAAATGCGGCATTATTTAATTGTGGATAATTTTATCAAATCATATACAAAAATTAATTTAATATTTGCTATTAAGGCCAATTGAAATTTATAATTTTTGGGTTAAGTCCTTCTAATTTAATTAATTGCTTTCTGTCCAGCTCTTCAACCGTCTACCGTCGCCGACATATTGTTGATGCAATTCAACCCGTCAGGGGACTCGAGCTGTGAGAGAAACAATCGAAGCGTCAAAATAGACCATATTAATTGTTTTCTATATTTTTCACCCGTCTATATGCCACAGACAATTTGACAGATGAGTGCAGTTGCATCAACGAACTGTCGGTGCTATAAAGACGATTAAAAAACGGAAAACAGTTAGTGTGGTCTATTTAGACTTTTATGGATATGATATGATTGTCCATGTCATTCGCCACACACTTAAGTGTATGTAGTGTTGCTTAAGTGTACGTAGGCTCTACAGAAATTCCGTTCCCTTCACGTTGTTCTTCAATATCCTACAGCGTTTGTCGTATAATCTGGTATAGCTGGTAAGGTGTCGCTCACAAATTAGCGGACCCGCATTTGTGAGAAGTGTTCCACATGCTCCATATGTATCCCTTCGGGCTTATAAGTATTAAATATTTTGAGCTTGGTGCGTGCGATGGAGAAAAATTGAGATTGAAGAAAATACATATGAGGTACGGCCTTTAATACTAAGCAGGCGGAGAGGAGTCACATGTATGACGGTTCCCTAATCCTTTTTTCCCATACAAGAATACAAAAAATTTAAACTTTTGATATGTTGACAGTATTGTTATTATGTGTGAGACTGACGATGCTTGATGAAAAATCAAAACAATTTTGATTTCTGACATGCTCGCTGTCACTCGCTTTTCGGTTATAAGACAACAATTTTTATTTTTTTTATTGTGTATGGTTGCAAAGAACAATGAAAGGAGAAATAACGAAAATAAAAATGAGAAAAATTGCTTGAAAGTAAAAATACATTTTTTTTATATGCCAAGGCACCTTTATATTTACTTGGTAGCGTTGCAAGAGCAGCTGACCACTGCTTCTAACCGTTGAACTGTCAAAGGTTGTTTACAAACTGCATAAATACATAACACAAACACACAAATGCGAGCAAATGGAAGACAGACAGAACATAAAGTAATTCTACTAACAAAATTCATACATGAAGTGTTAGTTGGTGTTGTGTTGTTTGTAGTTATGCGGCTACCTGGTATTAAGGTACCTTGCTCTAAGCTAATTGAAAAATATACATATATTTGAGTCAAAAGCACGAACGTAAATAAATAACTAAATTTGAGTTTTTTTGTTTTTGCCAAACAGATGACACAAAAACAAATTTATAATGAAAATGAGTGATGGGCCGTTGAGCAAAAAATTTTCAAAGCGTCAAGCAGACGGACATGAAGTGACAGTACGCATTTGTGTCTAGGGCCCTTAAAACATTCACACAAAAATCAGAGTGTATTGTGTACAGTTAAAAAAAAACATGGTGAATCACAACTACAAAAAGCAGACTGTCAAAGTGAAAGGTCAATTTAAGTTATAACTTTGCTTTCAGGTGAATTGAAAAGTACAAACTAATTTTGCCCCTGGTGAGACCGTTAACATGAAGTTTTATTGTGTCAACCCTACAAATGTGTTTATCGATGTCGCTGTAGTTCTTTGTAGTGGACCGAGAAAGACCATATTTTTAAGAACATGTATGTGTACACGGCCGGCCAATTTGTATGGACTAACATTTGTCGACATTGTGTTATCGATTTTTAGATAGCTTTTAGGACGAGGGAAATAATATATCAAAAAATTGCTTTAGAGGCGTCTAACAAATTTTTTTTTTTGTATGGAAGTGACCCTAAGCAGGCGTGGCACGAGGTCGGTCTTCGAAAAACATATTGGTGAGTGTATTAACCCGTATTCTGGGGAAACACAACTTATATCAGTTTATATTTACACCCAAATTTATATTATCGCACATTACCGTCGTCGAACTTTGCAAAACTGTCCAAACATTTGACACGCTGGGATAGAGGGAAAATTTAATTTTTAAGGCATCCACTTACGGGTCCATGGGTATTGATTAGTGCCCGTAGAGGATTTAAATTTATTACATGAAAGGATACTATGATTTATTCCAAATCTTTTGTGGTAGATGCTGCTGATTCACTTACAACTATTTATTATTTTTTCCTTCAAGTGCGCAAAATACTTATTAGCAGTAGGTTTTCCTTAAATATTGCAAGACATGATCGACGGCTCTGAAAGATCATATGCAAACAGCTGGAAATCGCCACTAATTTTTCCTATATTTCTCAAAAGATTGTTTCTCTGATACTAAATATAGCGACGTTACCAAATTTAACAAAAAACAATTTGGCTTCAAGTGTTGTGTCATAAATAAGAACACATAATTTTACTAGAAATCAGCATTTCTGTGTTGGAAGGAATTTTAAACCTGTTCTTGCACATTGAACATTTTTCTCGGCTTTTCACTTTTATAACTGTTGTGCATTTTTCCACCGTAGCTGTATTTGCAAACTATTTTAAGATATTCATACATTTTGCAAATTTTGGGTTTGTGAACAGTTTTTACAACTCCATGTTCTATCAGACTACAAACACAACACAAAGAGAGCTTGTGAATTGGGCAAAAGTTAAAAAGATAAAGCAATATAAAATAAAGTTTATTAATAAATCCAAACTTGAAAACGTGAAATTTATCTATTTCATGTTTTCAGAACTACTTTCGATTTCAAAAAAAAGAAATAATTTAAAATAAAAATTTTGGTACTTTTGATTGAATGGTGAAAATGTTGTGCAGATAAAAATGTTTTGCGCAGAAATCAATTGCAAAAACATACATATACATATTTACATATGATACACTTACCGCCAGAAGATCTTTGCGTAACAGGTGATTGTCTTTGAATTTGAGGCTCTGCTGGTGGCTCCAAAATATCACGATACTTCGATACCATTAAAACAGAAATAAAGTAGACTATTGCCAACGATAGAAACTGGGCTTGCTTTGTTTCTTCCTAAAAACAAAAATAACCAAAAGCAAATGCTTATTATTTTTACATAAACAACTCGAATATAATGATTTTAAAGTACTCTTAAATGAAAAGCAAATTATATCTGCACGTATGGATACTAGGCCGGTTCGATGTATCAAAAATAAAAAAAAATAAAAAATAGTTTTCTTGGTGTCCGAGCTTATTTTTTCTTTTTTGTATGGAGGCTGCCCTAAAGAGGCATGACATTGTGTTCAAAAAAATTATTTGAGATATGTAGGTCATACATTTGACTCCTCTACGACCATCTTGGAGCAAATTAGATTTTTTGCGCCGACCCTGTATTACGCCTCCTAACGGGAGCTCTCATACAAAAACAGCGAAACTTTTTTTCTCATACCAAAAGCTATCGAAAAATCGATGGCGCAATATCGACTGCAAAATCGCCTGCCCTTATGAATACACAACTTACCACATCTCTATAAATTACAGCTCTCAAACGGTTTATGTCCATATCTTGAAGTAATTTCTCAGGATCTTTAACTGGGGATAGTTGACCTGTTATTGACTCCACAATATTCTGCAAATACAAATTTTTAAGGGTTTGTGAGACGAGTTTGCTTGGTATACATATATACATAAGTACATCTGCGACTTTATTTTGATGACTTTTAGTAGGCGAAATGCACGACATTGCGTGCTTGTCGGCTTCACGTGCAGTAACTGTTTCCGAATAAAAGCAATAACGTTTACAGAATACCAGTAAAAATATGATCCTGTTCAAGCTTACGTTTTGGCGTATACAACACGCATCGTGTATTCGACATAAATAAAAAAAGAAATGCGGTCGGGGGACCCCCGTTAGGAACGAAGTTCCTTACGTTTTTGTTTTTCATCTTTGAATGTAATACAAGGTGATATCTGTATGTTTTATTTTGTGTTGTTTTTGAAATTATTAAATTTTATGTTTCTTTAATTATTATTTATTGGTAGGTGTCTCCGCTGCTGTCAGCGGATCATACACAATTGCTTGTCGACAGTACATCAATACATATAAACAGCTCACACGCTTTCGTGACGATTTCTACTAATTTCCACTACCAGCAAGCCGCGTTAAGGAACTTCGTTCCAAAAATATGCTTGTACGAAATTCTAGTTTTTTTCGGCTTTTATTTTTTATTTTTTATTTTTACCAATTTTCATTTTCTTTAAAGATTTACTTGATCTAAACACTTTGATTTGTTTAATTACAATTACACTTATTTAAAATTTTCTAGCACAAACCAGTTTTGTATCCCCACAAAAAATAAGCACCACAGAAATTGCCAAGAAATTGGACAGTTTATGTTCATTGTAATTTCCTGAAAATAAGCTTCAACAACTATTTCGCAACAATAAGGTGCTGGCAATCGAATTTGAAAGTTGCAAACATAATAATTTCCAAGCTTATTTGTCGTCGAGACTATAAGTAAGGGTTGGTTCTCATAGTGCCAATTGTCACGATCAGAGCAAAATTTCATGAGAAGAAAAAATATGCTTGCACAAAATCGTACTTTCTGGTTGTGATTTTTTTTTTTTTTTTTTGATTTTCATTGAAATGTAGATTAGAAAAAAATTAATAATAAAAATCTCGATTTGGAGTAATTATCGAAACTTAAATTATAAATTATAGAAAAATGACTTTAGCAGTCAATTGAAGTTGATTGTTTTCTGTTCTTTGCTCCTAGACACGTAAAACATTCTTTTAAGTTTTTTTTGTGTCTCCTGAAGAGTTGAGTGGCATCAACGAAATTTTAGCGGTGTATAAAGAAAAGAAAGCAATTAATAAGATCTATGTAGACCTGGAATATTATAAATAATATTATTGTCTGATTTTTAATATACACTGACTTTCTAGGTTCCTTTTTTTACTGAGAGATAAGACCATAGTATTGAAGTTGCACGTATGTATATATAGTTGTTGTTGTGATAAAAAGGAAAATTATATTTTCGGGATTTATTAAACGAATCATATTATTAGATTTAGAAAATTTGATTTACCTTTGGCGACGCTTGGGCACCACGAATAAGCGCTTGTAGATGGGCAGCTCCAGGTACGTCTCGTTCCATCGCTCCAATATTATACCGTGTACGTTCCTTACATTCAAGGCAATTTCGAACTGCGCATGTGCACACTAAACGCAAACACTGACGTAAAATACCACCACTTGACATATTCTTCTCTGCTTCGAGCTCTCCAAAATTCAATGACGTTGCAAAAATGAGTACATCAGCCATGTTAACAAGACGTTGTAGAAAGGAAACGGCAACCTCAAGGGGCATACCTTGCGTAGGCTCCAACACGTCAAGTTCAGACTAATTTTGGTATAAAAAAATACATGTTTTAAATCATATTAAAACTATTTTATTTAATGGTTTGATTGGTTTTTTTCAAAACATTTTCATTATTATTGTCCTGAAGAAGCTATCCGAAGGAGAGCGAAATATTGACAAAAATAAATACTCAAATTCTAAAATATTTTATTTAATTTAAAAAAATTTTTTTTTAGACTGGGACCAGTACTCAGGGGATGACCCCTATATATGCATTGCATTGTACTGGAACCGGGAAAATAGAAAAGAGGGATTTAATTGAATGTAATAGAAGAATATATGCACGTGCATAGCAATTTTTGTGTATTTTTCAGGTGTCTATGTGTCAACATATCTCGTCAGGTGGCTTATATATAGGTATTTCCCGAGTATTGTGAATTTACATACACATACTGGCGAAAGTCAAAAACAAACAAGAGATTGAAAAGTGTAAATTGAGAAAATTGGGCTGCCTTAGCCCTTTTTTCGGAAAGAATCTTTTTGTTTTGTGCACATCACTAATTAGTGTGTCTCCTATTGAGAAAGAATAATAGCTGTGTTCGAACACTTTCAACACGAAATGATTTAATTTTCGTCCGAGCGAAATTGGACCGAGCCACAGTGGATTACTTTTTAAAAATTTTCGGATCAAAAATCTGAAATTTTTAAACGGATGGGTGTTATTGTAAAATTTGGGTCTGTAACCTTTAATTTATATTTTGAATCGTAAAGATAAGTCATATTAAAAAAACGTTATGAGCAGTTAAAATCAGATATTTAACTTTTACTACTTAGTGTATGAAAGTGTTATATTAAGCCAATTAAAAGTGTTATTTTTATGCATTCATGATTAGTTTTAATTGCGTTAACAACTGAAATTTCTTAGTAGCTTTCATGATAAAAAAAAAAAATAGTAACAAAATTTTGATTTCTGAATTACCCAACATTTTGTATGCCTAAGGTATGACGCTTTCAAAACAAAATAAGTATACAATTTATTATTTGGTTTTTTTTTTGACCCCTGTTTTTATATTTTATACAATATTTATTTTCTTGAGCTAAAGGTCTTTTTTTTAATATTTAATTATTTTTGTCGATATTTCGCTCTCCTTCGGATAGCTTCTTCAGGACAATAATAATGAAAATAGTTTTTATTGTTTTTTTTCAAAAATCAATTGAATTGTTTGTGTCAAAACTAAAACGCATTTGAGTAGATCGTGAATCTCATGTAAGGAGACACTAACTGGTATTCTGTTGACTTTTGATTACATATGTATATTGAAATGGGCAAAAAGACCGAGATTGCAAGATGCGATTTCGGGTGTTTCTACATGAGAACAGCGAACGCAATACACACATGGCGTCGCACGAAATTCGTCATACGCAGGAACTGTAAACATGTAGATTTCATTTATTTATTAATATTTGTTTATGTTTGCAAGCTTTTCCGCACTTTTTAAGATATTGCTAACTAGTAAAACTAAAGGAAATTCGTTATTCAAGTATTGAATAATGATTTGGCTATCGCACATATACACGCTAAATTCTCCTGCTTTGTTTCACTTGTGCTGATTACATTTTTTTTTTTTTTTTTTTTTTTTCATTACACACTTGTACATAAATATGTATGTATGTATTTGATTACAGTATTTTTATAATATAAAATTTTATTTAATAGATTTTCATTATTGGTGATTTTATACGGTGACTTCACTGTTTGCACTAAAAGTGATCAACATTTTTCGCTGAGATTGTTCTTCATACGACGAGCTTATTACCCTCAATTTCGTCGTATTGGGCGAAATCTGTCGCTCACTCGAGTTACGTTCCTATCGTAACCATGAAGCTTTTGTCAAAAAAGTTTAGCAAAACGTGAGAAATTAAAAAAAAAAAAAACAAATTTTGTATACTTGTTGAAAAATCATGTGGAAAAATCACAAATCACGAACAGAATCATGTGTCGTCGAAGAACATGTTGTCGGATAAGCAACTTAGGTACACACTTCATAGAGTATTCATTCATGGCATGTCTACACAAATACACATTTTACTTAAAGTTTTTTTTTCAAGCTAATTTACGTACATTGGGTGATGTTGCCGAAGCCAACAAGGGCAACAAACCTCCGCAGGCAATTATTAAGTTATCTGCCAACTGAGAAATCAAATGCACTGTATTCACAACAAAAATCGCATTTTCACTGGAGTTGACGAAATCCAAAACACTCTTCGTTGAATGTGAACGCCACACTTGTATATCGGTTTCCAGTGAAAACAGCACATCAGAAAGCAGGCGTTGATGTATGTATGACCATTTAAACTCTGGAATGCGGAAAGGAGGCCTTGTAGGACCAGGACTAAACATAGGGCGGGTTGAGCTAGACTTAGGCCGCTGCTGATGGTAGTGTGACTGTTGTTGGTTTGTATAACTGTGTTGTTTGGCATCATCTGCAAGAAAACGTACAAATTAGGAATAAGAAATATTTTGATAATGATTTGCAATGTGCGTTCGTTAAGTACCGAAGCAAGAACTATCTTATTGAAAACTTTCTACAGTAATTATGACCCAAGTGGGTGTAGAAAGGTTTACGAGTTTCTCCGCATATAACCGAGAGATTCGAATCGAAGAAAATGTCTACTTATCTTTGCTTTCTTATTAAAACAAATCAAAAAGTGGCGCAAAGCTTTAAAGCAAGTAACATTTCAAACAGGCTTAAGGCCACACCCACTAGATAAGTGCTGAGAAGTGTTTAAGCAATATTATTTCTTACCAAGTTTAGTTTACTTAAGCCTCAAGCGATTAGTGCCTACCAATACCTACATATGTATGTAGGTATATGAAGCGTGCGTTACTTTCACATGTTTCTCAGGAACTTTCACTCGTTTCTGTACTTATCGCATCGAGAAAGTTTTAATGTGACGTGAGAAAGAAAAAATTTCATTGCTTCTCGATGTGTGTCTGTATTTTCTTGTGAAAACAGATTACATCAATTCTGGAGTAGTGTAATATTGCCATTGAACACATGTCGCATGAGACAAACAAAAATATCAAACTTCCAGGGTCAATAAAGTAACAAGTTACTCATGTGTACTCATGTGTACTCTTCGGTTAGACGTTTAATATATTGAATTTCTCATTCAACCCATATTTTTAACGAAATTAAATAAAAAATTAAACATTTAGAATGAATACACAAGCTGCCGATGTTCGCTTTGTTTTTGAATATTGTTAATTTGTTTTGTTGGTGACATTTTCAAATGAGTTTTGTCAATAGTTAAAATTTCTTAAGCTGAAACCCGAACCCCACATTTACACGAACGTATAATAAATATACATACATATGTATGTAAATATTGTTGGTTGTAGCACCGTTTTCAAGAGCGGGTTATTTTGATACCTTATGCTAAAAACTTCTCACACGATTTGTATGCCGAGAAACTTTTACTCCCATCCTTCGAATAATTGCTGAAAAATATTTCTGATCAGGAATATTTCTCACATATCAAAAAATATAGAAGTAGTTGTGTGAGAAAGTTAATTTTTTCTTTCAATTTGCTTCTTGTATGCGAAAACTTTCTCGATGAGAGAAATGCAGGAACTTGTAGTCATGCCTCGTGCATGGAACGGGGACATCGTAAGAGAACTATAAACTTAATTTATTCTGAAGAATGCTGCACTATTTCAATTGAAGGTGATGCGTAGTGCGTAACACCTACTTCGAGGCAAATAATTACTTTCACTCCCAGATCTATACTGTATCCGCCTATGCAGTTCGCATGCGGACAAAGAATTTGTTTTGAAGAAATGTCTGTCATACAAAACTGTTTAGCATTAAACTATGTAGTTAATTAGTGAACCGCCGTTCTCCAGCTGCTCCAGCTGCTCCAGCTGGAGCAGGCAAAGCCACATTTAATGTTGTTATGTGGTTGGTTGATGGCAAAATAAATAGTTAACTTACCATAATGTTGGTTTTCGACCTGAGTGCTGGCACTTTGCTTTTTTTGGTGTGAAACCTGAGGAGATATTTGTTCATCGTTTTCATCTGTTGACTGAATGGTCTGAGTTTCCTGACTTAACACAGATTCTGGCTTATTGTGACTGCGTTCAAACAATTTTGGACTTGTGTCCGTAGCCTTATGGTCGGATGGATGAGTTTCTGGTTCGATTGCGTTTTGGTGGTCAACGGTTAAGCTTTCTGAGTCCACACTTTTAAAAAGTGCATTTTCACCTTCATCCGCAATTGCAGTCAACGTTTTTTCCACGAAATCATCGACGATATTCTGCACTATTTCCATGGCACACTCATTTCCTTCACGACTGTTGGCATCAAATGCGTCTTCATTTTGAAGACTTGTATTGGCAGGGACCTCTAAGGAAATCACCTTTTCTACAGCAGATTGTATAACATCCTCTACAATTTTTTTGGCAGTCTCACTAAGGTATTCATCCGAAGAAGAAAGGTCTTGTTTGCAATCATATTTGTTGCTTTCGTCAAAAATTTGTTCTTTGATGTTGGCGTCGCCTTCGTTTCCTGTTTCTGAATCTGGATTTATTTGCTTGTCTTGCGAAGAAATTTCTATCACCTTATCTATTAAGTCCTTAATTGTTCCCTTGACTGCAGTGATTTCCGCGAGGTCTTCACTTAAGTTAACTAGCGACTCATCCAACATAGAAGCACTTGAAACGGTTGTTTCAGGGCTCATTGAAGATATTTCCTCCATAGTCTCCACTGTAGACGATAAGGATGAACTCCCTTCTGATTCGCCAAAATCTTTGCTTGTTGCTCGTGCAGTAACAACTGGCATGGGTGTTGCTTCATTATTATTGTTATTGTTATTATTATTATTAATAATTAGTTTATTCGGTTCGGTGAAATTAGTTTCTTCAGTCTTTATTAGATCTTGGGTACTTTCAGGAGTTTTGTTTAAAATTGCATTATTAGCATTCACTTCTATTGATATTTTTTCTGTTGGCATTTCAGTCAGGCGATTCTTCGTATTCAGCTTTGCTTCCTTGTCTGTTATTTCACATTCGGTCTGACTTGAAGGTGCAGGGTTCATTGTCAACTCTTTAGTTTGTTTCTTTTCGCTGTTCAGGACACCCTGCACTACTTCATTAACCGCCAATTCAATTTCTTCATCCTTTATAACTGATGATGCTTCCTGAAGTTCATCCGCTAAAATTTTGCAGTCCGTCAAATTTTTTTCCGAGTCCTTGAGAACAGTTGCAATATGCACGTCAATGTCACTCATCTCGACTTTCTTTGTATTTTCCATTTCAAATTCCTCCAAGTCGTACTCCGTACATGGTGTTTTGCAGGGCGTAGAAGTAGTGCTGGGATTTGTTTTAGAAGAGGTATTACCGTTGCAGTTGATGTCTGCAATTATTGCTTCTGATTTCATGTGTTCGTTAAATACATCGCTTACGCTTGATATACAGACTTTGACATTTTCACCTTTGTCGTCCTTACGTTTGGTTTGGTTTGGTCTTGTTGGTTTTTCACAAGAAACAGTTTCCGTTGCACAATCGCATTTGGCTTCTGTTTCATCGCTTTCTGCCTCCATAGCATCAACATCGTTCTCCTGGTTGTGGGATACAATTTCATCTACTTCTATGTCCTCGTCCTCACCTTCGTCTTCATCGACTTGAGGTATATTTTCCAAGGATGCAAGAGATGTTGAATTTTGCACGACTCCATGCTGTTGCTGATGCAACTCCTCTCGCTCCCAACCACTAATAGTAATTATTGGACGTACCTGTCGCAGGGCTGCATCAGTTATATTATCTGTTCGTTGTCCTTCATAGTGCTCGTACATTTGAGCAAATTGCAATTTGAACTCCTCGTATGAGACTTTCGAGTGGACAATGGCCAAGGTGTCAACCCAAACCCGCCAACCTCCATATTCATATTTGATAGCATGATGCAGGAGCATCCGAAACAAAGAATAAACCATATCAGAAATTTTTTGCTCCTCCGCATGTTTCGGATGAATGTATGCCATTGCTATTAGCCATTCTTGCCAAACGGACATTTGCAGAACTGTTCGTCTGTTTTCCCGATTACTATTGCACAATAGTGTCATATCGGAAAGGAAAAGCTTTTTAACTTCTATCAGGGATTCAGTTTGCTTCGATTGCCTGATCAAAGTGGCTACGACCTTAAGCATCACTGAAACACACAAAAAAATAATAATATTTATATATGTATACATACGTAATATACATACATACATATGTACATATAAATATGTACATATGTATAATATAAAAATGATAAGAAGAACGATAATGAAACGATATAAAACTTGTTCAAAGATATTGAATTTTAATTTTCCTACTTGGATTTTCTAAGCGATTGTGACTTTCGGACTCCGGTTGTCTGTTGTACAAAATGTGCTGCGATATCTGCTCCGTCATTATTTCGTGTAAAACATTATAAGTGGGCATGGACAACGACTCTTCATACAAAAGCAGGCGCTCGGCTAATAGTGTATATAAGTTGTGTGGAGACATTACATCATACTTTCTTCTAAAGTCAATTATAACGAAATGAGAGACGAAAAAGCGAAAAACAACAATGTTTAAAAGTATGAAGTTTATTGGAGAACTTGCAAGCTGTTGTGTGTATGTAGGTGTCGAAAGTTTGAAATGTATACACAATACTCGAACAGCACACAACAACTTGCGAATTGAGAAACTCTTAAAGATTGAATATGCGACGACGTACTTATAAGTGCTTCTTGATAAAAAGAATCCCAGCAGTTTGAGAGCTTGCAGGCGAATCAATTGACTTTCAGCAGCGAGTAGTTTGAAGATAGTTCGAACGCCATGTTTAACATCAAAAGCAGGTACCATGGAGCTGGGATGCTCAGACATGAGTGAAATAAGCATTTGCAAGACATCATGTAAATTTTCATCCTTGAAAACATACAAAGTTATGTTTAGTTTGTTATGTTGATTGATTAGTAAGGAAATCGTTGCATTATAGAATGACATGTGTATGTCTGACGTTCGTATGTACATATGTGCATAAGCGCACATGTGCATATGTATACAAGCAAGTATTTTATGGAGCACATTTGTACTTACCTCATGTATTGTTGTCAAATAATTTAATATGCTTTGCAGCTCATCTTCCTTGACACCTTGGCCTATCATTATCAATTGTTTTAAGAACAATAAGATGTACGCACGTATGGCTAAGATATCTTTTTGAGCTGGACGAGGACCATCTGATAAATAAGTTTACAAAAACCTTCATGAAGCCGTGTTCTATATTTTTTTATAACTACTCCAGATCGAGGCAGCCTTATAACAGGTATCCGTACACAAGCAGCTCGCTACTGCTACTGCTCGCTTAAATGTCAAAATACAAACACACAAGCGCGAACAAGTGGTGGTTGGAGAAGAGAGTATCTCTACCGACAAAATCCATGGTATAAAGCTGCCTTGCTGCAGGTTTTAGCTTACCTAAACCTTTCGGTATAATTCCACTCTTAGCGCGTGGATTCACAACCCAGTAATAATATTTCAATGTGTGCACTGTTTGCAGCGTTGTGCTGACACGTCGTACGGTGCTATAGATTTGGGTGTCGCTCAAAAATTCTGTTGCTAAATATGAGTAGAGTCGGGCCTGCACGTTTGCCGGTGTGTAAATCCACAAGGCAGGGTTAAATAACACATTGTCCAGAAGCTGCCACGTCAAAAATGAAAAACAAAATAACTAAAAACAGAAGACAAATTAACATATGTAATTACTCTTTCTTTTCAAATATTCACACATTTCTCATGAAAATCAGCATTTTATTAAGGGAAAAGATAGTTTAGGATTAACATAAGAAACAAACAGAACAATACGTTAAAGTATATATACATACATGATTATGCACAATGCAGTCGATTGTTTATAAAATACAAAGATATGGGGGTTGGTTTTGTATTTCGATTTAAAACGTTAAAGTGATATTTTGTAATAAAACAGCATGCAGCAACAAAATATTTTCATTCAGTTTAGCAGCATCAGCAATATATTTTTGTGTATGAAGGATATAAATTATATAGTTGAAAAAAGAAAAAAAAAACGGATTAAAAATTAAAAAAAATTCCAAATTGAGATTATTATTTGCTATTACAGCTAGAACTTATTATACTAGATAATGAACACTTTTTTTCTCCTGTTCTCTGCCTTGTTCGGCATATTTACCCTCTGCCCACATTTCACGGTGCAACCGAACTCATCGGTAGATTTGGAAAAACTATTTAAACCTTTATGGGCGGGCATGTTCATAAAAAATATATACATATGTATTTCAAATGAGTCTCAGTTCTAGATTTCAATACATAATTTTCTGGACATTCTTTTCAAATACATTTGAGTCACTTTATTATTATTATTATTATTATTTTTTTTAATATACCCATTACTAGCATCATTTATTTATTTACTGTTCGAGTTGAAGGTCCTCTACATCTGCGTCTTCTTTATATACATACATATATTTGTATGTATATGTATCATTTATGTCAACATTCCGCTCTCCTTCGCGAAGCTTCGTCTGGCCAATAATGTTTAATTTTGCAAAATTGTGATTACATTATATTATTTTTAGGTAAATAGTGGTAATAAATTAATGCACGCACACACTTTCATATACATGCACACACACATATATATATATATATGTACATACATACAGTCGAACTTCCCTATAGTGAATCTCCACATGGACAGAAAATTACTTCACTATATAAAAACTTCGTTATACAGAAATATTTATTTTTAAATTTTTATTTATTTAAAATAATCAGGTATTTTTGTGTGAACTACATTTTTCCATTTTTCAACATCAATAATACTCCAGATACGGAAAGATTCTTATAATGATTCTTACGCTTAAGGCTCAACTGAATAGCTGACTTGTTTTTTAAAATGTTTCATAAAGTACTGGGAAGAATTCCAAACTCTTTAGCTGTCTTTTATGTGTCTTTTTTCTTTGATGCCCCTTCTTCAACTCTATTAATTACTAATAATATTTTTTCATACGAAATACTACTCCGATGCATCATTTTCGTTCACTGAATTGGGTCAAGTGATGTTAAAAGTCAAATCATAAACTTTTTTGTTTTCATTTTCATTAATTTGGGAATCCCAAAAATATAACTTATTTTTCTTTATAAATAGTGTTGCTAACGAGTGTAAAATAAAGCTGCTAAAAATAGTTCACTATATAGAGACAAAAACACACTTAAAATGTAGTTTTGTTTCCAAAAGTTTGTTTATTTTCATGCAGAAAAATTCACTGTATGGAAATTCATTACACGGATATCAAAATACATTGAAAGTGGAACGAACAAGCTGTATATTTGATTTTAGTTCATAATAAGGAGAACTTCATTGTATATAAGTTCACTATAAGCAAATTCGACTGTATACACACATGTGTGTGTGTGTGTGTGTGCTTGTGTGTGTGTATGTTGATATGGAAATTTAGCATTGTTTATTAAGATAAATCTACGTAATAACCCGTTTTATACAGAAAACAAATTGCAAACTGTTCGTCTGCTTGCAAGAGCAGGCAAAGCTTTTCGTAGTCATATGCCTAAGAGCTTAGTCTGGGGCTTAAGCAAAATTACTTAAATATCTCCGCTATACACTTACCCCCCAATTCATAAAAATTATTTCAGGCTTATAAGACTCTTATTTGACATATTTGTATGGAAAATCTGTCAAATAAGAGTTTAATAAACCTAAAATATTTATTATGAATATATATATATATATATATATATATATATATATATATATATATATATATATATATATATATATATATATATATATATATATATATATATATATATATATATATATATATATATATATATATATATACATATATATACATATATATACATATATATCTGAATGTTAAAGTAGCTCAAGTCGAAATTAGTTTTCAAAATTGTATTTATCGGTTCTTCTGTATGAATTCAGGGCAGCAATTTTCCGCCTAATCTCTGATTGCTTGACAGTGTTCAGCTGTATTTCTAAATAATACTCTTAAAACTCTACGCACAACTAGTTACTTAAATTTCTTCCACATTGCGAAATGTGAGTAAATATTTTCAAACGATTTCAATTAAAATGGTTTATTGCATTTTTGTATTCTATTTTCTATGAAGCAAAGGCAAAGGCAGCAGGAAATTAGTTAACCACCGGTTAATTGCACCCAATGCCATTAAAATTTAAATTTCAGAGCACACCAAATTTGAGAAAAGTACGGTACATTTAGAGTGTTTGCTTCGTGCGCAATTTGTAGAAAATGTATTTCATACAAAAGTACATTCTAGCACATACATATGTATGTATGTAGATTGAAACATAAAAGAGAAGTAATAATAAATCACAGTAAACTCTGTTATGAAACGATTTTATAATTAATCAGGTACATACGTGTAAATAAGAAACAATTATGACTTGTATGAGCATAGATATGTACTAATTTTAATCAACTTCGGTAACGAAAATGAAATGTACTTCTTTGATATTTTGCAACTCTAGTCTCTACAAAAAAGAAAGTAATGTATCAAATTCGTCACCTGGTAAAACTGCTTCGATGACTTTTCATACATAATTTTTTACGAGAAACGCGATGATGGTTGAATAGCAGGCATTTAGAATAAATGTGTTCATATGTATATGCATACATATGTATATATGTACGTAATATATTGTTGGAGTTTTGTTGAGCAAACCAGCGCCGTTTCAAAAATCAAGCACATCAAATTGAATGAAGGAAAACAAGTGTAAAATTCAAGTTTTCAGGTGAAGTATAAATGTTCGAAGCAGAAATAGAAGCATAGTAACAGAAATTAAAAGAAAGAGAAACCATTATACATTTTAAACCAGAACATATGAATTCATATCAAACACTATTGCATAAATGTTACGCAAATGTCCTGGGTCCACAGTGCAAGATAAAAAGGCATACTGCCGAAAAATAAAAAACTGAATATGACCCAAGAATTTTTCAACGTGTGATGAAGAATACAAAGTCCCAGGCAAAATGAAAAAAAACTAACTAAAGAACAAAAAACCAAACATTTAATTATGTGGCATCTCTAGCACTCTTGACGATTTCTTGCTTTTGTTATTTTTTAAACCCTTTCTATAATTCGCTAAGCTGCTCTAAAAAAGGTACATGAAACGGGAAACATTTCTTGAGAATTTTATCTTGTTCGGTCTGTACAATAAATAAATAAATGCTTTGTTTATTATCGAATCCACAATAACCCTGAATTTTTATGTATGTACATACGTATGTATGTATAGAATCTTAAATTTTTACACAGCCATTTTTAAAGTTCGAAAAGACGCGTAAATAACATTTCGAATGGCTGGCGGTGAACCTCAACTGCTCGACGACTTGTTAATTGTTGTTGGCGTATGGCGTTGATTTTCGCTTGCATCACTTTGTGAAGCCCTCTACTGTAGCGGGATATTTTTCCAGAAACTCTCTAGCCTTTGTATATTGTGTACAATTTATAAGTTTTTCCAATATTTCACAATGTAGTGAAAAGCGGTCTAAGTACATACAGAACTATTGGGGGGAAGCGGAACTGACATCGGCTCCGCAGCACGTTGAGTCGACGTATAAACCGTACATTCATATATTCGTTTCGAGCAAAATAAAAACTCAGAATTCGGATTGTATACAGATTTATCGATTTCGATTTCGTAGCAAAGTAACTTAGGATTTATTTGATACTCTTAAGCTGGATCTTTGAGTTTAGTTAACCTGCAAGTAGATACATATATGCCGCCTAACTTGTTATTTTAAAAAAATTTTATATTAAATTGGTAATAGTGGTAAATATAATGTACCAGTCTACTTTAGGTACCCAGAACAATTGATATAAAAATGGAACAAAAGTTTTACTTTATATGCAAAAAAAATATATATAAATAAATAAAACATTTCAACAAAAAGTAAAATCAAATCAAAACGCAAGCGCAATTGGTATAAAGAAATTATGCATTCGCCTGCGATGTATGAATTGATCTTAAGTACGAATTATTTTTTTATTCTGAATTTTTAATATACTTAAATTTATTAATAAAATTTTGAGAGAACTTTAAATAAATTACTTTTTTAAAAGGATATCGCAAGCCCATGTTTAACTGTTTGTGTTTATGTTTTTTTTTATGTCAAATAGAAACGAAATAGAAAACAGACAAATACGACCAAAATTATTTTTCTTATTTCAAATAAAATAATTTAAATAAAATATAATAGACATTATCATGCACTTTGGTTCAAAAAATACTACACGTGTATTTTAATATGCGGACTTTTCTTATTGAAGTTCAAAATTTGACAGTGTATCATATGCGATTCGGAAAAATTGAAATGTGTTTGGAAATGGATATTGAAAAATGTTGAATGAAAAATTTTAATTAAAATACATTTCGAATTGTTTTTTTTTTTTTTTTTTTAAGAAGCACTGTCAAAATTATAAATACAATTGTTTTAGAAGAGAACCTGGAGCAAATGAAATTTCTTACCTGTTTGAGCACTAAATCACTGTTGGCTGACAGACACGTCATTAAATACTTAGTGAGGTTAAGAAACGAGCCCAAAACTTCCAAAGTCAAGTGCTCTCGAGATGATCGCTGAAGCATGAAAGACATAACTAAGAAACCTCTGTTTTGTATCATGTGCTGCTGTACTGTTTGAGAAGTTTCAACTAGTTCACAAATAAAACCTAGAAGTTTTGAGCTGAAAATAAATTTTTTGTTTTTGCAATATTTTTATTTTTTTAAGTGAACAATAAAAAAGGAGTTCTTGTGTGAAATGTACTAGAAGTTAATTTTTAAATATTTTTAAAGTAGAGAAGAAACCATCTAAGAGCCCTCGAATCCAACAAAATTCTCTTACGAGTACACAAGCAACCCTTTTAATTCTGTGCTGTACTAATAATACAGTCAGGTGGAAACTTGGGAGCACGTGGATTATTAGATGCAACAATTTCTATACAGCAAATTTAATGAACTGCATCTAATACTTAATACTTTCATTCTTTTTGTGCAAAATGAAATTTTTTCTCTCACATTGTCCTAATAGAGCCACAACGCCTCCTCGCTAGTTGATGTTGTTTTTACTGAACGTGATGTATTTGCACAACCTGAATGCACGCGCATTCACTGCACAACCGGCCAACCTCATTCCTTGTAGTGTATTGAACTTTTCCATTTTTAGCGTGAAGGCCTTTCTTTGGACAACCTAATTCAATAGTCTTCATAGTGCTCAGAGAAGAATTCTTTGCTTTCAATGACGGAGTTTTAGCTTCACTTTTTCCATTTTCGTCCAAATTGAATACTTTATTTTGGCAAAAGCTGTGAAAGTGAAATATTGAGCGCAACTTCCTCAGCTTGTTTGCCATGCAGTGGATAAAAGGTAAGGATCTTAATGCTGCAGTCCCAAAATAAAAAAAGGGTTATCAAACTGGCCGTATTATGGATTAGAGATTCTCCAGTGAAAAAGGGTTCATAGAATGTGTTGTATGCGTCGAATACTTTCGTGCTTTTCATACATTATATATTTTGTTTCACGACGCCGTTGTACATGTCTACGCATTTTGAGTTCTTATGCTGCATAGTTTGTTACATAAAATTACACTGATTCTATTCTTTTGACATCGCGATGAAATGCGTCATCAACCTTCGGCTTAAGGTGCTACTCCTTTTGAAGATGGCTCTTAAGGGAAATGAAATTACGGTTTTAGAATAAGGTTCAGCCAACCTGTGACCCGCTTATTTGGCTCTCTTAGTGTTTCCATCGTAAAAAATGTGTATTTACTAAGCCTAAGAATATTTGGAATATAAATTGAACATACCATAGTGTAGGATCACGTTTCATATCACTTGTGCCCTCATGGGCCATGTCCAACTGTGAAAATAGAGGAAATAAAACTTGGATGCCACCTATAGCATTTAATGTGCAGTGTATGGAATGTGTAATAACAGCCTTTACATCCTGCAATACAAAAACAAAATTTTTTAAATAAAATTTCCTCAGTGCATGTTCCCCAGTCGGCTTAAAAGTATGGCAGCTTTGACATTTTATTTAGATTCAATCAAATTTTAAACTTACTTGTAACATAAGTGCATGCGGTGTATGTACAAAATATGATACATTTCCTTTGGGCGCTGACTGTAGACAAAGCTGGCCATCGGTAGCCACTGGATTGTACATGAAAACGATCGCATTAGACAATTTACCATCATATAGAACCTAAAGAAAAGGAAAAGCACGTAAAAATCACGGTTTTGAATTTTCGATTTTGTAAATATAAATTTCACATATTTTTATAACTATTTTAAGTAATTTTTTTGTCCGTCGTAGTAAATTGCGGTTTGTGCAAAGAAATTTATAAAACAAACGTAAAAATAATAAAAGAAAGAGAACTAAAAAAAATTGCAAAAATCGGCAAGCTCGCAAAAATAGTCTTCATACTTAAAAATGTCACGTGACTTTTCAAACTTCATTTCTTAACACCATTTCTAGAAATATATTATCATTTTTTTTGGCAATACTCCATTTTGCTTAAAACATGTGTCTGTTTTGATTTCGATGCTAAGCGTTCTGAGCCTTTGGCGGTGCTATTTTTCTCACCGTAGCTAGACGTACTTATAACTTTTGACAATTTCACCCTGAAAACACACAAGTTCATATGGAGAGATGTGGTCACTTGATAAATGGTCCTTGTACTTGAACAGTTTCAGTTGAATGGAAAGAAAAAACAAATAAGATTCAACGCGGTCGTCATGTATCTTATTTTTTTTTTTTTTTTCGTTACAACTAGAAATTTCACTAGCGTTGAAATTGATAAATTTCAGAAAGGGTTACAAAATGGATCTGTCACTAAAATGTGACAAAAAGCGCATATGAAAGAAAAGAAGATTAACATTTTTTTTTTTCATTCAAAAGACTATCAGCCCAATAATGAATATTCTCAAGGAATTTTATCCCTAAGGAAAATACGTTTCTCGAGAAAAAATTCCTCCAATCATAAATTACCTGAGAAACAAAAAAATAAAAGTTTGTAATATCGAAATTTTTATAGGAAATAACAAAAAACATATGTTTTTAAAATACCTATTTTTTCCTCCGCCGACTATTTTTCCCCTTTGATGTGGCTAAAACAGGGAAGGTTAAAAAAAATTCCTACACTGCGAAAAAAGCACCTAATAAAGTAGAACAAAATCAATAAGATATCTCTATGGTTTTTTTTCAAGAAGGATTCCTTATTATTTTAAATGGGAAAACCTTATTGAAAAAACAACAATTAATGAAATTAAAAAGATGATTTACGTGTGTTTATATAGGAAACTAATAAAACCAATAGGGAAAAATTAATAGGATAACCTAATAAAATCAATTAGAAATCCTTATCCAATTTACAAGAAAACCTAATAGAATCAATAAGTTCTTCTCTATAGAATTTTTTTTGGTACCATGCAAATCGGAAACTGAGTAAAAACAAACGTGAGTAACAAGTTTTCTTCTTGGTTTTATGTGTTTTTCTTGTTGAGACAATTAATAAGATTTGCAACATGGAAATAATAAGAAATAACCATAGAAAATTCTTCTTTTCTCTCTGCTGGGATACCCCTCAGTCTAAAAACGTTTCAAAGAGAAAATCTTATTGAAACTATTAGGAAGTTTTCGCTCTGTGTAGGGAATTTATCAACATAATAAGAGGAATGGGAAAAGAGAAAAAACTCTCACGGAATTATCATTCATGATTGGGCTGTATATGAAATCTCTCTCTGCATTAGGTCTTCCAAATAGAGTCGCAAACGTTTTCTCAGCTACACTTCCTTTTCATGGCTTAAATTCGTTTATGACGGCGTCGTGATGACAATTGTGTCATTAAACTTCGTTTATTGGATGCAAATGTCGATTTTAGATAAAACATGCCAAAAAACTTTCCGTAAAAATTCACAAGCTGGACCTCCATTTCATTAGCAGTGCTTTTTTATATTTTAAATTTCGAGGACTCTTCTTCACGACCTGCATGTTGTCATTCAAAACACAAAAAACTAAACGTTACGTCAAACAATAGAATAGTAATTTCCAATAACTGTTTATAAAATGTTCAAATTTTACTTTGTTAACAGAAGTATGTAACCCTAAATTATCGTATACCGTTTTGAACGTGATGGAGAAACTGCAGTACAATTCAACACAATTTAAGGGCGACAATGCGCACTCTATCTAAGCCTTGAAGATTTTCAGATTTTCATGCTAAACATTTTTATGAATGTGAACATGTATATTTGTTTTACTCTCGATTGATTTATTTCAATAGTTTGCGCTCTAATAATTTCGTTAATTAAAAGCTGAATGAAAACTTCGTCTGGGGAATATGTTTTCACAAGGTTCTCATCAATGGGTTAATTGATTTTGTTGTGGGAGACGTTTGCCATGCAAGCCAAGTAGCAAGAATTAAAACTAAAAGTAGAAAGCCAAACAAATTTGCATTTAAATTAAAAACGATTTTATAACACGAACACCATAAAATATATTTTGCATATTTGTGTTCTTCTTTTGATGCTCAAACATGAATTTAAGTGAAGAATAAATTTTAAAAGTGAAAGTAGGACATATCTTTACATCAACTAATATTTATTTACGTATAAATGTGAAATATGCATCTGCAAGAAACTTGTAGAGAACTTAAACAGAAAGCAAAAAGTTTTGACAATAAAATAGTATCAACAACTTAAAAAAAGAGATGTAAACTAAACTAAAATAGAATGCATATTGTATATACATATATGCCAATATATGTATGTATATGTATATGTGTATATATACATATTAGAGTTGTGCGCGTGAGTGTTTTTAGCTCACGTGACGTGCGCTCTTGCAAGCACGACAATTTTTTTTTTTGCCTCACATCACGCACGCTCATGAGCAAAATTTTTTCAATCACGCACGAAAAAAAAGGCACACAATGAATCACGTTTGCATTGAAAGAAAATATAAACTGCGGTCAGAAACGATAAGAGCCTAAGTCTAAAAGCATTATTTCGAGAAAGCTGTGTTTTCAATTTAGAATATATAAATATATATATTGATCTAAAATTGCTGTTGATTCTTTGCAAAAAGCTAAACCAAAGCAATTACACTGTTCTTGAATTGGAAACTTTGTTTTCCCGACAGGGGTGCAGGGGCAACCAGTGACTACACCTAATTCGGGTGCGCTGAACTCAGTGGTGCTAACCGTTTTTTTTTTTTTAGGTTAGCTCTTGTTTTTGAGATGTACCGTTATTTTAAAAATGGAGGAAGTAGGACAACATACATATATTCCCTTAACTCAAAAACGATTTAAAATCTTGGAAAGAATACAAAAACCGAAATTCGACCATAAAATTACCTTTCAACAACTGTAAAAGTCTTTTCAATCGGTTTAGTAGTTTAGAAAATACAAATACGGAATTTCGCTTTTGGGTATCGATATGTAAATTGTTTTTTGCTTACGTCAATTGAAATTGCTTTATTTTGATAAGCAAACATACTATTTTCATTTCGTAAATAATTTGTTTTTAATTTTTGAGGCTTCGTCTGGTGACCGTTTGAGACTGCTATTTTTGATTTTTGGTGAATAACTTCAAAAGTTGTGCACCGATTTTAGTCATTTATGGCTTTTTTTTTTTGTTTGAAACCTTATGTGTTATAAATGTATGAAAATTCATCAGAATAACTTTGTTTTTAGAGCTTTTATGCTGTTTTAAAGAACAAAAAATTTCAAACTTTTGGAAAAAATTTAATTTGTATTTTTGAAACTACTAAGCCAATTAAAAAGACTGGCATATGACCGCCACGGCTGGCGCGGATGTAGTCCAATCTGGACTTCCAATTTTCGATGAATTTTTCCAACATTTCTGGCCGTATATCGGCAATAACACGGCGAATCTTGTCTTCCAAATGGTCAAGCGTTTGTGGCACAAGCATGTTGCGCAGTCTTGTTGAAATCACATCTCTTGGACATCATGGTTATTCAATTCAGGAATGAAAAAGTTAGTAATCATGGCTCTATATCGATCACCATTGACTGTAACTTTCTGGCCATCATCGTTTTTGAAGAAGTACGGACCAATGATTCCACCAGCCCATAAAGCTCACCAAACAGTCAGTTTTTGTGGATGTAACGGTGTTTCGACATGCACTTGAGGATTAGCTTCACTCCAAATGCGCCAGTTTTGTTTGTTGACATTGCCATTCAACCAGAAGTATGCTTCATCGCTAAACAACATTGTGCGCGATACGTATTCCGCACAGAACCATTATTTTCGAAATAAAATTGCACTATTTGCAAGCCTTGTTCACGCGTGAGTTTATTCATGATGTACATATTGTCAAACCAAACTGAGAATAGATCACATGACAACTGTTAAATCGGTCGCCATCTTGAACAGTAATGCCAACTTATAGTTCTATACATCGAAAAAACACCCTTTACAAAATAACCAAATGTTTGAAAAAATTTAATTTGTATTTTTGAAACTACTAAAGGTGGGATCACACGATTGCCGCAATGCACCAATTTTACACAATTTTTATTGGGCTGAATTGGAGCATAATAAAAAATTTGTCCCAATCAAATTCTCTGCAATCACATGATTGTGACATTTTACTGAAATTTTATTGTCGCAAATTGCCGCAAAACAATTTAGTACCAATAATTGCCGCATTATAGTCACACGATTGTTATATAATACGGCAAAAGTGAGAAACAGCTGTTGTAGCTGATGACAAACTTTGTTTTCCCAAAAAAAAAAAAAATTAATTAAAATGTTAAAAATATGGTTTGTTCATTAAAAAGAAAGAAAATTGCTTCGGCTATTATTATAATGTTGTGCGGGCTGAAAAAAGCAAAAAATTAATAGTAACAACGATTGAATTTTACTGATTGAAAAGCAGAAATCATGTTTGGAAGACGCGTTTAAACAGTTTTGAAACTAAATACATGTATACATATGCATATTATTGGCGCGTGTTGTCTTCTTTGGTTGCCGCATGAGAACACAATAAATATTGGTGCATTTTTAGAATTTTTATTGGTGATTAGTTGTATGTCAAGTGTTCACACGGTTGTCGCATTAGGGTTGTATTTGATTGGGACATATAGGAACAATATTCGTTTTGGTTGCCGCATGAGCCAATAAATTGTGCTATCACACGATTGGCACACAAAATGTAACAAAAATTGGTGCATTGCGGCAATCGTATGATCCCACCTTAAGCCAATTAAAAATACTTTTACAGCTGCTGAAAGATATTTTTATTGCCAAATTTCGGTTTTTGTGTTCTTTCCAAGATTTTAAATCGATTTTGAGGTAAGGAAATATATGTTGTCCTACCTCCTCCATTTTAAAAATAACGGTATATCTCAAAAACAAGAGCTAACCTAAAAAAAAAAACGGTTAGCAAACACTGAATTCAGCGCACCCGAATTAGGTTTAGTCACTGGGTGCCCCTTCTGTCGGTTTTTCCAACTAGCACAGTGTAATTAATAATAATCTGAATGCTTGCTACTAAAACTGCACCCCGATGTAGCGGTGACAGGCGCAGACGCCTGCTCATAACGATATCCGAGAAAATTTTTGAAAGAAAGTCGAAGAGGCAAGATTCAATCTGCAGTTATAAACGTATGTATGTATGTATGTATATAATATGAAGGATAATGAACGACTTTCGTAACGTTTACGTAAGAAATTCAAGTCAATTGTGACATATGGTTGGGAACGTTGGAACTGAATTTTTGCGCTTGCCAACATTCACAGCGAATTGGGAGCAAGTTTTTTGATAATCCTAGATAATGCTGGATAATCCATGGCATATTTATGTATGCGTATGCAGCAGACGCGCACATGAATACATAACATATGTATGTATGCGCTATGTATGTACATACATATGTACACCAAATGGTTTCGAAGCACTTTAGAAACACATAAAGAATAAAATTAATATAAAATAGAAATTCTTACAGCTTTGAATTGATTTATTTCTTCCACGTCGCCACGAAAGGCTTTTATGAAATCCAAAGTGGTAATGGACGAAGAAGATGATATTCGACGCATTTGATCTAAAAACAAAGCAAACAAACACAAAACAAAAGAGAAAATAAAGAAAAAAAATTAAAAATAAAAATGAAAATGAAAACAAGTTTAACGGAATAAAATGAAAGCAAATACCGCAGGAAACCCCCATTGGTGTGTGGGTTAAAGAGTCAGGGATTTTGACCATTTGGACTTCAGAAGCTGATGCTGTGGTTACTGGTATTGGTATTGGTGTTGTCGTTGTCGTTGTCGTTTCGTCAATTCGTGTTGTTAAATTTTGGCCATTTTTATTTGCTAAGCTATTCTGACCCAACGTTATATTTGCCGTAGCCGATGTAGAGCGGATCTGGTTGGGATTAACGGTTGCAATTTCGCCCGTTAAAGTCTGTAAGGCAACATTTGCATTTGCAGTTCGTGCTGCTAGAAGAACACGTATCTTTGCAAATGCTGCTTGCAGGTCCAATTTTTCATCGGCCCAATCGATTGAATGGACATCGGCTTCGGCGAGTAACAACGTAGCTGAATGTTGTGTTGATGCGTGTTGCTGCTGTAGCAATTGTTGTTGACTCACCCTTTTATGATTGTCCGGCAGGTTTAAATAGCACTCGTTGTCGAAGCGAAATTGTGACTGGTACATTGTCAAAGTGTTGATTTTGTGCACGTTTTGTTGTTAAACAAACAGAAATAAAACAAAAAATTAAAACCAAATAAATTAGTGAAGACAAATACACAAATTTTTTAACGCATATTTGTTGGCGGTGAGATTTTGTTGTCAGCATTATCAGTGAAGTACATGTACAGAGTGTGCAATGCAATTTATGTTTACAATTTTAGTTTTTTTGTTTTTTGTTTAAATAATGTATAAAAAGAGAAGAAAAGAAATACGTAAAAAGAAAAGTGTAAATTAATTTTACATTTAGGTACACTCATACATACATACATGTATGGATGGATGTAGGCATAAACTTTTTTATTTTATAGTACAAACAAAATTTGTATGAGACATGATTAATTTTATTTGTTTTTGGTATGATAAAAAAAAAAAAAAATGAGGTGTGCTATTTTGAATTTTACCTTGTATCCCGGACCCAGTCGGTGCATGGCACAAATTTGTTGGGTGGTTAAAGCTTCGCTGAACAAATAAATGGCAGACATTTGACCGCAAAATACACGTTCTTCGTCTAACTCTGGCGTTGCCCCAATATAGCATTTGTCAAATGGCTGCAGAAATTGTAGGCAAAAATGAAAAGAAAATATATTCACTGGTCTTGCAAAATCATACTCACATCGTTTGTTGAGACAAACCATGCCATTTCGGTACTAGACGCTAACTGTCCATTGACCAGGCACTTTATTTCACTTTTCGTCCAGCGGTTATAAATGTACACTATAGCTATCATGTACCACTAAATTTTAAAAGCAAATTTTATCATCAAATTTGAAAAACTCATATATGTATGTGTATGCATACATACATACATATACATATAATATAAAAGATGTTTAGAGCGTGATGTTATGTAATTATGATAACTATAAAGACAAAGGTGTGTGTGTGTGGATTTTACTTACCTTTCTGGGCTGAAATTCGTACTTCACACAATGTTGAAATCCTTTACCTTTAATTTTCATTGATGTAAGTACTAAGCAATTACCAACAAAATGAGCGGTATATCCAACTCCTTTAGATGTCTTAAAACTGTAAAGAATCACGGAAACAAATTATTTTGTAAAACGAAATCAGGCACATTCAAACATGCTAAGCTTCAGTAATTTTCATACAAAATTCTGCCAAGTCGTAGCGGACTCAAAATTAGCGAAATAGTCAGAGCTCTGGATTCAATTAACACTTTAGAAGTTTTTCACAATCCACAAAGATTTAAAAAATTTAACATGAAATATTCTGAGCTCTCGCTTAAACGTACTTAAGCAAATAAAATACAGATAAAGTACAGATTATTATTGTTTATCATTCAGGTTTAGCAAATAAGATAGAAAACTTAATGGATTTTGCTTGCCAAAAAAAATTCTGCACTTATTGAGATGAATTTCTTTTGTTCTGCACTCATTGCCTAAAACGGGAGCTTCAATAATTTAGTCAAATTATGGTCAAATTGTCAAATTGCTGTAATACCCTTTTTGCTACAAAATATTACAAAAAATGGTGAACTTATTGCAGAAAGGAAGACGACATAATCAACACCTTTTTATTATAAAAACCAATTGCTGCAAAACTGGTATTCGTGAAAAACTGATTATTTATGTATGTATGTATTTGATTTGGTAGTAATAAGAACTCGAGAATAAAACAGATATAATAAATTAACAAAAACATTTTCAAGTTGAATAAATCTGTATGATTTCTAAGAATCGTAATCGATTTGGAATAACAAATACTAAAATTATTAATAATGTGAAATGAAAGCACATGTAATGTAGTGTAACTGAAGGTGCCTGTTTGCAACGCAACCAGTGGCCGGAAAAAATCATTCTTAAGCATATTTTGTTACCTACTTATTTTATTGGGGTTGGAAATTGCAAAATTTTTAAACATTTAAGTGGATAAAGAATTTAAAAGACTTACACCGGTATTCATAAAAAATAAAACATTGTTGAAACACATTTTACAACAAATTTTGCATATAAAATTTGTTCTAAATTGTATTTGAGCAACGATTTATTTTTTATGAATACCAGTGTTAAACTTTAATATTCATGAGCCGTAAGTCGAGCCCCACATGTTTCTTTGGAAACATGTGGATTGGATGGCTGCATATACTTTTAGCGCAGTCTTAAGCAGAAACGGTATAAGAGAAATTACATTTTGTGGACTCAATTATTTGCATTAATTATCCGCATGGGAAGTTTTGTTCAACGCTGCACAATCAAATAAACGGAAATAAATCAGACTTTTAATAATTTCAATAATTTTAATTTTGAAAAAATATTTTAAAATTTTATTTGCGTAAAGAAAAAAATCTCAGGTAAACTCAGGTAAAATTCCACAACGAGATTTATTATTAAAATTGTGTGCAAAGGTCTGAACCGTTCAACTACTTTTAACCGTCGCGACGGTGGTAGAATTAATTAAGCAAAAAAAAAAAAGATAAATAAATAAATATGTAGACATACTAATGAAGTAATGCAACTTACCAATAGAGGTAGGGTTTCTCACGCTCGATATTAACAGAATTAATTGGATCTAAACGAAACCAGGTGGTGAAAGTAAAACCATTTTCGTATGGCCATTTCGCTAACGGTGGTAGTACCATTGCCTGTAATGGAAAAGAATATTAGCCAAAGTTCTTAATACGAACTAAAAAAAAGCAAAAATAAAAGCTATGTTCAAAATTTTACAAGCTTTACATTGCATTCGGAGTCTTGTCAACTGGAATCTTTTTTGTGTATCTCTTTTTAATAACATTCGATTATTTGTGACTTGCCGCAGTGTTCCTTCGTAGAAAAATATCATGTTTGGTTTAACAGGTTCGCATCACTTATTTAGCAAAGGGACACTACTTCCTAACCATCTACATAATTACAGTGAAAGCACTGAGGAAATCTGAATGCTTTCAAAATGTCCTTAATTTTAATTTTACCAAATGTAGGTAGAAGTAGGATGCAACTTTAACTTTACAGATAGTATTTCCCGACACATGGAAACGGTTGCCAAAATAAATGATTTTTTCTTTCAAACTATTTGTTCTAGACTTATACATACATATATCTCAATAAACTGCTCTGAGAGAAAAACTTTCATTTCTGGCTCCGATTTCATCGTTCGTACGCAAGTGCTCATTCATACAGAGAAGAGCATTTAATGAAGCCCTTTCTTTACCCAAATGGATGAACTTTCTCAAACTCATATTGTATTGTATATTATTATTTTATTAAAATTAAATATCATACATAATTAAATGTGGTTGACTTACGGATCCCTTGCGTCCAGGAAAGCTGAAAAACACGTCCGGGCCATTACGATGAGGCATTTGCCTCAAGACGTTTAACAATTTTGCCGAATGCCGAGGCCACTTGCCATTTACAGCCTTCATGGTTCCAAACAGTAATTTAAGTTCCTTTACTGTAATACTGTAACTGGCTAAAACTCCCAACATTTCAATTAGAAGATCTATGAAATAGAACAAAGGGGGAATAAACGATAACACAAATTAAAGTTCACCTTTTACATGGCGCCATGCCAATATAAAAACTTTATCCGTTATGAAAAGTTCGATAATGCTAAAAAGTTTTGTTTCAGTATTCAACAATACTGATTCAAAGTTGTTTCATTTTTATCTCTTTCATACTTTTACTCTCAAGTCAAATACATTTAAAACAAAAACAACATTTTTGTTTTTCAAATATCTGTAAGCGCGTGCAAAACAATGTAAAACAAGTCAGACAGCTATATTCGGCTATGATCTTCCCAATCAACGCTTCTGACCCGAAGTATATACATACATACATACATAAATCGATATCAAAACTTTTTGTGTTTAGTCTTTTATGCAGCTGTTTTATTACTGCATTAACTCCCCGGCACCAAAAATTTTAATAAAATTATAACATCTGCTTTCGCATACATGCGCATCTCCTCAAGAAATCGGTGATCGCTGTATATGGTTCGATGGTTATTTAACTTCTGGGTCTACTTTTTGGTACCAAAAACTATTTCAGTTCGCGTACAGATCCAACTTCTTGATAAATCGTCTATATACCGACCGATGTCCAAAACTTTTAGTTTTTGGCATTAAGAAAGTTTATTTTGTTATAACATCAAAATTTTGGCGCCAAAAATTGTTTTAACTCCTGTACAGGTCCGACTTCTGGAGGAACTGGTCCTTGATATTTCTCGGACTTCAGACCGATGTCGGAAATTTTTATTATTTGGCTTTTAATGATCATGCTAAATACAGTATTTATCGGATATAAGAACATCTCATATAAGAAGATCTCATATAACAACAAAACGCTTATAAGAAACATTAGCAAAAACACCATATCTTTTTAGTGTATTTTCTAACAAAAAAGTTTCATATAAGAAAAACTCTTATAAGAAAAAAACTGATAAAAGAAAATTTTTCTTGAACACCAAAACCACAAAAAAAAAAGAATTTATATAAGAAACTTTCAAGGGCAACACTGAATTTATGTAGTTTGCATGGACAACTGTTTTCTGACAGTTTTACAACAACAACAACGTTTTTTTTTACTTTTAGTGCTCATGAGAAGTTTTTGTTTCTTGCCTCGTAAATAAATAAATAAATAGTACAAAATGAATTACGTATGTACATGTATTTACCACATATAATTTTTTTTCTTCAAATTGAAGTTGTCTAGTTCTTTATATCTATTTACTAAAGGGGTTAATAAAATAAAATTTGATTTGTTTTATTTTTCTATTTACATACATACATCTACGTATATACATATGTACATAAAAAGGTAAAAAAGCTCGTATATTCATATAAGAAACAAATGCCTTATGGCCATAGCTACTAACATATATAAGAAATAAGTTTCTTATATAAAATAATTGTATATAAGAAAGAAACGCTTATAAGAAACTTTTTTCGTGGATTTTTCAAGTTTCTTATATCCGATAAATACTGTAATGTGGAAAGCTTTTTAGCCTTGAAGCAAAAAAATAAATAAAAATTATTTCGAAAATTTCATACAAAAAATGCAAACTTTTTCACCATGAAAACAGACTTTATTAAATTTCAGTATCAAATTTATGAAACGGTATTTCAACAGCCTGCAGACGGACGGACGGACATGGCTTAAATGACTTTTCTACCAATTTAAAAATTTAATTTAGAATTTAAAATTGTGGAAACTGAAAAACGGAATCACAAACTAATAGATGAACTTGTGAAGGATATAAAAATATGTTTCAAATGAATACGTTAATAAATTGTTTCAAAGATTTTGCTGATGGGTTTTTGGGGACAGATCGTGGAATTTCATGGTTTTCACATATTTCTGGCATGTAAAATTGGTACTAGGAAAGACCTTGGACGTTCTTATCAAATTCAATATTTAATGGCTCATGACTTGGCTCGAAGGGTGGCAACAAAATCTTCCGCCATACATCACTACTTTTTAAAGAATTTAGGTTTGCGAATATAAAACGGGGAAAAGTTTTTACAATAAAATGCTCAAATAATGTATGAGATACAGGTAGTGGCTGATCAGGAAGAGCAGACGTCACATTCACCGAAATCCAAAGAAAAATGTGTGCTTCACCTTCTCTGACGAATTTCTTTGAGGCATTCTCTTAGTTTTTCTAGTTGCAGCCACATTTCCACTATTTCGCAACACCATGTTTTATTTTCTACTCAATTATCATACATAATATTTCATTTTTATCCCTCGGTTACACTTCTCGATATGAATTTGCTTGTAACTTACAACGAGTCACCACCAATATCAGCGCGATAAGGTGCTTGATTCTCGCTGATTTGGTCAAAATGGTCGTAACGATTTTTCTTCATCTCTGGACGATATACATACATATGTATGTATGAATGTGCTTCTGAAACAATCTCCACTTCTTTTTAGTTTTCTGAATGCAGCAATGGATCCAAATCCTTAAAAAATAACTATCGTGTTCGTCTGCATGGAATAAATGAAAACTAAAGTAAAGCTCTTAACAACGGTCGCCGCTGAGAAGGGTAATTTTCAAACCATGTTCTCCACTGTTCACTGAGTGTGACTTAAAAATCACATCGCTGATGTGCATACATACATACATACGTACGAGCATGTATCTATGTACATATGTACATCGAAGAACATTGTTCTAAAGAGTATTCTGTTGATTTTTTCCTTCCTTTAAGCATTTATCCTCCAATGCTGATTGTGTGCTCATTAGGCTTTGTTAATTGTGCACGTGTTGACTGCATAATGAATTTAAACACATGAGTTGATAAATAGAAAAATAATCACACAGTTGAGTGAATAATCTGCACGAGATGTCTTGAGTTAATGAAGCAGTTGGCGTAATTTACACCAGCTATTCCGTTTTTCAAAAGCGTGTCAGTAAAAGAAGAGGAAAAGTGCAGAGTATTGTTCTCACACGCATTACATTCCATCCGATGCATTTTAGAGTACCAAATGCATTTAGAAGGCAGTTGCGAGAAAGGTAATTTAAGTTCGCTTCGAAATTCGCAAAATCTTCTCTTTCAATCAGTCTAGTTAGTTTAGTTTAGAAGAAATGCAAGATTTGCAGTACGCACAATTTAAGTATAAAGCGTCGTGCACGATCGCCTCGTGATCGGTTGGAGGCACAAGTAAGCCATCACCTCTCCTCTTTATGCACTTCCAAATTTGTTTGCTTTAGGACTTGAAAACAGATAATAAATCATGAAGACGTTTAAAGCTTCAAGTATAATTTCTGTAGGCTTCTGCACAGTAAATACCATTGAATTAAACTTAAAAGAATGATTCCTGTCTCCACGTGTCTCAACAAAATATTGCAACAATCGGACCACATTTGGAGGCCCCTAGAAATTTCGACTTTTGCTCAAATTCTTGTTTTGACAGGCGATAGAAAATTATTTTCTTTTTCAGGAATGGTCTTCCATGAACGGGGTTTTTGGTCCTTTCTGGGAAAATGTGGAAATAATAAAACAATTTTATTTTATTTTTTGCTATCTCTCGTTTCGTTGGGAGGCTCTTTCAACTAAATTTTTTAATTGAGTTTGTTATTTTTTAGCACACATATTTTTCCAACAAAAAAAAAAAAAACACTTCTTGTTACCAGACTTCTAGAAAGCCTGATAAACTTCGAGTTTAACTGTCTCAAAATTGAGAAAGATTTTTTTGTGTCAGGTCTTAGAGTGATCAACATTTTTAAAGAAGACAAAATAAGTAAAGTTGAAGACTTACTGGCTGGGGAACATACCATGGCTGTTGCATGATTTCTTCAGGATCATAAGCAACGGCAGAGAACGACAAAGCAATAACAAATCATACCTTCGCATTTCCAATTGAACCCAAAACAGCGTACGTCACAAAAAAAGCAACTTACAAACTCGCTCAGGCTTTAGTTTTTAGTTTGAATTTATTATTATTTTTTTAAGTTAATTAATTTCTATTATTCGAACTTTTTCTTATATAATTATTTCTGAATTAAGTTTATCAAGCTCCAGTTCTTTCTATATTATTCTTGTGATTGATATTAATTAAATTGGACAAAGAAGACATCAAAGACTAGTTGTCCACCCTGCTAAATGTCTTTGATGTCTTTTTTTTTTTTAATTTTGAAGTAACAATTGTGGATAATTTGGGTGCTTGAGGCTCTTTTTGCCAACTATGTTATATGTTATGCATCAAGAAATGTGCACTCACTATCGTTATTAAAAAAAAAAAAAAAAAAAACAATCAGCACAATTAACGTGTGGAAATGTTACTTAAATGCACAATTCCAATCGGATCTATTATCGAAATCGGACTTTGCTTTTGTTTAAAGGAAAATCTTAATGGACTCAAGTTCAACCCCTGGATGGTCACATATTTACAAATATTAACTAAGTAAAGAAATGTTGAATTTTATAGCTATATATGTACATATATACTTGTTTTCTTTACTTAGTTAATAAAAAAAAAAAAAATAATAAAACATTGTGGCCACCCCGGGTTGAACTTGAGCCAATTAAGAATTACATATATAAATAAAATGTATGACACCGTTATTGAATATAAATAAAGTACGAGTAGAATGAAAACTTTTCAGTTTATCGTGGCACTTTAAATGAATTCTGTATAGTACAGGAATGCGGATACGTAGATTCTGTTCAAAGTGGGTTGATCATCATCGTCTTGTCATCCTTCAATAGTATGTATGTATGTATGTAGTTCCATTTGCCATTATGTAGGCTTAACAATCATTTAAAAACACCCCCTTCGTTTATGGAGTGTGCAAAAGTAATGACGTGAATGTATTAATTGAGAGAGGTTATTGTAAATAAATTCAGTTTAAGTGGCAGGGTTCTTTTGTTCTCCCCCTTTAATTGTGTAACATGTACACTTTTATGTATGTGTTCCAGTGTCACGTTGAGATGACGTGCTCGTAAGAAAGGTTTTGTAACTCTACAAGAAGAGCATATTAATCTTTAAAAACTATAAACACACATACAAGGACTCTTAAAGAATAAAAAGATACTTTTTGCAGCATGTGAAAATTATAACATTGACTTGACATTGTTTCACACTTGCACACAGCACACAGCAAGCAAATTGGCAACAATTGTTCTTACTCAAGCACATTTTGCACATGGACACAATTGTTTAATCGATGTTGACACTGACAACGAGAGGTTAATAAACAATAAAATAAGCAATTTGTATCAAAGTAGTAACGAAATATTTTTATTGTAATCGGCTCAACAGTCATGTACCGTACTTGCAAATAATATTCTTACCTGCCACAACAGTTTCCGAACGTTGCAGGCGAACGAGAACGTGTTCGATAAGGCCAACATCTGTACAGGCCTGTAAGTTCCGGACGCTTTTTCGTAAAATTGCAATGAAAACACTCCATATTTCGGCCTGAAAAAACAAAAAATACACATACATATACATACATATATACATTTGTAAATAAAATAATACATCCCAGCTAGCATTTGTAATCGCGGAAGAGTGTATTAGGAGTATTGCGAAGAGCCTTTTTGCTCGTCGGCGAGCTCGTTTTTTATTTATAAGGAACTCTTCGTGAGGGAGTAGCTGAGTTTATTCTTCTGTAAAATTCTTCTACAATGCCTGAAATTATCTAAAGTATCTTTTGCAACAGCGTGTCAATAATCGTGTGAGATTCAGTTATGGATTATCTTACAGCTCTCAAAATACTCAGATGAGATGTGACTCCCTGCATGCATCGTTACAAACAAGTCGTTCGATGATGGTTTAAAATTATAGAAAAATGCTAGCTGGGATGAATAGCACGAAACAAGTGTGTACTAAAAACAATAATATACATATATGTAAGTACATACTCGTGTTATGTGTGTTTGAAGGAGACTTTAAGAAAGTTTTGTGTGAAAACTTGATTTATTCTTCAAATTGGTATTAAATTTTTAAGCAATCAAATGCTATTATAACCAGGCAAAATTGTGTATTAGAAAGACGATCACTATTTATTCAAGTATTTAATGTACAACATACATAGGTATGTACGTATTTCTAGGTCTACACTTAAGCTTTTGCTTGTCCCGTTTTTGCCTAAAAGAACGGGACCACAACTTTCTTTAAATTTAAAAAAGTCAACAATTTTAATACTAATATGGAAAAAAATTTTTATTTTTTATCTTCATTCTTTCATTTTCTAAGACTAGACGATTTTCTATAAGAATCACCATTTACCAATTTTTTTTTTTTTTTTTTTTTTTTGTTTTGTTTTAAGTCTTCGAATGTCAAACTTTTTCAACTCTCATAAGAATTTTAAGTTTTGGTCACGTCACAAACTTACGTGTAGAATTACATATGACATTTGGCCATGTTTATTTGCAACAGCTGATATTTTCAAAAACTAAAATTTTATTGCTTGATAAAAATGTTTTCGAAAAGAAATGTTATAAAAAAAATTTTATCAATAACAATTTTAAGAACATTTTTATTAATAATAATCTACAATTAAAGAAAAATATCAAAGTTTTTTATTGGCTTCCTTTTTCTTCTTTATTATGTAAATGTCCAAGTCTTTCGTTTGCAAAATGGCTTGTGGCCGTCGAAATTATTTTTGAGTGCGTTACTAAAGTACAGACGATGCAACTGTTTTATTTTTATTTTTTAAACTACTAAATTAATATAGTTTTTATTAAAATGAGTTGCTATCGAAAAAAAAAAAACATTCTTTTCAATCTTGCAAAACATTTCATTCAGCCGGCTAATGATAGAGCACTTAACTAATATGCATTTTCAAATTCCTATAATCTAATTTCGAAACGTATACGGTTAAATGAAATAAACATGCATGTTTTAGATACATGATGACTTTGCTCTAAGATACAAGTAAAAGAGATGGTGAAGGCGAAGTGACATTTCAAATTCCTTGAATCTGAAAATCTATTGAAGTTTGTTTGGCCGCAGACTGAGTGGCAAACGGAGTCGCCCCACTGAAATCGTGGAAAGAAAATCGCTTTACTTTATAAATAGATTTGTAATCCCATCTGAAGTGACCACTCAAATTTAGTGGCTTTTTAAAGATGGAAGGTGCCGTTATGTGCAGAATTCAATTTGAGCATAAAATAAAACAATAGAGCATTTTTTATTTTAAACTGTGACGTTTACAGCTTAGGTGGCGCAATGCAGTGTAACATGCTAAATACGCAAAAACCTGAAACGCTACTATGCCAGATCGGTTATTGGCATTAAAAGCTCCTTTATATTAAGTGCCATCAAAATCAGAGTTTGCTCAAACCACTACAAATGTATTTCTTTTTTACATATTTATGACAATTCTTTTAACTCTTCAACAAGTTTAATTGTGTGCGTATGTGGTTGCCTTTAAGCGATGTATGCTTACCTTAAATACATACATACATACATACATATAATCATATTCGTCGCTTCTTGTACGTAAGTATGTTGAAAACCACTGGCATAATGTTTGAAGTATTTACATGAAATTTATACGTGTACGCTTTCACAAGTATGCAGATTGTTGTAGTTTGCAAAAAGCACTTTCAGTGTTTATTGTTGAAACTGTTTTTGACATGAATTTAGGTCACTCGTGATAATGCTTGGTATGGTATATATATATATATATATATGCGATCGATTATTCGTTAGCTTTTGGTATGAGGAAAATAAGGTCCACTAAAACGTATCAAAAAAAAAATCATTTTCAGGGCGTCCGAAGCTAATGTTTTTTATCGTGGTACGTGAGTCCTCTTAAGGAAGTGCAGTGCGTTGGAGATGGGTCATAGATTTGACTCCTCTGCGGGCACCATGGAACTGAAAAACTCACATTTCCTTTTCTTCTTTTTGGGAAAATTCATATTTTGCTTAAGAAGATAATTAAATGAATCAGCTGATAATGTTAAGAATACATTATTGTAGTTTTGGTTAAGGTATATCTGAAAATACTGCACTTTTGTCAGAAAATTTGTAGATATGTATTTATTTTAATGTACATATGCTTGCTTATGTACGAGCAAAAACAGAAAACAAAAATATTATACAAATATCAATTTATTTTATATCAACAAAATATTAAGATTTTATTTGAATATTCTGAGAGTATATATTGATCTTAAATTTGTTTTTTTTTTTTGATTTTTGAAATTACTGATTAAAGTAATATTTAAAATTGTTAATTTTTGGTAGTAAAATTGTAGTGTTCAACACAATTAAAGAAGACAAGGAAAGCAATGTTGAGGAGTCATTGGCTGGGGTGCAAAATAATTGCATACTATTTTTTTTAAGCAGCACCGCTTCGCCATCTTACTACCTGAGCTCTTCAGCATTGACTGTCTACATTTAATATATTAATCAGCACTTTTTCTAGATTCCCTCACCAGCATCCAATTGGTTTACAATTTATTTTTGTCCTTGTGGCTGTTGTATCAGTGATGGCAACGCTTTCAACGTTTGGCGCGAGCGCAGCAAAATTTAAACACTAATATATCTTTTACAGTTAAAAAAAAAAAAAAAAAACAATTAATAGATTATTTATTTTTATTAAAACGTGAAATGAAAATATACGTTCACTGAATGTCGGTCTTGGACAAAAGAACAGGAAAACATGTTCTCAAGTGCAGAGCAAACCATTTTTCAAATCTTTATCATTTATAATTTCAGCTGAAAACTGTTGCAATTGATAATGCCACCAAAGAATAGAACTGTCGATTTTTAACTCGTAATAGGGAATGTGTACTTTTCGAGGAATAAACAGGAAAGTTTCTTAACCAAAACACGAGAGGGAAAATCAAGTTTTCTTAATTTTTTGACGTTTTTACAATTTTTGTAGTGCTCCATAATGCCTTTCGAAAAAATATCCGTTCCGAAAAAAAAGGAATATTTGATCTAAAATCCAAGTACTCTATAATCTTGAAATGTTTGCAAAAAGATTCCTCTTAAATATAAAAGTCTACATTCATGCAGAAAACTCAACAAATTTAATAAAAACTCTACACATTTTGTTTGCTTTTTCTTAGTTTCATATTACGCAAACAAACTAAACAAAAATAAAGAACGTTAGCTAGAAGCACAAGATGCTAAACTTATGTTTAATATTATTTATTAATAAAAGAACCCTTCTCTCAAGCACCAAGTTGTGTTTATGAATCATGACTGAAAGTTACTTTTCATGAAACATTACCCACCACGAAAGGCAGACATTTTGCCTCGTTATTTAAACTGTTGACCTTTTTTGACATCCTTTAACCCAAATTATGAGACATAATAAATGTATTACAAATATTTACTTTAATATCACGTTACTGTATAATACTAATGCGGGCAATAAAAAAGATTTATATTTACAGTGATTACGCTGTGTGTGAGAAAAAAATTTCTGAAATGTGATACCATTTTTTTTTTTTTTGATAAGAAGTGAAAAAAACCTTATTTTTGGAATTTGTAAAACACCTCCGCATATACATACATATTTATCAGCCTGTAATGTAGTTGAAGATTTACTGGTTTCTAATTTATTACCGGATTTAGAAAGAAGAGCTCTTTCAACCCTTTCTGACAGCATGAGTATTTTATCTTAAAATTAACTTTTTCCTAATTTTTCTACTTTCGAGAGGCTCTGATGCAATAATTTTTTTGTGATTTTATTGAGAAAATATATGTAACTGATAGCGTCTGAAATAAATTTAGCCAAGTACGCTGCTGGTTCGCACATCAAAGTTTCCGTCCCTACCACAGTGCAACAGGCTTAACCTATTTCGATGGGCAGGTAAAGAACTATTTATCTATAAATAGAAAGCATTTTTATATGTGAAATACAATTTCTTGTATGGGGACGCCCTTTAATTTTGAACTTATCTTTGTTCCTGTTATTTGATTTATTGGATTTAGTACATATTATTTCCTCGCTCTGTGAAAATTTCAAATGTTTTTATATTACGGTCCAAGAGTTACAGCTCTACTTCCACAAAAATTGTTGTTTGTACGCAACACCTTTCAAATTTTAGGTTTTCTACATTCACTGCCACTGACGTGTGTAGTAAGTTTTCAACTTATTGTTGTTATTAGTATTTGTTGTAACGGCCTGAGCCTTTTCTCTCTCGAAATCTGGTAATAAATAAGACTTGTGTTACCATTCAGCAGCTTAGAGGCCGCTAAATAAAACAGTTATGAAAAACCTAAAATGATCAAGAAGGCATGTTCTTATGAATCTTTTATTTATTAAAAAAAAAAACTCTTCCAAATTGCCCATTTCTATTTTTTCACAAAAAATTGTGCTACATTGAAAACACAGATTTCTCGAAACTACTTTTTAAGATTTAGTCTTTTATCGCTTCTGACCACAGCTTATATTTTGTTTCAGTACAAACATGTTTAATCGTGAGAACTTTTTTCGTTTTTTGTGCGTGAAATTGAGTGATTAAGAAAATTTTGCTAGTGCGCGTGCCACCCAAAAAAAAAAACTCGGGCTTCAAGGTGGCTTCCAGAAGAGCGTGCCACATGCCACTAAACTGTAAAACTACGGCCCAATTTCGCGCTTGGCCCGGTCAATTGGCTGCCTAGATCGTGCGATTGATCGCCACTAGACAACTTTCGGTGGGGCTAGACTCATGTTTGTAAGGACATATCCGCAATGGTTCACGCCCTACAAGCCAATATCAAAGCATTTATTTGCGAGATATCGTCCGATATGTTGAAGAAACACAACGTTTGAACCGTTTGCAGCTCTTTCATTTACATGCAATAATATATGGTTCTCGGATTGAATGTTTGTGTTCGGCAAATATTAATGCTATAATACGTATCCGATTGTGGGAATATATTACAAATCCTTCACAATACCAGAGGAGCTTTCTGTTGCAAAGAAAAGTTATATGTATATTCATTCATTCATTTTTTTTTTTTTTGGTTAACGGTAAATTGAAATGGAATCTTAACACCTTTTTATCTGTTATGTCTATGGAAAATCAAAATTTTGGAAGAGCAAAACCCTGCACTTTTAAATTTTTTGAATTTTATATGACTATACAAATGTATTTATTTTGATTTGCAGGTAGCTAAAGAAAAGCGAAACGCTTTTCAGAAACCTATAAGCATACACATTTGTGTATGTGCATAAACTTGTCTGTATCAGTTATCCTGGCCGTAAATTTGTAAATAACTTCCACGTTTTCGTAATTTTTCTGCAAAAGCTACAGCCATAAATAAACAAAATGCGTGATTAAAATACACAAGGAAGTGAAGCTATAATTTGCAACCAAGGGATGGCTTCTACTTTAAATATTTATGTATGTATTTTGTGTGTGTGTGTGTGTGTGTGTGTGTGTGTGCGTGCGTGTGTACTACAACTGAAGTTTGCAAAAACAAAGAAAGCACAAAAATGTTAAATAATTTCAAATGACATGTTGTTGACACCATATTGTGAGAAAATAAAACACGGTGGGCGGAAGGCATTTGTATCACCGCAACTAATAAGGAAAATGTCACGTAAATAAAGTCAACAGCAAAAATGTAAAAAAAACGGGGCATAAAAATGCCACAGGATAGCTCTGTGTTAAACGGTGGGAAAGTGTGTGTAGTTGTGTGTGCGTGTGTTGGTTTAATTAAACATGAACAAGTACTTCTTGTTCCAAACGTGATCGAAAATAAATAAACACTTCAGCTCACCTGCAAATTTGGTGGGCAGTGGTCCAATAACTCCAGCATATGCTTAATGTTTTGAGCATCTTGTATGACAAAGTTCAATTCCATATCAAATTCACCGCCGACGAGCTGCAAATAAATAAGTTTTAAACTAATTATTTAAATATCCTCTCATTACAAACATGTTAAATAGGCATGTTATAAAATAATTGAAGAAAAGAGGCGTTCAGTCAAGAAGTCATGGACGCTTAATTTGGCTTTACATTTTCTTTTCTCCTTTCGCTTGAACAAAGTTGACTAGCTTGCTTTCCTTTATAAGAAAAAGAAAATTATTTCAGCCAGTTCTTCTGATGTGCTGAATATTTCTTTCTATAAATAAGCCAGTCAAATACATAAATTTATATTTTAGAAAACAAATGAAAGGTCAGTCATCGAATTTTAAAAACGAGACGAACTCTTTTGTACACATGTATGTATATATGTATGTATGCCATTCAACTCTGCGAGCAGCTTTCCCATTTCTATTTATTTAGGCCCCGATTATGGTTTACAACAGTTGTTCATTTAATGTTGTATTTATTTTTTAAAAAGCGATTATGGTTTACAACTCTTGCAGCAAGTGTTGTCGAAAACTTACAACACCTAATTAAGTGTAGTCTTGCTGATGTTACAAGTTGAATTACGAAAAAATCATAACATTTTTGTAAGTGGGCATATGCAATATGTTTTGCAAAAATCTAAAAAAACAATTAATTATTAAAATTTATTAACAAAATTCAGATAAAAATGCATCTGTACATATAATTATTTATATAAAAAAATGGGTAATAATTATAAGTCTGAACAGTTTTATTTTGTATTCGATAGTTGCAATGGATTTAAACTGCAATGTACAATTTTTTTTTGGTCCTTTCATTATCATAAAGAAATGAAACATCGACCTTAACATAAATTTTTATGGCTTTGTTTGTATTTTTCTAACAAAAACGTTTTTCATTGTTTTCATTTTTACCAATGCATTTCTACGCGGTAGCTGAGCTGTTATATGATATATACTACGTTTATACGTAGCCTATTCACAAATAAAAACTATTCGCAAATAAATAACTCACTGTTTATGAGTCAATGCGAATGCAGAAAATTTGTATTTTTTAGTGAAGTCAGATGGTAAAAATGTAACTAATTGGTAACACTGTTAAGCAGAACACTCTGTGCAGAAAAAGATGTGATTCCTAAAATAATAATGGAGAAACAAAAAATTATTCAATTCAATTAATGTAGAAAAGCCACGAAATGTTGCAAGACGGATTCAACAAAAGGCATGCAACTTTTGTAATCGCTAGTGAAAGAAGAAGACGCAGACTTGCTTTCGTGCAATTTTTAGTAAATTATTTCCTTTCTGTGCGTCGAAGAAAACTTTAAAGTGGCAACTTTTTGTGTTTTATTTGCGAATAGCTTTTCAATCAGTACTTGTTTTTGTGACTTAGCTATTCACAAATAGAAACTTTATTTACTGTTTATACGCCAAATTTTTCTATTCACAATAATTTTATTCGCGACTAAGCAGTACGTATAGACGTAGTAATACAACACCCAAAAAATTTCCATGTCTTTTGATGGTAGAACTTAACAAAAAAAAAACAAAAAAAAATTCAAAATTTGTTGTTTTTCGTTTGGGTTTGTGTAATGAGAGTAATATACGTGTGCATCTTTCTGGAAGGGTTGCTTTACTTGGTAGTTTTTTGTATGCAGGCATGTATTTTTGCGGATATATGCTCTACAAATGAAAAACAACTCTGCGACATACACAACACCTAGATGTTGTGAACCATAATCACAGAAATAGTTGTAAGTTGTGTTGTAAATGTATGAACACAACACTTAGTTGTGTTGTGAACCATGATCGGGGGGTTAATCTCATTCTAAATAATTGCAATCGATTTAAACCTTCGAAAAATTTTGTAAGTCTCCTCAGTTTTTTTTTCTCTTTAATAAACCTTCCAATATTTGCTGTAAATAACACATAAAGGAGGAAATTGTTCAATGTTTCATAGCAACGCAAACTCCTTCAATCGCTTTATGCAAAAATTAATCAAAAAAGCAAGAAAAAAAAACAAAACAAATCTCAAGAAATTAATGGAAAAACTAATTCAAACGCCATGAGACATCTTTATTATTTCAATTCACAAATCCATGCTCACACTGCGAACAACCCTGGAGAATTGAAATGCGGGCAATTCGTAGAAAACTTAAGTACGTATGTATGTATATGTGTTTGTGCTAAGTATGCCGTCATTTTGAGATACACAACCAAACACAGTTGCGGTACTTATCATAAGGTTTTTTTTTTCTTATATTTTGCTGTTGTGTCTGGTTGCCAATAATCCGGGCGCCACCTTCAAAGTCTTCACATTTTCTAAAAGAAAGGAGGAATAAACGAGACGGCAGTTTATTGTATATTGGTTTCACAAACCGTAAAGGAAACGAAAAATAAAACATTCTTTAGGCAGTGATAAGAGAAGTTGAGTTTTAACTCGCTGCAGAAACATTTATTTACATACTTTTCTTTTCAGATATTTCGGAAGGATGTACGTTGTGCTAAAACCACAAATGTAAGCATCCCAGCGAACACAGCTATTAAGTAGTGATTTAAAATATCATAGTCATTACGAATCAGATTCTTTTGGTTTTAAAAGTTCAGCAATTGACGAAAATGCTATTACCTTCTTAGTAATTGAATGCGATTACAAAAGTTTGAGCTTAATTCTTCTTAAAAATGGAAAACAGTCGAGTTACTTCCTAATTACTTTTTTAGTACTTTCGATTATCTTTCAATAACCAGAAGTTACTTTCAGGTTCCTAGTAATCGTAATCAACCATCAAGCGTAAATTGTCCGGAAGGGAATTACATGGACAATAGGACTGACTGACTAGGGTTGTTGCTTACTAATCGTACTACAGGTATGATTTTAGGATTTCTTAAGAAGAAAATGAATATTTTTTAGCAGCTTATGCTGGAAGTGGCCTCAGCTTAACAACTTTCTTCAATTTTCCTTAGTCGTAGTGAAATCGTTACTTTTAACTACAAATCAATTAATCAGGGAAGCATGAGCTTTACTTGTTTTTTTTTTTGCATAAACAAGTTATTACTTTCTTCCAAAAAAACACTTTTACTATTTATAATTTGTGTAATTGCTTGCTCCGTGGACTAACGTCTTTTAGTAGGACGCGATTTCGTTTTTTTTTTTTTTTTTTTTTTTTAAATATTATAATACATATTTGAAAGGGCTGCCCTAATAAAGTTCTTATGCTCTAGATAAGATTGAATCTTATACATATTTAAACAAAAGTTTTAATTTAAGTATGTAAAAACACGTTTTATGTTAGACAATTGCCATTGTTAAAAAACCAACACAGGCGTACATTATTCTTTTACGTGTAAAATCTGGCTCATTCAAATACATTGAAAAGTTTAGCAGGCGTCCCATAAAATATATAAGAGCACAAAATGCACAAGTCACACAGATGAAAGAATCATACGTGTCTTTCTGTGTTCACTGTGTTCAAAATGTACGAGCCCACGCACATGTATTTGAAAAATGTACAATAGTGAGCGAATGTGCCCAATTAAAACAGTTTGCATTCGCGTATCTTTAGCAAGTCAACAAACACGCAGACATAGTGAGTGAGGTTCGAAAATAATTTGTCCTCAGATGATGCTGGAGGTTTGGTATTGATTCAGTTTATGGTATGTGCAACACAATTACTATCAGTAGCAACAGCTGATTCTCACTTCGCAATCAACATCAAAATATTTTGATAGTTTCCAAAACATCGAGTGCCGCACGAAATGAGTACACACTTTGCATCCAATAACGAAATATAACCTTGCATGTTTGCATGTGGAATACAGTAACCTCTCGCCTGTGACACCAGCATAGAGTTCCGAGCGCCGAGTCACATAGAGCCGGTACATGTCAATTAGAGCTGCAAAACTATTTATAGTCTCGCCGTTCGACAGTGCCGGTATTTTTTCGACACTCTATCGTCACTATCGATAGTTTCTGGCCACTGGTTCCAACCGAAGCCGTCAGCAAACAATTTTTGTACTTTTTTATTCAGCTGGCTCTAAGTATTCAATAGGTCACGTAAACAGTAAAGCTTTGACTGGGGTCCAGCTAGTTATTTTGAAGTCTCAACGCTTGGCTTCTGCACCCGTATAAGGTTTCATTATTTTAACACTACCACTATTCTTTGAGTCACTAAAATAATATTTTGGATACTACACCATTACCCAGCGGTCATTCGCCAGTATTATATTTTATGGTGCGAACTTTATTATTTATAATAGATGTGCTTTTTCAAACTTTCTTTGGTTCAGATCAGTTGGAGGTGTGCGAATGGACCTAATATTACATGCTTTAAAGAACTTCATTAAGACGGACCTCCCTACAGATTTCCTGTAATTTTTTTTTTTTAATTTCCCACTGCCTGAAATTTGAACGCATACAATTCTTTTATTGAGCTTCTAAATACTTTTCAGTTTTTGAATCGAGTGAGTCCTGTGGTCGCTGGGAGACAATTACACAAACTTTATATTTTCGTGCTATGCTTTTTTTAAATATGTAAAAGCAAAGAGGGATTTTTTTTTGTCACAAAACTAAGCTCAAGAAGTTTGTTTTATTTATTTTGAAACAAATGCTATGAGACTGTTGTTTTTTTTTCTCGCTTTAATAGGTTACAATGCGAATTGAATAAAATACCAAATTTTACAAATTGCCAACTCATTAATTAACCATCATTATAAAAGTCATCCGTTACTGCTTATGTTGCGCCCTGTTCCCTTTTTATTGATTATACTGCAACCACTCGTTATTGCCACAGTGAAAACTGAAACATCCCCACACGCAATTGGGGGTGGATGTTTCTCGAACAATTTACTTCTTGAAGAAGTAAACATTTTATTTACTCGCTTGAATCGACGATAAACTCTAGTGGCATGAAAAAGTTTCAAAGAAGTAAAAGAAACTTTGTTATTTCTTTTGAACAAACTTCCTAAACGAAAATTAACCTAAAAAAACTGTGTTTCTATACGGATTGTTATTCGAGAAAAATCACTGCCTTTTAATGCATGACAGTGACGCTCCAGACACATCAAGAGAGACACATGTAACCCATCACATGAGAGGATAATAAAAGGAAACTAATAACGGTAATGTTCTGTCTTAGACGACCAACCTGTCGAGGAAGCACAATTAGTTAATTTGATTTATTTTTATTTTTTTTATTTCAGTAACTCAAATTTTTTCTCCACGTTTTCATTTTGCTACTTTCGCAGTTGGTTTCTTTCATTGGTTTCTTATTCATCAACGATTGTATGTGTGCATATATATGTATTTTCTACAGGCACACGATTGGTACGAGATTATTTGGGAACTTTGCCATTCTCAGCTATCTCGACTCTTTCTTGTTCTGCTGCTTGAATTTTTATGTGACCATAGTTTCCTTTTACTTCTCTTTTTGCCACTGTTGGAGTTTTCTGGCTATGATGTTTGTTACCTTCGTTGTGCATCTCTTTCATTGCAAATAAACATTGCATTATTATGCATGACAAAATATTGTGTTGCCGCCAAGGACTCGGATCGAAAAATTGTTTTTCTCGTTTTTTTCTCTTGAATTCAGTGATGCAAACCTCTGTTTCAGTGTTGAATTCACTCAAAAAATTTTCCGCTTTAGAAACTAACCAAAATTGGAAAATATTGGAAATTGAACGAAAGTCGATTTAAGCAATGGCTAAATTAATTTAACATCGACGCAAATCAGATAAATTCAAACCCAAACTGAATTAAACAAAACGCAGATACACGAAAAATTAACTGAACTTCAATTTAATGAAATTAAAATACTTTCTATCGAGTGTAAGCAATTTGTTTCAGATTTCTTGTCAAGAGTTATGGTGGGGTAATTTCATAATCAACATATAGTATGTACGAGTAGTTATCATAATCATGAATAAGAAAGAAAGATGTGCAAAGGACATTACAGTTTGCTATTCCATTTTTATGGCCACAAATTGTGACGTCTTTTCTAAGACTTTAAAGAAATAAGGTGTTCTAAAAAAAGATTCTTTCAAGTATTCTTTCAAAAACAAATATTGCATATAGGATGGAATTATTATTCATATATTTTTGCGCACATCCTGATAATATAGCATATAACAGAATTTCACAAGCTGTTTCCCTACAAGCGTTGACGTTTTATCGGCAGAAAATGTTTCAACTGTATGCTAAATTAAAACATTTTGGGTTAATTGGTTTCGTGCTTTATGTGTTCGGTTTAATTGATTTAAATTTTGTTTACACTATTAATAGAGCTCGTTACGGTGGCGTATGAATGTTACTCGATATCAAAGTATGCATGCGCTTTAAAAAAATTACTCATGCGCACAGGCAGCGATGTGAAATAAAATTTCATTTCGACATCAAGTCAACTACGCAAAGTATTTTTTTGTTTTAAGAATCATTTTTTTTTTTTTTTTATTAATTCATTTTAATAAATAATACAGAATATCAGCTGGTCACTTGTTGAGCATGATAACTAAGGTGTAGAAGGCGAAATCCCTCGCAGCGTTTCTATTTTATCCACGAAGCAAAACTCAAAGCCTCACTATCCGGAGATTTCTTAACTTAATTAAAGTGGTCTTCAGTAGACATTAAATGTTTTCGGCTCTCCTAAACAAAACTTGCCTGGTGAAACGAAATTTTCAAAGTAATTATACTAAAGAGTAACGAATGTTCGCATTGGTATTCGCAAATGCAAGCGAATGTTTAAATATTTATTGCTATTGTATATTATATATTTATTCGAGCTTAAGGTCTTTTTTATTCAATAATTTGAGTATTTTTGTCAATATTTCGCTCTCCTTCGGATAGCTTCTCCAGGACAATAATAAATAAATATAATAAATATATAATATACAAGAGAAGAAGGGGTCGAAATAACTAAATATTAAATCTATTTATTGCTATATAAAATTTCTTTTTTTTTTGTTTATGTTTGTAGGTAAATGTAATAAAATTGTGTCATAAGAAAATACCGTCTTAATAAAAATTGAAATAACTAAATATAATGAAAAGGTACATCAAATGTAATTGGTGAAAAACCGGGGAGGTCTGTGAAAATGCTTAAAAATCGAAACAAACAATTTTCAGAATATTTATCGATTAAAGTTTGTATTTTTTTAAGCCTGATGAGTATAATAGATATTTGATTTTCATGAAAATAAAACTATTTATATGATATAAAAACAAATTATTACCAATAAAAACTCTCGTGTCTGCTCTTGTGATACTGAATTGAATTTACTTTACAGGGCTTACATCATTTTGCGAGTTATTTAAACTCGTAAAGGCGTTCACTACACCTTTAAATTAGATCCTTCCAGCTTTCCACTTTCGCAGCAGATTCAGTGCAATATATGCAATGCATATGTAGAGGTCATCTCCTAAGCATTGATCCACGAAAAGAAACTACAACTACGTTTACGGGACACTTGAGAGCCGACTCATGTAGTTTAGTCTCCAAAACCGTGCCTAAGTCCTAAACTATTTTCCAAGAAATCTACCTTCTGGATTCCCACCATAAGAGCACAAATTTCTGGTGTTCACCCAATTCTTTAGAAATATTTACGGATTTGAGTTGAGTTCTTTGTTTTGTTTCTTTTTGCATTGCTCTCCAAGCTCCTGCTCCATAATTAATAGTGCAGACAATGTTTTTAAAAAATGTGCTTTACTTGTGTACTTTGATTCTGTCTGCAAACTCTAAGCCAGCAACACACAATTTGCTGATAAATATAAAGACCATCATGAAAAAACTTAAAGCGTTCTCGCAATCAGACCAGAGGTATAGTTGTGCATCTCATTTTTCTTAAGCTTTGTTAATGGTTTGTATGTTTAACGTTGTTTTCCTTTAATTCTTTCTCAGTGTAAGTTTGTCAGTGTCTTGTTCCTTTACTGCTCAGATGATTTTGTGCTAAGACAAGCCTTTTCTTAAGACTCTTCCTCCAAGAGTATTAGTATTTATTTTTGTTCTTTGCTTTAGTTGCAAGTTATCATGTGACACCATCATCATCTTCGCTTTAGGAGTAAGTTAGACATTTTGTTTATTTACCACAAGTGTTTTTTTTTTGTCAGCTTCTTCCTGATTTTAAAAGTTCAGTAAACTGTCGTCGTGAAGCTTCCTTGTGATATTACGAAATATGATGTGCAACGGCTTTTAAAACGCATTTAGTTTTACTTCATGGATTTTAATTATTTCCAGGAAAATATGGCCTCAGAATACATAAAAATAGTACATGCAAACATTTTATTAAGAACTATGCAAGTTTTTGAGTGCATTCAATGAAAATACTGCGCCCTTCTTACGCTCTACTTCAGTATTAGAGAAGAATAATTGGCACTAAAGACCCAGTTACTTTGATCAGTGTTTGTGCATTGGACGTTCCCTGCCCTTCGCACTTTTAAATATAGTAAAGTTATGGGCATCGCAGAGTATCGAAGATCGAGCAACGAATTATGAAATTGGTATTATGAGTTGGCAGCACTGCCGTTGCTCATGCAATTTTGCTTTCGATAAAGTAGTGTAGAGTAGGAAAATAATACTTATGTACGTATTTTCTATTTTGGTTAGTTTTGAGTTCATAAATACTAGTTGTAAAGTAATGTCGCAAACTTACACGAGTCTAAGGTTCACTAAGTAAGTGTGAAACAAGAGCTGCAGAAGCAGGTTTCATTTAAAGAGGAGAATCCAATTTCGAAGAGTGACCTTCAATGTATTTTGTCAATTCCACTAAACGTTCAGCATAAATTTATTGCTTTAAATAAAATGTTACTCTTGTGAATAATATTATGTCAGCGGAATTCCCAATAGCGCTTGTCCATCGAATGGCCGTCATAACACGAAACTAAAATTCGTTCGAAAAAATTTTTCGAATCGAATGTTGCTCATAATAAGGCCTTATGTGTTACATATGTGTCAGCCAGCTACATGGATTCAAAATTATCTCATTCAATGTCCAATGACAAAAGAAATATTACTGGTATCAGATTGAAACTTTTCTTTTTTGTACATATGTGCTAATATACATACGTATGTATGTATATATGCGCTTTCAGGTCCTCTTCTTAACCCAGATCAATTTTAAGCATGATATGTGCATAAAAAATGATTTATTGCAGGTGATCAAATTTTATTAAGTAGATGCAAGGACAATAGTAGTTTGGAAATGCTGGCAACGCTTAATCATAAGAAATTATGGACGTTACTTCGCCAATAAAACATTTCTTTGATTTGTCACAGTCTCTGGAAATTTCAAATTAATTAATTCCTGGACAATACCAAATATTTGACAGTATTACAAAATTTGCTAAAGATCTCTCCTAATTTAAAAGAAAATTAAGCACCAACCATAAATATCAAGAAAGAGATTTTTGAAAGAAGGCAACTTGTATGAAAGCCACCTTCAATTCGAGGCAGTTCCTACTATGTAATTAAATGAGGGAACATTGTTTCAGTGGAAATGAGTAAACTATTTAATAAATATTGTGACAATAAATGTATCTACTTCAAAATTGCTTGTCCCTCCGATGTATATACATATGTGTGTTGGGATATGTTTCAAAACGCGATCGGAAAAGTTATCGTTTAGTCAAGCATCAGACCTTTTTAGCTAGGCTGTTTGATGAAGTTAATATAAAAAAAAATTATTTTTAATTCCTTCACTAATCAATTCTTTTCGTTTTTGTCCTTTCAAGAACCTGCATACGATAAAAAAGAAGAACTCGGAAAGAGAAAGAATTGTGGTAGTTTCAGATTTAGCTTCACTTTTGTTTTCAATAATTTTAAATTTGTGTTGACTTTCATTAAAAGCTAATTAAAAATCATTCATTGCCTGACAAGCACACTAGACAGTATCGATTTGTATGCACAAAAATGTTTCGATATTGCGCCATCGATTTTTCGATAGCTTTTGTGACGAAAAAAAAATTTCTCTATGACTAATCAAAAAAATAACTTTCGAAACGTCCGATTTTCAATTTCATTTGGTATTTTTATATGGCAGCCGCCCTAAGGAGGCATGGTACGCAGTCGGTGTATGTGCGAAAAAAAATGTTGAGGACAACAAAATATTGGGAGTTGTCATGCGTTTGACTGCTCTACGGGTGCCCTGGTTAAAGTCAGTGTGATGGGTGAAAATTTCAGTTTCGGAGCCCCTGAATACGGGACCCTGGGGCTAATCAGTTGCAGGGTCTCTCAATCCCATATTACGAATCCTTAGGAGCTCTTTCATACCAAAAGAAATCGAAAAGCGAACGTCTCGAAAATGATTCTTTGATATGTCGTAGTGGAACTTTTTTTCTCATACCAAAAGCTATCGAAAAATCAATGGCACAATATCGATTGCTAATGCAAGCCACCCTAATGCACATGCATACGTACGAAAGGGTGTGCCCTTAATCACACAGTGTTTTACACAGTGCCTGGTTCTTTTGTATTTCGCGGGTTTTGCGATATGTCACACTACTGCCGTATTTATAGTCACTGTTCTGTTCTAAAAGTTTTTTTTATTGCAGTATTGTCACCTGGAAGCCTTGTACATACTTTAGTTTTGAAAACTCACTCAGCTCAAGAATTAAAACCAAAAGTCACTGTGAAGCCAAAAACTAACGTCATTCCAAAAGAGCCGATGACAATGCTGTAAAGGGCTATCGGACACTTTATCTTCTGCTGCGAACAGTTGGACGAATTTCGTTCAAATGTAAATATCGGAGAATAAAAAGCAGTATTGGTGTTGTGTGGAAAGCAAAAAAATCTAAACAGAACACCCTTTCACACAACTTCCAGAGATGCTGAGGATATTGTATCATTAAAGCCAACTGAAATTTGAAAGTTATTTAAACGCTGCTTTTCCATTTGATGTTTTGAACAGACTCTGCAGGAAATTAAGCTTTTAATTGAAACAAGATTTTCTTTTCAGGATATTATGTTTTTGTGGTAAATTAGAATAAAACTTAGGAACTAAATACATAAGTAAATATACTACACGTACATTGTACATACATATGCACGTATATTCGCAAATGGATATCGAGAACGAAGTTTATATATACATATTTACATCTGTTAGGAGTTACGAAATGAGAAAAATGAAAATGTCTTCTTGCATTACCAAGTGTTTTGTTTGTTGAAAATATCTGTGTCTGTAACAAAAAAAAAAAAAAAAAGAAAAAAAGAAAAAAAGGAAGGGGAAAAACTCCTAAAGATTAAATGAAAAACACACTTTTTAATACACAAAAGTAAAATAAATTGAGTGACCCTAAAATTCTGCTTCTCTGCTATATTGAAATCAACCCCAGTGGCAGGCATGAGTTGGTTTTGGGCCTTTTTTGAAAAAAGGTTGCAAGTGGTTAAATATATTTTGAGCACTGAGGAGCTTTCTTAACTAGTTTATAACGTGCTCAAATTTATTTACACATAATACTCTTACTTTGAGTGAATAAAAACAAAAACCAAAAAAAAAGGCAGTATACAGTTTATGCATTTGTGGGTATTTTTTTCATGGGTTAGATCTTGGCTACGAATGGTATTTACCAATTACGTTTCATTTGATAATAGATTTTATTGGTATTCTTACAATTACTTATTTTACTCACCGAGAAAGCTTTCAAGAAGACTAAACATTGAATTATGCCTTCCATTGTGTCGCCAGTTAGACAAAACGTACCTGTTAAATGTCTACCTTTGCGACCAACAGTGGCGGCAGCCAAAGAAGCATGAACGAGCGCTCGTTGTTGTCCTTTTGTATTATTTGAATTTACACTTAATGCGCGCGGCAAGGGAGCCGCACGCATTATACGTTCCAAAGAGTCCATAGTTGAGTTACGATTTTGATTTTGTGTTTGATATAATATTAAGTTTTAACACTTCCAAACGGTAGGTAGCATCAGTCACTTCCTTTTCATTTTATTTCATTTTCTGCTTTTAGTTTTTATAGTTTACTTATCTTACATAACATTTTACAACCTGCAACGTCCACTTGTAAGCATTTTTGTTTCTTTTATTTAAAACCGTTTGTATTTGAGTTGAGGTCGTTTGAAACAGTCACATTTTTTTAGAACTTTAAAATAGCTCATTATGTCTTTAATAGCGTTCAATCGCTGTTTCCATTTCGCTGGAATCTAACTTTAAGGCATTATAAGAAATATGTATATGTGTACATATACATACATACATATGCATATGCATATACATACATATACGAACACAGTGCACACGGGATTTAGTGAAACTGAACAGGCCGTCTGTTCACATTATCAAGAAACGCACTACACACAGTTTAGAGGAAATAAACAAATGAGCAATCATTTAATGTAAAAGAGGGAAATGTAATGATATTTACATCATATTTTTATAATTTGCACTCATACGACCACATGCTGATATGTGTTACGGACACTACACGGACACTATACAGACAGCTACTGTTTAACAATAACATGTTTTAAATCATTCTGCTTCGACGAAATGTTTTAAAAATAAAACGGGATGGCAAAGACTTGGCGTTTTTGACAATCATTGTGCAAAAACTCATGTTTACTCCATACAGATTTGTATCATTTACTATTTAGAGTAACTTATATAAAAAACAGCGAGTTCACTATACACCGAGTGCACGGTATATGTACATATGTATATTTTTTTATTAGTTTAGATTGAAACAGATATCTGTTAGTATGTTAGTGGAATGAAGTGATTTCGAAAAAAAAATAAGAAAAAGCACACTTTATTTCATGATTTTATGTGTAAGTTTTTGTTTATTTCGTTTTTGAAGCAAATAACTCTATTCATTCACTCTATTCATATGAACGCGACTGCGATTTCCTCTGACCAATTTTTGTTTCGCTTTCTTTTCTGCAACATTTTTTTATTTATCATACTGGCTGCACACTGACAAAATGGTATTTTTCCATGTATTAATGCAACATAATATTTTCATTAATATTTAATGTGTATTTATCGTTCCTAATATCGATTCAAAATTTATTGTAATAAGCAAAACTTTATTGTAAACAACGTTTCCACAATGCAAAATATCTGTTGTACTGCTTTCGTTTCTTTAACATTTTTTAGATTCGATACAATGCAATACCTGTGTTTTGCAAATTGGTTGCGGTTTCTTGCATTTCTGTAACGGTTGCATTGCTTGATATTCATTAAAAGTATTTGAAGTTATATTTTGAAATCAGCTGCTGTTTTTGCAACTCCGGACTCCGGACTCTATTCAAGTCTTTTTCGTTTCCAATTTCTTCAAACTCTAGCTCCAGTTACATTTTTGCACAATTTATTTTGTATAATACTACAAAGTTTTCGCGAAAATTCGCGTTTGTTTCAGGAGTCCGCTTTCTCTACGTCAGTTTGTGTTTAAAAGAGTATTACATCACCCGCCCTGGCATATAATTGAGGGTTAGATATGGAACATATTAACTATCTATTTTTGCAACATACCTATTTGGAAAGTAAAACGACAAATTTTACAATGGAAGACAAGCCCTATCGGATGGGAGCATACGTGCAGCATACATTTATGCTAGAAATGAAGTCAACATATGTATGTAAGTACTAGCTAACATTTGATTTTTACAAGGGTACACAGGTACAAGTTTGTAATGCAGTTTGTAATGGAAAGAAATACTATGGATCAATACTAATAGAAAAGTATGTAGATTTTTGTTTTTTTTTTTTTTTTTTTTTTGGCTGGAGACATTTTTTGGAAATACATACATATGTATATTCGTGTAGATATGTATTAGAATTCTATGTCAATTGTTTTATATTCTTCATTTTCCATCTTATTAACGGCTTAAGAGAAATCAATTTGAGATTGTAGAAGGGAATCATGCAGATGCTTTAAATATCTACATTTTCTTCTTTGGCATAGAGCATAATAGGTACATATTAAGAAAAATTTCCACTTCTGATTAATTTCGTGCACAAATGAATACACAAATCAAGATGAGGACGGCTTTCTTTCAAATATTCAACCTTTTGGTTGAAAACACGAAAAGAAAAAGGTTTGTAGGCGTTAAATGTTTGCTTAACACTTTTAAAGCATTTAATCGTCTATTAATTTTTAGTTTTTTTTATTACACAAAGCATTGTTGAGCACTTAAGAGAGATTTCCTAGGCGTAACTTGTAGGTACACAAATTAAATTATTTCCACATTTAAGTTCGTTTAACATCTAAAGATGTAGATGAAATCTACAGATTTAAATGTGTGAATACAAGTACACACACATATGAATCATAAAAAACAAATACTATGGTGTCGATTTGGCGGCGCGTTTCCCCCACTTTTTTATAATTTACTTTTTTTTGTCGTCATTTAATACAATTCTGCTATAAAGCCTAAAAGTATACTTTGATTTGCACACAGCACTTGCTTTTTTTTTATTTATGTGTATTTACATTAACGTAAACATACACAACTGCACGATTATTCGCTTACGTGTGCGAGCTGGTTTATACATAGAAGAAATTGAATAAAATACCTGCAAACCAGATTTACAACGCTTTTGCACTCAACAATACACAAGGAAAATGAATAAAAAATGAACACAAAAAACAGCATTTCAATTGAAATACAAACAACCAGCAACATAAAAACTACCACTACCTCAAAAAGAAGCAAAATGAAAACAAAATAGAACACATGCATCATAATGTACATATGTATGTATGACTGTGTTTAATATGTGTGTTTTCATTTCTTTTTTTCGTTTTTTTTTTGTTTGTTTGTTTTTGTTTTTGCTCTCTTCTTAGTTCTTTTGAAAAGCCTACGTTTTATCTTACAAGTTGTTAAAGTAAACAAAAATATGTTTATAAATGTTTACCCGTACAACAACGGCGAGAGCAAACAAAATCTAAATAAAGAAACTTACAAGCAAATCATCTTAAATTTTAAATTTCTTCTACCCTCTCATTAAAAAATTAAAGCGAACCCCATCCGCCAAACATACAAACATCTTTCCGCTTATATTTCTGATTTAATTAACAAAAACATTTTCGAAGCTAATTATTTATTTATTTGAATATGCTTTGCAAAGTATATTTTTCAATCCGGTTGTTTCGAGTACGAATTATTGCAACAGAGTCATATCTCGAAAAAAATCCGTTTAAAGTTGTAAAGCCTTTTTTGGGGCTCCGCACTCAAGGAGAGAAATCGGAATAACATTACTGAGACCGTCCGTTCATCACAGCACCCATTCTCCCGAATGGTACTATTGCAAAAAAAAAAAAAAAATAAAACTAAAGGATGTCCCCACACAATAAACTGTGAAAATCGGCCTTAACTTTCGAACCATAAGAGATAGAGACTTGAAATTTGCACTGGATTTGTAGTTACGTGGGTTCAACATCAACAAATTTCGAAAACAACGAAAAAATAAAACAAAATGGTGCCCCCATACTAGAAATGGGAAATTAGCTGTAGTTGCCTGACCTCTACAGCAACAAATATCAAGAATTTTATTACACAAGGAGGCACCATTTAGTTTAAAAATTTTCTGTCACTTTTAAACTTTAAAATTTGCACAGGACATGTAGTAGTTAGCCCCCCAACAACAAATAACAAAAGGTTGAAATTTTACTCGTGCCTAGTACAAGGGGGCACCCTTTAGTTTGAAAATTAGCTGTAACTTTTGCGCCACAAGAAATAGAGAGTTGAAATTCGTAGAGTAAATCTAGTTGCATGGCCTCTATGACAAAAATACTAAAAAGATAAAATTTAAATAGTACATAGAATATGGTGGCAGCCATTAGTCTAATAATTAGCTGGAATTTTTACAGTTGCATGTGGCGTCTGGCATAAGAAACAACAAAAACTAAAATATAAATGGTGGCTCATACTAGGGGCACCCTTTAGTTTGAAATTAGCTGTGCTGTAACTTTCGCTGTAAAGTAAGAGATATAGAGCTTAGATTTTTACTGGATACGCAGTTGCCTGGACGCTGCAAAAACAAATACGGGAAACAATGAAAACATAAAAACTAGGGAGTACCCAATACCGGTAGCGTTTGCTGTACAAAAGTGCAGGTAAAGTTTTCCATAAATTGGCTGAAATTTGAGTGTAAAAACGATTGCTATAATTTCGCTTCAACTTGAGATATAAAGCTGAAAAATGTTGAGTTTGTATCGGTGCTCCGTGCGGCAATGGTCCGCTTTATTCACATTGCGGTGTTGGTGTCGACTTACAGGGCCAGCGTGTGTTTTCTGAATAAATGCTTAAAAAGAAGCTATGCGCAATGTCCGTTACCCCAAATAACGGCATGATCATTTTGTCACACTTGGAGAAAAGCTTTTGTCGCTTTTTATCTCGGACCTATACTGTTATAGGTGCTAGGAAAACTGGTTATTGGGAGGGAGGAGAAAAACGAGCGAAGTATCAGTAGACGTTATAGTTATTAAAAAAAATACATACATACGTACTTAGCAATAATTGAGGGAAAATTAGTTTTTGCAAAATTTGAACAAGTCAGAATTAGCTGATGTGGACTTCTGTGTATAATTTCCAGTGTACATGCCATAAACGCTACCCAGTCAACACCAGCCAACTCAACCTTTTCAACAACGCCAAACAACGACCATATAATGGGAATGAGACAACAAGAACTACTGCGACTTTCCATAAGTACGCGATGCGCGCTCACCTATCACGGCTCCATGTTCCATTGCAAGATACATGGGTTCACGAGCTACTTTAGGGTTTCGCCTAAAGCAATTTTGAATTGTGATTAGGGTTGCAAGTTATGTGTTTCGAAAAAGCAGTACAAATTTTAAAAAGTTGAAAATTTGAAAAGATGCAAAAGAAAAACCCTATGATCTATTTCTACTCCGGGAATATGTTCGTTTAAGCAGATTAAAATTTCTTGAAAGAGACATGTGAAGTGCATATGACTGCAAAACAATTTAAATTCGAGAATTCGTCGTGACTTTAACATTTGTAAATGTTTGGTGAAATTAATTTTACTTAACTTTTAGAGCAATAAAAATTGGTTAATTTTTTTTTGCCATCAAAAAGCAAAAGCAATATTTTAACTGCGATGCAAAAACGAAAATATGAATGCTTTTTAAGAAAGGAATCATGTTGTGATCTAAAATGACATAACATTTAGTTTACTTACGGAAATAATAGTGTGAAATGCGTGAATGTCTTTACAACGAAATGGTGCAATCGGAATTATGAAAACTAAAAACAAAATTGAGAGAACGTGTGCTTTTCCTTATGTATATTTTTTTTCTTTTGTTTAGAAATTTTAGTTTCACGAGGATTATACCTTTTGCTTATACATATAATAATTGTCAGCAATTCTTTTACCAATAGTGTTTCTTTTTTTCTTATTTTGAAGTTTGTTTTAGAATTTTTTGTGTAATTTTTTGTTTTGATTTTGGTATTTCTAAAATTTCTCCGAAATGCTATAAATGCGTTTTACGCTCACACATTGGCGGCGCAGACGTTCACATTCGATTTCCCTAAAATCGGCATGCGATGACGAACAGGATCCCAATGTGAACGTTCGATCTTCATTGATTTCGTGATCAGAGTTATATGGAGAAGAAACAATGGATGCTTCCTCTCGTGTTAATGATGCCTCCGAGTCGTCCCCTTCTTCTTCTTCGGAAGATGAGCCTTGAGTAGACAGGGCTATTTGAGAATTATTACGCAACGGTATCTTAGGATCGTTAGTGTTGTTGTTTTGTAAAAATGATCTCTTTAAATCGTAAGCAATCGCCAGATCTGATGGAGGTTCTGCTATAATTGGTGTTGGCAAGTCGTAAGAGCTTCGCTGGTGTTGCGAGAGAGGTTGTGTTGTAATCACACCAGAAGGAATTCCCAAAATACTTGGAGCTTCTGGAAATATACGATTATCGGAGCCTGATGTCGAGAATCTTGATAGCAACGATTTAGATGAGTTCTTGTTTTTCAACTGCTGTTGCTGTAAATAGTAGTAGTCTCGTGGTAATGATGAAGTATTGTGTGTTTGTTGAGTTTCGTAAACGCTACGGTTTGCCGGTCTGAACGCACTTTCACTTCGGACTACGCAAATATCGCTGGCGTTTAAGGCGGGAGTACTTACAGAATAGTTCTCAGTTTCAGTTTGGGCCTGAGCTTTCAAGTCACTTACAATGCTGGCGGTAGAAGCAGTTGGAGTTGTTGTTGATGACAAGTGAAACCCAGCAGCAGCTAGTTGAGCGCTTAGCAGAGGAGTTAGATTCGCTAAAAACTGTTCTTCTTGCTGCTTTTGTCGTTGTTCATCCAATTGCCGCCGATATGCATCGATTTGATCACTTGCAGAAGGTGTTGCACTATGTATGCATCCTTGAAAGAAATCCAACGCCTCGTATAATATAAAACACAGACCCAGGACAAGAAATGTTTCCATCATAATAAATTGAGAGCCATTTGGCACTTGGCACAAAAATCACTAAGCACTTGGGAGGCAAAGTTCTATTCTTTTGTTTGCTTTTGCCTTTTTATATCTTAAGATAAAGGTTATTATTTTTTTTTTTTTTTTCATAAAATAATTTAGCTACAGTGTTTGTATTACAAAAGCATTTATGGTGCTATCAATAAGCCGATAGTTAAAAATATTAAATAAGTTATTGTTTGCAAGAATTTTCAAAGTTGACTGTGCGAAATTTGCCTCAATTTGAAAGAAAATTAAAAAAATATATTAAGAAAATGAAATTATAAATGCTTTAAAATTATGTACATGCCATGTGCCACAAATAGATATACATACATAGTATTTTTAAATATTTACCTATGCAGATCCACACACACACACACATGCATACATACATAGATACATACATAGATACATACATACAAGATTGCCGTAGAGTAGTCAAATGTATGACCATACTTCTCCCGTACAAAAACAAAACAGTTTCAATTCGGACGCTTCGAAAAAAATGTATTGGAAAATCGATGGCACAACACCGATTGGTAAGGCGACCTCCTTAATACATACATATGTATGTTTGTATGTACTTGCACAATTGCTTCATTAGTTTTTGCTTTTGTTGTATATTAATTCATATTTCAGCTTTTTAGATCATGTTTTTGTAATTATTAAAAAATTACTTTCATTGTGGATACAAACTCCTAGACATTTGCTATTTCCATTTTGTTTTATAAAATGTCGAATTTCATTTTAGCCGGAATTTTTGTATGAGTGTTTGTTTGGTAATACCTACATACTCGCATTTCAAGTTCACCTCAATTGACTTTACGAGAAGAGCTTCACTATGCTGTTGATGAGTGTATAAATGTATGTTTATGGTGAATCCGAATCTATGCCTGTAAATATTCTCACACCAAATTATGTATGTACATATGTACACGTAAATGCCTTATGATTTGCCTTTGTTAAATTTTCATTTGCAGAACTGAAAGCTGTTAAATAAAAATTAGTTCACTACGTTGCTTATTAAACAATTTGCCACACCAGCTCTAAATTATACATACTCTGGTTATTCCGTTTAAATTGTTTTAGCATTGGCACCTTGATAAAACTCTATTTTCACAGTGTGTCCCCACTTCCTTATCATTTAATTAAATTTTCTAACTACAACATCATTGACAGAAGACAGACGATTTTCCATTTCTATTCTATTTCATTTCTGATTCCTCATAAGCAGCTCAACCAGCACAAGAGGAAAGCGATGTGAAATGTATCAATTTAAATGTACATAGGTTTATACATATGTATGGCTTTGTATACAAAAAACGAGGAGACCACGTAACCAAATCGCGTAACCAAAATAAAATTTATCAAAATTTTAAGATTAAATTTTTTTAAACGTTTTTTTTTCTACCATTTTGTACGTTTTGTTCGCTAAACCGATACTTGCTTATGGATAATATCCATACATACTTACATACACGCTTATGTACAATATGGTGGCTCGAAAACAAAGTTGAGTCACCACCTAAAAATTAGTTAAAGACAATTACAAAACGCGGCGCTTTTAATATTTTGTGCACTCCGATCTCCTATCAATACCGTACTTCCATTATGAAATTCGGAATAAAACGTCCCACTCGCACAGGGTAAATATTTCAGAAATAGCATTTGAAACAATCTGATATATGATAATATGGTATTGTATTACAACATCTTAAGTCAAGATAAGATTTAAAAAAAACATTTTGAAAGATAATTTCAATGAAAAACTACATTTAAGAAATTTAGGTCCAAAAATGAACTTTTTTAAAAAATATTTGCTGTCTTCTTCAGTTATCTATGTACATATGTATGTATATGCCGACCACATTTCGTTGGTGCTAATCAACTCATGAGTAGACTTGAAAAATTCTTAAAAGTTTGTTTGAAACTTAACTACTTATTCCATAATAGCAATTAGTGTATCACTTCTCCTAGTATTGCTAGTTTTGTTTTATCGCGAATGTTAATGATACATACATACTAATTTTAAAAAGCAAAGTTTAATGATCGGACCAGAAATAACGACGCAGTTTAGTAAAAAAAAACAATGTTTGTAATCGTCTTCAACTGATCTTTAATACGAGGGAATGACAGGTTAAATTTTTTTTTTTTGTATGGAGACCAGCAGCCAAAAAATTATATTATGAAGGTCATAGTGAACACGGGGCTTTCAAATGCAAAATGCTGTAAAGATAAATACAGCCGCGAGTGATTTTATTCCATCCAATGTACAAGATCTTCATTCGATTGGAGGTTTATTGTATTCAATTACACTGTGCTAGTTGAAAAAACCGACAGAAGGGGCACCCAGTCACTAAACTGAAAAAATTTGTGTTTTCCAAACTACTAAACTCATTAAAAATATTTTTACAGCTGTTTAAAGATAATTTTATTGCCAAATTTCGGTTTTTGTGTTCTTTCCAAGCTGTTTAAATCGCTTTTGAGGTAAGGGAATATATGTTGTCCTACCTCCTCCATTTTTAAAACAACAGTATATCTCAAAAACAAGAGCTAACCTAAAAAAAAAAAACGGTTAGCACTACTGAATTCAGCGCACCCGAATTAGTTTTGGTCACTGGGTGCCCCGTCTGTCGGAAAAAAAAATGTTTCAAATTCAAGCACACACAGTACACATACATACTTGTGTGTACGTACCTACAGCAGTATCCATTCTGAGTCGCCAAGTTAATAAATCCACTTATAAGGATTGGTCAGACTTAAAGCGATTAATGAAATATCATTGTTAGAACGGTATTATGTTTCACTTTTCGGTTTTCATCTAATAAATCAATACTTGCATGTAAATTCTTTGAGGTAATATTCAATTGATTGCGCCAACAGATGCCGAAAGTTGTTCGTCATGTCAACAATTTCTAGTACAAAAAAAAAAAAAAAATAATAATAAAATTGGAATGAGTACATGAACTGTTTTGGAAACAGAAAAATGTCGCAACGAAAAAAAAGTTTCAACATTAAGTAAGTTTCAGAGAATGTAAGTGTCAAAAGCAACTGATGGCAGCCAAAATGGGGTTTGGGTTGGTGCATGAATTGATACAAATAAAAGTTTCAGCTGTTTCGAAGCTTGATATACTTACTACATATATGTACATACGTACTAGAAATAATCCTTATACGTTTAGGGAAAAAACATACATACATATGTATGTATTAAGGTTTTCGTAATTATGAATCGATTACCCATATGTGTTCTCGTACTGTGGATGCGCCTGAGTATTTATGATGTGCTAGCATTCTTTCGTTGGAAATGTTTAACCTCTCTACACACTTTGGCATGAAGAGATACAAAAATACATTATTCCATCAAATGAAGTATGCAGAGCAAAAAAGAAAGAGCTTCACATTCTGGCGTTCATGCTGTGAAGGTCACTGCGACGAAATATTTAAGCTGGTTTTATATTGTTTTATTTTATATTTACGACAACATTATTTTGAATACATAAGAAAATTTATTTGATGTTTCATGCACTTCCAAGCCATTAAGTCTTACCACAGAGTAATGCAATGCAGCGTTATAAGTAAACAGTCAGTTTGAATTAAAGCAAACAAATAGAGTTCAGCAACCAAAAAATGTCCTTTCTCGGCAAAATTTTTACGAATTCTGGGGTAAACGGAGGATAGAAAATGTCAGGCAAAGGGTCGTAAATACCAGAGGTATTCACTGATTTTTGAACTAAAACGGAAATTAACGCCCCGATTATGGTTTACAACAGTTGTTCATTTAATGTTGCATTCATTTTTTTAAAAGCGATTATAATTTACAACTCTTGCAGCAAGTGTTGTCAAAAATAAGTTGCAGTGCTACCAGATTATATGAATTGTATTGGACAGTGGTAATAATGGAAATTATTCCAAGTACATGTTATCGTTTACGTTAGACAATATTAATGCAGCAATGTATCAGGAACCATATCCTAAGGTTGTTATAATGAACCCTAGAAAAGTGAGAAACGATCAGAAAGTCTCAAAACAAATTCTCCGTTAGTTCTGAACCAAATAAAACAACAACAAATAATGTTTTGGCTGATGAGTAGCAAATATGTTTCAGTAGATTCTCAGTAACGTTGCCACTTAGACGAGTCAACAAACTCTCAAAATTACTTCTTCCTTTTGGAAAATATTGTCAACGCGGCGGTACAAGTATAAAAAAGTTTCAGAAATTTATACTTAAAAAAAAAAATTAACTAAAAGCTATGCGAATGCAACTCAATCCCCAAAATCATAGATCGGAAGCTTTGTGCCCCAGGAGATCTTGAGTCAGCTACTTGCAAGGCGCTTGAAGCGGTTTGAAGCCAATCGTATTTCAACTTAAAACAGTGATCATGCACACATTTCTTCCGTTATATATGTAGTTCTTACAAAGGGCAAAACAAAATGATACGTTACCGTAAGATACTTTAGATAATTGCATTCAAATAATGTTAACACCAAATGCTTCCCGAATAAATGCCATTTTATTTTTACCGTTTTTCCCAAAATTAGGAAGCCGGGGAAAATGTAATCAGAATCACGGATAACAACCGAAGGAACAATAATTCAAAAGACCACTACCACCACAATTCAAAAGAGTGGCACACTTTAGGAGTTTAAAACTATGAAAACAAGAAGAAAAATATACATTGTTGAAAGTGCATACGAGTATGCATTTTCTCCGCTAAATATTATATGCATTTACGTCATTCAATTGTAATCCAGCAGAATCATTACACACACATAAACAACTTTTTCTGCTTCACAATTATACTAGAAACGTTTCTGGGGTTATGCCTGTGTAAGTGTTTGCGTTCACAAAGTGAGTGAAATTTTTAACAGGCTGAACTCATTTCTTCATGTCATGGTCGTATTCGTTTTTAACTAACAACTGCAGATAGTGAGAGAAAAAAGAATGGAAAACAAACACTCTTAATCTTGTTCTTGATGTATTCTGCAGCGCATCTTTAGGCATATAAATGACACAATTTGTTTATGTGTGCGTGCTTTTTTTTTTTTTTTTTGTTTCGTTAAGAATGATACATATTAACTTAAAACGGTGCTGCAGAGAAGATGACTGAGATGTCACTTCGTACGTCATTACATATGTACGTAATTACATACTTGTATGTGAAACAATTAAAATAACCTAGAATTGATTTCGAATAGTTGCCGTAATATATTAACCTGCTTTCAATTTGCTCTGTATTACTTTTTCCACTGACAAGTGTGCTTGTTATGTTTGCAGGTGAAACCAGTGTGCTTGCATATGTGCATATGTCGACTTTTCGATAGCTTTGGGTATGAGAAGAAAAAGTTCCACCACCACACATCAAAAAACTCATTTTCGTGGTGCCCGTAAGGAGTTGCCCCGTGACCATACAGGAGTCAAGAAAAGACTTGTTTGACTCTCGATGAGACTTTGAACAAAAATATACATCCCAGGCCTGCATTACACCACCTTCAATTAGAGTTTTAAATCGCGACACTCGTATAGTAAATTCAAGAAACGACTTGAACAACTGAATTCGGTTCACTCAAATAAGACAGTAAAAAAAAAATCGAAGTGGACCACAGTGCCAGTGTTTGTGCCAATATTGAATTTAACAAAAATTAAATTCTTGAAGCGTTCCCTTCACCATTCTGGAAGTTGGAAGAGCTTTCCAAGTTTGGGACTTGCAATATATTGTACTAAAGTTTTAATTGTGTCTATCAGTAAGTAAATCTATGCCTCTTTGTTGTAGCTCACACGATGTCGGCCTGACCTAGTACTTTTACAAGCGTGTCCCAAAATATGTGCCATTTCGAAAGGTCCGTGCTAAAACATTCCATAGTAAATTGAGAAAAAAAAAACGTTGGTTTTAATAAAGATTGTCGATAAGTGAACATAGATACACATGTCCAACAACAGCCTTCAATAAGCAAATTGAGCCAAGTACGAGGCTGACTCGTACAGCGAGGCTTCCGTACTTCCGTACTTCGAGCTAGTGGCTCAACCCATTTCACTCAGCTTAGTTTCACTCACTTTTGTTTTTACGTTTTTGCGGTTTTTAATATTTGTTGCAGTGAACAGGCTATAGGTATACGTTGCCTGTACGTATTCAGTGAAAATATCTCCTAGGTTTCGAAAGTTACAGCTAATTTTCAAATTAAAGGGTGTTCCCTTTGTATGAGACGCCATTTCTATTTTACCTCTTTCTTATTTTTGGTTAGAGCCTATCAAACTACACCATTTTTAATTGAAATTGAGAAAATTCAAAATGAAATTGAGAAAATTCAAAATGAAATTGAGAATTTAAATTTAAATTTGAGAAAATTCAAAATGAAATTGAGAATTTAAATTTGAAATTGAGAAAATTTAAAATGGAAATGAGAATTTCAATTTGAAAATGAGAAATTTCAAAAGGAAATTGAGAAATTTTAATTTTATATTGAGTATACAATTTTCATGACACAAATAGCGACACGGTATAAGTCGTTTTATTCCACCACGTGTCATTCTTATTAAACATATAGCACAATTGTCCTTAAGCTCCATGTCCGTTGAAAAGAAAAATTTATTTTAAATTCCGCACAGGCTGGTTTTCTGTGACATAAGTACGTAATTTAAAAAGCTAATTATTAAAGTACGTTGTGCCCTCCATCTAAATTAATTTTTGACAAATTTCAAGTTTATGTCTCTTCAGGTTCTTGCGATACAGCTGATTTTTAAACTAAATGGTGCCCCCATGTATTAAGCACCATTTAATTTTCAAAGCGTCCGAATACGGGTCTCTAGGACCAATCAGTCCTCATAATAATTTTTTCTCCACAATGTAAAAAAAAATTAAACCGGTCGCCACGAAAATTATTTTTTTTATTCTTCATGCCAAAAGCTATCGAAAACTAGATGGCACAATATCGATAGCTTAATCGAAGTAGAAGTACATTCTATTTAATTTGGACAGAATCACCGAAAATTTGGTGTTGCCTACATCGAAAGAAATTAAGTTTACAATGTAAAGTAGGAAAATATATGTTCAATCTGATTATGGTGCGATATTGTAAAAACGATGGTCTAGTTATGCCCTTTTGGTTCATACAGTCGTTGATATTGGAGTTGCGGCCTTTCGAACTACATTAATAAAATCGGTAGATTTGTACACATGTGAATAAAATCACAATCAATCAAAAAGCCGATTTTTGACTTTTTTCCGCTTGCGCCCTTTTTGGATTTTGGGTGACATATTATATATGTATGTATGTATCTCTACAATACCTCATGCATGCAATTTGTGTTCCTGAAATACAGAAACGTCTGTTTGTTCTCGAACAAATATTATAGATTTAGTTGTGCAACTTCTTCACATCAATTTCAATGTTTAAAAGAAAATGGCAAATTGGAAAAATTGTCAATATTGAATCAATTTACGTACAGATACAAGAATGCTGCAAGCTTAGACCATGCAGAAGTGACAAGTTTGCTGTAATTTAGAATTTAGAATTTCCTTTTTGTGACGAACAAGTCGATATGTACTATATATTCAGTTCAGCTTTACCATTATTTAAAGTTAAGTAAAGAAACCCATTAGGACATTTGTTAGACATTGTTGTAACAAGTTATCTCCAGTCAATGAAAAGCTAAAAGACGTTTGGTTTTATTTCGTTTAAGGCAGAACAGTTTTTTTATGAAATTGTTTGGACACGCATACACACATGTGCACGTATGTACATACCATTCATATTTACCTAGCCAGCCTCAGCAAACAAAAAATTATTTTTTTTATCGATAATATCGCTACGCCGGCATTCACAAAAATTAAAATGTTGCTGAGACACTATTTAGAACAAATTTTATATGAAAAATTAGTTCTAAAACGTATTTCAACAACATTTTACTTTTCATTAACACCGGTATTCGTGTTGATGTTTAATGTCTGCACTCTCTACTAACTTACGCAAGCCTTTTGTTACTAAAGTAATCTTTACTGTGCTCAACTTTGCCGTTTAGCGACTGAAATCGCTTTTTGCTCTTTTTTTTTTTTTTTGACTAACTGGCCTCGAGTGTTTTGTCCTCTTTAGGGCATTTTTGGGCCTTCTGCCCGCGAACAAAAACAAAAGCAAAAGTTTATCGTTTTTAATTAACTACATGCAAATAAGATTTGAAAGGAGGTTGAGAAGCAAACTGATTTAATTTCTTCTCATTTATGTACACATGTATGTAGAATGCTACATTTTTTTTTTAGCTTGAGTACAAGAAGTTCTCAAATGTACATTCATATGACGGCTGGGAAAATGTTTAATTTCAAACAGCTTCAGAATACGGTGTTGATTTTTTTTTTTTTAAAGTGTGATATTTTGCATCTCTCAATTTATTAAATTTTGCAAAAATTTAAAATCAGTTCCAGGATGCCCGTAGATGAGCCAAATGCATGACCATTGTTATCTCCAATATTTTTTTTCGAACACATCAACCCGTACCACGCCTCCTCAGTCGTAGCGCAACCGGTCCTTCTTGTGCCAAAAGCTATCGAAAAATCGATGGCACAACATCGCTAAAATTTGCTAAATCGGGAACATCTTTTTGATTGGGGGTAAAGCATGGCACCATCCGAAATACATGTAAATCATTTGAAGCAAATCGGAAGAAAAGAAACCAATATTATTTTACACGAGAAATATTCCTATTCGTTTTCGAAACACGGGCATTTTAGAAAAATTTAAGCGTTGTTTATTCGAGAAAGTACACTGTAATTTTAAGTTTTTGATTGGCTTTTCATATACAATTTTGTTACTAGCTTAGTGGACAGCTTTTCTCAAAATGTCGAGGCCGAAATTCATGCATGCAGGCTGCATCCTCAGGATCATGGGCGTAATTTGATTACACAATTCAGTTCAAGCCACCTCGTGTTTTGTATTCGGAACAATTTCAGCGCTGAGTTTTCCTTTTCACATAATTTTTGTACCATCTTTCTGAATGCTTAAAAAAGATGCACTAAATTTTAACTTTCCTCTTTTGCCAATTAACAGTTAAACAGCTAAAATGGAAAACCTTATTTATTTCGGTTACCAGAGTTTGCGTAGATAAATTTATGCATGTGTGTGTGTGTGTGAGTGTAAGTATGTATGCACATTTTATTCAACTTTTATGATTTTCTTTTCTGTTGTTTTTTTTTTGCACTCTTCAAATATTATTATTTCACATTGTATAACAATGAAAGATTTACGTTTAAAAACAAACACATCTGTTATTTTACAATTTTGTGTGATGAATTACCTTGTTTTACTCGAAGCCTCAACAAATTTATACAATTTGTAAACTCTGTTTTTCAAAGACGAGGGGAAATATGCATCGTCGTATCGAATTGCACAAATATGACTGAATCAACACATACATAAGTTTATACATACATACATACAACATGTAAATGTTTCCCACATGTGTTTGTTGCATGTAAATGTGTGCGTGCATATGTGTATGCTTACACAACAAACGCAATGAGGAATTGTGAATCCAAAGGCCTTCAGAAAACTTTTATAATATTATAACTTTTACAGCACACAAACTAGTGTCAACTTTGCTCCCACAATAGAAGAAGAAAATAAAACGTTAAAAGCATAAATCTGCCAGCAGGAAAGATAATTTTTTGTATGAATGAAGAAATGGAATTTTTAAGCCGATAAGTGAAAATGTTCTAATTTTCATATTTCACCAGTTACAGAATTGAAAACGGTGGTCAAGAGATGGGGAAAACAGCAAAGAACATACATATTTGTTCAAAAACTTCTTTCGACAAAAAAACAATTATATTGTCAACGTAGAATTTAGAAATATTTTCTATATACATAAATATGCAGGCTTGTATTTTCTTAATTAACTGGGAGCACAATTTTACTTCGTCTATAAATTGGAGATGTTTTTATTTTGAATGCTAAACATGGGTGGTAGTGGTTCTACGAATATCAACTCTTGTTGTTCTTGAACAAGAGTAAAAATGGGGGTATTCTGATATTTTTTTTTTTCAATTAAAATTAAAACGTCAAGCGACGCGAATGTTAATGCAGATTTTCGCATTGGCGTAAAACAGAAAATTGATGTTGGTAACATTTGTTTTAGCTTCCAGTCGCTAAAAATAATTATTCTTTTATTTTTCAGCTGAGATTTACCATCTTTCTTTTGACTCAGTATGTATTATATTATTGTACATACGTACTTGGAAAATAGAGTGCTTCGGTTTGACGAATGGGAATATCATGAAAGAATCAAGTACGTTTGCGATGCAAATATTAGAACGGAGAAACAAAGTTTACTTAAAGTAACTGTGGTATTTTGAGCTAATTTTATTTACTATAGGGTCCGCCATCTAACTTTTTTTTTCAACTAAAGCTTATTTCGTGAATGGTAACACTTGGCTCATGTCTGATTTGACAGATAATTAGTTGTATCCTTCCGCTGAACGAATATGGTTGTGTATACGCTTCGCTAAGTTTGATTGCGATCGACTTACAGAAGATGCCGATTATGCCAAAAATACATCTTTTCAGATGAAGCTCATTTTGATCTTGGCGGGTATGTAAACGAGCAAAATGATCGCATTTGGGCACAGAAAACCCGCACGCTTACAACGAAAAGCCGACGCACCCAAAACTAGTCACTGTTTGGTGCGGGTTTTGCTCCACAGGCATAATTCTTCGAAAATAAGCAAGGAGTGGCCATTGTCAATGGCGCTCGTTATCGGGCCATGATGAACGAATTTTTGTTCACAAAAATAGAAGAGGAGCGCATATTGGCAACACTTGGTATCAGCAGGACGGCGCTACGTGCCAAAAAAAATTTATTTGGCGGACCCTTTATATGAACTATGAAGACGTTCTTGCCACCATACAAGAAAATTTTATTGAATTTGAGTTAAAGTGCAGGGAGGACGTTTTCGATTAGGTTTAAAAGGACACGTGAAATAAACAACACCAAATTTAATAATTAAAGACGTGCAGGTGTTGTAGCTGTCGATAAGTAACTCGATGTTTCGATGTCTCTATCATGAGCTAGTATTTTAATTCTATAAACTAGATTATCGCTAAAGAAAACAGGGAGTGCATTAATTTTATCCTTCTCTTTTGCAAGTGTAGCAAATATAATTTTGTTCTTTTACATTAATTACATACATCATGTATGTACGTAAACAGCTTTCTGTTCAGTCATCTTCGCCTTCATACTTAGATTTCCGTTGATCTTGGATTGTGATTTTTTTGTTTTTTTGCAACAATATTTTATAATTGAAGCCTTGAGATTTTTGCAATCTGCATTTTAGATTTTTTTCCTTTTCTTAGTGAGTTCGATACCTGAGTTCAACATTATGCAAGACCAAATTTAGAAAAGGTAAAATTGGAATCGCAGAATGCGGCAGCGGTTGCAGAAACGTATACGATTCGAGTATAGCAGGGAATCTGTTTGGCACCGCAGTGGTGCAGAAAGTAGCCATCGCCTTTAATGATTTGCGAAATAGCTAGCTCTTTTACACAATGTATATTAATGCGTACTGGTATGGCCTTAAATAAGTTGGAAAAGCCAAGACATTGACAATTTATAAAACGTAAGCGCAGGTATTGTATTAGTATTGTACAGTATTTTAGGTCTAAAAATAGAACTCGGTAATGTGTTATGTCTATATGCCGCCGACTCATCAGTAGACTCGAAAAATCTTAAATGATGTTAAGAAAAGTAAAAGTGTTGCAAGACAAAAAATGTTTTCTGTATTAAAGGTTTGTTGGAACATTTCTGATTTTCATTTTGTTGATGGGAATTTTTGGACAAGTAGTTGGGTTTTAAACATTCGTTTAAGATTTTTCGAGTCTACTAATGAGTTGATTAGCATCAACAAAATATCGGCGGCATATAGACATTAAAGAGTTCTATTTTTAAACCTAAAATAACACATTTCAATTGGCTCTTAAAGTAAATAAATAATTAATAACAACTTTATAAAGTCTTTAGTTCTTCCTTCTTTTTACCATTGTCATTGTCTCTCGATAAACAGCGAAACAATACAGTTTTCATGGATTCAACATATGTATGTGTGTATATTGAAGTTTAAAATCAATTCGACGAAGTAAGCAAGTATTGGCAGTGTGTTCGTTTATACCAACCTGTTATAAACTGGTATTTGAAATACATATTACATATGTAAATCGTAAATATATAAGACAATGTCTAAAAATAACATGTGCACATTACCATATTTTAGGGGAAGGAATAAAGCCTAAGCTAGCATCTAATTTTAATTTGTATGAATTTAATCACTAATAAAATTCTGATTACGATAATATCCCTAAAGCATTTACGTTATACATAATTCATAAACGTTGCATCAGGGCTTAATAAGCAAACTGTCTAAAATGTTGTTCATAAACGCAAGATAGCGAAGATTTTAATTCATACTGTTCAACGGCTGCTTGAGCACTCAGTAAATTGAAATATTCGAAACAACATTTTCTAACTCGAAACCCACCATGAATTTGAGACCTACGGCCTATGTATGCTATGTATCAAGTAAAAACCCGATTCCTTCTCTACTTTTGCATATTATATTTTATTTTACATAGATGCAAAAAGCTATCGAACTTTGCAAAAGGATTTGAAATTATTTTTCATTTTTAAATGACATAAAAACTTTTCTTTTTGTTGTCCTTTGCCTTTTCACCACAAATAGTAAAAAATGTTAATTTTCATGACTACACGGATGAACTTCTTTCTATACGCTCTTTTTTCATAAGAAGCCGCAAAATATTTATGGGCACTGCCAGAACAAACAGTAAAATAATCACTGTTTTATTAATTTGCTATTGTACGTTTATGGACATAAATTTTCATTAGACACAAATTAAGCTTCCAACTAAATCGTTGATAATCAATTGAAGAAAAAAAATTTCATGGTTTAGACGATTCGGAAGGAACCGTCATTTACACAATGTAAAGGGTGTTGTTTTTCGATGCATAGAACTTTAAGTTGGCATTACTGTTCAAGATGGCGACCTATTTAACAGCTGTCAAGTGATTTATTCTCAGTTTGGTTTGGCAATTCATCATGAATAGTCTATTCATGCCTGAACAACGCTTGCAAATAGTGTAATTTTAGTGCAAAACGAGATTGCCGTTGTTCCCGATTTTCATAAGCGAATTTTGTTTAGCGATGAAGCGCACTTCTGGTTGAATGGCAACGTCACACAAACAAAACTGCCGCATTTGGAGTGAAGCTAATCATCAAGTGTATGTCGAAACACCGTTACATCCAGAAAAACTGACTGTTTGGTGCGCTTTATGGGCTGGTGGTATAATTGGTCCGTACTTCTTCAAAAACGCTGATGGCCAGAACGTTACAGACAATGGTGATCGGTATAGAGCCATGATTACTAACTTTTTCATTCCAGAATTGAATAACCATGATGTCCAGGAGATGTGGTTTCAACAAGACGGCGCACCATGTCACACAGCTCGTGCCACAATCGATTTATTGAAAGACATGTTTGGTGACCGCCTAATTTCACGTTTTGGACCTGTGATTTAACACTGCTAGACTACTTTCTGTGGGGCTATGCAAAGTCATTGGTCTACGCGGATAAGCCACAAACGCTTGACCATTTGGAAGACAACATTCGCCATGTTATTGCCGATATACGGCCACAAATGTTGAAAAAAGTCACCGAAAATGGGACGTCCAGATTGGACTACATCCGCGCCAGCCAGAAATCATATTTAAAATGTAATGCCACAATATTATCTTTCGGGTACATAAAATGCATGTCAATCGAATAATCCATCATTGTTTTATTGCAACTTAAAGTTCTATACATCGAAAAAAAAAACACCCTTTACACACAGAAAAATTATTCGTACGCACATATAGTTAGCCAAACAAAGCAGACTCTTCACTCTAGGTAGACCCGCAGCGCCCATTTACGCAATAGTTGCAGATGGAATTTTGTTTTTGTAAGGCTTATGTGTGTACATAATAAACACATTCAATCCATCTCAATTCAGTTTCGAAATATTTTAACTAAAATTTTTTTTATGAATTTCGCATCGTATCGAAGAGCTGAAATGAGTAAAACAACAAAAACGAAGCTTTTAACGATTAAAGTAATAAATAAATAAAAACGGATCAACCATATGGACAACACTGGCCAAATATTACTGAAAAACAAATGTAATCTATTAATTAAGTAATCCAAAACGAATGTTTGTGCATTTAAATCTAGAAATAATGTGAGATAAATATTGTAACTTTTCACTGTGATGCTAATGCAGGGGGGGGGGGGGGGGGGCTAAACAAAAACTAGTTAATTACTCGTGACATGCATGCATACATACATATGTATGTACATATATAGAAATATTTTATAACTTTTGTTTTCGAGCTATTTCAATTTCAATGGGCTCATTTTTATCAATTGGAAAAAATAAAGTTGTTTATGGAGAGAGGTTTAGGCAAATATTCGCAAATATTGTTTTGAAAACAATATTGAAAAGCTTGCAAAAAATAATCGCACAAAAGAGTTTAATAAGGATAATTTCTTACAACTTCCTTGATGGTTAAAGCACTTTGAATACATTCATAAATTTCTGTAAAATAATTTATGGCTTCTTCATCTGCAAGAACAACCTAAACAGATTTTGTTTAACACTTTTTTTTTTTTTTTTTTTTTTTTTTTTTTGAAACTATATTCAATTCACAATATTTATGTTTTCGTTGTTTAATATTATTTTGTACACTTTGGAATTTCTTTTCACTTGACTTAATTATTAAGATATTTACGTTGATTCAAATACATGTATGTACGTAAGAATGTAGATCAAAAACAATTTGTACAAAAGTGATGCGTTAATAATAAATGCTTTGAATATTCTTAATATAACACTTTTGATTTCTGAATCTTATTTTAATTGTCGTTGTTCTGATTGTTGCAATTTATTTTTTTATACATATATAATTTATTGAAGCGAAAATAAACCATTTTATTGAGGCTTTAGCTTAATTATATTTTGGTTTTTGGTTCTCTAAAGTCCCAGTATTTTGTACTTATGAATTTATTATTGTTATTATCATTATTACGAGTATTATTATTATTATGTTTATTACTATATTATAAAGACGTTTTTACGTTTGCATTGACGTAGATTTATGCAAGTATGTATATGTATGTGTATATATAACATGTATTATGAATACACATGAACTCTTAAATTATTTCATAACATTCATCCATTGAATGAAAGAATTCACAACATCATATTTCAAAATTAAATTTTTTTTCTTATATGTATGTATTCCTTATATTAAAGATGAAAAAAAAAACTGTTCTGCCTTTCTTATTTTGCAGACATTTGCTTTTTTTTAAGAAGGGACAATTTTAAATCTTGTTTTTGTTGTATGTATTTTAATTTTCCACAATCACTTGAATTTTCTAAACATCCTTTGCGCCTTCTTACGAACTGATACCATTTAACGCCCGAGTACAAAAACAGACTAAGCTCTGTAAAGATTTATCCCTTGTAAAAACTAAATAATTTTAGCTTTTGTATTTCGTCTTCTCTTAAACTCGAATACCAGACAACAATCAGATAAGTTCACAAATTCTTGGCAAATTCGCAAAGCATCCCTGTACAGAAGAGAAATAACATCCTCAGCGTTTACAATTGTGTTAAATTCATAAGTTCATGATGAAAAACGAGCACCTGAAAGTAAAAGAACAAAACAAAAGGCACGATGTCCATCCAGCCAGCCAGCCACTACCATTCGTTTTTATTCTCTATAGGGTATTTGAAGAAAGTCTCTTTGGATGCGAATATTCACCACAAACAGCCAGCCAGCCAGCCAGCCAGCCAGGCAGACAGAAAAGCTTTTTAATAACGGGTTAAGAAATGTATCAATGCTTTTCTCTTGTCTGCAAAGGGTACTTTTTTGTCCTGCGCATTGCAAATGTTTACATTACAAACTCTATTAGCAAAGATGATAAAAGAGATCATTTCGCGCTTAAAAGTTTTAAATCGGGAACACACAAACAAAACATTTTAGTAAACTTAAAATTTTGATATTGCAAAAGCTCTACTGGTGCCGTTTGGGATATACATGCATATATACATGCATGTGTATGTATGAATGAATGTCCTTTCAATATGCGTCCACCCACATTGAATTGGAGGTTTATTCACGAGTATGGAATTGTTTCTTCGTCGATGACCAGGCAAAAGCCTCAAAAGTATTATCATGTTCGTTATAAAGACACCTAGCAAATCGGGCTACGACATACGCACATGAAGTTAAGCCTAAATGACGGTAATTCACTGCCAATTCACTTTTTTCTGCTGCAGTACTGCAGTTCTGGAAACAAATACAAATATACATATGTATGTATCTAAGTTGTTGTTTGTATAGTGTGCAATCAAATCAAAAAAAGCGAAGCACAGATAAATATTTTTAGTCCTCATTGATTCAATTGCAAACTGTGGTTGTCTTCGTGCTTGCGTATCTTTCATGTGTCCGCTGGTTAAATCTGGTCTAGTTGTGACAAAAATAGGCGACACACTGACAAGCACTCATATTCGCAAATGCAAATTTCGTACACGCAAAGAGCAAACATTTTACAATATGACTGCGACAACAATATTATGTTCTCTAAAACGATGCGTTAGTAAACATAAATAAGATTTCTTCAATAACCTGATCAATTTGTTGTCACCATTCATGAAAATTTAAATAAAGTTACATTCATTTAAAAAAAACATTTGATGACGAACATTTGAAACAAACATAGTATTTTTGATCTATCAAATGGTAATAAAAAAGGATTAGGTTCTTAGGACTATCAGTTATAACATTGCCACGCTAAACCACACTACTGTAATTTTTATTTCTAAGCACACTGTTGTCATTCCCAACCATATTAGAGCCAAATCTAGCCTTATTATTAAAAAAAAAAAAAAAAAAAGATTTAGTCACTCAGGCAATATGGCTTGCGGTCAAATTCAATAATAATATTGTTATGATTAACACTATGTTATTGTTAAATTCAACCACAATTTTGTCATAACAAACTATTTTATTTTGTGATATAAACCATGACATTTAAAAAAAAAGATGCTACAGTATTCAGCAGTTTGCAAATACAACCATATTATTGTCATATCCACTCAAAATATTAAAACTGGTAAGTTTTAAGTCGCTTTTTTCTAACTGGTTAAGTAAGTGGTTCCTGCAGACGCTGTAAACAGGAGAAGGAAATGGCGGAACACATCCTTTGCAAGTGTCCTGCTGCACACAGACACAGAACCACATACCTGGGCGCTGAATAAGTGGATCCCAAAGCCCTCGGTAACATCAACCGTACGGCCGCAAGGAGATCCGCTAATGGTCTGGGTCTCGGTCTATAGGGAACAAGGGCTGCACAAAAGAACTTTTTGGTCGGGATGCACAATTGGACCCAAACGATAATTAATAATTGTCATATCCAAGTTTACTATTAAAAAAAAAAAAACCTTTAAAAGAGAATATGGTTTATTTTCACAATAATATGGTTGGAAATGACAATAGCATGGCTGGAAATGACAATATCATCGTGGCAAATTACAATAGTCTGATTAGAATTGACAGTAGTATGTTTGGATGGTAGAAAAAAATTGTTGGAAATGGCAACAGTATTATTGGAAGTGACAACAATATGGTTGAAAAGGACAACAACGTGACAAGATTATGATTAAATATAGTAATGACATGGTTAGCGGCAACAACAACCTAATCCCAGAAAGTTGAATTAGTAAAAATATGCATGTATTTCCCCAATAGTATGTTTCTCTTCGAATATACGGACAACAAGAGGTTTCAGTTTATGAAGTGATAAATAACTATTCACGCCCTAATTCTAAATTTTTCTGAAAACGAAAATCGATTTAAAAATTCAGATGTTTTTCCTACAAAAGCTGTGCGGTTAGCGAAAATATATCTTTTGTAAAAGATAATAATGGAATACAATACCACTATATCAATCTCTCTCAGATAAGTTCGAACTATATATTCTTCCTGACTGGCTTCGACCAATAACACTGTGCTAGTTGAAAAAACCGACAAACGGGGCACCCAGTGACTAAACCTAATTCGGGTACGCTGAATTCAGTGGTGCTATCCGTTTTTCTAGGTTAGCTCGCATTTTCGAGATTTACCGTTATTTTAAAAATGGAGGAGGTTGCACTACATGTATTGAACTAACTAAAAAAATTTTTCGTTTATTCAACTTTAGTAAAAAACCGAAATTCCGCAATAAAATGAACTTTAATTTGATATATAATTTATTTAAAAAAATATCTAAATGGGATTCTGCAATAAGTTTAATTACTTTTGCTATGTGTGTGGGAAATACACAATTATGCCAAGTCGGCGTAAAATCACTGTATAAATAATTAACTTATATGAATCATATTTTTCTATAAATATGATATGTGGTAAGAATTAGACACCCTCAATAGTGTGTACAACGTGTATTTACCATATTAATAAATGGAAGAAAAACAGAGACGCCTTTCCATTTAGTGTTCCAATGAACACTAGGTGCTCTTCAAGCGAAGTACAAATTATGCAAAAACACATTTTAATGTTAGATAATTACAAAAAACTTTTTATATGAACATGCAGAAATGTACTTTAATTAACAATTAAAAAAAATTTTTTCAATTTTTGAGGCTTCGTCTGGTAACAGGTTGAAACTGCAATTTTTCATCTTTTGTGAATAAAATTAAAAGTTGCCCACAGATTTTGGTCATTTAAAGCTCGTTTTGTTTCAAACATAATTTTTTTATATATACGGGAAAATTTATTGGCATAGCTTAATTTTTCAATTTTTTATGCAGTTTTAAAGATCACAAAATTTCAACAATTTGCAAAAAATAATTTTTAAAAAATAATTTAAAGGTCATTTTATTGCGGAATTTCGGTATTTTACTAAAGTTCAATAAACGAAAAATTTTTTTAGTTAGTTCAATACATGTAGTGCAACTTCCTCCATTTTTAAAATAACGGTAAATCTCGAAAATGCGAGCTAACCTAGAAAAACGGATAGCACCACTGAATCCAGCGTACCCGAATTAGGTTTAGTCGCTGGGTGCCCCGTTTGTCGGCAAAAAAAGTTCCAAATTCAAGCACAGTGTAACTAATTACATTCGTAAGCCAACGTAAAATCAAATTATAAATTCATTAAAAATATCCATATTTTCATTACCCTTGACTGTAGATTTAGAAATTAAATAACTTAATTGTTAATTTTTTTTTTTATAAAATACGACCTGAGGTGGAAATAATTTGTCGAATCAATAAATTGATAAAAAAAAAACATTTAGTTTTAATTATGCATCTTTCCGGCACCGTGAGAAAATCCGCTATTCACTAGTTTTTTAATCTTTTAGTCTACTGTTCTGAAGCAAAAAACATAAATCAAAAGCTATTGCACAAACAAGCTACCAAGTTGGTATTGCTGTCAAGCATGATGTTTGAGTTTTCTAATAGAAGGCATTTCTACTTTTTTTGTGAAAGAAAATCAATTTTTTTTATTCTGCTTTCTTGTAGTTACTTCGATTAACTGATTTTATTTTAATCAAACAATATGTAAATGGTTACGGACAAATTTTTTGATGGAAATATTTTTTATTTGAATTTTTTTGCTCAGATCAACAAAATATTTACACTTCATTTAATATTCTCAAGGATGTTGTGTTGTACACAAACAAACACAATTTTTCATTCTTCCTTTCCACATCTTGCACTGTCGTCTTTTGCTGTGCAATTCACTTCAAGTGCAATTTAATTCAGTGGGTGATTAAGAATCAATTTTCTCTTTTGCCTCCTGTCTTTCTATTTGAGACAAATTTCAATAACAGATGCACATGTATTCTTTTAAAAGGAAAAATTGGCAACACATTCCCATTTAAAAGGTGGGAGTACATACATATTGCGTTATACACTTATTGCAATATTTGTATGGCCTAGCCCATTTCTAAGCGCAGAAGAATGTGGTGAGCGCTGCACTCCGTAACGATCGACGTGTAATCTAGAGTCGTAATAATATTTCAAGACTCAGCGTTGCTTTACAACATACAGACGCGGTCAATGAGGCTGATTCGTACTCATGGGTGGTATAAATCTATGTATATATATAAAATTCTTTGTGTGTATGTATGTATGTATGTATGTATGTATGTATGTATGTATGTATGTATGTATGTATGTAACGTATAGACTCCAAAACGGCTGGGCCGATTTTGATGAAATTTTCAGGGAGTCTTCAGAATATTCTGGCGGGTGACACTGTGAAGTCTGAATTTCGATTTGCGGTCTGGGGGCGGAAGGGCGTGGCAAAATGCAAAGGAACCCCAGTACATTAAAAAGTAAAATATATGTAGACGTAACTTTTGAACGATAAGAGCTAGAGAGCTAAAATTTGCATAGGATATTTCTTTGCACATGCTCTACAATAACAAATACCTAAAACAACAAAAAAAAATTTTATATTAAAGGGTGCCCCATACAATAGTGAAAATCAGCTGTAACTTTTTAACGATATGAGATAGAAAGCTGCAGTTTGAACAGAATATGTAGTTGCCTTATTCTCTACACAACAACAACAAATATCTACCAACAATCTCAAAACTTTTGTATTAAAGGGTATCCAGTGTATTAGCGCACCCTATAGTCTATATACATACATATATAAAATTCTTTGTGTGTATACATATGTATGGCAAAATCCAATTTTCATATTGCACCACCAATGACATACATATGTATGTATGTATGTATACATACATATACCTATATTTATTAATTTTTTTTGTTGCTTTTTTTTAATTATGATCCAATATCAAAATTTTAAAACTTTCATAAACAGCTTTCTTAGGGCCAGCAACGCGGACCGGGTCAGCTAGTATTGTATATAAATAAATGTTATGACTGTAAAGGAGAACATCAGTTACTAGAAAATTTAAATGCATCTACAAAGATATAGAGCCTTTTGTGTGTGTCTGTGTGTGTGAGTGAGTGGCTAAGACAGGACATACTTATGTACATACATATGTATGGCATTGTCGTGACCCGCAAATTAAAATCATATCATACATATAATAAGGTCACAAAATAATGAAACAGAACAGAATAAGAAATAAACGAAAAATGAGGATAAAGAAAATGATGATGGCATGGGGTTATTTTGTTCTACCAGAAATAAAGTGTATTATTGTCTTTTCAGAATGAATGGGAACCTCAAATAAGACCTAGCTTTCTCATTAATTTGTATGTTTTATTTATTTTGTTACATAGAATCCAAAAGGCTTTGTAGAATTCTTTATCATATTTAACCGTAGATACGAGTACGTGATAGTGATGTTAATTTTTAAATATTCAGGAATGCTAGTTCCTATAATATTACAGATAGAACAGCAGGTGAAGGTTTTGTTACGGAAACGTCATCGTATAATCGTGCGTCACGCACGACTCAAATTCACAAATATTTTATTGCTCGAAGACGTTTTCAGGATAAATAAAATCTCTGGGAATTTCCTGACACACTGTAGGCTACTATATTTTCAAACAAGTGTGAGGAAGTTCCATAATTCAGCTAGCACGCCTTTTGAAACTTTCACAAAACTGCAAGCAATGGATTTGATATCAGCATTCTATTGAAGATGATGTGGTTTTGGGATTTATTAAAAAATTTGGTCCCAAAATAATTGAAAATAAACTTTGATACTCTAATTAAAGGAATCCAGCAAAACTATCGGTCTACCTGAAAGCAGGTTTGTAAGCCAAAGATTACCGCTTACCAACCAGCTCAGCATCACATGATTTTTATTCGCATTGTACCATTTGGTAGGTCCCTTAGCTTCGCCAATTGTTAGCTTATTTGAAACTGCCCCAGAAGAACATTGTTTCAGTGCGAAGCAGGATGCACTGTGTAGCTTGATAAAGTAAATTTGATTATGGCTTCCATGATTACCATATTCTCTAGTGACGCATGAACATTTTTCAGTCCTTATTAATATGAAATGTATTTTTGGTGGGAAATAAATACTATACAACTGCCCAATTCACAAGCTGGTCGTATCGTTGTTAAGTTGTATCGTGAGAGAAAATTTCAAACACAATTCTTAAAGAGAAACGTAAATTGTTTGAAAATTTATTTGAATTTAAAAAATTGTGTTTGAAATTGCCTCTCCAAATACGACTTAACAACAATTGGGCAAATGTGTACAGCTCCTCAAATGAATACAGCTCCTCAGCCAAAACAATGTGAACAAATCTAAGGCAAAAACGAAAATATTGTTTACAATCAGGCGAATTTATTTGAATGTGAACTTTTTTTCAGTTTTGTTATTCGAATCTGAATTAGTCAACTTCAAAAGAGATGCATACATTTCAAAGCGAAATAAAATAGAGATTGCAATTTTGGGGAATGGGAAAGAAAGTTTACGATAGGGTTTAACGAGCAAGTATGCCGAAAAACTGCGTTCAACATCTACTGAAGTCAATTAAGAGAGCGTATTTCAATGACCAAAAGTTCGCTTCTTCAATTACTAGGACCTGATTCAAGGGTCTTGCCAATGTTTTTCCATGACAATATTTAACTTTTTCTTTATTTCTTCCACGATTGGAATTTCTGCAACGTAAATTTTTCTAATACTTTCTCCAACGGAACTTACCTGTTTATTCCCTACGGTGGTGTAATAGTTTCAGTTCAAAAAGTATACTTTGTATTGTTTTCTTTAAATGTAAGAAATCGTTGTGCGCTTCACAAGATATTCGTTCGAATACTCGAATAAGATTTTAAAATTATTTAGCTGTTCGAACGAACAAACGAAGCAGCATTGTGGAATTTTATTCAAACGATTATCGCCCACAAATAAATGATAACACTAATCAGAACAAAGGTTTGTATTGCATAAGCCGGATGCAAAATAGAAATCTGCTTTAAATCGCTATATCCGTTTACTTGTTGTTAGTTTTTGTGTCATTTGTATTGCTTCTGCTATTTTTTGCAATTTTCTTTATCCTTTGAATATGTTCTAGTTACAGCAGAAGTAGCAAATGTGTGTGAGTTTACGTTCTAGTTGGTAAAAGCAAAGTGTACCTGCAGTTGAAGGCTAAACGGATTTCCAGAAATAAGAATACGACAATACACTTTTTATGCAGATGCTCGTAATTTATGCTATATTTCTAGATAAATTTGTATATCAGTTTATATTAACTTGTGCACTTAAACAAATAGACAGACACATATCTGCGGGTAGCAAAAGAGTTTTACCTCAAACAGTTTTAATTCAATACATTTCAAGAAGCTGACTTGGACCTTTTTGTAAAAATACATAAATGCAAAAAAAAAAAATGCTATTCCACATGAATTCATACATTTTAAAAATCAAACTTTTCGTTCTAGGAAGGAAGAAACAAAATTCGAAAAATGGTCATATGAAATCGCAAATAAATAACATATTATTGGAACACGAGTACTTGGCATAAGATCGCACAAATGAGATACCCCTTGAATAAAATAGCGCGTCTTTTCCGGCAGACGAATCTTAGCGAATTATATTCCTTACCGATTGCCAAAATGAAGGCTTGCCTGTGTTCGTGTGAAGTTTTGTTTTTGCATTCCAGCATTGAGATGTTAGACGTGTATTTTCCTTGGGACTTGCAAGGACTGATCATACGGTAGATATAAAAAACTAGACAACTTCAATTTGAAAAAAAAATTATATGTAGTAAATACATGTGCATACATACATATGTACATAATTCATTTTGTACTATTTATTTATGTATTTAGAGGCAAGACACAAAAACTTCTCATGAGCACTAAAAGTTAAAAAAAAACGTTGTTGTTGTCAGAAAACGGAGTTGTCCATTCAAACTACATAAATTCAGTGTTGCCCTTGAAAGTTTCTTATATAAATTCTTTTTCTATACATTTTGTGGTTTTGGTGTTCAAGAAAAATGTTCTTTTATCAGTTTTTTTCTTATAAGCGTTTTTCTTATATGAAACTTTTTTTGTTAGAAAATAAACACTAAAAAGATATGTGCTTGTATGCTAAAAAATTTAACAACAGCATATTAAAAATTTTGTATGGAAATTTCCACACAAAATTTTTAATATGCTGTTGTTAAATTTTTTAACATACAAGCAATGGTGTTTTTGCAAATGTTTCTTATAAGCGTTTTGTTCTTATATGAGATGTTCTCATGATACAATTAACAATGTAGCCTCGTCAGCTAAACCGTTAATCATCTGACTACTGTAGGTTGTCAAGAGATTGCAGAGATGAACGGCAGCCAAAACGAGGTAGCAAATCCGCGTAAGCTTAGTGCATCTCTCTTCTGTAAATGTAGAAGTGGTGACTTTTTGACAGTTTGCATAAGTTGTACAAAAACAAAATGCATGTTATTTTTATTGAAGTTGTTCTTATTGTAGCGAAAAGGCTACCTTGTTAGTTGTATCATGGATGTTCTTATATCCGATAAATACTGTATGTACATACTGTATGCAAGTCACCTCGTGTTTTGTGTACCTGCATGTGAGGGGTCTGGAGCGGTATTTTTATAAAAATATTTCCTATTGAAGGCGCTTATTTGAGAAATAGTGAATTAATATTTTTTTGTATTTGAAGTTTGAATTGCAGTGCAAATTGTGTAATTTTAATGTTGAAATGCGTAAAGTTATTGTAACAATATGCAAAACGTGCTTGTGCTGTGCCACCTTGTTTTGAACATCTAAGCATTTTTAGGGTTATCGGAATCTGTGACGTAAAAATTAAGCTTTTTCGGAGTGACAAATACTGGCACCAGCAAAGCTACACTGAGTCTATTGCACGGCGGCTAAATGACAAAAAAAACTTTTTGTGCTGAAGCTCTGCTCTGTACCATAAATGTACACCAATTCAAGTTGAAGGACACAAAAGTTGTTACTGGTAAAAGTAAAGACAATAACCACATCAAATTTGTGGAACTTAACTTAGCAAGAGCGCATAAAATACTGGGAATTCTTAATAAATAAATTGAATTGCAATGTTCGTTCTCACCACTAGCGTCGACAGTAAATACAGATTATTTCATAAGCAACAGTGTTGAAAAATAATCATAAAAGTTACTGAGCTTTTCGATACTAAAAGCCACCACCATTGCAACTTTGCGATAAGGATCGCCATCTAAAGCTAAAGTTACATTTAATAGAAGTGAGCGACAAACTGGCCGGTAAGCAATTTCCTTTATTACAAGTTACGGGCAAGAAAATTTTTCTTTCATTTGTCGGAATACTTTTGAAAGGTTCAAGTCTGAAGAATGTGTAAATGTATGAAAAATTAATTTTTTTCAGAAAAATTTTCAATCAGTTAACAATTTTAGTTTGATATAGCAAAGACACAACCAAACGTGGTGAATGCAAAAACAAAACCTCTCGTTAACTTACCGGTTGGATTGTTCCGATGATTTAGCACTCACTTTTTACTAATGGCCGTAAGAAAACAATGTTTAAGGCCGGATTTCACGACTTGCCAGTAGTTAAATGTATATAATTTGTCAACCAAATAAGACACTTTGCATTATCACAACTTCCCTTTGGCATAAGATTTCGAGATGAGTTATCGGAAAGATAGTCAAACCTGAAGTGCAATTCACTAACTTAATTTACCGATTAATTCTGCGTTAAAGATATTTAACTGCAAAACATTTGGCTTTCTGATTCATTAGTGATACATATATGACCACAGTTACTGGTGCTATTAAATTTTAACTGGTGCTATTAAATTTTAACACCGGTATTCATAAAAAATAAAACATTGTTGAAACACAATTCACAACAAATTTTTCATATAAAATTTTTTCTTAAATGTATTTGAGCAACGTTTTATTTTTTGTGAATACCGGTGTAAATATTCTTTCAGAGAAATAGTTCTTTTTAACACATTCATTTTGCAAAGAGCCTCTAAGTTTCGTGTTGCTTAAGTTGATTTTATATTCTTATTTTCTAGATCTGGAGGTATTGTTATTGTATGTATTTTATATATTTATTCGAATATTTTTGTCGATATTTCGCTCTTATTCGGATATCTTCTTCGGGACAATGAAGCAAAACATCGAAAAAAATATTTATATAAATAAGTAATGCATTACACTTTTTAAATGTGTAGTTAAAATAAAAACCTCTAGTTTTACGCTGACAAAAGTGGTCGAAATCATTGCTCTCGAGGAATATAAAAATACTTGAAAAAATTTTGTTTTGAGTAATTGTTTTTTATTGATTTTTTTAATCTTCTACCATATTTTCTTTTGTGTTTCAAAGTTTTACATTCACCTCTGGCAGGTTCTAAATCGCCATCGTAATAAAAAGGTACAACAAGCAATTTAAATAGATGTTGTGTTACACTATGATATTGAATCAAGTTATTATTTCTGTACGAATTTAATCAAATTTAAATTATTAAAAAAAATTTAGTAAAAACAAAAAAATAAATTTTCATGTTCGGCCCATCTGGGATTCGAACTCGGACCTCTTGGCTTAATAGTTTTCAGTGGTATGCTGCAAACACTAGTTACTGAAAATAGATTGTTATTTAAAGTAATTTATAAACATATTATAATTTAAATATGAACTTAATTATTTATTTGCTTTAAGAACCAATTGAAATGTATTAAAAATGAACCATTTTAAAAAATGTTTGTTGTCTTTTTCAGCTGTGTATATGCCGACGACATTTCGTTGGTGCCAATCAACTCGTCAGTAGACTTGAAAAATTCTTAAAAGTCTGTTTGAAACTTAACTACATTATCCATAATTTTCATGAACAAAATGAGAATCAGAAATGTTCAAACAAACCTTTAACACAGCAAACATTTCTTTTCGTTTTTGCAACTCTTTTACTTTTCTTTGCAACCTTCTATACAACGAGTTACCATCGGTTACTACGATTTGTATTTTTGAAAGTATTTGAGAATATTCAAAAAGCTTTTACTTTTTGATATTTTCAAAATTACCGAACAAAAATAAAAATACAAATCGTAGTAAATGAACATACATAGATGAAATATAAAAATTTAGCCTACACAGAAAGCAGCGGTGTAAAAGATACATATTTTTAATTAGGTTTTAATTGGAAACTTCCAACAAATTTCGCTTTAACGTTAATATGACAAGCGGTCGGTAAATCTTCACTTTCGAAACTACTAAGCACTTATGTACTGTCATCACATCAAATGTGTATATTAAATTAAAGACTGACAGCATCCACATCCTGAAAGTGGTAACATTTTTATATAACAATTACACAATCAGCTAACACCAATTCAGGTAACGTCCCTTAATTCGTACCGGCAAAACAAACAGCAACAAAATTATAATTTGTCGTAAAATTAAATGAGGAAGATAAAACTAATAATAAAGTATAAAAAAAAAATTTTAAAAACAAACAGGATTTTTCTATCTGTTAATAATTCAGCTGTTTGTGCCGCTAGACCAATGTGCCTTCAAGCTTCACACAAAATAATACCATCTAAGTATGAAAAATACTTACATCAGACTTTTCTTCTCGTTTTCTTAATACAGAGAGAATTTCATAATATTTTCATCCCTCAAAGTCGTTCTACTTTCTATTACCTATTACACGGTATCCTTTAGGAAGAATAGAATAGTAAAAGGGCTAAGGAGGTGAGTGTTTTAGGCACCACTGCCAAAACGTGCATTCACAACAAGCGCCCGAATTCAAGGATATGATATAGAGCTATAGCACTAGATAAAATTTTACTTTTTCCTCTTCTTTGAAAGATGGTGATCAGATGCAATAATTCAATAAATTTAACTTGAACTCAAATAAATGAAAGAAATTTGTAAAAACAATCTCCTTTATACATACATATGTATGTAATATTCAAACTACTACTATACGCGTAAAACGAGAAGAAGAAACCGCTCTATACTGGCTTTGGCTAGATTATTAGCTCTGCGCTTATGAATACAGATGACTTACCTGTGTTTCATTTCTTAAATCGAAATAATTTGTTGATGGAGTGCTACACAAGTACAATAGTAAATGAGTTTAAAATATGGTTCTTACCTGCAAATAAAAGAATAAATATCGGTGTTAATTACGGTACAAGCTGGTAAAGACGATAAAAAATGCACCTCCCACTAAACTTGATCTCACTACGAAACCACGAGTTCATTATTGCCTTGTGTGAACTCTCCTTAAAACAAAATTGAAGGACAAGATTTTATCATAAGAAATAAAATGATCTTGAAATACATTTTAGAACAAATTTTGTATGACAATTTTGTTGTAAAATGTATTGCAACAACAACGTCACACAGTAAGAGATTTCAAAAATAGAAACAAATCCTCACCTACCCAGTGATCGAATTATAATAAGGAAGTGTTATTGAGTTTAACTTTACAGTTTTAACTTTATGTGTACCTGCAAAGAGACTGAGCACGTTTTCTACCTCGCTTGGCCGACTGTTTTACCAACGAGAAAATCCAGTTTTCAGAAGTTCGGAAAGAGTAACTCTGGCAAAAGTAAGGCGAAGTTTTGATTCAAATTTCAAAAATGTTCAATTTATTTAAATACTGTAGCAAATATTTCTTAACCATAAAAATATGTGTATCAAAGTGTACGATCTGTTTACTGTTGTTTTTGCAGTTGAAGCAACGAGAGCGTTACCAACTTCGTGTATTTTTATAGTCAATTTAAATTGCAAAAACCGTTTTCTCAATCGCAAAGTTGCAATCGAAAAATGTGGCTTCCCATTTCTGGGCTCAATTCACTGTTTTATACTTTCTGCGCCCGACGAATTTTTTTAGAATTGTCGTTTTCTTATTTATTGTGTTTATAACTGCAAAATTTCTTAAAAATATTAATAAACAAAAATTGTGACGGTTTTTGGAAACTTTAAGAAACAACCAAAGTTTTATTTTTAAAATCCGCATGCAAGTTTATTATTAGTTATTCTTGTGTACATATGTATGTACATATACATATGTGAGCATGTGTGCACTACACATGCATAATACGTTTCTTCACATGATTAAACCCACGTCTATGTAAGTATTATTACCGAAACTAAAGTGAAATAGTAATTTTGATTTAATCTGCACGCTATTTATTTAAAAATATCGAAAAAATACACTTTTCACAAATCTTGAAGCTGTTTATTAGAAAGAAATTTATTTTTGATTAGACTCGAAGGGTGAGTCTGGCCCTTAATGATATTTGGCGGCAAAGATGTATAAAACTCGTTTCGGCAAGCTTAGGCAGCCTAGTTTTTCCTACACATGCATCGGGCATGTGCGGGCATCATACAGTGGGAGATTTTAAAGAGAAGGTATATAATTCCGCCATTTCTAAGCAGAAATTTCACACAATCAAACTCAAAGTAGAGTTATGCTTACGTTTTGGGCTGCGGGGAATATAAAATTCTTACGGGGCCGGTCCACGTATCCCAAACTATGGCACAATGCGTATTAACTCTGTTCTAATTTATTAGGTGCTTAATAGCCACCTGGTACTTTTCTTGTCTTCTTTAAAAATGTTGCTCACTACAATTGTATCGCAACAAAAATCTTTCTCAATTCTGAGCAAGTAAAATCGAACTCAAGCCCGATATAATAATTATCAATTCTAAGTCAGGCTGTCTGACTATGAAGTTAAATTAATATTTAAAATATTTGTTGTCAGTTTTAGCACAGGCTCAAATTAATTAGAGCTACTCTGAGTGCATTTTGTTAATTTCAACGGGCACATGAATTCAATATGCGAATTAATGTCGCTAATTTTCTAAGTTCTAGGCCAAAAGCGGTTGGTTGAATTTTTTCAATAAAACACAATATAAATTTATATATTTGAAATCTTTTAAAATTATGCATCAAATTTTCATCCACAAAATAAAAAAATTCCCGTTACACTTGTCAAGAGTATTTTTCGAAGCAGTGGCGGTTAAGCTTCTGCTCAGGAAAGCGTAAATCCTAACTAGATATATCCAATTCAATCAAGATGTGCACAGTTTTTCAGACTTCATGCAATCGTTTATTTATAAAAATTTATTCTTCGAACCACTTCAAATATTTTATTTCTTTATAATTGCAATTTTACTAAAAACAGCTAAGACCTTTTACGAAGAACAAGCAAGGAATACGAGCAAGCAGAGCTGGATTAAAATTTAAAACAAAGTATGTTTTAGCTCTGTTCCAGCAAAACGTCTTCGAAGAGGAAGAGAATAAGCAAACCATAATAAATAAAGATTTATGGTATTCACTTGAATACAAGGTTGCCAGAAACAGACATTAACCTGTCTAAATTGATAAATGTATAAAAAGAATGTGTTTAGCAGAAAACGTTTTGCTTATTATTTTCATGTGCTAGATCCTTCTAATTTGTCAATAAGGAAAAACATATCAAATCAAGGAGAAAACTAGTTTTTTCACATTTCTTACCCAGGTTCTGTTATTTTTGGTACAAAAACAAATCCATAGGGAAAACTCTATTGTTCCTATTAGGTTTTCTTGTAAATTGTGCACAGCAAGGATTTCTTATCGATCTCCTTATGCTTTGTTAGTTTCTTCAAAAAGGATTCCTTATTGATTTCACAAGGATCTTAATAACCATGAGCGCATCATGTGCTGCATTTGCTTAAATTTTTTTGGATGCCTTGGTGGCTGAGTTGGTTGTGTGGCCGACCAACAATCGCAAGATTGTAGGTCAAAAAAAAAACAAAAATCCTTATAACAACTATAACATTTTTTAAAGCACGTTGCATTTGTTTCAGCATCTCCAAAGTAAACAACGATATTTCACAATTTAGATTAGAGATGTGCGGTTGTCGTGAAATTGTCGTGTCACGCGAGTTACGTATGTATGTACTTCCCCAACCCCTCAATCCCAATCATAATATTGAGGAAATAATGAGAAAATATCTAGTAAAAGTCAACGACATATAATAATACGACGTATGTATAATAATATTCGTAAATGTCGTTGCCCATTAAAAAAAAAAAAAAAAAAATAGTAACTACTAAAAATAATAAAAGAAAATCTAAACTAAGCCAACAACAAGAGTGGCTTTAGCACGAGTTAAAACTGCTTAATTTTAAATTTAAATTCCTCAATTATTTCTGAAATCTGATTCCCCTTTCCCGTTAAGCAACTAAAAAGAAAAAAACCCAAATAATAATAATCCACTTAATAATTTTTTATTACCTTTTAAGTTTTTCAATAAAATAAATATAATAAAATTAGATTTTTGTTTATACAATTGTCGATGAACCCAACAATCAAACGACCAAGCAGAATTGACAGAAAGAAATTTCCGATCAATTTTGCTTGATTAGCTCTTTTAGGCTTAGACTGTAAGAAAATAAAATTGTATATGAAAAAGAATTTTTGAAAAAGAAATACACAGTTGAATTTCAAACCTCTTAAGATAAGTATGTGTTATTCGAGTCATAATTGGCGCAGTCAACGATCAACTCATTCCAAAGAATAAGTTACGAACACATTTGTCCTCAAGGATAAATAAAAATACACTGAATTAAAAAAAAAATCAAACTTAATCCAAAGATTTAATTAAAAAGAACATTAAAATTAACAGCAATTGTGAGCAGAGGAAATAGTTTTAACAAATAAATAAAGAAAACAAAAATTCAAGTGGAGAAGTGAAATTTCTTTAGTCAAATATATAAAAACTGATTTAAACGAATTAATACACGACGAGATGAGTAGATTTGATAAAAATCGTCAGATCGACATGGATGAAGAACAGCAACAGAAGATCGCTGAGTGGGAGACACTTGTAAGGAGACAAGAAAAACAGATACAACAGCAACAACAACAACTACAATTACAACATTAACAACAGCAACTGCAATCCCAGCAATTTCAGGAGCAACAACAACAACCAGCTCCGCAAGTAAATGTTCAATAACAGTTCATAATGAAACCGAGAGACATTATAAAACAATACACCCTTTGAGTCGTGGCATCGGTGTAATATCATTTATCGATTCAGTAGAATTGACTCTTGGTCTATGCAATGGAAATCAACAGCTGATGGAGGTATAAAAGACATGGCCGAAGCTATTGATGTTAACCATCTGAACAATGAAGAAAAACAAGAAATACTTAAAATATTAGACAAATTTGCTGATGTCTTCTGCAAGGAAGGCGGGCGATAAACTAACAGCAACCGACATCGTACAACACGAAATGAATACAAACACTGACAAAGCTTTGTATTCGAAAATCTATAGATATCCACAAGTACACGAACAGGAAATAGAACGACAAATTAATGAGATGTTAGAACAGAGAATAATCACGAATAGCAACTCACCTTACAATAGTCCACTTTGGATTGTACCAAAGAAAGTGTATAGCTCAGGTAAAAAGAAATGGCGTTCAGTTGTCGATTATAGACTTCTCAACAGCAACACTATTGATGACAAATTTCCAATACCAAATTTAATTAGTATATTAGATAAATTAGGAAGGTCACAATATTTTACTACCTTAGATCTTGCTAAGGGCTTTTACCAAATTCCAGCCAGATGGCCCACTTGGGCATTACGAATTTATTCGTATGTCTTTCGGCCTAACAAATGCACCATCAACCTTTCAAAGGTTGATGAACAAAATCCTTCACAATTATATTAATAATTCCTTCACAATTATATTAATAAAACAATTATATTAATAAATAAAACATATTGGATTTTAGTACCAGTTTGGAAGAACCCCTACTTAATCTGAGACTAATATTTCAAGCACTAAGAAAGGCCAAATTAAAAATACAAACTGATAAGTGTGACTTTCTTAAGAAAGAAACGAAATTTCTAGGACACATCCTTTCAGCAAACGGGATAAAACCAAACCCTGCTAAGGTCGAAATAATTAGAAAATTAAAAATACCAAATAATGCAAAGAAACTAAAATCATTCTTAGGAATGGAGGGTTTTTACAGAAAATTCGTTAAAGATTATGCAAAAATTGCATATCATATGACCCGATACTTAAAAAAGGATCAGAAAGTTAACGAACATGATCCTGCTTTCATAACTTCGTTTGAAAAACATAAAGATGTGGTCACCAAATAATATGGGCCCTAGAATACTTTCGACCATACGTTTTCGGAAGACGATTTGACTTGGAAAGCGACCACCAACCAGTAAAGTGGTTAATGACCAAATATTCTGGCAAGGACATATGTAAGTCCACGACTCCAGAGATGGCTTATTGATTTGGGAGAATACGATTTCTCAATTGAATATATAAAAGGGAAAACAAATAATGTCGCCGATTTCTTCAGCAGAATAAAAAATTAAGAAATAAATGCCCAAATAGAAATTTTACAAGGCCACGATGAAAATAATAGCATGTCAGCTGAAGTAGAGACGGTACATTCACAGGAAGAAGATCTAGGGTATAACATTGCAATTTTGGACACTGTCGTTAATGGATTTAAAATACAAATAATTATTGCCCATGAGAAACCAAATATGGTTGAAAGGGTATTCAATTATAAAAGGATTTTTATAGACAAAAATGATATCGACCAAAACAATGTATTAGATATCATTAGAAGAGAAATAGGGAGAGGAAAAATAGGCATTTATTCTCATCTTGATGATCACGAATATTATAAGGTACAAAAAATGATCGAAAACGAGTTTTCCGAAAATCGTGATGAAATTGAAGATGAAACTAAACTGAGATCACAAATTGCCTTATTTCATAAAAATGAAAGTGGTCACTGTGTGGAAGATGAAAAATTAAAGACAAGGCTGTATTAATGTTAAGTTCGTTTGACTTGGCTTCCACTACGATCAAACAACAAACAACAAAAAATGACATTGTGATAGTGCGAAGGCATTCGAAACGGCGACAACCATCCATACAACAGTATTGATGCTGGTTTGTTGTATGAATGAATGCCTGACAAAAAGCTCCTTTATATGAGTTTGTGATTTCATGCTAAAGCTGTCGAAGCGTATATGTACATATGTTTGCAGATTGTTGTTGTACGAATGTGTTTGTTGTATGTTTCTATAGTCTTACCGCTATTATTACACTGAGGGTTTTCACGATGGTAGCTGTGCAAATATGATTTCTGCGAATTCGCAATGCATTTTATGGCTGATCGTGAACACACCGTTTTTTTTCTTGCGCAAATCTGCTGTATTCTTCATTGAAGGTTTAGAAATTCATTGCTTTAGTTAACAAAGTCTTTATTTTATTTTTAAGAACACAATTGTTGGTTTTATGGTTAAATTCTTTTATGTATTTCAAAATTCCGAATAACGCTACTGTAATATGTACCGCTGCCGATCTTATTTTGTTTTTTAGAAAGACACCCATATAAATTTAAATTAAAAAGCGATCTATTCTTTTGTTATTATTATATTAAAGCTTATGCGTGCATTGTTGCAAAAAAATCTTATTTTTATTCACATGAATGTGTTTTTATTGTAATAAAATTTTTTGGCGCCGCCGCTATTTTTTGTCTACTCCGTGGTTTGTATTATTTATTTTCATGTGAGCATTTTTTGCTCACTTCTATTTGCTCAAAGTTTTTTAGTGCAAATGAAGCAAAGTGAAAATACATACATTTTGTTGTTATGTGAAAAAAAGCAGAACAGGGGCCAAATCGTCGCATGCGATATCGAATGAACTATCGAGCAATAATAATGTAAAACCAAAGCAAAATAAACAACAAATACACAGCATAAGTGACGGAATTCGTTCGATATCGAATGCGACGATTTGACCCCAGTTTTGCTCAGACCAGCTCCGTTTGCACTGTTTGCACTACCATCGTGAAAACCCGCACAACAACAACAAAATGCAAGCATGTTTTTGTTTTTGTAGAGTTGAGCTGACCAAATAAAAAGGTCTAGGAAATTTTTTTTAAATTTTCATAACAATCATAAATATAATAGAATGCAGAGGTAATGTTTTGAAATGGGCATGCGTTGCCGTTTGGCGACTAAAACAGCCCCTTCTTCAGACATTTTTAAAATTTTCAAATATAACACTGGTGCCACGGATATAAAATATTTTTTTTCAGGTAAAAATAACCTTTTGGGAGTCTGAGAGACCCAAAAGATTATTTTTGGATGTTTTGTGATTCACGCATTTTGCTAGCGATTTGCCACGTTGTTTTTAATCGGCTGTTTGTTCAAGTCCCAGCGACTTGTATAAGAAAACAATGGGCAGAAAAACTCAGCAAAACCAAAAAACATTTTTTTAATTTAAACTACATATGTATTTAATAAGAGTTGTGAGCAAAATACAATGTACTCAGATTTGGACATTTGTCCCCAAATAAGGAATTTTATTTTGTGATTGTGGATGCAAGTTCTCAAAAGTATCCAGTGTATTTTTTGAAGACATGCTATCGGGGATATCATATTTTTATAGTCCTAACGTAAAATATTTATTATTTGTGTAAAAGAAAGAAAATATATTTAATCTATTTATCGTTTTATTGTTTGAATAAAACTATGTATGGTAAGCACGAATGTCCTTAAATCAAGTACATAATGGTTCTTTTATTTACTTGATTTAAAGAAGTCCGTACTAGTAAGTAGGTACTAATCGGCCTAACAACGCTACTATGGATTCACGCTCCATGTCATATATTAAGCTTTTGAATGAAAACTTTACAAATTTTCTCCTTTCTACCAAATATTGATATTCAGCAAAAGAATTCATTTTGTGTTTTGCATTAAAGCTAACATCGAGTGAAGTTTCCCTGTAATTTTCATACATATACATATATGTGTATATATGTATGTTGCAAAAAGCTGCCTGTAAAGCTGATTAAACGAAATAAATGGCTGCTAATATAACTGAATACCAGTGAAATTATGAAGGTTTTATAACTTACCAAATGTAGAACTGTATTAACAACTTCACGATTGGTGACCTGCCCAACTTCAATTAGTCCGATAAGTACAGCAAATTTTATATTATCAGCTGTGGACATTCTCACAACTTCATCTGGCCTTTTAATATCATTTAAAGACGGACGAATTAAATCCGACATGATGAACTACGTTTTGCTTATGCTGTGGCCAATGGTTTGGTTCTTTTTATTTTAAAGTATTTGTCACTCACATTCACTTTGAATACTATAGCTGTTTTAGGGGGATTGAAGATAGTTATCCATCTTGTTGTTATGTTCTTCTTTATCGATTTTATATCTAGAACACTTTATTATAATAGTTATATACTAGTTATGAACATTAGATAACAAGATCAAACTTTTTAGTTGGGGATGTAAATTTAATGTTTGTTTTAAGTGTTTTCAGCAGTATATAGTATATATATATAAATATAAATATATGTATATATATATATATATATATATATATATATATATATATATATATATATGTATATATATATATATATATATATATATATATATATATATATATATATATATATATATATATATATATATATATATATATATAAATGTTTATATATATATATATATATATATATATATATATATATATATATATATATATATATATATATATATATATATATATATATATATATATATATATATATATATATATATATATATATATATATATATCCACATATATGTATATGCATGTCAATGTGTTTGTAAGTTTGTATTTATTGACTTTTCCAAGCACAAACTCTGTTAGGATTATTGCACTGGTTCATATGTATCAATTTCCAACTTTTTATTGTCATTGTGCGATAAATATAAAAATACTGTTGTGTGAACACCCATTACAAATACATACATATGTATACATTGTACATACATACAACCATCTGCATGGGTAGGTAAATTAGCAGGTACTCATATGTGCATGTCGTTACATCTATACATACTTTGTTAATTCATACTTTATTAGTTTATATTCACAAATTTTGTTACAACACTACAAGCAAAAAAGAGTTAGAAAATACCTATCTATGTAAATACATTTGTATATATGTAAGTATCAATATTTGAACGCAATTCTGCATATAAAAGAAATGCAAACAAAAAAGTTCATACTAAATGTTTTTATTTTCGAAACGATTAAAAATGTCTCTTTTCTCATTAACTTTCCAACAAAGATTTTAATGTAAATAAAAATGATTATGAGAAAAACACCTTAGCTTTTCCGGCCAAAATTTGTTTAAACGTGACATTTAGTTCTCTCTTTTTCAAAGGTTTGAAAGCAAAAATTTTCGCCTTGATCTGGCACCACTTATAAAATATAAAAGCAGCGTTACCATATGTCAATCCTTTTTGCTCATTTGCAAGGTTTTTGAGATCCCAAAAGGCTTATATTGGTAAAAACAAGTTTGTTTTCAAAAGTAAGTTGGGCATACATGTGTATGTGTGGGTATATAAAGTTGCTTGCAATGCATTTAAATTAAATCACACAGTTCTATGCTGTTTGTCTATTATTAATGCATTAATAAGTTAAACTACGTCCTTTTTTACGTCCTTACCTGCATACACAGCATATGTATCAACAGTAATTGCCGAACGAATATCAAAAATTTATTTAAACAAGTGTTAAAAATTTTCAAACACAGAAAATTATTTTTGAAATGAAAACCAAATTGCAACGATGTACAAGATTTAGGGCATTATAATAAATTATTTTAAAACTTAAAAAAACAGTGTAGAAAATTATACTTAACCTATTAATATAAATTTGTATGTGAAGTTTTTGAACGTGAGAATTTTATTTGGTTTTGTCATTAGTGTCCCGTCTGTACATATAAAATTTTATTGCTCAACTTTTATTACGTGGAAGAGTAATGAAACAGAAATACATACAATTTATAGATTTCCCCTTTTCTTCTTACAGAAAAACAAATAATTGATTTACTGGAACTGGCAGCTATAGCTATGTTTATTTTGGTGTACTCTATTTGTTGTCAATAGAGCAAAATGTTGTTTTTGAATAATTGTTAATGTATTTTAGTATTTATATTTAAAATCTTGTGACTTCTGTAGTATTTCTTGCAATGTAGTTTTAGATACAGGTATGTGGTAACGCTGGTCAAAATAAGCTTCACATGATATGTGCACAAAATGCAAACCGCTCTTAACAATCTACTAAAATTAACAAGTATGTGCATACCTACATACATACATACATATGTATATGAATGCATGTATAGTTGCTAGACTTACGAAACTCTACTCAGATACTTGCATACATACATACATATTTTTTGAAAGGGAATAATGAATAATATAAACGGCAAATTTCTGAACAAAATACATTTAAGATAAAATATTTGTGTTTTGATCTGGGTTTTCTTCACTTCACAAGTTAGAAAATATTTTTATAGCTGGATGTACATACATACATATGTATATATGTTTTATATAACAATTTTCACTTGATCACTAAAGTTAAAGATGTCAGTACCCATTCACATACATACATATGTATGTATGTAGGTATTTTTTAAAACACCTGTATTTGTTAAAGCAAACACCATAGGTGCGTTTAACCTCACTTTTCTGCTTTTTATCTCAAACAGTATTATTTTCCACATATTTTTTTTAACAATTCAATTACACTTAAGAAGTATGAACATTATTTTTTGTATTTTTTACTTTTTACACGTACATCCATAGTATGTATGTATATTGTCATATCCAATAAGGGAAAAATCAATGAATGAGCACTACAAAACGTAATACGAAAGAACACACACACACGCACATACTATTTGACAACGAACTAGGTATGTAACTACCAACCACTGGCAAATTTTATCTCACGGCACATAAAGCAACAACAAGCATTTCCCCTTGGATTACTTGCTTTATTTTAAAAATATTAGATAAATAACATTAAAATACTGTTTCAACTTAATCGCCCACTATTTAGATACGTATTCATCAAACAATTTTAACATTTAGCAATCCTGTATCTAACTTGTTTCTTTATTTATTCCACAATCTCTTTAACTTTTAATCAAAGAACATTTGCACTCTCTTCCGCAAATCAAATTGGAGTCATGCATAGGTACATATATATTTTTCAAGAAACGATTTTTTTTTTGTTTGTTTTTAGTTAACTTTTTCTTTTATATATTGTACTTCTGAATCTTTTAATTATCTACATCATTGTTTATTTTTGTATACCTATGTATATAAGTCCTAGATATATGTTTTAACCTGCCAAGAAATATTAAGATAAACGTTATTGCAGAGTATTTCTGGCGCACTTTATCGAAAAGGAACAGACCTCGAACGATACTCACAAAAGACTGAATTCTAATTGGACTACTTTTGTGTATTGGTTCATTCGAGCTCTCATATAAAGAGTTGCCACTGTCTTTCAAAGGAGTTTTCCCCCCATTTTTGAAGAGAAAAATCGCATATCTTAAACTTTTCGAGTAATGATTCTTCGCCGTAGTGAACCTTTCAGAATATCTTTGTGGAATTTACGAATGTGGTAATGGAAATCAGAATTGTAAGTCAAACAAAACAATAGCAAATGATGTGAAAATTCTTGTAGGCCTTTGATATGTATATTCCATATAGGTACAAACAATTCTTGCACAATTTACTCACAACTGTTAATTATATTAGCGGGCTTAAGTTCGATTTTACTTCCTCAGAATTGAGAAAAATGATTTTGTGATAAAATTGTAGTGATCTACATTTTTAAAGAAGGTAAGAACAAAAAAAGAAATGCGGTCGGGGGACCCCCGTTAGGAACGAAGTTCCTTACGTTTTTTTTTTTCATCTTTGAATGTAATACAAGGTGAAGTCTGTATGTTTTATTTTGTGTTGTTTTTAAAATTTTGAAATTTTATGATTCCTTAAATTTTTGGAACGTTTTCCAACTAATTAATATTTATTTGTATGTGTCTCCGCTGCAGTCAGTGGAGACACTGCCAATCATACACAATTGCTTTTCGACAGTACACCAATACATATAAACAGCTCACACGCTTTCGTGACGATTTCTACTAATTTCCACTACCAGCAAGCCGCGTTAAGGAACTTCGTTCCAATAAAGTTGAATACTTACTGCCAGCGGTTCATAACATGGCAGCTCCCAAATTGCTTCGAACATAGACCAAGACTAATTGCATACTGTTTTGTAAGCAGCACTTACAATCTATACAATCAGCACTGACGATCTATATTTAATCATATTGATCAACTTTAAATTTCAGCACTTACTCACGTTTAGTAGTAGTTAGAGTATACTATACACTTTGCTCTACATTAAGTTGTTTCTAAAAACAAATTACATCAAAAACCTGACTTTATGCACATTCTTTTTGGTTTTTGTAAAGTCCACTAAAACTAATTATTCCAAACTTCAATTTAATCTTTTTGAGGTAATACTTATTTTCAGCTTAGAAATCATGTGATTTGCACAACAAGCCCGTAAGTTATTTGTTTCCAAGTAATTAGCTTATACACTGTGCATTAAAATGTGTCGATTATGCAATCGATGCTGTGCCATCGGTTATAGCTTCTGGCAGGAGACAATACGACACATAAAATAAAATCATTTTCGAGGCGTCCACTTTTAATTCTGTTTTTTTGTCTGTGAGTCCCCCTAAGGAGGTATAGTACGGGGTCGGTGTGTTTGACAAAAATATTGGGGGTTGGTGACACACATATGTATGTATGTGTATGTGTGTATACAAACCGGCTTATGTTTCGCGGGCTGCCGGACCACTTGGGTCCTAAAAAGTTCTCATTGTGTTAATATCAGATTATAGTAGATGGAATTCAATTTAATCAGTTGCTATGACTGATCGGTATTAATTAAATGATAAATTTTGTGCAAATAATGAATTAAACACATCTAAGTATAAATAGTGGATAAGGTTTGTACAAACGGGAAACATCCTGAAAAAGTTTCAATAATAAAGTCATCGCAGGAATAGCCTATAAAAACCCACTCACATAAAATTTTATTAAAATCGCTACATATTTGCTATGTTTTGCGAGCTACCATAAAAACAAATTTAAATGACAATGCAAAGAATAAATATGATAGAGACAATAAGCAAAAAGTAAGCAAGAAATGTAAGACATAATGGAATAACAACTGCTTTATCAAACTTAGTATTTTATCTTTTTCAAGTATCAATTTTTCAAAATGTTATTAGAAATATTGCAAATCGAAAATGTTTTGATTTATCAAGTAGTGATTTTAAAGTAGTGTTAATATTTACATACATATATGTATACACACACATACATACATATGTATGAATGTGGTCATTTAAAGCGACAGACTGTTGATTACTTGTTTCCTTTAATTTTTAATTAAAACAAACTAGGTAGGTACATATCTATTTATTAGTGTTTCAGCTTTGTTGTTATATACGTACATGTATAAGTTTATATTCATCCAAGGTCTTTCGCCCATCGTTACCTTATGATAGGTATAACTATTATGAAGTAAATACATTTGTATGTATGTATATTAATGTGGCATATTAATATGTACAATTATACTATGCATGCATGTGTGTTTATATATCCCTGTCGGAAACTCAGGTAACTCAATTCAATCTGTTTTAACCACCGTTGCTCTCTCGTGCTTGAAAGAGTATTGCGCCGAACGGAAACTTCCATGCCAGTTACACTTGTTTGTAAGTAAAGAGACGAACCGTAAGTATGTAGTATTGCTTTGCACAGATTTGATTGCTGTGGGTCGTCAACACACGACCATAATTATGTTGGCGTAAAATGACAGCTTTTGGGCCAAGAGGTTTGAGAGGAGTGTTCTGTTGTTGGCATAATTATTCAACTTGGTCTGACCCATGATACAATTAACAAGGTAGCCTCGTCAGCTAAACCGTTAATCATCTGACTACTTTAGGTTGTCAAGAGATTGCAGAGATGAAAGGCGGCCAAAACGAGATAGCTAATCCGCGTAAGCTCAGTGCATCTCTCTTCTGTAAATGTAGAAGTGGCCTCTTTTTGACAGTTTGCATAAGTTGTACAAAAACAAAATGCATGTTATTTTTATTGAAGTTGTTCTTATTGTAGCGAAAAGGCTACCTTGTTAATTGTATCATGGTCTGACCTAATTCAAATTCATTCCACCAGTAGTGCAATTTAGTAATAAATTTTAACGTTAATAAATTCGTTTAAATAATTTCACATATACTCGTAAACTAGCGTTTTTGGTAGTCAGTAACACTTTATGAAGACATTGCCAGTAATTTAAAATCAGCTGTTAAACGACCGCTGATTGGTGTTAACTTAGAGCCAATTTAATTTATGGTGTTTATATTCACTTTGAAATTTTTATTGAAATGACTTTTGAATATTTGGCTTACGATTTATCCGAAGATTCGAATTTCAGCGCTCTTTATTAATTATGCACCTACTATAATTAATAAATATTACTTCAGTTTACATACTTGGAGCATAATAGAATGATTAGACAATTTTTGTTTTATTTTTTGCATTCTTTTTTATGTTTTTCGTCATTTTCGATGAGGGTGCCACGTATTTTCAAACTATTTTAGCACATGGAGTTAAAAGGTAGTTAATGAAACATGTAAACGTTAGTGCAAACCGCAATACTTGGAGACAAGTTAAACACTTTTAAAATCGATATTAAGTAGTGAATAGAGCTACAGGTGGGTCCACTAGAACCCGCCACAAACAGCATTTTGTCAGTGTAGAAGGCAGATTAATTACCAGGTAGGTGCATTAGAATTCGCCGCACATACACACACTAACACATGCTTTTGTTAGTGTAGAATGATTTTCGTCGTCAAGCTCTGAATATTTGCTAAATAGTTTCAAAGTTGAATTTGTGCACAACTTTTTTTGTAAGCAAAGAGAAAAAAATTTGACATGTAAAAGTTTTCTGATGCAAGAAGCAAAACCTAACCTATGCTACCAGGCTCACCTCGTATGAATTCGCTTTGACCTTGGCGCCACAAAAGGCGAATTCATAAAGGGTGAACTTGGTAGCACAGGTGACTATATTTTCCTTCTTGTATCAAAGAGCTCTTATATGTCAAATTTTTTCTTTATTTGCTTACAAAAAAAAGTTGGTGCCATTTATTAAAAACATTTTTGGTGGTAGAAAAATTGTTAAAGCACAAATATAACTTTTAAAGTGTTTAACAAATATTTAGACCCTGGCAAGAAAAGTCACTTTAAACCAAGGCGAATCCATTACAGATGCCCGCATCCGAATTCGCTTCAACATTTTTCCACGATTTTATCTTTTGAATTGTCAAGGTTGATAACAAACGAAAACAAAACGTATGACAACTCGAGAGAAAATGTTGAAGCGAATTAAATTGCGACCACCTATACTTGATTCGCCTGGGTTAGTGTGAAGTGATTTATGTTGTCTAGGTCTGAATAGTTGCTAAACATTTTAAGTTATATTTGTGCTTTAAATATTATGAAAATAAAGAAATCTTTAGAATAGAATGGCACCAACTTGTTTATAAGCAAAGAAAAGAACAAATTTGACATGTAAGTGCTATTTGATGCAAAAAGCAATAAATAATCACCTGTGCTACCAAGAATTCGCCTTGCACCTGCCTGGTCTGAATCTGCCTTACTTTTTGTAGCTGTAATTTTTTTTTTTTTTTTTGCTTACTAAAATTGCCGCCCCATTTTATTCTAAAAGGTTTTGATTGAAAAATTACTTGTGCAAAATTACACTTGCATTGCATAAAATATTATATTAGAACTGATTTATTAAAAGAAAATAATGCCATCATTGACCAACTGAACAGCACAATACGTATTCAGATTTTGACAGACAATAGTATCAACTACACTAACAAAATTCACTCCTTGCATGATGCCACCTTGACCATGATTCCATCCATTTCACTAGTACATGTCGTTATAAAATTTTAGTTAATCAGCTGTTCGTATAATTGTGAGAGAGTGGTAGTTTATTTACGGTTTTGTAGATACATACCTTGTTCAATAAGAAACTGTTAGTTGTGTTTTAAATTTTGTGGAAGACAGTTTGAAATAAGGGATCGTAGTGTTGACTAAAGCAGGGTTTGTGAAACTAGTACAAAGAAACGCAAATAATCTAATATTCCAAAGAAAACGAGAAATAAACTATAAGAAATAGAAAGATTATTTAAAGAGTAATGCAAATAATAATGGAAGTCGAAAGAAGACAGCAAAGAATAATGAGAAAGCAAATAAAGATTTCGTAATTTTTGGTTTCTTTGTTCGTTCGACGAAGTAAAACGACACAAAGTTCAAATATTTTTGCTAGAAAAATATATGTACCTAGATAAATATAATAAAAAATCTGCAAACAAAACCAAGAGTAGTGTCAAAACAATGTTTTCAAATAATAACGATACGCAATTTTTTGAAACAACATTATAGATGAAATCTAAATAGTACTGACTGTGAAATTATAAACTCCTTGGATCAAGTGATACCTACAACATTTTTGTTCAACAAATCAATTCTATAAAGGTTCGTATTCCTGGACTTCTTAAGTACATACATAGGTATGTACATATGTATGTATGTACGTAAAAAAAAGTTTTACAATTTACTCCTTGCAATAAAAACTGCGAAAAATTAATAAAAGCCTGTCTACATACATATGTACATATATATATGTATAACTAATCAAAATTAAATTGAGTGTACATACATATGTACATACAGTCAGATGTATGCATTTTGGTATGTATATACTACATGCATATATAGAAACATATGTATGCATGTTTGTAAAAATGTACATTTGAGTTGTGTGTGTATCTAATAGCTACAAATACTATTGAAAGCAGAACGAAAAACAAAGAAAAACAAACCCATAGATACACACATACATGCTTGCATACGCACATGAATACACAGACACAAATGTAATATGGTAAACAAATAAACATCGTCATCACAACATATGATTCTCTTTTTGTTTGTTTGTTTTGCCACCGTTCTATGCAGGGTGACCCTTGGGTAATTTCAAAAAGTGGTAATACACGATTTTAAATTCGTGAAAAATCTCATTACAAAATGTGTTATGGTTGTATATGCATTCTAATGGAGTTTTGAAAGAAACTTTTGCAAAAGGTCTAAAGAGCCATTTTTAATTGAAACTCATTTTATGCTGATTCTAGAATTTTAAAATCAATAGTTAAAATTCATTTTTTTTCGTATTTTTTTCGTATTTATTTTTCGTATTTATGCATGAATTTTCTTGCTATTCTTGTTTACAATTACTAGACGATTTCTTACATTTTCGATAGCAATATCTATCTTTTTCCGTAACAATAAATTAAAATTATTGCAATAACTACTGAAGACCCACAAACAATGGACACGCTCAACTTTAAACAGAAACATTTTTGACTCCCCGAACAATAACGATTCCATAACGTAATAACATCGGCAGAATATCGGTAAAACTATGTTCAAGTTAAATATATTTGTTGCGAGCGCTTGTACAATATTCCATATATTATTAATTATTATCTTTTTCTATATGAACTTAATTATTTATTTGCTTTCTTTGCAAAGAAAAGTAAGAGTTGCAAAACGAAAAAGAAATGTTTGCTGTGTTAAAGGTTTGTTTGAACATTTCTGATATATAATAACGATTCTTTCCGTCGTGCCTGTGGGAACTTCAACGAATGCTACCATATAATTGATTTTTCTGATAATATTGAAATTCTAAAGAAAAAGCTAATAGTTTATCTTAATATCTGAATAATTTATTTTTGTAATTTGTGTTTTTCACTGCATATGTACGTATATAGTCAGTAAGGATGTAATAATCTATTGACTTAATAAATAAATAAATAAACGCATAATTTAAAATTCTATTGATAAAAATTAGGGATTACAAATTTGCACATTTCAATTATCGGTCCATGGAAAGGTAAAATATTCATCCATTGACACAACATGCAAAACACGAATCAAAATTTTGCATGCAATAAATATTTTTTTGTTACGTAAAATTTTTACAAAAACCCACCGCCATGTCACAAGTCGTAACAAAACTTATACCCCCCCTTAAGCCTTACGTAATTTGTGAACAGCCCCTTAAGTTTCAAACAAACTTTTAAGAACTTTTCAAGTCCACTGATGAGTTGATTAGCACCAACGAAATGTCGTCGTTATTTTTTCCTATTAGTATTTTCTTGAGCTGCAGTTTATTTTATTATGTACATATATGTTTTTTTTGCATGTATTCGAGTATTTTTGGCGATATTTCGCTCTGCTTTGGATAGCTTCTTTACTACAATAATATTAAAAATTGTTTTTACTTTTTTTTTCAAAAACGCGCCAAAAGAGCTGCATACACATCCATCTACTGCGAAAACTAAAAAAAATTGCCATATGAAAAAAAAAATGCCATAATTGCATAAAAGTGGCAAATTGTTCACTACCGTAGCATTAAATATATATATATATATATATATATATATATATATATATATATATATATATATATATATATATATATATATATATATATATATATATATATATATATATATATATATATATATATATATATATATATATATATATATATATATATATATATACTCCAAAAAGCATTATATATGTATGTGGGGCAAAGAGGCGCAAACTATTTTCACTTTACTTTTTCTAGTAGTCAAATTAAAGTACAATTCTCAGGGACTACTAGAGATGAGCCTCTATCGCAGACTTTCCACATTAATACATGATCACTCACGTAACGTGAGTGTAAAATGTTAAGCTTTTTTACTGTTATCGCATATATGTATACGTGGGCAAATACTGCTTGCTAGTTCTAACAAACTCGTACTATGTATGTATGTATATACATATGTATAATTGATAAACGGAAGATAATTTTGGTAATAAAAAAAACCAGTACTAACTTTTGTAGGCTTTCGTTCACTTATATGTCATAAATTAGAAAACACTTCCAAAAAAGTGGCTCATACGATGGCATAAATAATTATGTATTTTGGAGGAAAATATGCCTGCTATTTTTTTCCAAAAAAATTTTTTTTCTATCAGGTGGTGAAACTTCAGACCATTTTTTATATATACCGGAAGATAACTTCGGGATGACGATGTATGTATAAGTAAATATAAATCATGTAAACATGTTCCTTTTCAGACAAAAGCATCATTATTATCCTTTATAAGACATCATGGTATATGTAGGTTGGATTTGAAAAAAAATAGATAAAAAAACGACAGAAGTAAAATCGAGCTGAATGAATATCATCTACGTACATATGTATATGTACAAAACATAAACAACGCAGACAATTATAGTTTTCAAACTTATTTATATTATTTTTCCTCGAGTGAACCAACTTTTAACGAGGTGAATAAATATTCGCTTTCTTGAAGGGAAGTTCTGCCGAACGAGGGATTTAATAAAGTCTAAAGAATAGCATCGCAAGTGAAAACGATCTAAAATGTCGGCAGATTCACCCAGACGATCGTCTGCCAATACATCAAGGGGTGGTACAGCCGTTCCAGCAATAGTGCCACCACAGGTCATCAGTGACCGTTCTATTCTGGACTCTGCGATTGGCTTTATTAACGAAGTCACTTTGGCTCATCAGCCTTCGCTTGACCCGAAAGATACTATAACATGGGCAAGATTTGAAACTACAGCAGATATAAGCGATCCACGCCATGGGGAAGACTGGGAGCTTGAAGGTAATGTTGCTCCTCCTCTTCTTCTTATATTAGGATATGGGCTGGGCGTTCAAGTTTGGGCAATACCAGCTAACGGCGAGGCTGTTGAAGTACTTTCATGGCGACATGGCATAGTTTCAGCGTTAAAGGTTCTCCCGACTCCTTTATCGACTGTCGCTGACGAAGAAAATGGTCGCGCCGATGAACCTATCGACGCTTTTGCCGAGAAAAGGCCTTTGATTGCCTTAGTTGATGGAAGTTCATCGTCTGGATCTCAACCACAATTTTGTGCTGTAAACTTCATATCCCTTAAAACTGGAGCTCAAGTGAAAACAATCAAATTTAAAAATCCAGTCATTGATATATTAGCCAATCGTTCTTCGGTTGTTATAACTTTTAATGAACGCATTGCCGTTTTTGATGCTCGCACATTGGAAGACCGACTCACTATTACAACATGCTATCCAAGTCCAGGGTAAAACCAAAATTTTAATTTGTAGCTGAAATTATTGAAAACCATTTTTTTACCTTCTTTAAGAATCAATCCCAATCCAGCTGCTTTAGGACCTCGATGGCTCGCATATGCAGAAAATAAACTATTGCATACTAAACGAAGTGGAGGTGGTTGTGACGGTGACGGCGTTGCAAGTTATACGGCCACTGTTTTAAATGCCTCAAAATCTTTGGTGAAAGGCCTAAGGGAATTAGGGGAACAAGTGGCGGCAGGACTAACAGGCAGTTCGGGAAATATAACAAATGCAAAAAATAACTCTTTTGAATCCGGTTGCGGACTTGATACAAAACAAGGTGGTGTTGTTACCATAATGGATATTAAGGTATGAAAAACATAAATTAATATTCTATTTTCTTATTATATGCTGCAACTGTGCTAATATAATTCTTAAATATATGTACATATGTACATAAACACTCACACGACACTCGTTTCGCACCCTAGGCATATCCAAAGCATTCGGAAGCAACAAGCCGAATCTATTGACATCTCAAATTTGAGAGTAAATTATCACTGTTGAACAAAATATGAAATCTGCATATATACATACATACATACGTATGTACATATTTCGATGTGTGTTCTTATTAACAATATAAAAAAATGAAATTATATTGTACATACATATGTATATACGCAAAACTTTTGAATAATCTTGCGCATTCGAAAATCAAAAAAAAAAAAATTTATGTTAGCAATGAAAACGTTCTTTCTGAATATTCTTGGAAGTTTCGAAGATATCGCACGAACTTTTCAGCAAATTTTAAAAAATATTAAAAGAGGTGTCTTTTTAAAAATTTATAAAAACAGACAACAAATATCTGATTTTTTTTTTAGAATCCAGTGAGAGACTGCAGTCCGACGTCGGGTGTGCCAAATTCTAGCATCCAAGCTGCAGGAACTGATTCGATAATAGCTCACTTTATAGCACACTCAGAAGCTATAGTTGCAATGGAGTTTGATAATTCGGGAATGATTTTAGTAACTGCTGATCGCAGAGGGCACGATTTTCACGTTTTCCGCATACAACCTAATCCCGTAGGTTCCAGTTTGGCAGCCGTTCACCACCTTTACATTTTACATCGCGGCGATACAAGTGCCAAAGTTCAAAATATAACATTAACATTGGACACTCGTTGGGTTGCTGTATCAACTCTTCGCGGTACAACTCATGTATTTCCAATAACACCATATGGAGGATCTATGGGCGTAAGAACTCATACTTCTATGCATGTGGTTAATAAGCTTTCTCGTTTTCACCGTTCGGCTGGCCTCTCGGGTGAAGGGCGCTCAAACTCGCCAATCTCACATTCGGAAAGTACAACGTTTTCCCAATCATTACAGCCTTATAATAATTCAACTTTGCCACCTTTTCCCCGCCCTACGGTTGTTATGCCGCTCGCTCAGTTAAGGCAACCATTTGTTTTAGGATCCCCACCAGGATCTGCTTCTTTATCCGGAGCGAAATCTGCGGCAGGAGGTACTGCGTCAGGATCACAGCGTCAAAGATTGTCTTCTTTATCAGACGATAATGGCAAACCGCTTAGTGTGTGTGCGATTTTTGCAAAATCACGATCATGGCTTCTTGATCCACCCAATGTTACTCGTGAAGCTCCGCACCGTATTCAGCGAAAGGCTGTAGATTCCTTGTTTGTAATGGCCGGACATGGTGCACTCATACAATATGATTTAGATACAAAACTTGCCTCAAGTAAGTTTCTTTTCCACACATTATTAAACATATTTATACATAAATATACTCATACATATATACATACCTGCATACATACATACATACATACATACATGCATAGAAACAGTGAAATTTCGAAAATTCTTGAGTTATGGCTATTTAAGTATGTGATCAGAAATTAAAAAAAAATGTATTCTAGATGTTGTGAAAGAAAAAATATGCGACGAGACACCTGTCGAACTGGAGGTTGAAGCCAAAGCTCAATGGAACTTAGGAAGACGTAAAGAACTATCTCAAGAAATAATGCCGCCTTTGTTATCTGACAACTGGCTAATTAAAGACCGTAATTGTTGTAGTATATTAAGCGATAGCTCTCGCCAATATGACGATACCGACGATAGGACTGAATCTTGGCTTTCACAAGTGGAAATTATAACTCATGCAGGTCCACACAGACGTCTTTGGATGGGTCCTCAATTTGTATTTAAAACATATAACACACCCAGCGGGTAAAACCATTTACTAAATAAAATCATAACAATTTTATAAGTTAAAAAAAATATGCATATATTTTGTTCTCAGGTCCAATTTAACACATGTTGACACTGAAGCTGTAGAAATTGGCACAACAAAATCTAGTTCCATTACCAACTCTTCTGAGAAATTCGAACATTCAAATCCTTTGAACATGCCGTTAACTGCAACAGGACGCTCAAGCGCTGTACCAGTTTTGATTGAATCTGGCTCATATAGTAAGCAACATACTTTTGGGAATAATATTAAATAAACACGAACGGAATTCTTTGATTACAGGTAGCATTGAGCAAAGTCCAAAACTTATGGACCGTTTTCGTCATGATCACTTAGATTCTGACTACTCAGTAGCGCATGGAGACTCGCGATTAAAAGAAGACTTAGCTGATGCCATGCGAGAATCACCTTCTACAGCTGCTTCATCTAACGACGCTGGTAAGATTAACATTGTGTTTTCCTTCTTAATCTTTTATATTGCATTCACTTGTTGGCTTTTCAGATTGATTTGAATCATTTTTTATTATAAAGTTGTTTCATTGTTTTGTTGTAGTTCAAGCTTGATTTGTTCACATTATTAACAGTTAGAAAAGATATATCAAAGACATGTACCCGTTATACATACATATACATATGTAAAACGAAATCCACGAAAAGTTGACATTTTGTGGTGCGTGCGTAACGATCCATATTCCTCTATGTCAGCTAAATTAAAAAGCCTATCAACACGACTGTTACGCATTTATTATTCAATTTTGTACTCTTCAAATTATGTAAAATTTTTATTAATTGCTTTTTTAATTTTGTTCATTGAACACATAATCTATCGTCATGCACTCGCTACCCGTATATAGAGATTTTTCTGTAATCCTTATGCAACAGTTTTCATGCAAATTGGGCTCTTTCGGGCTCCCAATGTTGAGTACGGGATCGCAGCTACTGTCTACATTGCTCGTCGTGCGCCGGCGGCCAAAAAACTCGAATAGAAATGATGAGTGAGAAGTGTTTCCAGTAATTTTGGGTCACTCAGAGTTGAGCTGTATCGATGAAATATAAAGCTAGACATAAAATATTTTAGTCGTTAAATAGAAAAGTCACTATCGTGTTTATTTGTGGCACCCTACCAGTGTAAAACAACGTTACCGGCTGTAGTAAAAGCGAACAAGATCTTGCTTTTAAGTTGAATGCTGTTGGTTTAAATACTAAACTTTTTATACATAATACATACACTAAGCGGTAATTAAAACATTAAATTAACTTTATAGTCGAACTTGTGATTTTAAATTGCTAATTACTTTGTTGGGCCTTCTTAGTTCGATTTTACTTCCCCAGAATCGAGAAAAATTTCTTACTATCAAAAATTGTGGTTATAAACATTTTTAAAGAAGACTATACGACCGACCGTTTCAAAATTCAGGTCATTAAGTAGTCTAGGGGCTCTAAAATGGTCCTTTCAAAATGACTGCTTTCGAAACAAGTCTATATGCATATAACCTTTTGGGCTTAATGGATATAAAAATGGATGGCGACTGACTGACAGTAAATATAAACATGTGGGTGGAAGGTTAAACTTCATCACAGGTTCTAATATATTTTTTATGATATAAAATTCAGAAATTCAAAAACTTGCCTTTGTGTGCTTTATCACACTCTTACAGAGATATTCGACAGAAATTTTTTATTTTTCGACAGCTAGTGCAAAAACAGATCTCTTAATGCTAATGTGAAAGTGTTTTTGGATCCAGCCACAATTCAATATTTTGAAAGAGAATAAAAATAAGTTTCTGACAACCTGATTGTCACGACCACTAAAAAATCAGTATTCTACTTTTCTGTCCGCATTATCAGCTTGGTGACGCTCTCTTACAACGTGGTACATCTGCTACTTTTCCTACCACCGCTATGAAGTTTATAAGGATCGCTTTGTTATACAGTGATCAACGTAACAAGTAATAAAATAAATTAATGTTTGAAATATATAATTGTTACCAGAACCATCTTATTTAATTCGCTTTTGATGTATGCTTAAATTTTGCTTGGAACAGTATAACAGTCTGACCGTTTTGATGCGACTTTTCAAAGTATGACTGAAATCTATCAAATTTAACTAGCAGTTTACAATTGCGTAGGATAGTGAGTCATGGCCTTTAACCGTCGCCGTCTAACAGGAAAGTTGGTGTCAAATTGTTTATTAGAACTTTAAAGTTTATCTTACTTGCTTCGACCTTTTTTTCTTAATCGTTATATGCTTTATTTATGTAGTTTTAAGCTTGAAGTGCTTGTTCCTTATTTTTAATTTCGATATTTTGGTTTTTCCTTGGAAAACCGAAACATTATTTTCTGAAAAAGTCTTTCAAAGAAAAACGAATAATAATATACATATATAAATTACAAATTATATTTATAATTTAATATATTTATTTTCTTGAGCTAAAGGTCTTTTTTTGTTAAAAATATTTAATTACTTTTGTCGATATTTCGCTCTCCTTCGGATAGCTACTTCAGAACAATAATAATAGTTTCTTTATTATTGTCCTGAAGAAGCTATCCGAAGGAGAGCGAAATATCGACAAAAACAATCACATATTTTTAACAAAAAAAAAAAAAAAAAAAAAAAAAGACCTTTAGCTCAAGAAAATAAATATATTCATAAATAAATATATTCATATTCATAAAAACTATTGAAGGTTTATTAGACGTTTATTTGACAAATATTCCGTAGAAATACGTTAAATAAGAGCTTAATAAACTTACAATAATTATTATGAATATGGTCTATAAAAAATAAAAACAGGGGTCGAAAAAACCACATAATAAATTTATATTTATAATATTATAACGAATTATAATTATAATCTATATATAACGAATTATAATATACAATATCGAAAATAAGGAAAATGGACTTCAAGCTTAAAATTAAAGAAGAAAAAAACGCAACATACATACATACATACATATGTATGCACATTATTGTAATTGTAATATTTTCAATTTTGAAGGCTCAAATCCCAGAAAAAATTATCTTCAACGGTGGTGTGTTTATTTTTTAATGGGAACATCATTTTTGGTTGTGAAAAGCGCCCTTGGTATATTTATGAATTTTTTTTTTTTCATTACTTGTCTCTACACCTGACAAAATTTTGTCGAGACAAAACCAATGATAAATATGGTTTCATATATAATTTCAAATAAATATGGTTTCATATGCATATGAAGTATGACTCCACAAAATTTTGTCAAGTGTAGAGACTTTAAATAAGTGTTCTTATAATCCAATTGAAAATGTTTGGTTACTGTTGTAAAGCGACAAATTTTGTGGGCATATTTTAGTGTTTATTCATGGAATCGAAGATTGAATATTTTACTACTAAAAAATGATAGGTATCGTCATTTTTGATGAGGAAATATGTACTCATGCATATTTACGTATTGCGTACTATTCGTCTAAAATGGTCTTCATAATATACATACATACAGTTAATGAATAATCAGTTGTTAAATACAATTTTTTGCATTAAATTGCAGCTTCAAGTCTACATACATTTAAATAATCGTCTGTGCACACGGGTGGGAAAACTCAGCTCTTAGCATTTCAGGTTTGTTCTTTGTTGGAAAAGTAAAAAGGAAGCAAAATATTTATGTATAGTTTTTGCAACAAACACATGGATAAAAGTTTCATTAAAAGTAAAAACTGCAACCCAGTGTAAAAAATTTAATTTTCTAATATTGATTTCAGAGTGACATTTGATTTTTCAAGGCTCATAATGTATTGTTTTCGTAAACATTATCAATTTCTGTTAATAATGTGTTAATTAAACAATCAATTAATTCGCTTTTAGCACTTCTATTCGGCACTTTGAAAAATATTAATTATTTGTATTAATTTTTTCACAGAATCTTCTTTGACAGTTATAATTTCTATGTCTAATTTTTAATGAGAAAAACGCCGTTCACATCAATGAGTGTAATTTCTTATTTTTCCGATTTTTCCAACCAAAACAAATTTTAAATAAATACCCTTAACATATTTTTCAAAACCTTATCCTTTTTCCAATTTCTTTGATCGAAACTAATTATTATATTTACATAAATATAAGATACATACATTTATTTCAGATAATTTGCCTATTTTTCAATTCAAAAAATTTTGAAAGAAAACTATTCAATATTGTGTAATATTTTATGAAGTGAAATTCAATTTGTAATAATTTTTTTTTTTTTTTTTTTTGTAACAAAACAGATGAAAGTATGAAATGAATATGAAAAGTGAAAGTAAAGATAATAAGCCAGACAGTGAAGAGTAATACAACACTGTTCAATAAGAAGAGAGTACGTTTTGCATAGAAGAATTAATAAAAAGCCAAAGTTTTGCTTCGTGTTTAAATGCTTGAAAAGGGTTTACAATAAATACGTTTAAAATCGTGCAAGTTGTTGCAAACAAATACAAATTATATACATATTTTTTTCATTTACGCTAATGAATATTTGCTAAATGCAAAGATGATTTGGTATTGAACTAGTCAACGATCGGTTTCAATATAATTTCGGTCATTATTTAAATACATACATGCAAATGTAGTGATTGATACAATAATGAATAATAATTGCAGCATGCTCAGTTGAAAATGATATTGTCACTTAAATCTTTTTAAATTAATGCTTATAAAACACTCACTATTTTCTATTCATCCACAAAAACCATTATGCTTGAATAACCCCTATTGATTTCAAATCAATTTCTTTTTTCCCTTTTTGAGTTCTTATTTTTGCACTTTTCATTTTAAATATTTTAAAAAATATAACCAAAAGCGGTGACAAGTATCGAAAACAAACCCTTATAAACCGCTTAGATAAGTTCGAAACGTGTACATTTCTTAAATAAACAAATTAAAATGAAATCATTCACATTTAAACTAAACGCCTTTGGCTTTTTTAATTAATTGTTTGTATGTATGAACTGCTCTTTCTTATGCAATGTTTATTTTTCTCTTCTTTTCTCTATTTTTTTTTTTTTTTTTACATCATGAAGGTGGTCCCGTTTTCGAAAGTACCGGTTCAAGTGATAACGTTGCTTTTTACGATGCTTTAACAGCCGAGGATGACCAAGTTTATGTCCACGCTCATTCAGCATCGGCAGCTGCCCTTGCTACTGTTTTACCTAATATTCATTCGTATGGTAACAGCTCCAGCTATGAACACTTAGACTCTTTAAAAATGACAAAAAATTCCATTGAAAAAATTGTAAACCCTTTGGGAACCGTAACGACCGTTAGTTCTTGTATTTCTGACGTTAAAACTGACATCTTGGACGAAGTTGTTTCTCAATTGGCTAAAGAAGAAACTATTATACATGAGAATTGTGATGAAAGTCTATTCCGTCCAGTTGTGGCCATATTTTGTGACGAAAAGACTTTGCTTCAAAATGAGGAGGAAACACGAAAAAATAGCAAACACTATCAACCACCTGAAGTTATAAGCAGTAAACTTGTGGTGCCTGTAATAGCTAAGGAAGTGAATGATGAGCTCACAAAACGGGAAAAAGAAAAGATTTCCAGGACGAACTTAAAAACAAAAGTTCCCAAGTACAAATTGAAGGAACAGAAAAAATCTGATGAAGTGGCGGTTCTTAATAAGAAGGCTAAAGAGTGTAAAAAAGTAAGAGCTGAAGAAAAGAATAGCGCTGATGATCAGCGAGTTGAAATAAATTGCCGAGAACCTAAGATAACCGGCCAACTGCCAGATATCCAGCCTAAGCTGAATACCGTAGCTTCTTGTAATAAAAAAAAAATTGGATATTCCAAATCCCCAACTGCCTCTGAAGAGATTCTAGTTCATGGGAAGTTATCACAAGAACAACAAGAACAAAGTGAATGTACAGAAACAGATTCGAGCGATCCCCAGAAGATGCTGCAAGAAAAAGATATAAAACACGCCGATAAAGACTTTAATGTAAATATTAAAAAAACCGGAGCGAAAATCAAAGTAATGAAGACACAAATTGAAATTAAACCTTCGCTTCGTAGCAAGCAGGATGAGGAGGAAAAGCTAAACGACTCAACAAAAATCGCAAAAGAAAGCGAACATCAGGAAGAACCGCTTAGTGAGATCGAAGGTGTTTATCAAAAAGATCTAGTAAAAACTAACTCGGAACCAAACATTATTTTAACAACTCACACTGCAAACAAAACTAAAGCTGCCACAAAAGAAAAGTTGGAAAAATATTCAATAAAAAGTAGCAAATTTGGCTCATTTCAGGATCTTGGTGAACTGAAAAGAAATCAATGTATTGAAATCAATTCAAAAAAAATAAATGATGAAATTAAGATTTCAGGAAACTTAAAAAATTATGGAGGCGAGACGCAAAACCTAAACCCAGAAGTGAATAATCTTAAACAGAGGCGTATTGAGAAGCATTGCGAAGAAAGTAAAGAAGGGATTTCAGAAAATAAACAACATGCTACTGAAAATAGTGAAAATAAGACGGTAAAAAAAGGAAGTCATAAAACTGCAAAGCAGGACTCCGAATATCTCATCGCAAATAAAAGTAGCAAGCTCGATCACAATAAAGTGAAAAAAACATCGAACTGTGAAGAGCAGCACTTGGATTGCTTCAGATCAGCTGAAGAAACTTGCGCTATTTACTCCGGACACATAGAAACTGCCAGCGAGAGAGTTTGTGCTGAAGAGATTAATTCAATAGACCCCAAAGTCAAATCCGAAAAACTTCGAAATGAAAATAATAAAAGTATAAGGGAAAACGTAGCCGAACAAAATCTTGAAGCAGCTGAAGCCATTTCCAATTCAAACAGTTTAAACGAAGGCAACGGAGAAAACAAAGGCTTTCACAAACTTAAACAAAACACTCTGAGTGAAGCTAAGATGAAATCTGCACTTACGGAAGAAGCATGTGCTTCAAGCAAAGAGCTCAGCAAGGTAAAATCATTCGATCTAAAAAGTAGTTCGAAATCTTTCGAACCGAAGAACAGAACTTCAAATCTGAATCCAAGTTCACCCAAAAAGAAAGTAAAAGAAGCTGCCAAGTTCGAAGTAAGTAAAATTGATACGGTACCCCTAACACCTTCATTATCCCACGATAATGAAGGAAACAAGGAATTTGACGTAAAGAAGGGAAATGTAAGGGAAGACAATACTAGATTAAAGGGTGATAAAGTTGCAAATGAAATCGTTGAAAATACATCAAATGATTGCAGAAAGTCAATTAAAGACGTCCAGAGGTCATCCACTCCAACTTCATCCCCAACATCTGCATGGAAAACATTAAGTGGTGCTGATATGATAAATAAGAATTTAAATAAAAAAAATTATTGCGATTCTAATAAATCTCCTGCGTTGGGAGCTGACAGCAGCAGAACGACTTCTGACAAATTGCTACCCGAAATTCCAACACCAGCAGATTTAGATAAAGATAGTAATTTAGACGAGTTTTTAGCTTTGAAATCATTGGATCCATTGCCTCCTCTTCCAGATCTAGAACCCTTAAAACTAGTGACAGAAAATAGAGATGGTTTCTCACGAGATGTAAGTCTCATTACATTTGAGAGTCCTTCGATAGAGAGCCCAGCATTACAACGAAAAATTACTCCTGCCCCACGTGGCTTCACCGAACAAAATTTAATTCTTGCACTCTGCGGATCTTTGCACTTTGAAAATGAGCAAGTAGAAAAAACAGAAGTTTCTCCTACATTCTCATCAAATCACTCATCTTCAGCTTACGAGGAAAATTCTCTGGCCGACTATAAGTCTCTGACAGAAAACGATGATCTCTACATTAGCCTAGAGCAAAGCTCGCAAGATACAAACACGAATACAACTAACAATGAAAAGTTCTTTTCGTCAGCGAATTCTTCCGGATCGGAGGAAATTATTAAAGCCGATGAGAAAAAAAATACAAAAAAGCAAAAACGTAAAAAACTACAGCATCTGCTCAAAGATTTTCAAAATGAGCAAAGTCATCAACATGAAATAGATGACGAAGAGCTTCGACCTTTGATAGCCTTGACAGAATCGCAAGCTTATCAAGCAACTGATAATTTAAATGGAACCTTACCGGAGTCCTCGATGACTCTCGATAAAAATCGAACTTCGGCAACAGAACCAGTTTTATATTCGACGACTACAGACAGTGAGGGTCCATTGCCAACAACAACATCAGATGATAATGTCTTTTCTATTCCTGTTCAGGGAGCCCACAATACTCACAAAATTAAAACTAAGAAATTAGAACATAAAATCAATTTGATTGCCGCTATCGAAGCCGCGACTTCCTCATCAGCAGAAGAAAGTGGGGTTGAAATCGGAGCGCACACTCCAAATGACAACTGCGAATCATTGGTGTCGGAGACAAATACCATATCAATTTCGACTTTACCAATTCCCATTGCGTCGACATCCCAAACAGCGGTGGTGGTTATGAAAAAGAAATCCAAAAGGCGCAAGAGATAAGAATTAGCCATTTGTTTGTTTAGTATTTTTTGTTTAGTTGCTATGTATTATATCTATATAGATTTTTTCAGAAATGATATCGAAACGGCGAGCGTTTACGACACATCCAGACTATTTTGATATCTAGCGTAGAGGCCCCCATAATTAACCGTTAACCATTGTTGTCACATTAGTTAGCTCTATTCACAATATTGAGCATTTGTTTTAACCCATTTTCTTTTAAATGCGAATGAGCTCTCATTTTAATTTGCACCAGTCGTTGCAAAACTCGAACCCCACTCTCACTTAATCTGCTTCTCACCTGTCGATTTGCAATTAAATGCTAATCAAGTAGAGGAAAAAAAAGTTCTTAATTTAAAGAGTAGCACCCAAAAGTGAAATTACATATGTATGTATATGCAATTGGTTTTTAGAAACCACATGATTTGAAGCACATGATTTCAGAACAGGCCGGGAGATCACTCTCACAGTTTTTGAAGTCGCCAGGTGATTTGAAAACGCTAAAGTTATATTTAAATGTTCTGTGACTCAAGCGTTTTGCTTGCGTTTGCCATGTTGTTTTTGATCGGCTGTTTTATTCGAGGCGCCAGTGCATAAGAAAACAATGAAATGGAAAAATTGACAAAACCAAATAATTTAATATTTAGTTATTTTGACCCTTTTTTTTCTTATATTTTATATATGTATTTATTTGAGCTCAAGGTCTTTTAGAATTTAAGTAATTATTTTTGTCAATATTTCGCTCTCCTTCGGATAGCTTCTTCAGGACAATAATAATGAAAAATGTTTTGATTGGTTTCTTCAAAAACAAACATAACCTTTTTTTTCCTATCTGCCCCAATGTTAGCTACGTTACCCTGGTTTGTATTGGCTTTTTTACGCATGTAAGTGTAAAGAGTGTGAAAAACGCCAGAAATCTGGTTACTTTCATCTATGTCTTTAACGTCCTCACTTTCAAGTGTTTTTCCATAAAACTTCGCATACAAGAATGAGGTCAAGGTAAAGATTTTCTGGAGCTCTGCATTTCTAATTGCACGATCATACTCATGGTCTATTTCCATTCTGTCTCCTTGTATGTTAGACATGTCTATAATAAAAAATTAAATTTGGTGAAAAAGCTACAATGATGATTTTAAAGAGCCTGTTTTTACTGAAAAATTCTTATGTTTGTTTTTGAAAAAACCAATCAAAACATTTTCCATTATTAGTATCCTGAAGAAGCTATCCGAAGGAGAGCGAAATATTGACAAAAATAATTACTCAAATTCTAAAAGACCTTAAGCTCAAATAAATATATAAAATATAAAAAAAACCAAATAATATTTTTAAAAATAATAAACAAAGCCGACTAATTTTCATACAAGTAGAAAGAAAATATGTCTAGTTTACTGCCTGTTTATTTATTTATCATTTTACTGCTTTTTTAAAGTTCAGCTTATGGTAAATTCATCAGTACACTATTGTGTATACTATTGTCATCTGAACTCGTTAAAAGTCTGGCGTTTTTAATTAACAGAGCACCCATCTTGATATTACAAGGTACAATAGCAAGAAAGGCAGATTTAGTAGGTACCATGATACAACTAATAAGGTAGCCTGCCTCATCAGCAGAACCGCTAATCACCTGACTACTTAAAACTGTCAGGAGAATACAGAGATGAAAGGCAGCTAAAACGAGATAGGAAATCATCGTGAGCTCTGTTCATCTCTCTTCTGTAAATGTAGAAGTGGAGTATTTTTGACAGTTTTTAGGAGTTGTACAAAAACAAAATGCATCTTATTTTTATTGAAGTTGTTTTTATTGCAGGGAGAAGGTTACCTTATTATGTAGTTGTATCATGGTAGGTAAAAGCACTAGCAGAACATAAGAAACAATACACGGGATTTGTTGGTAGAAAAGTAGCAGGCTGCTGTCAAATTCTATTCTCATTTGTTTTGTTGAGCTGGTTTGTGACATGATACAACTAATAAGGTAACCTTTTACCTACAATAAGAACAACTTCAATAAAAATAACATGCATTTTGTTTATGTACAACTTCTGAAAACTGTCAAAAAGACGCCACTTCTACATTCGCAGAAGAGAGATGAACAGAGTTTACACTCATTTTCCATCTCATTTTGGCTGCCTTTCCTCTCTGTATTCTCCAGACAGTTTTCGGTAGTCAGATGACTAATGGTTCTGCTGATGAGGCAGGCTACCTTATTAGTTGTATCATGGTTTGTGAGTGTAGATGCAAAAAAATTTACACAAATTTCCTAAAATAAATTTATTTAAACCGCTGAAAATTTATTACTTTAATTTTTTCTTGAATAAGAACTGTAAAATGCAAGTGTTTATTTTAATTTTTCTTCAATAGAACTACAAAATCACTTGTACATTTCTTAGAAAACAGAGCACGTTATGCAGGTTGTAAACAAAGCTGCGACATTAGTCTGCTAATAAACCACGAGCAGATGTTTTAGTGCTTTTAACTGGTACATAGATCTGCATTGATAGCATGTGTTATGCAAGATTCGAGTGTCAGTACATGCCTGTAAATTTAGTCGGTACTGAGCGTATGAAAAAGCATCAAATTCAATATTGGTCAAAGAGAGGCGGTCAAAGAGTTCTTTATACTGGTCTATAAAACCACTATTAATTTATTTATTTATTATTCATCAAATGCTCATAAGCAAATCGTTTTTAATGTGTGATAGAACGTAGTTCGATTTCATATCAATGAGTTATAGGCTCAATTATCCAATAAATGTCACATGGATAGTGCATACCCTCTACGGGCTCTTGCCGCTGTTTCTTTAGAACAAAAAACAATCTTTTTGAAAGCTTGATTGAAGAATTAATGTTTTAAATTGTTATTATTTGAACTTTTTCTTCTGTAAATATATTGAAATGTGTATATGTGTATCGAAAATAATGTATTGCTAATGTGTGGGTAACGAATTTGTTCGTTTGTTCGCATTGTTAGTAATAATTTATTACATTCAAGAAAGCAGAAACTAAAATTTGCCTGTTCTTGTCTTGAATATGGGTACATATTGTCTTACAGGTACATAATGTTTGATTTAGTAGCAAAAGTACCTATTAATATTTTAAATTTCTCCCTATACAAGATATTTTAAGTAAATATTTGCTTCTCTACAACAGTGCAATGATATGAAATTTATTGCAATGTTTTTTCAGAAATTTTCAAAACTTAACTTTTTTAGAGCTAATCTCTTTGCAGTCTTTTATATTAAAGCATGTGTAAGGTGCTTTTTGTTGAAAACTTTATGCTTGGCCCATATAAAATAAAAAAAACATGTGCTTACTATTTCATATGCTTTGGGAAATTTTTAGCTGCGTTTTAGAACGTTCGATACCGATTAGTATGGTTTGTTTGCTGGGACATTTATCCGTGTTAAAATTTCTGTTTGGTAAGGCTTGAAAAATTATCACGTATCGTTTAACAACAGAGCGTTCCGCGATTGTGGAAAATTGCATTAAGAACACAAAAGTAGTGTTCACATGGTTCATGATTACTTAGACAGTTGACAGTTTAACTTCTGCAATTTTCTGCTTAAATGGCTCAGTCAATAAGCAAAATTACCAAAATCAGTTTAATAGCAAGTTCCAGAAGTAACGCTGTCTCTTCTGGATTAATTTCTATGGTGATATGTACACTGCTTAATTGTCTCTGCTGCAAAAGCAGCGTTGGAAGCAAATTTTCAAGCCACCGCTGATGCCATACGCATGTGTTTCCCCAGATGGATGTTTGAAGGACTTGATGGCTGCCAGTCTTCGAGCGCTAGATATCAGATTTTAATATAGACTGCTTCTATTCAAGAAGTATGTATTATCTGGAAAATATAAATTTTATAGGAGGGCGAAAAAACTCCGAGAACCACAAATAAATATTATTCAGAAAGAACATCTAAATTCTACAAATGTTTTCTCGCTGCCCTAAAAAACTTTAATTTTACTGAGGGCACTTTTTAAATATAAGCAGCGAAATACGGTTGGTGTCGTTAACGCTTAAAAAAAAAAAGATTTGTATTGCCTCTGCTGAGCATGACAAGTCGCTCTGCCCTTTATCTGTCTGTTAGTTACAATATTCAAATATGAAAATGAAAAATACTTAAACAAGCAGATATATATTAATGTATGTATGTATGTATATGAGTTAGAACCAATGATAAATTGGAAAGCTTGAAACAACAAGAAAACAACACATGTATGTTTAAAAGTAAAAGAACAAATTAAAGCTACAATCAGTAACACATACATAATTAGTAAAAATTATATTAAATTGCCTTGTAAAGTGAACTCAAACGAACAACACTCTATAATATGTATTGGCAGTACTGCAGAATTTTGTTTTTTATCAATAAATCTTAAGATTATAAAACATTGTCTAAATAATTTCTCTCTGTATGCTAGCTAATTGCAAGGAAAACAAAGCCTCTCTAAAACTTTAGATCACTACGTACAACAAACATACACTACTTGACTAATTTCGAATGTGGTTTAAGGGCTCACAACCCATTCGAATTAAAAGAACTTAATTTTAATTTCAATATTTAAGGATACGTGTAAATAGCAATGTTATTCTTAATCCTTGCCTCACCATTTTCGCAACAATAAGTATAGTAATAAATACAGTATGTATGTATATGTAATTAATGACACACTTTTAATTAGCCTGTAAAATTTGTTGAATAAATTATAAAGAAATAAGCACCTGGATGAAGCTTATGTATGTACGTGCATATCTTTAAAGTCATAATATGTATTAGTTTCATTCTTTAAAACGAGTTTATTCGAAATGCAATAATATTTCAAAAATAAAAATTCTGTAAATCTCACGATTCTCTTTAATTAAAGTTGGGTTAAAATAATAACTGTTATCGTGCTTGGCAGCGTCAACATCGTCCCCTATTTTAATGCTAGGAATGCAACTGGGACGATCGACGAATTTCGCCCAACACGACGAATACGCCGGTTAAAATTCGCTGTGTAAATTCGTCGTATGAAGCACAATAACGCAGAAAAACAAAAACATCTGTTATAATTGATATATGTACATACATAGTTGTTTATTGTTTGTTCAAAGATAAAAAAAAAATTAAATGAATCAAAGAATTTTAAATTTTGTAAAAATAATGAACAATAATATTCATGTTCATTATGGTACAAGCCTTGAACTTTAACATTTTCAATTCTAATTTCACTTGTATCTTCTCAGTTTTTTAATTTTATCTTATTATATTTGAACAGCTGATGGTGTGACCATATAAAAAAAAAATTGCTTGCTAAAAAATTTTGCATTACCAAAAACAACAAATTAAACAGCATAAACATGTTTTGTAATCTAATATGTTGGCTTTTTATTGTAAATGCCTTTTTGCATTTAGCACTTAAAATAAAAACTATTAAAGTAAAAATTAACTGCTTTTACTAAAACACTTGAACACTAAAACCAAAATGGCCGCAAACGACGAACAAATCAGTTACCAAGGAGGCACAACTTGTTTCTACTGTATTTTCTAAAATACTTCTTCCTCACAAAATTTGAAAACGGAAATATTTAGAGAAGAAGACCACAAAACGACCTGCATTTGCAGATTTGTCGGCACTTTCCCGTATAAGTTGTAATTTGACAAATATTCTGAACTGGTTTGTTCGTCGTTCGCCGGCGTAAGAAATAGAAATAAATCTATTTGAAATTCGCCGCGTACAACGAATTGCGACCGACGCTGTGACTGTGTGCATTTTCATATACACCAATGTGTTTTATTTTTGACGGCGAATATTCGCGTCGAAAAATTCGTCGTGCGTCCCAGTTGTGTTCCTAGCATAATGCAACACCACTTTCACGTGAGATGATGTATGTATGTATAATTGCAGCCTTGGAGCGCCGGGCCATTGGGCTCACAAAATGTTGACATCGGCATGGCCTCTGCCAGCGTCCTAAACTTGTATGTTGTCAGATGGTTTCATCTCTTAAAAAGCTTTCCTTAAGTAGCCCCAAAGATCATAGGCAGAATTATGCTCACCACTCCATAACATCTAACAACGTTAGAATGTTAAAACTATTCCCCTACCTTATTTTAACAAGCCCCTAGACATTTTCTAAGCGTTTTTGAAAATATACGCTACGAGAAGAAACTAAAGAATACGCAAATGAACAGTATTGCAGATTGTTTTATGACGAAAATAACCCCCCGCCTCTTGCTTTAAGCAAATGAATGCTTTTGCGGTAGATAATTATATACCGACCCCGAACTATCGAATTCTAAGCAATATGGCACCGATATGTAATTGGATACTTTGATGGTAAGTGCATATTTAATTAACACAGCGTTTGAAAGTGGCACACAGCTAATTTTTTCTACAAAATTTGCCAAATGGTACGTGAAGCTCACTTTATCATAGAAATGTTCGCTATAAAGTCAAGAATCCAAAAACCAAGAGAACGAGAACAATGAAGCGAAGGCAGCTCTGTGGCTATTGCTTTTAGTCGACGTTTTGTCAAAACCTCGAGTTTTACAAATGAATTCGTGAAACATGTATGGTGTGGCACTCGTAGTAAATTAGTGGCGGTACGTGCAAACGAGTTTTCTATTCTTTGTTGAAGCTCCATAGCGAGCGCTTCTATTTAAGAAAAAAATATTCAACTCAAAAATACTCTTAATGCAAAATCAAGGGCAGATCTACCTTGGTTACAATGGATAAACAAAGCACTATGGGCTAGCTCTCTGCAAAAACTCTTAGCAATGTACCGTCATTACTTTTTTTACGCTCGATAGAACTTGCAAATGCATTTATTCTTTAAAATCTTAAAGCAATGACAAACGGTACAAGCAGTGAAAAATTTATTTAAAATGGCTTAAAAAAACTTTTAACTTCTGCACACAGAAAAATATAAGATAAAAACGATGCACAGAAAGTTGAGTACACGCATTTTGTAATTTTCTTATTTGATTGTATTCTTATTTCCTTTTATATTCCGCCGTTCTACCACTTTTGTACTGCATCAGTATATTCTGTGCCAGTGTAGCTTCATATTTCCAATATTACCACTTGCCACTTAACTTTCTCTCATAACCCTGTCGGCAACTCAGTTAATTTGTGGTTGATGCCTGGATTACTTTCAATCCTAGGAAGTGGTAAATTGTCCGACTCTGCATTACTTTTCAACTAACATGAAGTTAGTTACTCAAAAGAGTGTATAACGATAAAAGCATCAGCTGTGTTAATTTCGAATAACTATTATTAATGTTTGCTCTCTTTTGAAAAATGAATGCAGAAAAATGTATTGGAAAAATAATGATGTAATGCCGTTCACACTGACTGCGATATTTGTTTTCTTGGTAAAATGGGAACATTTGTTATACATACATATATTCATGTTAAGCTTTTTGTTAATACTAGTGTGTGAAAAAATATTTTAAAGCATTCTCTAAAAAATTGTTGATTGTTATATATTTACGAATTCATTTATGTATATGAATTTATGAGTTCTGCCGTGTTCGTAAAAAGTTTTATGCATTTCCACCCTTTTAATTGTTTTAAGAAAATTTTTTTAACACAAATTAAATAAAATATATTAATATTTTTTTTAAAATAAATTTAGCTAACCCTTTTTGGGGTAAAATATTTATTTTTATTCGTTCCCGTTTTTTTTTTTTTTTGTGCTGTTCTGTCTCTTATGGAGAGGAATTGTAGTTTACTCTCATTTTACCGAACTTTGCCCAAAAAGTAAAGAAACAGAGCTATTGTTAAATTTTTGTTAACTCTATGGAAAATTTAGCCATTTCATCTATTTTTGCACATACATATAACAAATTCGGATTGGATTGCACTAATATACATATCATCTTGTAAAAATTAACACAAAATAATTACAAAAATTTTAAATAAATGAAAAATTTTAAATAATTTTGTGCGCTTTGAGATTTCAAAGCTGACAGCACTGTATGTAGACATCTTGGAAGTACAGAATGCGTCCTCATTAAAACAGCTCTCTTAGTTAGACTCTCTTAATTGTATTAAGATTGAAAAGATTTGCAGATTAACTAGTCGATGACGCTCAGTTAAAAAAATTAAAACAGTTGGCCAAAACTTAAAAACCACCCGAGAATAAAAAAACGCCGTTTGGTACCATTTTCTAAGGAGCCACTATTTACTATTACAATGCATTAATTTTTTTTTTTTTTTTTTTTTTGTATGAGGGATTGATTGATTAATGACAGATCCTAACAATGTATATGACATACGCATACTCTCCTTTTTGCGCTTCATGTAAATGTTTGCCAGTCTAAAACACCTGTTGAATGTTTCTTATCGGCTTTGCTATAAAAGGCTTTTGGGATTCAGATTACAGTTGCCGCAGTGATACCAAAAAAATTAAAAGTTATATTTTTGTATTAATTCAGGTCCAAAAATGAACCTTTTCAAAAAACGACATTTCGTTGGTGCTAATCAACTCATCAGTAGACTTGAAAAATTCTTAAAAGTTTGTTTGAAACTTAACCAATTATTCCATAATTCCCGTGAACAGAATGAGAATCAGAAATTTTCAAACAAACGTCAAATACAGCAAACATTTCTTTTTTTGAAAAGGTTAATTTTTGGACCTGAATTAATACATTTCAATTGGCTCTTAAAGCAAATAAATAATTAAGTTCATATTTGTTATATTTTTGTTTTTAAATTGCAGATGATCAGTTTTATAGCGTCGAAAGCAGAGAAAGCATGGACGAAATGAGGAAAGAGAATCACGGTAACAAAGAATTCAATGAAAAAAATAGTAACTCAGCAACTACAAAAGCACTCAAATGTCAGCCCTTGGCAATGCTGGAAAAACACAAAAATAGCTTGAACCAGGACAAGAATATGTCAAACAAATCGTCTTCAACAAAGCATCATGTATTGGAAGCACGCAATTCAGCATGTCGAAATGTAAAAGAATATTATAATCAGGAAAACCATCACCACCAACACCTGAAGTGCTTAGCAAATAATACGGGTGATAACTGTTTTGCTAAGGACGGACCATCGACTCTTGTTAACATTGAATTGTTTGATGATCAGTTCAGTGCAATCAACTATGGTGATACAAACAGCTTGCCATACGAGTCGGCTGCACCTTTAACCACAACCACTCCTCCCATTAGTTCAAATGGTGTTATTGACACAAACCTTATGCATTTTACACCAAGTACGGCACATTCCCTTTCTTCTGAACGTCTGTGTTGTGGCAGTAATCGTTTATCACCGATTTCATCTTCGGGTAATAATTGCGACATCCCATCTAGTTCCACTAATTGTGATGAGGATAATGATAGTAATAGTAGTGGGGGATCGTGGTGAGATTTGCTAAAGACTCCTTCACTGGCAAGGACAGCAATTACGGGTAGAAATTTCTACCTCAATCGCTTATACCGAAATATATTCAACAATAATCACGGAAATAGTACTGCAAAGTAAAGTAAGAAATTTGTGTTTAACTAGTCTAGTTTAACTTTTTAAGCTTAGCGTAATTTTTGCACATAATTTGCGATGAAAAGAGTGGCAAGCAAGCTTTTTCATATAAAAAAGTTACAAATATGATCGTTTAACCAAGTTAAAATTCACGTTATCAAATAGTTTCTGAGAAGTATCGCTCAAACTTTCAAATGGCAAATAGTTTAAGAAAATAAAAGTCGTTTTAAATGTGAAAAATACAACTTCGCCGAAGGCCGGTTGTCAAGAACAAGTTTTGCACACCTATGAAAAAATTTATTGAATTGAATGTAAAAAATATAGGATTTCGGACAATTGGAACCGTTTATGAATTCGCGATATTATGTTCTGTGCAGAAACTTTCCTCTGGCAGCACTGTTTTACCAACATTTTCATATTTTTCTGAGTAAATTTCGCAACTCCAAAGTCGAATTATTAATAGACTAAAAGCCTCGGGCAGACTTTGACCTCAGTTTTAGGAGGTCCACGATACCCTCTACAAACCTATAAAACTAATTTCTTTCAAAGCCTGGCTCCTTAGTCTAAAGTTTCCACCCCTATTACCAAGCAAAACAGTTTATCAGGTACAGGTGGTCGCAATTCAATTTGCTTCAATATTTTTTCTCGAGTTGTCATACGTTTTGTTTTGTCGTTTGCTAACAGCTTTGACGGAAAAAATGTTGGACCGAATTGGGATGTGGGCACCTGTAATGAAAAAAGCGGAAAGAAAAATAATCACCTGAGCTGTTAAGTTCACCTTGTTTAATGGGCCTTGATTTCAACTTAAATGCACAACTCTGCCATTTAAAGTACATTTATGTTTCATACATTAATCAGATGGTTTTTGGTGTTTCTTGTTGCTGATGTGCTTAAAAAGCAAACAAACCAGACACAGAGAAGACGGACGCATCTCTAAAAATAAACTGTTAATATTATGAAAAGCAATAGTGTGATTCGAAATATTAATAATATAACCATGAAATGGATGTTGTTGCAAAGCTTTCCACAAAATGCGAATGCATTTAAATGCATCTTAAATTGAAAAGAAAATTAACTAATTTTACATTTAAATATCAAGTCAAAAATAGGCCATTATGCTCTTTGTTGTTTATTTCAAAACGTTGCAATAAATGACATCATTTTGGTACATAGATACATATGTATCAAATATATATATATATAGATATATATGTATCTTTGTACATCACACTGTTAACACTTGGTCATCGTATGCGGCAGAGATTTAAAAAGACCCAGAGCCAGAAAACCACATCGTGTTGAGGTGGATTTGTCATCTATGCTATGACAATTGCAAAAGCATTTTTAAAGCAAGGAAAGCATTTAGTTTTTGAATGTTTAGATAGATGAACTTATCAGATTCCAGTAAGAACAAATTTGTGCTATAGAAATAAAAAATAATAAAATTAAAAACAGGCATTTACTTATGATGAAATGTTTCTTTAATAAGACATCGCAATGATGTCAGCATTATATTCTATTCATGACACAATTGATGCAACTGATGTAAAGGCCGACATGACTGTGATGTATGTACATATATCGGGATGGGATGAAAAATTCTAACTTGTCATTGTATTGATATTAACAAATATGAGGCTCCGATTATGGTTTGCAACTGTTGTAGGAGGTGTTGTCAAAAACCGGCAACATCTAATTACACGTTGTCTGGTTGATGGTACAAATGAAATTTCCTTTGCAAAAATGTAAAATAACCATTAATCCTTAAAATGGATTAACAAAATACAAATAAAACTCGTCTGTACATACAATAAGGCCTTATTCATAATAAATATTTTTGGCTTATAAAGCTCTTATTTGACAAGTATTCCATACAAATTTGTCAAATAGCAGCATTATAAATAAACCTGTTATCATTTTTATGAATAAGGGTGATAATTTGCAATCATTTTAACTTCAAAACAATTTTATTTTGTATTCGGTGGTTCGTCATCGTAACCAAATTAAAGATCGACGTTAACATCCATTCTGATGGCTTTATTTGCATTTTTCTCACAAAAGCGTCCTTTTATTTTTACCAATGCCATTTCACCGGACAGCCGCGCTATTACAAGAATTCTCCACGTCTTTTGATAGTACAGCTTGAAAAGGAAATGTTAAAAATTTTTGTTACTCGTGCATCTCTCTGGTAGAGTTGCTCTACTTGAAAGTTTTTTTTTTTTTGCCTCCAGGCATACGTGTTTGTGCGGAAACATACTCTACAAATAAAACGCAATTCTGTGACATACACAACACCTACATAGATGTTTTAAACCATAATCGAGGCTTAAATCACATACATCTATGGCGCCTTGCCGTTTGAAAATCATGAACACTCAAAATTAGACAAAATCATCAATGGCCATGTTTTAAAAATCGGTAACAGATAAAATTTTGCATGATTTTAAAATTTGTTGCTCTGGCAAAAGAAGAAAAATTCATGGACTTCCGTGTGCTGTTTTATTTCTCCGACTTTGCGCCGAGTCATTTTTTAAATTATGTAAAGTCCTTCATCTTCAGCCGTAAACAAGGATTTTTGAATGGCCCTGTCAAATTTCTTAAAACTACCTTTCGCCTATTGTATATTAACAGCACTCAGACCCATTTCAGCTCCTGTCGTATAGCAAGATGTAGCTTTTCTCATAGACCTTTTTCACAACGTGGCGAAAAATAGTTTCGCTCTCAAATCCTTTCCTCTGGGTGCCCGAATTTGTTTCGAAGTCTGTGGTAGATAAAATTTTGTTTTTGCAACAAGCTTTCAAATTACGATTATTTAATTACTATTAATTAAAATGAGTTGTTGATTGATTATGATGTGTTGATCAAACACAAGTTTTCAGACCTCTGCGATCTGTACATATTGATATTTTAAATTCTTTTTAAATATTGCAAACTAAATATTGAACCCGAAATTAATAGTACGCGGATTTTTATTACAACTTTTTTTTTTATCAGTATCAGTTTTTCAATTTCGGGTTATCACGCAGTGAAAAATTGGGAACAGCCAAACACAATCGTTCGCAAGGATATTCCTTTTGGATCCTTCCGCGGCGAATTGTGCAATGCCAAAGAACTGTTTTGGAATACTTGAAGGATGTAAAAATAATAACAAATGGAAGATTTTAACAGCCTTAACTCCTATATAATTGAGAAGAGTATTGAGAATTTCATATTAATTAACTTATGTGACGCGTACAATAAAAATGGCCCAAACTCGAACACGACCAATTTAAGGAAAACAATTGTAACTACAGCGTTGAGAATTTTGATATTCGGTACTCTTACGACCGGCCGACGGTTGGTTGTTTGCAAAACTGTTCTGACTGAAGTTAGAGTTCGGATTACTAAAGAATAAAAGATACTTTCGCCCGCAAGCGCAAAAAAATTTTTAAAATCCACTGAGTAAGATAACCTTCTGCCCGGTCCAGGGGCAGGTAGAATAAGAATTGGCAGCATCAACCGAAAGGCTATTGTTTGGAATACTGCACAAAAGAAACTAGAAAACATTTATTTAAAGACTTCTGAGCAAAGTTTTCCTTTGAACTGACAAACCAGCCAATATCAATATAACGTAGGAGTTATATTTAACATAAAAGAATACATTCATTGAAAAATATTCCTAAAAATTAAAATATACTTGAAATGAATTTAAAAAAAATTGTGCGTGGAACTTTTTGAACTAAAATTTATTTTAATTCTTATGAATTAAAAACCCGCCACTCGTAGTCATGGGAGTTTTGTCAAAAAGTGAGCTATAAATCACAGTACACATAGCGATATATTCGGCTTCCGTCGAACTCAATTCAACAATGTTCGGCTTTTTCGATTGCCACGCACACGCAATCGGCCCTTAATATGACGAACTACCGCTTCGCTTGTTACAGTAATCCAAAATAAACCTTGGACCGAAGAATTTTTTATCCTATTTATTGAGAGCTGTCGCTTCGTAGGCCACAAAATTATCTTACTCCGTAGTACATACATATGTATGTATATCGGATACGTTGTATGAACCTATGGGTTTTATGTGGCATGAGTTATGGCATAATGTTTTGTTTATATGATTTTTTTTTTTTTTTTTTTTTTTTTTTTTTTTTGAAAAGACGTTTTGAAGAATTTTGTTCCAATCATAACCTCTTCGTAAAATAAATTTTAATGGTGCTTTTCATGTTAAATTTTGTTTCAAACATACATACATTGTTCAAAAAACCGAGTGCTTTAATATAAATAAAGTTTTTCGATTGTGTGCCAATATAATCATTTTTAAAACAAACAACTCCACTTTGAAAGACATTCGTTCTCTTATAGATACACTTTCATATAATTTAGCTACATTTACCCAAAAACACTCAAAATTACAGGCGGCTTTCAAAAACATTTTTTGCGTTGCCAAAACGTCTGCATCTGCACAAAAAAAAATGCATTTAAAACGTTTCTGCTTCCAGTAATAAACAACAATTTTCATCCAGCTCTTTCACGTTTTGATGTACCAAAAAATTTTGTTAATCCTGAATAATATTGAGTTTTTCATTCTATTGCACATACATACATACATATGTATGTAGGTACATCGTAAATACATACATATGTACATATGTATGTATGTACATATGTATGACTGAAAACACTGAAGTTTTCCACATTTTAACGGTTCTTGAAATATTGGAGGAAGAAAATATGTAACATACTGACGAAGAAAAATTCCACAATAGAAAGCTTTAAATATTTTCTCTAAAACCAGATTTTCATATTGTATTTTAAACAAATTTAGGCAAGATATACAGAATAAATAATTTTATGAAAATGTTAAGAAGCCTTAAATAACTATTTTCATTTAATAATATGCCGACTCTCTCGGTATGTACATACACACATACATATGTATCAGAAAACATTAAAAGAAACACTTGTGCAAAAACGTGAAATTGGTAACGATCATACATACATATCTGTCAAGGATCAATATGGACACCTGGTAATGAGCTCGCCTTGCCGTCTTTACTATTGAACACAATGAAATGCAGCTCTTTTCTAATAAACGTGTAGTACACACATACATACATATGCATATATATTTAAAAAGTTTCGTACTTTAATCTACAATATAAGAATAAAATGTTGGATTTAATCAATAATATAAGATGTAATATATAAATGAATAATAATAATAATAATAATAATAATAATAAACAATAATAAATTCATATTTAGGACCGAAAGTTCATAAATTATTAGTGTATCAACACCATGACTATATAAATTAGCATGGAAAATATTTTGTACGACATTATAATTACTGTAATAAATGTTATTTTATATTTCTATACATGGCATATGAGTTTTCAAATTAATTTAGAATGCAATAGATGGCGCTCTGGGAAATAATGATAAGACTCAAAATGTGTAAAAAAAAAAAAACTTAAAATCGCAGTACCTTGAAAACATTGAAGTGTTTCAGAGCAAAAAGTCATAAAATTATTCCAACATTTGTTTGTTACTCTTGAGAAAAAGTGCAATTTTATGGCGATAAGTGATTAAAGTCGGTTCTAAAATTTTTAGTTTCCGTAAAACATTTTTACATACAGTTACGAGCAGTGGGACGAATAACAAATATAAAAGTTTCGAAACCATTTCGCCTTAACTATAGTCCAACACTAAGAAACAGTTCTTTTTAAAAACAACTTAAATTTTAAAAAGTGTTAAAGTTGGCTTTAAGTTGAACCAGCTTTAAGTGGGTGGCATATTATTTATCATAAATGGCAAATTATTTATGATACAACCATTTACAAATTTAAGTGAAATCCCATCTCTAACTCTCAAAAATTATGCATAAATTTAAACACATACAAATGTTAGTAAGTAAACAAAATACATCAAAACGAATTGAATAAAAGTAAAATTTCAATGAAAATTCTAATTAATAATAGTTGGTTGTTAAAAAGATCTTTGATTTAATTATTTAATCTGTATTAAGTTTTATCAGTTGTCCACCCTGCTAAATGTCTTTGATATCTTCTTTGTCTAATTTAATTAATATCCATCACAAAGATAATATAGAAAGAACTTGAGCCTGATAAAACTAAATACAGAAATAATTAGCGGTTCTCACTCTTGATAGTAAACTCTGTTGCACATTTGGTTAGAATTTTTATAATTTTGAACTTTTATTTTCTACGCTGTGATTAAAAAATCAAACAAAAAGCTTTAGTAAATACATATTGTAAAAAAATTACTGGGAATCACAGATATTCTGTGCAAAACTAAATTTTGTGTTGAGAAAATAAAAAATATGGAAAAAACAAATAAAAATATACTGGTGAAGAGAAAACGTGACAAAATTCACAACAAAAGATGGACAGATAAAGAAATTCAGCAAGTTTTAGACCACTAATTTTCAGTACATGAAAAAGTCACTCGAGCTTTGTGGTAAAAATCGTAGTGAATATAGCAGAGTTGTAAAATTAGTATCAAGAGTGAGAACCGCTATTATAAGAAAAAGTTTAAATAATAGAAATTAATTAATTATTTAATGTAAAAAAATTTAGATTAAAAAGCTTTTAAGTTTAAAACTGATATTTGTTTGATCAAAGCTGTTGCTAACTAAATAGGTTAAAAACAACTTCTGCTGGTTTTAAGCAGAGCAGACTTCTTGTGTACTAGAGATTCTCGGCATGGCGTAAATGTTCAAGTTGTATCAATAGATGAGCATCTAGGCCTCAATGATGCAAACCAGAACATGTATAAAAAAGCTCTCATATAAAAAGCAAATAACATTCTTCTGCGATAACAAAAAATCATCCATAAGAGACTGCAAAAAGATCATTGCTTTGGTTAATGTTAGCTAAGTATATAAATAGAAAGTAAAATTACGTGTGCTTTGCTTGCCGAGTGGTTAAAGCGGTTGTGCCAAAATTGTGAAATTTGACACATCCAAATTTGCTACCCAGGTTGTCCACCTACTAACATTGCTAAACATTGTAAAGGGTATTTTTTTTTTTAATGTATAGAACTTTAAGTTGGCATTACTGTTCAAAATGGCAACCGATTTAACAAGTGTCAAGTGATTTATTCTCAGTTTGGTTTGGCAAATCATCATGAATAGACTCACGCCTGAACAACGATTGCAAATAGTGCAATTTTAATGCAAAACGAGATTGCCGTTGTTCCCGATTTTCATAAGCGAATTTTGTTTAGCGATGAAGCGCACTTCTGGTTGAATGGCAACGTCACACAAACAAAACTGCCGCATTTGCAACGATATTTAATTTCTCATTGACGCTAATACAGAACGGATGTTTTCAAATAGAAATTTATGCCACTTTAATTGCTAAATCTTATCGCTATACAATAACGATGATAATTAAAATACGATACAAATCAAGAGGTTACCGGCAACGTATTGTACTTCAAAAAAAAAACTCTTAAATAAAAAATGTGGTTTTCCGCTTATCAGGCTGAAAAAAATGAATACGTCTACAATTGAAGCACGTCAGAAAACGGCTAAGATTATCTTTTTATATAACTCAACATCAAATTAGTCTATACTAAGCAGCTGATCGCTACCAAAATGCAGTTAGAAAATGACCACTAGTCGTCGCGACCGACGAATTTGATGAGTTAAAAACAAAAGTGCACACATTTACAAGGTGTGTCATCTAACAAAAACCGCAGAGGAACTGAATAAGATTTTGAAAACTCCGAGTGAAAATCCGTTTTAAATAACAACACTGAAAACAGTTTTAAGCCATCTGATCCAAAAATTCTAATAAAAAGTAATCCTGCCCACTTTTGTCGTCATTCTGAAAAATTTATTATTTGTAGCTTACAACGTTATTTGCAGCTGTTGTATGTACTATTGCGGCTTTAGTATACCAAACGTTTTTTTGGCAAATGTTAATTTAAAAGAAGATAACAGAAATTTTCTAAGAAATCTATTAATTTCTTAGAAGACTGCCTTGCTCGATGATTGACTGAAATTAAAGAACAAGTAATTTTGCTGATGCCAATAAGTATGTACATACATATTTGCAATTTTTTGTTTCTTATGGGATAAGTAAGAGCATCTTGGGAAGATGAGAAACCCAAGTCGAATAATATCGGTGTTTTACATTCGAAAAATAACGCGGATTTTCATTTTAAACAGTATTTCCACTGATTGCCGTACTTTCTTGGTGCTAGAAAACCATTTTGAAAAGTAACTCGCCATTGTACTCGTATGATGAAAAGTAGTGTGCTTAGAAATCGGTATGGCAGCTTAATTAAAAATATATTTTGTGTAGCTCTTAAGAACGATATGTAAAGTGTATCATTTTCCAATTTCCGCCTCGTTTTGATTACGCGTAATAAAAAACTTGAAAATTAAATACCCATGTATGATAAGCTTGGTATCTATTAATTTGTTGATAATAAAAGTTCTTAAAAAATCCGTCTTTTAAGGTGTCTGTATTAAATCTTTAGCGCTTATGTAGCAATTCTTTTATATGCACCTGAATACATATCGAATTGCGATAATACAAATTACCAAATATTACAAAAAGGTGTCGCTTTGTTGTGTACAAAAATTAATTTTTTTTTTTTAATTTAACCCACGAAGAGTGCAGAAATCTCAAACGATTAAATTAATGCCAAACTATATTCAAATATCTAAAGTCAAACTCTAAGATAAAGTGCATTTTGTTTAACCGGTTTAACACATGTGCTACCAAATGTACTTAATAATGTCCAATATATATATATATATGTATATATACATATATATATATATATATATATATATATATATATATATATATATATATATATATATATATATATATATATATATATATATATATATATATATATATATATATATATATATATATATATATATATATATATATATATATATATATATATATATATATATATATATATATATATATATATATATATATATATATATATATATATATATATATATATATATATATATATATATATATATATATATATATATACATATATATATATATATATATATATATATATATATATATACACAAAATGTGCGAAACGGCTTATACAGGTTTTTCATATGTATGCCAACAGTATGACACTGATAGAAAACATCTGCAGTAGTCAAACAAAGAATATGTACTTTTAAATGACTGGGTGCAACTTTGTGAGTAAAGCTGAATTCTGTTTTTTCCTATTGTTTCAGTTAGACGCAGAAACTGCTGGTGAAAGGGTGTTTCGAAAGAAAACGTGGCGTTCTAAAATAAATTTAATTAAGACGCCAAATTAAATAACGATTATTATCTCAATAAAGTAACAGCTCGTAAATAATGAAGTAAGATAATAACCAAAATCGCATTTGAACAAATCGCTGTATTTTAGAATTCATCCAACCTATTCCTGTAGACTAAATTTAACTTGAGCAATTATATGTATGTATTAAGGTAGGTCGATTTGTAGGCACAAAAGTTTGCCGATATTGCACCGTGGATTTTTCGACAGCTTCTGGCAGGAGGGAGAAAAACTTTCACTACGACATTTACAAATCATTTTCGAAGCGTATCTATTTCTATTGTCTGCAAGAAAAAAAATTTTTTTTTTTTTAGAAAAAAATTTGTGTGGCAACAATTTTAATTCTATTGCAAATCACATATTCAAACTTAACGGACGGCAACTTTATCTTCTCAGTGTTACATGGCGAATTTAACCAATTTTTACCAGTCTCACTAATTATGGCACAGTGATGACAATCAAACCATTTATGAATTTTGTTTTGTATTTCGTTTTTCAAGTTTTTCAAGCAAGTAACTTTCTTTTTGTCCGCACTGTCAACGGTAAAAGATCAGTTTTTCGCCCTCCAGAAAAGTTTACAACACAAAGTAAACTCATTTTTTTTTTTTTTGGAAGAATAATAAGCTAAACTTTTAAAAGAAGATTTGTTATTCGGAGAAATTTGTGTGTGTGAATTTGTATGAAATTGCGGACCTTTTTATAACTTCTTCCAATCTAAAGCGCCTCCTTCCCCAGCTTCACCTGCATGTAGTGCTCAGTTATCTGAAAACTTTTCACACAGCTCACAGAATATTCAGGACATGCAACGCAATTGAAGCTGCCACGGAAAGGAGGTCAGCGACAATCAACCTTAACTGCAGGAAATCAAAGCAGTTTATTCAAGTTTTTAAAATGGGACACCACAGAACGTCGCATTATAACGTGGAGAGAGAAATAAAGGCCCCGATTATGGTTCACAACATTTGTTCATTTATGTATGTATTTTTTGAAAAGTGATTATGGTTTACAACTATTGTGTTAAGTGTTGTCAAAATCTTACAACACATAATCAGATGTTGTCAAAAACTTACGACACCTACTGAAGTGTTGTTTGTTGATGTTACCAGTTAAATTACGAAAAAATTATAAAATTTGTAAGTGTGCATACAAAATGTTTTGCAAAAATATAAAAAAACAATTGTTAAAATTTATTAACAAAATATAAATAAAAATACATCTATACACATAATTATTACCCATTTTTCGATTACAAAACAGTTTTATTTTGTAGTTGCAATGGATTTAAACTGCAATCTATAATTGTTTGGTCCTTTCATTATCATAACCAAATTAAACATCAACATTAACATGAATTTTTATGGCTTTGTTTGTACTTTTCTAGCAAAAACGTTTTTCATTTTTACTAATGCATTTCTACGCGGTAGTTGCGGTGTTACATGAAATCCAACACTCCATGTCTTTTTGTTGTAAAACTTGACAATGAAACGTCAAAATTTATTGTTTTTCGCTTGTGTATGTGTAATGAAAGCAACGTACGCGTGCATCTTTCTGGAAGTCTGCCTTTACTTGGTAGTTTTTTGTGTGCAGGCATGTATTTTTGCGGAAAGATGCTCTACAAATGAAAAACAACTCTGTGACATACACAACACCTAGATGTTGTGAACCATAATCACAAAAAGAGTTGTAAGTTGTGTTGTAAATCTTACAACACAACATTTAGATGTTGTGAACCATAATCGGGGGGAAACAAAAATTCTTATTCTATAGGCAACACCAGCTCAAATCGGAAATTTGAACTAATAAATACCTGTGTAATAATTTAAATTAATATTAAGCAAAAGAAAACCCAGTCCTCCCTCTAAGCGTAGTATTCTGAAACTACGAAACAAAAAAATCTACATCTTGTTCACTGCAACTTTTTTTCCAGAACGTTGTCCCAGCCGAATCTCAAGCACTGTAAAGTGCTCAAAATGAAACTCGTAATTTCAATTTAAATTAATACCTTAGTAGTATATAAAGTTCCCATGGGCATCAAGAAAATAATATTGCAAAGAGTAATCTTTGACCTGGCTAACAGAGCCACTCATACACTCAGAAAGATTTGTCAGTAAAATTAACTGAAAACACCCTTTAAAATAAATGACACTTTATATGAAAACCGTTCTACCTATTTTTCATCTAAATTTACTAATTACTTTATTTGAATTTAAATGTTAAAAAATCCATGTTAAAAATCCTTTATTCTAACTGTCAAATAATTAATGCGTAGTCCACTGTAGAACTTTTTTTAGTTTTTCTTCGGTGGTGATTTGTTTACTTCATTTTATTTAATTACCTCCTTTTTCAATTCGCTTATGTAATTTTTGTCCTGCAAAGCTGCTGCTGAGATTCGAACATCCAACATCTCGTCTTACAGGCAGCTGCCATACCTGCTCAGCCATCGCAACAATCAGAACAAATTCAACAACAATCAATTTAAGTAAAGAGTATGTATGCTGCAAATGTATGTAGAAACCAAATTATAAATATGTATTAATAGCTTTGTTCCTTCATGTATGTGTAACATAAGTTACTACTGTCATTATTAACTGTGACCGAAAATCCGTATTTATCTGTTGTTAGCTTTTGAACAACATTTAAATCAGTTAAAATTAAAATTACATTTATTTTTAAACGTTTCGTCATTTAGAAATAACAGCACTGATTACTTGTGGAATAAACTACGGTCAGTTACTGCAAAAATGTTCTTAGTGTATGTAAAGTGTAAGCCTTTCCTCTAGCCTAAATTCACCTTTTTACATACTTAACCTCAGTCTAGATAAGTTCCGGTTCGTTGCTGCTCAACACTTGGACCGCGAACAAGGCGCTCTTCGTATGTCAGTCTTGTCGGTAGATTAGGTTTGTTGTGCGCCCATTGGCCTTAACTATAGTCAACTTGACTATAGGAGCTCCGTGTCAATTACAAAGTTCCTCACTTTCCTATAGCATATGCCTCGTAATTGGGTGATGTCTGGTAAGGTGTCTAGCCCAAGATATCGGAACCTTATTTGTGAGATGACGGGGCATTGGCATAAATAGTGCTCTCATGTCTCGCTCTTCTCCCCAAATGCTCTCCATTCATCCCCTCCTGCTGTTTCTATGCGGTAAAAATGTGCCAGTAGTTGAGAATGACCTGTCATAACTCCCATTATATTACCTAATTCGGGATTGCTAAGTCTTAGCAGTCCCCTTTTTTCCCTCGGTTTAGAGTTAAACGGCCTCTATGCACCCAATTCATATTTAACAGCATGGAAAGGTATCGAGCATACCCAGATTATGCTGCTCTTGCAGCAAGTGAGTTTGCTCTCTCCTTTCCAGTTATTCTCCCATGCTGTGGCACCCATATGATGCACAATTCACCATGAGTCGAACAACTGTTAATATCATTTTTTCAAGCCCAAAATGTTTGGGATTTATACTTACTTGTTGGTAAATGCACAGATCTTTTTTCTTCCCATTTTGTTTTTAACCCAACTCAAAGGAAAAGTAATCCCTTCAAATTAACTAAACTTTTTTTTTCATTCCTGTCACGCAATCGTAACACCAACCACCGCCTCTCAACCTTCTCTTAATACAGTATTCATAGAACATTTTTTAATGAGCAATTGATTAATTGATTAAACTTTTGTAATTTTCAAGTGAACATACAGGGAGATTTTAGCGACCGTAGTTGTTGCATATTCGATTGGGGCATGCTACAAGGGAATAGTTGCACTTGGTTTGGCTAATTTGTACATAAACTGTATTTGTACATATACATATAAATGCATACATACATACGAAACTAGTGAAGTGAATTAAGAAAAGCTATAAAAAAAAATTAAAATCATCACCAAAAAAAAAAAAAAAAAAAAAACCTGCATATATACATACATACCTACACTTCCATATACATGTGTGCATATCTCACACTACCAATTTGTAAAGCCAAATGAAACCAAAAAGAATCCAACACGTCGTACATGAATAGGCAGAAATATTTTTAAATTAATCAACAGAAACCTCAACCCCTTAATCATGACTTGCTAACAAAAACAAATGATATAAATGCTGTACCTTCTTATGACTCTCCTATCTTTATATCTAGTATATACATATGTATATATTATGGTACGAAGAAAAAAAACAACGAAACATATTTACATTCATCCGTTTGTTGCTGTTATATCTATGATAACAAAATCTCTGGGCCCGGCGTAAAGTTTGAAACGGTTGTTATCACTGATACAATAGCAACAAACACAAAAATCAATTTGGAAATCAATTGGATGTTGGCGAGAGAATATATAATATACTCCGATCAACAGGAAAACACAGAGATAAAAATTGGAAGTTGATCAATAAAATTAGTTATAGACAGTCAGTAATGAAGAGCTCAGGTAGTGGGATGGCTGCGCGCTGCTGCTTGAAAACAATAACGCAATTAATCATGACCTGGGTTCGAAGCAGTAAGCCCTGAACTTTACTTCTCATATCTTCTTTAAAACTGTTGATCACTACAAATCTGAAGAGCTATTCTATCGAAAAATTTATCCGCATTTTGCGAAATACATTTCAAAAGGTTTTTAAGAAAATTTGTTTCCTCTGTACAATACGTTTCGGCCTTATATCTCAAGTAAAACCGAAACTGGAATAAAAAAGGATTTATCCCTTCGTATTGTTCTGGAAACTTTAAGCACAACGAATCCACGCTAACAATTATTGTAGTTTATATGAGTTTGACATTTGCTGCAATAAATATCAAACATATTTATTTCAGGTCCGGCCGGGGGTAAAATCAACAAAAACCTTTGATAAAATCGAAGCAGGCCTTTTCTATATCATGCACTGTTCTTGATGTCGGCTAAATTTACAATTAGCATTGAAAAAGAAAATAAAAAAACAACACATCTGTACCTGTTCGTGGGTCATTTCAACGAATATTTAATGTTAAAAACAGGTTTCTTTAAAAGTTAATAAGCTTTGTTTAATTCCTATTACACAGAAGTTGCTTTCAAATTATGTGCATTACAGCTTATTCGAAACAATGTTGTTATTTTAGCCATTATCTGGTTAGATAAGGCCAGCAAATATTCAATTTAACTATTTTTCAACCTTAACTTTGATGTTGCAATTCGTAGACATTTTTCATGTTACATATTAATCAATTTTTTTAATAAAGACCCAACAAACCTCGACATAAATACCTTCGGTATTTCACAAAATTAATATTATTATAATTTTGTAGCATGTTTTTGCCATCCTGTAAAAAATTAAAATTCTAGTCACGTCCGTTTGCATTCAAGGTGACGATATGTACTTTTTTTCAAACAAGCACTACACTGCGAAGCTTTTATGCAGAAACACCCAGAGCCTTTGGCAGGAATCGAACCTGTGACTTTGAGGAATCTCAATAGGAAACTCTACCAACTTATCCATAGCGGCGCTAGCTGAGAAGACTGTCCTTGTCAACGTCCGCTGGCCGAGATAAAAAATATGAATACAATCAATAAGCTCTCTGTGTCGTCTGACACATGCAAATAATGGAAAGAGAAAGGACCTCTTCACATCCGGACGTTCTGAGAAACTATATTTATAAGTCGAGGTGTATTTATTCGAGGTGCCAGTTTACGCACATCAACTTTACTTGATCACTTCTTCCTTCTTCCAATCATACACCAGAATTTTATTTAATTGGTTTTAGTTTTCCTTGTCTCTATAACACGATTCTGCCGACTTCACTTATGTAAGAAAAAACTAACCCTGACGGTGCGGTCAAGTCCCTTCAATTCTCTTATCCATCATTTTTACAGTTTAGACGATAATCGATGGAAAAAAAAATTTAATTTTAAATATGAAAGAGCAGCTTTTTATTTCGCTTTTGTTTAAAATCAAATGTATCTTTCTTCTGTAGCTTCTCCCTAATATATATGTATATATATATATATATATATATATATATATATATATATATATATATATATATATATATATATATATATATATATATATATATATATATATATATATATATCTATGTATATGTCTTTCAATAAATCGATTGTGGCACAAGCTGTGTGACATGTTGCGCCGTCTTGTTGAAACCACATCTCCTGGACATCATGGTTATTCAATTCAGGAATGAAAAAGTTAGTAATCAATGGATTGAATTGTTTTCTCTGTTCTAGAAAAGGGATTTTCCACGTCAATGTGCATTCTCATTTGGAGAAGAGCTCAGCTGAGATAGACTGCGGTATTTAAAATTTGATTTAAATATAAAGACTTACGAAAATGTAGGCTACGCCTATTAAATGGGTACGAGGTTTTTAAGAATTGCCCTAATTATAAATCATAAAATTGTTTCGTGGTGCCACTGACGTATTACAGCAAAGATGGGAAAATACTTTTGTAGATAACACCCGTGCACATTTGCAATATTATTTGTTATACTAGTTATAGCTGTATGTAATAACAGAATTCTGATATATTAATGTCTAAACATTCAAAATTTCAGATTCATCATAAATAAAAAAATATGCCTAATAACTTTTGTATCAGCGATTATTGCCTTGTCATTAATATTAGGCCTCGTGTTTGGTCTAAAAAAAGTTGATGCAACACGGACCGTGGCGGCAGTCGTATCAAATGGCAGAGGGTGTGCAGAGATTGGAAGGTACGTAAATTTCATGTTGGGAACACAACTTGGACGAACGGCGCCCAACGTAAATAACTACTCGGCGAAAATTCGCTGCTTAAAGTCGTCGTACAAAACACAATAACAACGCGTTGCAGTGTTTACTTTTAAGTGCAAACTGCAGTAGGACTCTAATGAGCAAACAAATGCCGAAAACCTTTGCTTTGATCAAAATGTATTTTATAAAAAAATAGATACAAATAAGAAATTATTCTAGGAGAAGTAAATTTATGTTTGTGTACTTTTTTGTGACAACCCAACGAAACGAATAATGTGTGGTTGCTTGTAGAACAAGAGAAGTAGTGATGACCATGATACAATTAACAAGGTAGCCTCGTCAGCTAAACCGTTAATCATCTGACTACTTTAGGTTGTCAAGAGATTGCAGAGATGAACGGCAGCCAAACGAGGTAGCAAATCCGCGTAAAAGTGGCGTCTTTTCGACAGTTTGCATAAGTTGTACACAAACAAAATGCATGTTATTTTTATTGAAGTTGTTCTTATTGTAGCGAAAAGGCTACCTTGTTAATTGTATCATGGTGATGACATTTAACATTATGTGTGACACACGAAAATGAGAGGCAAAAGCTGAAATTCTGAGTGTTGATGTCGCTTGTTTTTGCAAAACTCATTTTTCGTAAAAACTTAACTCTTTTTTTTATACAGAACTTCATACATATGTACGCAATTTTCATTGACAGACAAGTATTATCTGATGACGGCTCTGCAGTTGATGCAGCGATAGCTACGCTTCTCTGTGAAGGAATTATGTTAACACATAGCATGGGTGTTGGCGGTGGATTTATGGCTACAATTTACACAAAGAAGACCAATAGAATAGAGACGTTAAATGCACGCGAAATGGCTCCCGCCGCTGCCACTGAGGACATGTTTATTGGCCACTCCAAAATAACTGGTGAGAGATGTGCTTGTTTACCAATAAAAATAAGAAATTTATTGACCGGCCAAAACAAAGTTCTTATTTTCGCAAAGCAGTACTTATTGCAAGCAAATAAATTTGTTTACCTACACTCAGAATATTTTTGCAGTAACTGATCAGTAGAACTGATTCTAAAAAGTTATTTTTATGACAAAACGTTTGAAAATGAATTAAATTTAAATTTTAACTGATTTGTACAGTTGCATAAAAAACTAACTACAGATAAATACGGATTTTCGCTGACAGTTAATAATGACATGTTACACATACATGAAGGAACCAAGCTGTTAATACATACATATGTGTGTATTTATAATTTGGTTTCTACATACATACATATGTAGCATACATACTCTTTACTTAAATTGATTGTTGTTGAATTTGTTCTGATTGTTGCGATGGCTGAGCAGGTATGGCAGCTGCTTTCAAGTCGAGATGCTGCATGTTCGAATCTCAGCAGAGGCTTTGCAGTACAAAAATGAAATTAGCGAATTGAAAAAGGAGATAATAATACAGATAGAAAACCATAATAATTATTAAACAAAATGACCACCTAAGAAAAAAAAAATATTTTTTTACAAGTGATTACGCATGAATTATTTGACAGTTTGAATAAAGGAAAAATCATTATTTTTACCACCGATTGGGTTCCGTAGATTTTTTAACATTTAAATTTAAATGAAGTAATGAGTAAATTGAAATGCAAAATAAGTAGGACGGTTTTTAAATGAAGTTTCACGTATTTAAAAGAGTGTTTTCAGTTAATTTTACTGACAAAGTTTTCTGAGTGTATTATCACAAAATCAAGATTTATGTAAATTTTTTTAATTGCAGGCGCAATATCAGGTGCAGTTCCTGGCGAATTACTTGGATACTGGGAATTACATCAACGATATGGACGTTTGCCGTGGAAATCTCTGTTCCAGCCTACTATAAAACTTTGCAAGGAAGGCCATTGGGTATCCAAGTTCTTGGCAGCTGCATTGCAGGCAAAGGAGAGTGAAATCCGAAGTGAACCTTCCATGACCGAAATATTTGTAAAACCAAATGGCGAGTTGTATAAAGAAGGGGACTTTTTAAAACGATCTACACTAGGAAGAACTTTAGAAATTATTGCAGAAAATGGAATTGGCGAACTGTATCATGGTGGCGCAATTGGCAGAATGTTTGTTGAAGATTTGCAAGAAATGGGAGGCATAATAACAGAGCAAGATCTTAAAAATTATAAGTAAGTATCATGAACTTTTAGGCTGTCGTATGCAACGCTCCAAGAGCAACAAACGTTTTAGTTTCACATATTCGTGAGTATGGCTTTGCCGCAGACACCGCTTACACTTTTTTCAATTCCCGACTAGTGTTGCATCTCAGTGAATGCAAAAACTGTTTTGAGTGTTTACAGTCATTACATCGTTTTGGCACTATGAAAAATCGCCCAAAACCAAATCGCCCAAAAATTGTTCATACAAATTTTGGGCGATTTTTCATATGAAAAACAAAAAGGCTTGAACTTTAGCCTGTTAGTAATTATGTATGTATGCAGTCTGTTAGTAATTTGTGAAAAAAAACGTAGAAAATCGACATAAAATAGATTTCAACTTAGATTCGGCAAAAGGTAGATTTGTTTGCAGTCAAACGTTTGCACTAACCAACCAACACCTAAAGTTGGACAATTTCAAAGGGCGTAACGTTGGAAGGTAAGTTTTTAGTATCAACCTTTAAAACAGATGTATGTATGTATGTGCACATATAATACATGTCTGTTTAAAGTGTATTTAGAGAATACATACATACAGATGTTGGATCTCTTCACTATATGATATAATTTTTATATTTTTCCCAACTGAATATAGACAGATACTTTGTGAGGACCACTCTACTCGCCAGTACATCTGAAACCCTTTACAAAACCGTCTAGTTTTTTTTTATGTTCCTTGAAGGAAAATCCGGGTCGAAAATGAAACTGACACCCACAAAAACAGAGTAGTTTTATTTATATTTTATGCTTTACTCTTCTTTTTAAAATTATGCACATACATGTGTATGTGTATGTCCGCACCAAAATATAACGCATGACAGCTTAGCCTATCGTCCGTACCACGTCAAACTATCCAATATGCAGAAACAGTTTCTTTTTCACATACGTTGCTTCAGTCCTGCGTTGAGTACGGGACTAGTTGTGAAATTGTAAATATAACCGCGCCAGAGAGTATTGCAAACTACATAAGATTAACGTTTCCGTTTGGTGAATAGACGATTTTGAGTTCACAATTGAGTAGACATTTTCACTCTCTGAAAAGTACAGATTTTCATATTGGATAGTTTGACGGGATAGAGGCGACAAATGTCACTATCTAAACCATAGACAGTCCCAACTGAAACTGTCACAAAATAACGTTAACTTCAGTGTAAATTTATATACATATACATATCTATATTTGTTTATTATTCAGTGTAATATGGGAGGATGCACATCATGTCTCAGCAAACTTAACCGAAGACTATCAATTGTATACAACGCCACTGCCGTCAAGTGGTGCTCTTCTGGTATTTATTTTAAATATTATGAGTGGTTTATATACAAATAATAAAGAAATACTGTGGCATCGCGTGGTCGAGTCATACAAACATGCTTTTGGTCAGCGCAGTCTTTTAGGAGATTTTGAAAATGACCCAGAAATGTACTATACCATAAAACAAACTCTTGATAAACTTATCAGTCCAGATTTTGCTAAAGCTACTCGCAGTCTGATCCATGATGATAAAACTTTTGATGATATGGCATATTATGGGGCAAACTTTACAATTGAAGAAGACCATGGTACAGCGAATACTGCTGTAGTAGCTGAAAACGGTGATGCTGTCACCGTAACAAGTACTATTAATAACTATTTTGGAGCCAAAGTGCGATCACGTAGAACTGGCATCATACTAAACGATGAAATGGATGATTTTTCAACACCCGGTGTTATTAACTCTTTCGGTGTCCCTGCGTCTCCAGCCAACTTCATTAAGCCCGGAAAGCGGCCAATGTCTTCAATGTGCCCAGCAATAATACTAGATAAGGCCGGCAATGTTCAACTGGTTGTTGGATCAGCTGGGGGCACAAAAATAACAACTGCAGTTGCAACGGTTTGTGGATACATTTTAATAGATTAATTATTAATATACACAGTATCATAAATGCTTTCAGGCAATTATAAAATATATGTTTTTAAATCATACGTTAGAAGAGTCTATAAATGATGGACGACTGCATCATCAGCTCGTACCAATGCGAGTCGAAGCGGAAGATGTTGTACCAATAAGTATCCGAAGCTATTTGGAGAAGGTAGGTCACGATGTTGAAACTTCTATATCAAGCGGATTTGCGGCAGTTACAGCTATTGGCATGCGAAAAGGTTTCCCAGAACCCTGTTATGATCGTCGAAGGACTGGCAGTACTGCAACAATTTCAGCAGCTTAAAAAAATTTAACAATTTTCAATAATTTAATTAATTTATATTATTCGAACTTTTTCTTATATAATTATTTATGTATGTATTAAGTTTATCAGGCTCAAGTTCTTTCTATATTATCTTTGTGATTAATATTAATTAAATTAGACAAAAAAAAAACATCAAAGACGGGTGCTGACGAGAAAGTGTGACGGTTTCGAAACAACTAGTTGTCCACCCTGCTAAATGTCCTTGATGTTTTCTTTGTCTAATTTAATTAATATCAATCACAAAGATAATATAGAAAGAACTTGAGCCTGATAAACTTAATACGTAAATAATTATAATTTCAATAATTTTGTTAAACATCTAAGCCGTTATTAAAAGATTAAATATGGTGAAAGAACTAAGTCTATGAAAGTACTCTGAAAAATTTTGTCCAAATAATATTCGTAGAGAAGCTAAATTGTAACTCACATCCATTTTAACGGCGACTCGAAACAAAAGCTCTTTCTGGCATAATTAAAAACAAAAATTGGTTTTGGCGAAATTTGATTTGGAAATATTGAAATCTAATGGTATATATTTATTTTAATATTAAAATTTATTTACACAAAGATTTCACAAATTGAAATTGGAAAAAAAGTAAGTTCTATAAAAGTTTAACAGCCTTTTAAAGTAAAAGAAAGTTACTGCACAAGAACCCCGCAATGAAGTAGTAACCGGAACTTAGCAGCAGTATAAAATACCTTTAAATTTATTTACAAAATTTAATACATATGAAGAAATGCACTAAGGTAAAAAAGCACAAACAAACGTGCCAAAGTGAAAACGTTTGCTTCGTTTCTTCAATTTAGCTACATATGTATGTATGTATGTATGTATGTATGTATGTATGTATGTACATGTATGCACATATCTGAAACGAAAATACGAGTAAGTATGCATATCGCGTTTTAAATAATTTTGTGTGTATGAGTACTCTCATTCACACTCATTCACAGCTCAACATTGCCAATAATTAGCTGTCAAATTGTAATAGTTAGTATTCAGTATAGAACTCGTAGCCAACCTTTCTGCGAGCACTGATTGAGACAATTGAAAAAGGAAAATATTGGAAACTGTAGAAATTCGATTTTACTTTTCGTTCTACTTTCTGCCAACAGACGTGATTTTCGTATTTTTTAAAAAAAATTTCAAAATGAACTAAAAATATACATACATACATACATACATATATATTTATTTGTCTATACGATAAGACGAACCAAAACAGACGAGTCGAATAGCAAACGTGCTAATATAATATTATATTACAGTACAAACGCAGTCGATTTATATTGACCTGACCTGTAAGTAAACCAGACACTTTGTCGTAATACTGAAATTCTTGCTGCTGGCTTTGCTAAAACCTACACAAATTTTCATTCTTGAATTTATGTACATACATATGTATGTATGTATGTATGTATCTATGTATGTATGTACCCTGTCGGACATTGAGTAGTCGACTACTAAAATAATTAACTTTACGTTAACTTTTATGGACTAGCTTCAAATTAGCTACAACACAATCGATTTGTAATTCACTTTTTGTGTACTGGCTATAAACTAGCTGAAACGTAGTGCAGAGTTCACCCAAAATTCAAATACTAACATACACACATACACGGTAAATTACTCTTTAATTAAATTGCCTATTGTCGCATTCGTTTTAAATGTTGCGATAGCTGAGTGAGTATGTTGGCTGCTCACCAGTCTTGAGGCTTAGTGGTTCGATTCCCACCAGAGGCTAACAAAAAAGAAAAGAAAGTAGGATGAAATTTAATAAAATATAATATTACCACCGAAAAATGTAAAATCAGCCTTCATTTGTACATTTTTTTCTGTGGGTACTGACTTTTAAGTAGCTAACTTTAAGTTAGTTGAAAAGTAATGCATAGTCGGACAATTGACTACCTCCTAGGACATCGTAATATTAAAATAGTCAGTCATCTCCATTAAAAATAATCTAAGTTTCAACCACCACCAGTTGTAAAAAAGTTAGCTTATAATTCATTACTAGTTAACTGAGTTGCCGGCAGGGTATGTATGTACATATGTATGTATATTGAAAACAACAAAATAAGAAAATTGCTTTTTATTTTCAACAAAAACACACGAAACAAAATGACAATTAATATTGCGGAGCGTGTTGAGGCAACTGCCAAAAAAAAAGAGACCTGTGTAACGAAACTGCAAAAACATAAGTTTGTCTACTTTTGATCATTATTGTTTCTTAAGTAACCCCCACACGACATGTTTTTACATGTGTTTATTTTTAGTCTTCAACTCACATGTTTTTCTTTATGTCTATCAAAATGTTTCAATTTTGATAGATGTAATTAATTTTTGGTAACAAACTTACGTACATACGTGTACGAATACATGTCACATTGGCCATGTTTATTTGCAACAGCTGATATATTCAAATATGAAAATTTTGTTTGTGTGATAAAAGTGTTTTTGAAAGCAAATATTATAAAAAAAATAGTTTTAAGCATATTTTCAATAGTAATTATTATTCACAATTTTATTGGTAAAGATCTATACCTACTTGCATAAAAAATAATAATTTCCGTACCTCTTCTTTTTCACTACAGAAGTTTTGATTGTATCAAAATATTATATGATTTTTACTAAAACGAAAAGGACAACATTAGATAAAAAACGTTTTAGCATGGCGTACAAATTTGATGGCATCTGCTTGTACATAACATAATAGAATACGCTCTATTTGAAATTATATCTCATGACTTTTCCTCATGCTTCTTACACAAGAAATGTTTTAAAGTTAACACACGATATGTAGCTGCTCACACGTGCAAATTATGACAGATACAATGTGATAAACATGTCGTCTGTGAGGTGCTTTAATAAATCTGTTTTGAACTAATACCCTTGCATCAAAACATATTGCCCCATAACTATAGACATCGAAAAAGTATGCTTTTTGGCAGTCAATTAATACACACAATGGCACACTCATGAATACATTTGACAGTTATGGGCTAAAGAACACATATGTATGTATGTCTGCAGCATAAAGATTTCAGCTGAAGTTACCATGTCACCTGTCATTATTGCACCTTGTATCAGATGAAAAAGTAAATACTGCCGCTAATTCACCTTCATGGTACATACATATGTATGTATGTACATATTTATTACTAGTTACAAAACTGATTGTGAATAAGTTTTTCAACGAACATTTGTTATCGCAAAACTTTTAACATGTAGTAAGAGCCTGAAGTTTTTTTTTTTATCAAGACTATTGTTGCAAATGTTTGTCATTTATTCTATAATGGTTGTCTCATTGTACGATACTAGCAAACACATGCATATAAGATATAATTACAGTGTAGATAAATTTACATAAATAAGTATATACGTACATACATGTACATTAGGCCGGGTTTGTTTGTATGGAACAACATTTTTCGATGTTGCGCCACCGATTTTTCGATCGATTTTGGCATGAGGAAAAAATTTCCAATACTGCATATCAAAAAAAACAATTTTCGCGGCGTCCGATTTTCAGTTTGATTTTTAATTCTTGTATGGGAATTCTTAATTAAGAAGGCATGGTACGGGGTCTGCGCACTCAAAAAAAGAAATATTGAGAAGAATACTATTTTCGGGGTGAGTCAAACGTTTGGCACCATGGGGCAGTGTTCTTTCGAGCAAGCCGGACCCGTACCATGTCTTCTCCTCAGGGGGCTCCCACATAATATTAAAATCGGATGCCTCGAAAATGATTTTTTTCTACGTTTCGCTACCGTAAACTCGATAGTACAATATTGATTGCTAAGTCGGGCCACCCTAATGTACATACTTTCACTTGTACTTTGAGTATACATTGAACCCGAGACAAAAACTACTACTCTTTAAATCTCATTGTTTACGTTTCTCTTCTTTTTTTTTTTTTTTTTTGTTTGCTTAAAGCTTAACACTCTGTTTAAATTTTATGAGGAATGTTGTCAAAATATGTGCATATGAAGAAATTTGAGATATAAAAGAGGAAACAAATTAGAGATTTCTTTACTTTGCGAGGGCCTGTAAAAATTATTAACGCAAGGGAACAGCAATTCTATTGTTGATAGTAGTTTTTCGAACTTTTTTATTTAGTTTTCTTTGGTAGAATATTTTCAGCTTGAAGCTATTGAAATCTTCTATATTTCGATACTCCTTTGTGTATCTTTCTTCAGGAAAATATTTGTTCTAATATTTTACAAACTTTCAAATTTCCAAACTATAAAACAAATCGTATTTATTTTTCAATTAGTTGGTCAATACGATTTCTGTTGCAGTTTTGAAACTTGTAAAATATCAGAACAAATATTTTCCTAAAGAATATACACAAAGAAGTAGTGAAATATTGAAGATTTTATTAAAACCATACACATACATATTTATTAAAACAAAAGTGACCTCAAGCTCCAAATATTTAACAGAGATGAAAATATTTTTTCGATCAGCTCTAGTTTTTGAGATACTATAACGCTCTGTTCGAAATCGGCACACTTGTATGATATACATATTAAAGCGCAACCTGAATGGTTTGCCTAATTTATTAAAAAAATAAATAAATTAAAATATTGCCAACAGGTCGCTAATACCAAATCCGACCTCCATTTTCAGCTCATTTCCTACATAACGCTATATCTCAAATCCTACAGATATAGAAAGCAGCTTCAAACCAGTGAAAAATTAATAAAGTCCAGTGTAATTCGCGTGTGTATAGCTACATACTACATATACATAGTATGTATGTATGTATATATTTTATTTCGAAACTTCGAAACTAATCCGCGCAGAACAAATATCCGTGTGAAATACACGCGGATTAGTTTCGAAGAAAATAAAATATATACATACTTTAAAATATATACAGACTTTATTCATTTTTCACTGGTTTGAGGCTCCTTTCTATATCTTTTTCAGCAAAATGGAAATGTTGTAAGAATAAAGCATCAGCGTTTGATAAAAGAAAAGTGACCTCGAGCTCGAGAAATCTAACCTTAACTAAAATAACAGAATTATCTTAACTAAAATAACAGCTAACTATTTATGCTACATATCTCTTTATTCTACACTGCATTTCGTATGTACTAGAGATGTGCGCATGAGTACTTCCTTGCTCACGTTACTATTACGCACACTCACGGGCAACGTTTCTCCAATCACGTATTTTCACTTACGACGACTTTCATTTTCATTGTCGATTACACTCGTGTTGGAATAAATGTTTACTAATTTCTTACACAAGATAAAAAATTATTTATTTACTTACATACATACATGTGGTGCTGACGGAAGAGAAGTGAAAATCTTCTGATATACGATACATTGCTTTTCTAACATTTCTCTTACTCCTGCTGTGTATGCACCCTGTCTCACATAAACCAGATCTAATTAACAATCTAGAACGATAATCGTTTCTATTATAATCATAAGGTATTATATGTTGATTGCTACATATCTCTCTTTGATCATTATTGTATTTATCCCCCATGTAAAATTTTAGTTGTGACTTTCACAGCTTCGGTCCTTGCCCATCCTAATTTGTATAATTTTTTAACGGGAAGAAATCTCTTCTTCAGTTCAGTTTTATCCACAAACAAAACCCCTTACATAAGCTTGAAAAAACTCTATTTTCGTATAACTAATTTTTTCGTTTTTGTCTTTGCACTCTCTATAGCATATATCGAAGCTTCCAAATAGTTTCTTCTACTTTTATGCAAACTGTCACAGCGTATTGTAAATTCATACATCCAATGTGTAGCAGCAGTTCATATAATATAAAGTACGTACATCCAAAAAGACTTAAACGAAAACGTAAGTACATAAATGTGTGTCTGTCTTGAACATAGAAAAAAATGTGCTTTAAAATCGTAATCACGCACTAGAACGAAATGACTTTTCTAAAATTTTATCACGACCACGCGAGTAACGTCGTTTTCAAAACAACTGCACGTCCCTAGTATGGTAGCAGGCAAAAACTTATACATAAGTACATACAAATTTAGCCGAAATGCTTTTCTTAACAATCATTCATTTATGAATCACATACATACATGTGCATATGCATACATACATATAAGTATGCAAGTGATGTTGAGAATAATCGTGTTCGACTAGCCGAATATTCGCGTGCTTTTTGGTATTCGTATTCGCCAAACCCAAAGCCCCATGTCTCACGAATACATACAATATACAAAAACTAGTATTAAATAAAACAAATGTATGCGTCGTAAAAAGTTACAGGTACATATTTCTTTTTATCGAGAAGCATATGTACATATACATATGTATGTATAAAACGTGTATACAAATTTTCGCTCGTTTTTATTTGAAAACAAAAATTCTGTCCTTCATAAATGTTGCATTTTTAAGGATACTGCAAAGCTTAATAACTTTGTTAAGTACCTACATATGTATGTAAAATAAAATTTGAATTATGTGAAATACAAAAGCAGAGAGAGGATCAGGCTTCAATTTCATATACAAAATGTATATCAGCTTGATAAATCCTCAAACTACGATCTTATCGCTAATTTATTAAAATATTCGTTAACTTACATTTATGAATAAAGCTTTTATTGCTTACAAGAGATGTTCATAACATTTATGAATAAGGCTACAAATGTTTAATTTATAGTCAAATCACAGTAGAGGGATGTGACACTTTTCTCCTTCAAGTCCATTGCTATACCGTGTGTAAATAACTCCTGTCCCAATAAGTATTCACTCGCTCAGAGCACTTTTTACATTAAATATTGCATTGGTGAAAAAATCCTTCTTCCTTCTTCTTTTCACTACGTCACTCTAATAGAAAATGCATTCATTCGGGTAATGAATTGAGCAAATGAACAATTTCATTTCTACAATGAAAAAACTCATTCCTGGAACGAACTATTTCATTGAATATCTTGCTAAAATATTTTTCTATGGCTGACTTAAGAGTCGTGGGGTTTCCTGTTCGAACCTCTGCAGAGGTGAACGAATATAAAACTTTGCGGTACAAATAAAAGAGAGCAATAAAAAAGGCAGTAAGTAAAGTATGAAAAAGAATAGTTAAAATAAGAAGCAAGAGGAAGGAGAAAAGAGAAAAAAATATTTTTGTTTGGAATCGTTGAATCGTTTTTTTTTTTTTGCGTAGAAAAACAATTTCATAACAACGAAGCATCCTTCTTTAAAAGGCGAAATCACTCTTAGAATGATGAAATTCATGACAGGAATAAGGCTCTTAGTATTCCCACTAAATACACGTCAATAGATTTTCAAGTTAAAAAGGGAGTTTGAAAACTGAGATGAGAAGTGTCATCTTTGCCTTCACAATCACTTTCATCATGTCTCTGAAAAGTGCATGTTTATTACATACATACATACATACATATGTATGAAATCTCCCGTTTCATTTCGCCAGGTACCTTTCGAGTTGTGATTCTGGGAAATTGCGTATATGAACAAATCCAGAGTGTGCTGCATGCTGCATGCTGCATGATACGCTGTCTATCTCGAATTCAAAACAAATTCATATCACGAAAAACGGCATTCATAGAAGTGGCTTCAAATCTAGTAATTTTCCCAATTTTTTCGAATCAAGCTTGGAATGTCAAGTGGCGCTGAGCGCCAATTTGACTATTCGTATTCGGTGAATGTTAAAGTTTGTGTTCACGAATATCAAAAATTTATGTTCGCAACTTCACTAATAAATATGAATATACATATGTACATACCAACATGAATGCGTAATTAAATAAAGAGTGAAAAGAGAAATTACATTCGATATATCAGTATCTGTCACGACACGTCCACTACAGTATGACAATTAAACGTTATTTTGCATACTTAACTACATACATACAGACATACAGACATACACGTATTCATGCGTGCATACATACCTATTTGATCTTTTAAAGTAATATTCTGTTAAGGAATAAATCGTTGCCTTTTTATTATGCTAGTCGCATATGTACATTGTCTGCAATAACCAAAAATACATTGTGCATAGTAGCAGTTATTAAAGAAACTAAAGTATTATTTAAACAGTTGATTACTTTGAAAAATGAGCACATAGTACTTACTATTTTAGAATGGTGAAAAAGTTGCATATTTTATTATTTATTCATAAATTAATTTAGGTCTAAAAATTAACCTTTTTAAAAGATATTGCTGTCTTTTCCAGCTAGCTGTCTATATGCCGACTGTCAACTCATCAGTAGACTTGAAAAATTCTTAAAACTTTGTTTGAAACTTAACTATGTACTTATTCCATAATTCCCATGAACAAAATGAAAATCAGAAATATTCAAACAAACCTTTAACACAGCAAACATTTCTTTTCGTTTTTGCAACTCTCTTACTTTTCTTTGCAACATTCTATACAACGAGTTACCATCGGTTACTGCGATTTGTATTTTTGAAAGTATCAAAAAGTAAAACCTTTTTGAATATTCAAATATGAACTTAATTATTTATTTGCTTTAAGAGCCAATTGAAATGTATTAATTTAGGTCCAAAAATGAAACTGTTTAAAAAATATTGCTGTCTTTTCGAGCTGTCTATATGCCGACGACATTTCGTAGCCTTGAAAAATTCTTAAAATTAGTACATTTCAATTGGCTCTTAAAGCAAATAAATAATTAAGTTCATATTTGAATTTATTCATAAAGAAATCACAAGTAATAAAAAGAAAGAAACTTACCCCCTAATTCATAAAAATTATAACAGGCTTATAAGACTGCTATTTGACATATTTGTATTGAAAATCTGTCAAATAAGAGCTTTATAAACCTGTTATAATTTTTATGAATTAGACGGTTACACCCTTATACCTTGTTCATACATGCATTTCTAATTGAGATAATATTCAGTTTATTGATATAATATTTTTTGCGTTCATACATACAAATATTGCGCTAACTCAATTAGTATTTGACAGCTGGAAAAAAGTTGTTGTTTTTGTTTTGGTAGTGAGAAAGAAAAAGTGAAAAATATTTTCAAATAAGAAAAATGGAAGAAAAACTGCCTTTTATTAAAAAGATTTTAGTGTTGTGCAATACAAATATGGAACTTGTGCAAATAGTGCGTTCATGTTATGACTCAAAAGCGGCAATAGTAAAAAAAGAGAAATAAAAATTTGGAAATGCTGCAATGTTTAAAAATGTTTATGTTTTTATTTTTTTATTTTTATATTTTATTATTTTGTTTTGTTTGCTTCTGTTGACATTTATCTCGTCATTCATCTCGCATTGTATACTTTTGCTTATTAAACACATCTTTTACAGTGTTGTGTTTCATCTTTTTCTCAATATTCAAAGCAATTTTGAGATTATTAAGCAATAACTTTATTGACTTTTTGTATGGAATATTGAGCTCAATAATGGACTTTATTGCGATTATCTCAATAAAGGCGCATGTATGAACATGGTATTATTCATAAAAATTATAACAGGTTTATAATGCTGTTATTTGATAAATTTGTATGGAAAACTTGTCAAATAAGAGTTTTTTTATAAGCCAAAAATACTTATTATGAATAAGGCCGTTAATTTATTAGTAATTAATAAACAAAAACGTTGTAAAGACTTTCAAATGTTAATTGTAACATCGGGAACTTACATAGTATATCAAAAATGTGCTATTTGCACACAACACTGGAGCGAAAAAATTTAAAAAGAATTTATGAATAGCGTTACTAAAATCTATAAGGCCGCAAGCGACAAAATATTCAAAATTGGCTTTTCGATTAATTATGATATAATTAGGCAAAATATTTTTTTTTATTTTTCAATTCTCGATATCGGCTCATATATAGCCGATACATAACACGAATCAATTTTTCAAGAAATTCATAGGTACGTACCTATGCAAATTTTTGGGTGGCAAAAATTAGTTCTGTTTATAGAAAGAAGAAGGTTATTTTCAAGGCAAAAAAAAATTTTCAACATGGGAGCGCCCAGTCTCAGCACCCACTCATTTTTCAAGAAATTTACTTCGTAAGAAGTTATTCTGGCGGTAAAAGAGGTTATAACAAACAAAAGGTAAAAATAGTTTATATTATATACATATGTATATATTATATACATATTTTTCAAGAAATTTGTACTCGTAGAGATGCCTAGAAAATATAGTGCCACGAGTGATCATGATTATATTTTCGAAAAATCACTTGCTATGTACGTGAGCGCAACTCAAAAACAAAATTTCGAGAGCAATTACATTAAAAAAAATTCGCATTAAATTATAGCACTAAAATTTTTCTGGGTTAAAAAAACACTTTCACTCATTTATGCATTTGTTTTCGATTTGCTATTTTTCAATCAAACGTTATTTTGAAAGGAAAAAAAGCGAAAAATCATAGAGTAAAATGATTTTATCAACAGCTTCAAGCAATTTAAAGAGTTTAAAATTAATTTCGAGCCATCCGCGGTTTCCAATGCGTAGTTAAATTTTAAGAGCAGTAACGTAACGTAACGTAATTTATATGATAATTCTCAATTTCAGACTAATCCAATTTGAATAATAGAAAGATAAACAATCGAGCAACGCGTTAAAGTTATTCAGGCTTATTATGAAAATGGGCTTTCAAATCAAAATGCATATCGTGCACTTCGTGCTTTTTTTTTTTGGTCAATTTAATCATCTAAATGTGTGTACAATTGGAAAAATCGGGCAAAAAATCCAGCAAACCGCATCTGTAGGAGATGTAAAAACACCAGTTCATGCTCGTGCAGCTCGTACTGCAGAAAATACTGCTGTTGTCCGCGACAGTGTGGCTGAAACACCGTCCACCTGAACTCGACGTCGTTCCCAACAACTGCACCTCTCACGCTCGTCGTTGATGAGCGTTAGGCATAAAGACTTGCATTTACACGCTTACAAGATGCAATTGACTCAACAACGAAAACCTCTTGACCATTCCAAGCGTCGTCAATGGTCAGAATGGTGGCAAGAAGTGTCAGTAGTGGATGATCAATTTTCGAAGAAAATCATCTTCATCTTTCACCTCAGTGGATTCGTCAATAAGTAGAATTGCCACATTTGGGTGAATGATAATCGAAGAGTGAGTGTCGACCAACCAATGCACCCGCAAAGAGTGATTGTTTGGTGTGGTTTATGGACTGGTGGCATCATGAGGCCGGTCAGGTGAATGGTCTTCGCTATCGTAGGATGATAACGAACTTCTTATGACGATGCAATCGATGCATTGAACAAAGTACACGTTATTCGGTCTTATGATCTACGGAGATTTGGGAACAAGGTATTATTTGGCGCACCGAGCAAAAAGAACGCCAGTTTGTTTTAACAGCCACAGAAGCGAATAAATAATATTCGGCAGACAGCGGCGTTGTAGTAGTTTAAAGGCAGCAGGTTGGTGAGTATCCTGCGATGCATAAAACTTTTGAATGCATATAGAATATATAATGATCTTTATGAATAAAGGAAAATACTAGAAATCTATCACAATCACATACATATGTTGGCATTCTTTCATTAAGCAACGTTTTTCATTGCTCATTTGAATAGAAATCTGCATAGTACTCTGACCTAACGCAATTGAAAGCCGCGCCACACCGGATCCAACTTACACATGCCTCATACATTCATTCATGCAATCAAAGATAAAAATGCCCCGTAGCCAAATTTGTAACTAGTTACAATTTGGAATAGTGATGTTAACAAGGTGCATCGCTACCAGGTAGCCGCATAACTACAACACCAAGAAACACTTCATGTATTTTGTTGGTAGAAATCTTTAGCTGCTGTCACGCAATTGTTCGCGTATGTGTGTATGTTGTGTTGTGTATTTTCACAGGCTGAAAGCTGTAGTCAGCTGGGCTTGTAAGGCCCAGCTGGTATCGATGTACCTTGAAAGTTACCAATTATGAGGAGTGCGTCAAAACGGACACATTTGTGCTACCAAAAAGACGTAATAACCGACATAAATAAAACTATTGTCAAATACTCTCAAGCGATGAAGGAATTTTTAAAATGCAACAGTCATTCACGAGTCCTTCAAAAAAAAAAGAGAGCATCTGATAAACCAAAAAATTTTCTAAAACTCATGTACCACATCTTATGTGTGCCATGAGTGCTCGTTGTTATCGTTCTCTTGGACTTTCTGCAAGTAAATATAAGTATGTAAGTAAATACATATTATGTATTATAATTTATTTAAGAGAGCTAAACTTTTTTTTTTATTGATTCATCCTTTGTCGTATTTTTGCCCTTTCTCGTAGTAACGATCTGTGACATTTTCCACAGCTCTCAACTGACCCAAAACGTAAATACTTTTATCTGCAGGGCATTCATGCTCATCCATAGAAGGAACGTGAATGTGCATTTAAATGTGTATGTGTGTGTGTGTGTGTGTGTGCTGCTCCTCCCATGTAGTAGTCATTGATGTTAGGCTAAAAGTAAAACTTAGTTATCTTTAAGTTGGCTTATAAGATGGTTGTAGACGCGGTTAAAGAATCTCAGAACGGTTGCGATTTGCGTTGTTTTTGTTGTTGTAATTGTTGGTAAAACGGTTAATATTTTTTTTCTTTTTTTTTTTGTAATGGCTTTCCTCTACAACTTTTACTACACACTTGTTTTCATCGGTTATTAGATTCATCCACCGTTCGTTCGTTCGTTATTTGTTCGGTTGTTTTTATGGTTGTTGTTTTTTTAAGAAATTTTTTCTGTGCACAGTAAAGGCCTGTGATCTCAAGCTTGGATTACGAGTATTCAGTCAAACTTGAGTATTATAACGGAAAGCACTTAAAATCAAGATACCTACATACCTACCTACGATTGTAAACTGGACTACAGAAATTGCAAAAAATTAAATTTTGGTTAACAAATAGTGTAAATAATTTAAATACATATGTATTTATAAAGTCATATTTGCAATACTTATAATCCAAAGACAAAAATTTCTGGTACCTAACACAAAAAGCAAAAATTATAAAAAAGAAAGTTTGCGTTATTAAATAAATGTTAAAACACTTAAATTTTATTGTAACCTGCTGTGTGTAACGGTGACATACATTTCACAAGAAACAACGAGAAAACGTTTCTCGTCTCTTTAAAATTCACCTGTTTATGTTAACGTTTTGACGAACAAATAAGCGTTTGAGACGAGAATAAGTTAATAATATAAATAAGTTAAACATAAAAAAAATTTATTTAAATTTTTAAAGCATACTACATACATACATGTGTATGCGTGTGTATGTATGTACATACTATATTGTGGCTTAAAATTGTGGTAACTTTGCTTTTAAGTAATGTTGGAAAGCAATATTAACATTTGAAACACATGTGATCTAAGATTTTCAAGTACCGTATTTAAACACAAGACTCTTCATTGCGAAATTATGCGGAAAATAAATACATCTCTATTGTTGCTTTTTATTAGCCTCTTAGGATATTATGCACGCTCTGATGCCCAAAATATAGGTGAGTATGTCACTTTAACATCCACGCATGCGCATATGTATGTATGTATATATCTACATACATATAGATGATGTACATGCATTCATATAGAAGTTTAGCTACGTATGTGATAATCCTACAATTCGCTGCATTCATATGCGTTTTTGGATTAACATACTTATATTTGGTATTTGAAAAAATACACATACGTTAAGCTTATACCTACATACATACATACATACGTAGCATTTAGTGGAATATACTACATTCAAATGACATAAAACATTGTTTTTCGAGATGTATTCGCTGCGAAATAATTGATCGTAAAGTTTTCTGGCGGGCGCTACGAAAAAGAAAGTAAATTTAAAGTTTTCGTAATTATTGTGAATTTTGTGCGGCGAAGGACAAAATCTAGTATACGTATGTATAAGAGAATTAGGAATATAAGACAATTCTAATGTGTGCAACTTATTTACAGCCAAAAATCTTGGCTTTTTATCAAAAACTGTGAACTTTTTTTTTATTGACTCATGTTAGGTGATGTTGTTATAATTTTTCAAATCGTATTCTGCGCACATCTGATGCGTACATATAAAATATGTATCCCATTTCTATTAATTTTTGCCAATTTATAAGTCATGGGAGTTATAACCCCAATCTAAATTTTACGAATCAAAACAAACATATTTTTAAATTGACTTGCACAAGCATCAGAAAATATAATTACATTCTGAGTAAGATTTATTTAGTTTAGTTCTTCTTCAAGTTGGCTGATAATTTAAGGAAACAGTAAACACAATATTTCTTACTTTTCAGCTGATCGCTCATGGTGCAAATAATCTACTAACATTATCCCACTAGACAGCACAAGTTTAAAGTAATTGCCGACTTCCGAAAATTTTGACTAGAGATAGTTAGTCGCAAGGGTAGCCCCCCCTAAATAGTAGAAACAATTTCCCTAATCGGTTCATAGTATATATATATATATATATATATATATATATATATATGTATATATATATATATATATATATATAAGATTCTTAACGCTATTTTTGGAAGAAGAACGCACGCTATCATTATTAATTTTGTAGCTTCATTGTTAGTTGCATAAAAGCAAGATATGATATTAATTTAACATTATGTATATAGGTATGTACGTATGTATATCTATGCATACATGTATAAGGATTCATAGTTCATTTCCTTATAATTGAAATCATTGTTTTTTAATATCATCTTACTCACGTTCAAAAAAAAATTTAAGTCGCAACTTCGTTTGTTTAAAATATTTGCACACTGCAACTGCTTTATTTTGTATTTCCGTCAAATGGTTGGAAAATTGTGAAACCACAAATATGTACACGTACTGTCGTCATACACACAAACACACACACACACACAAAGATTCATGTTATTTTCCTCATTCCACAATAGTGATGCAGACAAATGTGTTTAGTTGCATCTTCACAGGAAATGTAAAACCCCCCTTTCCAATAAAGAATTAAAATGCGGCTATGGGATTACTCGGGCTCCAAAATACATGCCGTTAACATTTTTCATTTTTGGAATGAAAAAAGCAAACTATTAAGTTTTTCAAAACTTTTTGCGTATATCTTCATATATAAATAACCCCCCAATTACACATGCAAGTAACTTGTTGCAAGTTGGGTGTACATATTAACAACCAATACACTGACAGTGATAATAAAAGCTGTTGCTTGCTACTTGCTTGATTGTTTACACAGGCAAGTGTAAGCTCGTTTTTAAAATTTCGTCAAAGAAAATGGTCTTAAAGAAAATTGCTTTACTTTACAAAATAAAAGAATTAAATGCAAGCAATAATAATGAAACAATTGTGAGGAAAAAACTTTAAAACCACTGTTCCATTTTTTATATTTAAAAATCAATATTTTTTTTGCCTTTTTTGTGTATTCTTTCTTCTGTTTTTGGCCGTCTACACGACTTTTTAATGGCTGGGTTGCCAAGGTATTGTCATACGAACTGTTATGGGGAAGCAAATTACACGAATAGCTTTTTTATTAAATAAATAGTAAATTTATATTAAGAATCTATAAAAGCCATATTTTACTTCAAATTTTTTTTATATTTTATCTTATTTTTCATTCCTTGCAAGTTATCTATGAAAATTAAAATATTAACTTTATAAGGTAACACTGTTTGTGGTTTTTGACATTTTACCGACATGCAAGTAAAAAAAATTGCAAGTGAGCTCGCAACTTGCAGAAGTATGATGGTATTAGCAAAAAAAAAATGTCAATGTAATGAGTTACTTGCACTTGTACTTGCGTGTGTAAATGGAGGGTAACACTACACAACAAATGAACAAATATTTTCTCATCATTTATGTATATCCACTATACTTTCCTGATCTTTCCTGATGAGTGATCCCTACAAACTACAAAAATTGTCAGCATTTGAGATTCGACATGTTGTTTTGGATTTTTTTCAAGTATAGGAGATTTTTAAAGAAGTCTGTTCTAGTACTATTTTTAGTATAACCATTATTTCTGGAGTTATTGAAAAACAAGTTTTTATTTTTAGAAAAATTTTACATTTTTTATTTTTAAAAATTTGCTAAAGGTATAAAACTTGGTTTTATCGTTTATTCATAAGGCTGCATATACATATGTATGTACATTGTATTGTGTTAAAGATGACGATATTTTTACACAAACTCGAATACATCATTTCAAAGTTGTGATAATATTTTTGCAGCAGATTCGCTGAAAATCTCATATTTTGGAAAACAAAATCTAAAGAACACCAATTTATAGAATCGGAATAACAGATTATGTTTGTCGTTAGGAGACCATGCCACAGTTCACTTCCATCAGATTTACTTGATCACCACTTCTTCAGTTCTCTTTGCACTTGTATTTTGTATGTACGTTTCTTTATGAAAATTTTGTTGCATCAATTACAGTTTTCTTTGCCTTTTATTTTCTTGCAAAACACGACGCCGATTCCATTTGCATCAGCAAACTAAACTTGACCATACGGTCAAGTCAGCACCGCTGTTATTTTCCGTTTCCTAAAAACACAAGCATTAACGAACCAAAGTTGATGTGTGTAAATTAGGTGTTATCAATGTTGGTTTGTGATTGTTGCATAGTGTAATGCATCTTAGCATAACTTGGGCGAACAGCTAAATGTAAAGCATTTGCTTTTAGTGAAGCGCACTCACTATATTATGGAACACGGTTGTGTATTTAACGTAAGCAGCAGTCAACCCACATGTCAACATATGCCCACTAGTAAAAATGTGCATACTTAAAATATGATACAGGTGCGTACATATGTATGTACGCATGCATAAGTGCAATACATAAATATGTAATTTCACTTTTACTTTCGAAATCTCATATCTTTTAGGGCAAGCAGGTGAGCAGGTATAACTATTTGTTAGCTTAAAAAAGGAGCGGAAAAAATTAACAACGTCTTTGCTTTTCACTTTATACGTCTTAAAATCATGTCTCGGGAGCTTTGGAGCGATAAAAGACTAACATATGAGGCGAGGGAGGAGAATGAAGTTTATAAAACTCATTATAGGTATCATTGTACATATACATTTCTAGGTGGTCGGATTTCATTTCCGGCATTATGGCCGAAGAACGGAATGAATATAAAAGAAGCTGCTGTAAGTCGACACGTATTTCAACTGATACGATAGCGATACTCAAGAAGTATCGGCAAAACCGATGGAGATACACATATTGAATTTGAGTTAGAGTAATTTTTTATACAAAATTGCAGTGCGAGAAATTATTGATGAGTATTACAAATTGATATTATTATAATTTAAAAGATAAGAAAGTAAGTTTACGTTCATGAGTTTAAATTTCAAGATAGAAAATTGTGCTACCCAAAACTGAGGTATCAAAGTGGCCACCCTATTATACTTTTGGGAAAACTCTGACCGCATACGAGTAGAAAACAATAGTTTTTGAAAAAACTTGTCACGCCCATTTTTAACAGAAATCGTATACGTATGATTGTGTATGATAGGGAATCACCGCCTTTAGTGATATTAAGTAATAAAATATTCTCTGAAAACAATGACCTAAATATAAATTCATGGAAAAACTAACCAAGTGCCTACGTCGAACCTGTGCGCTCGTTCGCATAATTACTTTTAAAACATACACACAGAATATTTTTGCAGTAACTGACAGTAGTTTATTCTAAAAAGTAATCAGTGCAGTTATTTTTAAATGACAAAACATTTAAAAAGGAAAGAAATTTTAATTTTAACTGATTTGTACAGTTACTTAAAAAACTAACGAAAGATAAATACGGATTTTCGCTGACGATTAATAATGACAGTAGTAACTTATGTTACACATACATGAGGGAACCAATTTGTTAATACATATTTATAATTTGGTTTCTACATACAGTTGCAGCACACATACATACTCTTTACTTAAATTGATTGTTGTTGAATTTGTTTTGATTGTTGCGATGGCTGAGTACTCACACTAATACATACATAAAATCCGTTTTAACTAGTTCACAACACAAATATTGTAATATTTGCCGTGCATATTCCAAATCTGAAATTCATACACTGAAAGAATTTTCGTTCATAACTCTGTAGTGCAATTTAGTAATACGTTTTAGCGCTAACAAAACCGTTTAAATAACTTAACATATAAATTAGTGCTTTTGGTAGTCAGTAGCACTTTATAAAGACATTAGCAGGCGATTAAAATCAGCTGTTTTTAGAGAACGGCTGATTGGTGTTAGTTTAGAGTCAATTTCATTTATGGTGTTTATTTTAACTTTAAATTTTTTTATTGAAATGACTTGAATATTTGGCTTACGATTTATCCGAAGATTCGAATTTCTATAATTAATGAATATTACTTCAGTTTATATACTTGGCTCATAATAGAATGATTAGACAATTTTTATTTTTTGCGTTCTTCTTTGTGTTTTTCGCCATTTTCGACGAAGCTGCCACGTATTTTTAAATTATTTTGACATGGACCCATGGCTGTTAAAATGTAGTCAATGAATAATATAAACGTTAGTGCAAAACACTGATCAATTTATTTCATTATAAATTTTTCATTAATCCAATGAAGACGTTCATTGCGACAATGATAGATCGAATAAACTAATTTCATTAAATATGGTTCATTAGATTTCATAATGTCGTAAAAAATACCATGGGACTAGTGAAAAATTTCATTAAATCAGAGAACGATTTCATTCAGTCAATGAAAGGTTTCGTTAGAGCACTTTGTTTGAAAGTTTGATACATGGTCAAATAATTTTACATATTCCAGGGGCTACGAATTGTACTTTGGACTAGCACCTGAAACATTTATTTATTTTTTTTTTTTTTTTTTTGGAATATGTAACTGTTATAGAGACTATCCGTAAGTTTAATTATACTTCATGAAAACAATATTCTGTTTTTAGTATATCAATGAAAAACTGCATCTGTTAAATGAATCATTTTATTCAGTTAATGATTTTTTGTCATTAAACCAATGAATACTTCATTAGCTTAATGATCAAAATTCATCTGTTCAATGAAATGCGCATTAATATAAATTCAATGAAACGTAATTCATTGATTCAATGAATCCTAACGTTGGTTGAAAACTAATAATTTTTTTTTATGTCATATTGCTACATGATCGTGAAAGAACTTCACACAATAAATGCGTTGTAGTTTTTTGTATATATGCATAGAGAGTACGAAACGAACACAGGGTATACGATTCCATGAATTTGGATAAATGCACTTGTGCTCTACGCCATTAAATTAGTATTAACATTTATAATAGTAAAGCATTCTGTTAAAATAAAGAAATGGATTTAAGCTCACGGTAATATTAACAAAAGATAGTATTTTTTATAAAATTGCACTCGTAAACAGGTATAATCAGTATTAATCAAAATAAGGGTAACATCGTAAACGTGCAAATACATACATATGTATGTACATGTATATAAATACAAGACTTAGCAATGTGAAACATTTCAGTACGATGGCGCCAAGCAAAACTGATTTATTATCTAGCATTATTCTGTTTTAAATTGTTATGTATGTTCGCCTCTTTGACGAGCTACTTCTCTTAGTTGGTACTATAGGTGTGTTCGATAACTAAAACGTGTTACGAATTTGTAGCAATTGTTGCTGGAAAGTGTTCATTAACCAAAATAGAAAAACTGAGATGCAAAACAATTCCTGCAGATGTTTGCTAGTAAAATTTTTAATCAGCTTATTTCATATTCATACGTACAAAATCAGTTTCCTAAAAATTTATAAAAAATTTGAAATTTTGCAAAATTTAAAAGATTGTGGACTTTTAAAACGATATAGAAACCATTTTTGATACAAATAAGAATCAATGGCAGTAAAATAAAATGACTAATGCAGTTGTATTAAAGAACTAATAACCTGGAATAAAATGATCAGAAGGTACCCGGTTAGATAAACCAATAACTTCACACATAATTTTGCAAACGACATAAATTATTTGTAAGCAAAAGTCTCTAATAAAGTATAAAGCTAAAAATAAGTTTTGTTCTTTATTAGATCTACAATTGCATGCATGTCAATTTTGATTTACTTGCAAACACATTTCCGAATGGCACAATAGAACACTTCGTTGTCTGTACTTCTATTATGTATGCATTCAAAAAGTTGTCCAATCCTTAAAAATAAAGTGTAAGTCTCCCATTTTAATGTCAACCCGAAACCTTGTTTCCTTTCTTTAGATAATTTAAAATCTGTGACTTAGTAATATGTATATTATAACACTGCTCCAGCTTGCAGCTTGGGCTGGTACAGCGATTATTTACTTTTTGATATTTTCGAGAGCAATTTTGCCATATTCCTGGAACAAGAGCGCAATTCCATCTTCTACAAGTAAAGTTATTGAACAGATATCATGCAAAAAGCAGACACCTTTCTTCATAAAACTAAAATGTATTAAGGAGCTATCTTTCTATCGACAATAAACTGTCGCCGATACGAACATATCTTAACAACGGAAGTGTCACTGGTATATATGTACCCAAATACACATCATTTTTGTTTAAACACATATGCATGTAATAGGTAGGTATATATATGTGATACTTTTTTAAAAGTAATAGTGTCCAACGAAACCATGTTACATGACTGAACGAGCAGAACCACTTAGAACTATGTATTATAATTCAATAATAATAGTGCGCTGCCAACAAAATATTGCAGTATCGAACATACATGTACATTTTACGTATGTATGTATGTATGTGCGTATATTGCAACAAGTATGTCCAGACATACATACATACATACATATGTACGTATGTAAGCAATCAAATCAGGTATATGTATTAGAAATATGGATAACCCGCTAAATGTTCATTTAAAATAGTAAGCGTTTGTGCGTAACTTGCGCACACACACTTACGCACTTCTCCACAAACACTGTTGTTAATGTTACGATCGAACGATTCGTTAAAAGATTGAAAGATCTTAAAATGTATACCAAGTACATACTATAATAATACTCACGAACAAGTTTTCATTGTTTCTCATTTTATCTTCACTAAACAAAGCGGTAAGTTGTTATTATGTAAAGCATTCAACATAATTTCGGTCATTGATTACGGTTCATTTTAGATTTGACCGCATTCTACAATTCTAATTTATTTGTTATGTGGTATGAAACAAGTCTTATGAAGACAGGTTTTGTTTGTAGAGCAAACTGCATATTTCCATCGCTAAAAGAAAGGAGACACTAGACAACAGTGTGGCCATCAGTGCTGCTACAGTATCAAGTATGCATCTTGTCACTTTTTTAAAATATCCTAAATGCTACACTTTTTGTGGTACTTTTCCTCTTTTTACTAGTGCTATTCGAATAAAACTAAAAGCATTTTGCAGCAGTTCACTTTATTTTGTAAATGATTTTGTTATGCCTTTAAATTACTGCCTGTAAGTAAATTTTATTTTATTATTCTGAAGCACAATCTTGAATAATGGTTTTTAAATCGTTGTTCCTCCTGTGACCTTCAGTTTCTCAGTGGCAAGCCAGACAAGAAAACATGTCATTATTTAAATTTCAAAAGGCACCAATAGCAGAAGAAGAAAAACGATTTTTTTTTATAAAAACGCAGAATTCAAACTTTTTGGTTTAATTCAAATTCGTCGGCAATTTTTCTTTATACAGTTCTTTTATGTACGTATGTACATATATATAAAAAAGTATAGTTCAACATAATAAACAAAGAAAGGCAATAAAAACATTTATAGTTTTAAGACAAATGCATAAGCTACAGCAAAGAGAAAAAGCAGGTGATTACAGCCTTTGGTAGTGAGCAGAGATTTAGTTCGGCAAATTAAATGATGAAGAAATCTTAGAAACAATCACAAAAAACAAGTATGAATATATATTCGACAGGGCCAAATCTAAAACAATAGCAAATGTAATATTGGACTAAAGCCCAAATAATTTTGTGTACAAAAGAGTGAATCCAGTGACAAAAGAAGATTGTTAAAATTAAAAACAAAATTACGATATTGATCCACATCCGATATATAGCAGGGACCGAAAATAACTGTTATTTTTGAATTTTTGATCAAAAAAATCAACCTCAAGTAAATGTCGGAGAATGAAACCAAGTATACCATTTTGAAAGTCTTGGACCAAATTGTCAGAAAATGCGATGCTTTTTAAAAATCTGATTTTTATTTTTGCAGGCAAAAATAACAGTTATTTTTTTATTTTAATTTTTTTGGGCAAAAATAACAGTTATTTTTTAACTTTTAATTTTTTTTTTTTGAGCAAAAATAAAAGTTAATTTTTAACTTTTATTATTTTCTAGCAAAAACAACAGTTATTTTTGACTTTTATTATTTCGATCATGAATAAAAGTTATTTTTTGACTTTTATTTTTTCGAGCAGAAATAAAAGTTATTTATTTTTTACTTTTATTTTTTCGAGTAGAAATAAAAGTTATTTTTTGACTTTTATTTTTTTTCAGGAGAAATAAAAGTTATTTTTGCGTTTTCAATCCCTTTGACAAAGAAATTATTTTTTAATATTCCAAATATTCTTTTCTAAATAAGTAAATTTACTGAAAATTATCTTTGTTTGAAAAAGTTTTTTCATAAATATAATGAATTTATCACAAAATAACTTTTATTTCTGCTCAAAAAAATTAAAGTCAAAAAATAACTTTTAATTTTGCTTGAAAAAATAAAAGTAAAAAAAAACTGTTATTTTTTTTTCGAAAAAATAAAAGTCAAGAAATAACTTTTATTTCTGCTGGAAAAAATAAAAGTCAAAAATAACTGTTATTTTTGCTCAAAAAAAAATTAAAGTAAAAAAATAACTTTTATTTTTGCTTGAAAAAATAAAAGTCAAAAATAACTTTTATTTTTTATCGCAAAAATAAAAGTAAAAAAATAACTTTTATTTCTGCTCGAAAAAATAAAAGTGAAAAAATATCTTTTATTTTCCGACTTTCATGATAAAAGTTATAACAGTTACGGTCCCTGATATATAGAGCATTCAGTATTTTGAGAAGTTTGCCCTGTGAGAGAACTAAAACGATTTTTGGTGCCAAACGGTAGTTCTGGTGGTTTTTTAAATACAAAAAATTGCATATTTCGATGTCGGCCCATATACAGCCGATCGCAAACCGACTTTTTTTCTACTTGATTTTGCTTTAGATGATGCATTTTTAATAGAACTAGCACATTTCATTAAAACGTCAGTTTTCACAAAAAATGGACTTAACATACTTGCCGACCATCCAACGATACCGGTCCAGTAATTTCTACAGCACAGAATCTACTGTGTGCAACATGTGTGTATATACTATGTATCAATGCGACCTTTTATTTTTTATTTATTTCAGAACAAGCAAGTTGTAGATTTCCGGGGTCACCAGCACACAGCGCAGTGGTATTTTCTAATGTAAATCTAACTGATGGAACAATTGCGTCGTATTCCTGCGAAAGAGGATTTGAATTGTTGGGACCAGCAAGACGAGTCTGTGACAAGGGCGCATGGATTCCAGAAGGGATACCTTTTTGCGGTAAATATCTAGTGTAATAATTAATTTGTAGCTAGAGTACATTGCTCATTTTTAAAAAACATATACATACATACATATTGATGTATGTATGTATGTTGTACCTATGTTTGTACTGCGACTTTTCTCAGTTCTTTTCCTCCATGTGTTATACAGTCGGATTCGGCCAGGGGAAAAGGAAAAATTCCAAGAAATCTGTTTCGCTTATGCAAGGTTTTCTTTTAAAAAGAGTACGGATAAGCGAAAGTCGTTTCGGTTAAACAAATTTATATGCATATTTTGACTTTCTCTATAAAACCAAGAATTAATTAATTACTAATTTTGGAGCTATAGTTTTGAGCTAAAAAAAAAGTGCAGCCTTCAAATCAAATTTAAGTCCAATGCAAAAACTGGTAAATGTTTACATATGCAAAGTTCACTTAGTAGAGTCAACAACTGGTTGATTAATTTTTATTTTCATTTAAACCCTTCACCTCAATATCAAAAGTTCATTAAAATTTACTCGTAGCATTAATGTTATATACATATGTATAGTATACCGAACTCCTATATATCAAAGGTGCTTGTGATGTGTTGTCCACCTGGGGACTTTCCACATTCTGTTTATTTTGATTCCGAGATTCCCGTATTTGTTCAGTTTCTCCGCTTCCTTTATAGTAGTATTGTGGTCATCAGGTATCGTTACCTATCCAGCACTCTCGAGTTTTTTTCTTTTTATTTTTGGTGATGTATAACGTCAGGCCTACTCGCATTGATTGTAAGGTCAGTTGTACTAGAGAAATCCCACATAATTGTAATCTCATCCTTTGCGACAACTGATTTTGGTTGATGTTCGTACTTTACTTCCTAGACACTTCTATGTTGACTTTCTTTGGAAGCTTCCAATGGATTCAAGCAGCCATTCTGTGCTCTTTTTCCAGTTATTCTTATCTAACTGAGATGGAGCAGCGGGATATAATAAGTACTTACGAATTTTCCAATTCAGCAACTCTGCGAGAGTTGTTGAAAAATAAAATGATCTTGTTAAAAATGGGATCACATCATACTCAACTGACTGTAACATGTAAATGGTACTATCCCTTACCTCTTGAAGTCATGACCAGTGCCCAATTTTACGTAAGTTTTCTATTCTATCAAAGCTTTGTGTCTAGTTACAGAAAGGCGACGTGCATTTTGTTACGAGTGGATGAACATTTCTGACCTATACGCTCGCTTTATTAAAAAATATTTCTAGCAAGATTATCGACTTCCGTACAAAATATTCATTCATTTTCAAAAATGTTTAATGGAACTAGCCACAGCCTTCCCATAGAAAAACGAACTATGGCGGAGCTACCTACCAAAAAACATTGTGCGACCCAGCCTAATTTTACAACCGATTACAATTGGCAGATTAATGTGGGAACAAGCAAATGAAAGAAAAACATATACACTCGAATTGATAATCTCCTCGTTTTTGAAGTGCCTGGTTCGATGTATTACCAACAACCCCAAGGTTCGAGTTCGATTTCTACCGAATGCTCTGAGTAATTCTGCAGTCAAACAAAAGTCTGTTAAAAATTTAATGTGGTTGTTGTATTGCAGCACACCTACGCGAACTCCCAATGGAACACCTTGTATTTATACCACTACGCACATATGTATGTATGTACATAATATGAGTTGTTACAAGTGCGCGGTAGTATGAAAATGTTGTATGTGTTCAAGGTTTTAATCATATACATACATAGATACATACATACATACATACATATGTATGTAAATTAAATAAGAAGCGAATGCAAGCGTAGTGTTTGAAAACCAGCAAAATATTTTCACATAATTTATAAAACAATTAGACATGGAAAACATTTTTGTAAATTTCATGCATTTTCACTTTGCGTCATACAAACGTCAACTTAATTGCATTTTGTTCACTTAATTAAGTTCAAGTGTGAAAAAATTTTAAATTGAAGTTAAGGTCAAAAATACAACGAAATTTGGAGAAGAAAACGGTTTTAATAAAACTCTTCTCTTCACACAATCGCAAAAAAAAAAAAAAATCTGTAGTTTGGATACATGTTTTTATTTGCAGTATGAATTAACCAACGAAGAAAATAGTTTTTAGTTTGCGAACTGCAGGTATGCGAATCCATACACTTCATCGAATTATTGAGCGCAGTTCACCAATATCAAAGAACTATTCTAGTATTGGGCAAACAGTTTCATTTGAATGAATCGATCGTTCGTTCTCTTTTTCAGAAAGCTAGTGGCAACTAATTCTTTCTTTTAACTCGTCTTTCTGAATATAACACACAATTCAAAATGAATGAAAACGAAAGAGTCTCTTTCATACCAGGGTGTTGTTGGTCAAAACTTACAAGTGCTGCATTATAAGTAAAATGCTCACTAACAAATATTGATGTTTCCTTTTTATTTAAAAAGAAAAAAGCACTACTATTGAGAAACAGATTCCAATTTAGAAATATTCTAAATATTTTTATAACTCAGTTTTAATTAATATAAAATATTTGTTATCAAATAAAATTCAATAAAATTAAAAACATCGAATTAAACTTAAAAGTATTTTATGTATGTCAGCAAAAAAAAAATATATATGATGCGCATATGTGACAAATGACAAAGCGTTTCGATGGGAACATACTGCTAGCTAGTCTAAAATAGTTCTTTTAAATAATTTAAAAGTTTGAAGCTCCTTCAAAATCTTCGGAAACAAATTTTGTACGTTCCAGTCTACACCAACAAAAGCCACCAGGTTGCTTTTCAAGTTCTGACAAAAAGCGTTTTTGCAACAGTGTGTAATTAATTGCATGTGCTTATAATTATAAATTGTAATGGGAAAACTTTTCTATTATGTTTACAAAATGAAATTGTAATTGATAAGGTCGGCCGCAATTAATTTTGATCATTTTTCAAATCGTTTTATGTAATCGCAATTAAATGCTGTCGTACAAAAATAGTTTCAAAATTGTACCACCTTCTTAACTAGACTCAGGGTGCTTCTGGTGGCGTCAAGTGCATGTCCAACCACCCTTAGGTTTTCTCTCTCGACATTTTCTATACGCGTAACCAACCGCAATCTCCTCTTCTTCGAGGGACTTCCATACAAAATAGATATTTTGAAGCAAATTTGTTCCAAGAAAATATCCAAGAAGGAGAGGAGTCGGACGGACCACTTAGAACAATATTTAAAAATATTAATTTTGTATGAGAGCCTCCCGCTAGATGCGGACGGGCTGGGTATGTTTGGAGAAAATATTGGGTTTGAAAAATTAATGTTGGTCAGTCCTATACTTCATCCATCAGAGTTGATTCCTCTGCAGTTACAGTACTTTTTATATAGAGTTTTTCACATTTTCCTTCAAGTTGTGGGCGAATGTGGCACGCCTTCCCCTGATGGAATTTGTCTAAGGTTTTAGTCAATGTAGGTTTTTTGACGATGTAAATTTTGCTAAAGAGAAAATTGGCTTATACAAATAAGGCGCCCTCTAGTGTCCATACATATATTGATATGTTTGAGTTTTCGCAGTGCTCAACGTTGCAGCTGGAAAAGCCCCAATGCAAATTTCTACAGAGGGAAATAGTGCTCCCCAAAAGGCTATAGACGGTTCAACTTCAGCCTTTTTCACACCGGAAACGTGTTCGCTCACGAAATCTGAACGATATCCGTGGTGGTACGTCAACCTTTTAGAACCGTATATGGTGCAACTGGTTAGATTGGATTTTGGAAAATCATGTTGTGGTAATTTTAATATTTCAGCTGGGTATCTGATAGAGAACTGTATTTCCCCTCCTAACAAAATATCTTTATAGGTAATAAGCCTGCAACAATTGTTGTACGCGTAGGCAACAACCGGCCCGACCTTGGAACTAACCCCATATGTAATCGCTTCACAGGTCTATTAGAAGAAGGTCAGCCTCTATTTCTACCTTGTAATCCACCAATGCCTGGTGCGTTTGTTTCTGTGCATCTTGAAAACAACTCTCCGAATTCGCTTTCTATTTGTGAAGCGTTTGTTTATACGGATCAGGCTCTCCCCATAGAACGTTGTCCGACATTTAGGGATCAGCCACCTGGTGCTCTGGCCTCATACAACGGAAAATGTTACATATTTTACAATAGACAACCATTAAATTTCTTAGACTCGTTATCTTTTTGTCGTTCGCGTGGTGGAACCCTAATAAGTGAGAGCAATCCAGCACTTCAAGGTTTTATTAGTTGGGAGTTGTGGCGACGACATCGTAGTGATGTCAGCTCGCAGTATTGGATGGGTGCCGTTAGGGATGCAGATGATCGTAATACCTGGAAGTGGGTGAATGGCGACGAAGTAACTGTTTCGTTTTGGAATCATCCCGGTGGGGATGAAGATTGTGCTAGATTTGATGGTTCGAAGGGATGGCTATGGAGTGACACAAATTGCAATACAATGCTAAATTTTATTTGCCAACACCAGCCCAAAACGTGTGGCAGACCAGAACAGCCACCTAATTCTACAATGATTGCCCAGAATGGCTTTGAAGTCGGTGCTCAAGTTAAATATAGCTGCGACACTAACCATTTACTGGTTGGCCCTTCAACGAGGACATGCTTAGATACTGGTTTTTATAACGAATTCCCACCCGTGTGCAAATGTGAGTAACTTTCACACTTATTAATTATCGCTATTTAACTCTCCTTTCACAGATATTGAGTGCGGCTTACCTGCTTCCATACCCCATGGGTCATATAAGCTCCTAAACAACACAGTAGGTTACTTGAGTCTGGTAAAATATTCTTGCCAAGAAGGATACGAAATGGTGGGCAGAGCATTATTAACATGTGATTTCGACGAACGATGGAACGGTCCTCCACCACGATGTGAAAGTAAGCTATAAGAACATATACACTGCATATGTATGTATGAATGTATGTATATGCTGTTAGAACACATGAAAGATACATATGTATGTGTTAAATGCTAATGCTACACACAACTGTTAAGCACACTCGGTGTAAAACATATGTGCATATATGATGAAAAGTTGAGCTTAGTCGGGCAATTCCGGCACGTGCCTATTCTAAGCCAAAGTGCAAATTTATTTTAACTCACTGCAGTTAGACGCACTGATTGCTCCAAAATTTGAACGTATGTATCTACGCTGATCCTCCACAACAACGGTAAACTTTTTGCAGCATATACATATGTATATAAAGTAGCACTTGTATAATTTTTAGCTACATAGCCCTCTGTGTCCAGGAGGCTCAAACTGATCCCATCTTTTAATACTTACAAATTTTTTAAATTTGAAATTTTAACGCATTTCTTTTTATATAAAATTATTCTTCAGCTCCTCAAACTTAAATTTTTAGGACACATACGAACAGTAGTAGTCTTGTATTCGTATTGATGTTTTGATGTTTGGTTAAAATTTTTTATTTCTTCGTTATAAACTTGTACAATCTTTGTACCCCTTCACAATTTTAGGTTTTCGTCAGCTTTCTTTTCCATACTCGTTGGTACTACTGCGAGTATTTGGATTGCTTTCGAAAACAATCGTTGATGTTTGAAGTCAACTAAGGATATTATTTTGTATATCCAGAGGATAATTCATATCCCCAGAAACGAACACTAAATGTCTACTAAAGTATTAATTAAAAACTTCACTTTAAACCTAAATATAATCGTTGCCGCTTTTATGAAGTAAAAGGGTTGAACTTTTAGATGGGCACGCGTTTGCTGCCTACTCAGCTCAAATTTTCAGCACATACATACTATACAGTCTTGATGTAAAATCCAACAGGACTTTGATAAATTTTTGCTTTGCAATCTTTTTTTTACAAGTTGTTGAATGTGACACACTGCCCGGAAATTTTTATAACACAATAATTTCGGTGCCGAATGGTACGTTTTATGGATCTAAGGCTGAGATTTCTTGCCCAACCGGATACAGACTTGAGGGTCCAGGTTTAATAACATGCTTACCGTCTGGACAATGGAGTAGTGCTCTTCCACGTTGCATTAAACTTGAACCAATAACTCTTCCTCCACCCTCCACATCGCCTACACTGCCATCATCGACGTCATATAAACTCAACCTTACCACCACCACGACAAAGAAAACTTTAAAACCAACTGCTGCCATTACCATCGGCAGCACAATATCGTCCACTAAGCAAAATCCTCGTGAAGAAATCAACAGCGAAGGTTAAAATATGCATACTTTAAATTAAAATCAATAATATTTAATATATTTTTATTTTTAATTTAGCCGATTCTGATGAAGAGGTTACATTCGTGGTCCCCGGAACCGTTCGAGAAGAATTTCCCCCCAGACGCACACTGCGTCCAGCGCTTATACCAAAGAAATCGTTTACTACACCGGCCCCTCATATCTCTAGTTCTACTTTATCTTACCACACAATCACTTCCAAACCAAGTAGAACTCACCTTCATTCCACAGCAGTGGAAACGTCAACCCAAAGCATTCAAAACGTAATTCAAGAAGCTCATCCTCAAGATAATGAAATAAGTGATAGCGTCAATATACGTCATAACCAATCACCAAATGCTGACATACCTATAACAGTGGATAATCTGGATCGCAAAGAAACTAAAGAAGCGAAACTGAACTTGGGGGCTATTGTGGCACTGGGTGCCTTTGGAGGATTTGTTTTTCTTGCTGCTGTTATCACAACCATAGTTATTTTAGTACGCAGGTACGTTATAAGAAACTGGGTTTTGGCTGAAATGCTCCCAAAGTAATATTTGAAAACAACATGTAATTTTACAAAATTTTACGCATACATGTGTATTTATGAACATGTCGAGTTGCAGAGTGTGTCGATGTGTAAGGACGAACATTTGTCGATATTGCGCCATCGACTTTTTTCGATACCTTTTGGCATGAGAAAAAACGAATCCCACTACGACATATTAAAGAAAGCATTTTCGTGTATGGGCAGCTCACGAAGTTTCACGAAAAAATAATAACGCCAAAGTTTTTAGGTTTCATCCATAAATTATACGCTACTTACTTTTTCCTTGAACTCGCCTTCAATGTAATAAGCTGCCGCTAAACATATGTATATTAGCCTCGGTCGAATTGTATGGAAGGAAAGATAAATAGGTGAAATCACTCATTTTATGAGTGATTTTTGTCTCAATAAATCAAGGGCAAAAAGCATACATTGCAAAGAAGGATTGAAAAGTACTTTATCGTACACCAAAAAGGAGATTCCTGGTTCTAAACCGCCAATTCTGCATTATCAAACGTTCACGCTGGACGAGTCATCGGGCCATTTTTCTTCGCGCTATAGGTCCATGTTAACCGAGTTTTTTCTGCCGCAATTGAACGAATTAGGTCTAGAGGGCGTGGGGTTCCAAGAGGACGGAGCAACGGCACACACTGTGTGAGCCACAACCGATATTCTGAAAGCCAAACAACATCGGATGACTTCTTTTGGCTCAGCTGCTATTTTTCGTTTGAATAAATCAGAATTGTATAGTTTCATGTTTGAATAAAGAAAGAGAAAATTGAGTAAGCTTCAGTTACCAAAGATGTTGAAATTTTCTCTTATAATTTTTACGCTTCATAGCTTTCAAGATGTTTGTAAAATGTGCTTGGCTCATCAGGTCTTGAGTTTTTAGGAGAGAAGAAAGAAGATAATGAAGGGACTTGATGTGGCAGAATTGTAATTTACTAGAGAATTGAAGGCAAGACAAAAACAATTATTGATTCGTGTGTAATCGTGTATGCAAATTTAAAAGAGAATGACGAACAATTGACATGACGTGTGTTATTTGACTGCTCCCGACTTATTGTAAACATAAACACAGCGTCTTTTGATTGTGGTAATGTTTTTGATATCTTCTCCATTCGTAATAACAACCCAAAAAATATATGTATGCTTTATCTATAATATATTTTTGATAAATAGACTGTTTTAATTCTTCTCTTCAGCATCGCAAAGAGCAAACAGCGGCAAAAGGCAAAACACGTTCCTTTTTCAAGGACATTACCACCATGCTATTTGCCTAAGCCCCACCTAAGATACGTACCACCGCCAGCAAATGTAGCGCAATTTGACGCTTCTTCATTTAAAACATCTAATAAATCTTATATAGAAAATAAGATGTACAAACATCCACATAGGGTCTTTGATGATTATAGTACAAGTTCAAGTATTAGAAAGGAATCACCAATTTCATTGTGGCACAGTGTTTTAGCTTTGCCATTTGATGATCAAAAATTTGGAAAAAGAGAATTGAGTACCTGTGGGCGAAGCTATGGAAAACGAGCTGGAATATTCAGTAACGAGTTTCAACGTCAATTTAAAGACGAAAATCACAAGTACGGCGTAATGAAAGATTAAAACACATTCCATAGCGGTATAATTTCCACATGAAAAAATTATATATTAATAAGAAAAATATATGTACATAGATGAATAAGATATACATACATACATAATGTTATGTGAATGCAAGCAAATACGTATTAAATTATTACGGTACCAAAGAATACTTGCGGCCACAAAAAATAAAGTTCAACCAAGTAAGCAGAAATTTCAAAATACATATGTAATGTCAAAAACTACTACTACCCATTTACTTACATACATACATATGTAGTATGTGTGTTGTATATTTATAAAGTAAATAAGTGCCACCCGCTGCTGATGCACGTTTTTGTTTAACCTAAAGTTAAGCGTTTATGTCGAGTAAAATGGATATGGCTCTCTTTGCACGTTTTGTGATTAACAGAAATATTTTTACATATTTATACATACATACACATATATTATATGTAATATCTACATATATACATAAATACATATGTGTTGTTTACTGACTCTTAACTCACCACACACTGATAGAAAAACCCTCCTCAATATCAGGAGCTTTACATTAACACTACGATTTTGTCACTGTTTTTGAAACAACGTGAGACTGAACCCACATCGAAGTAAATAAAACAAAACGTTTTGTCTTTATGCTTTTCAAAAACGTGTATTTGATGAAAACTCACACCATTCGATCAAAAACGTTTCGTTTTGACTTGGATTGGTGTGGGTGGATGTATGACAAACGCTAATTTTTAGCATATTCGACATGTGGTCTGATTCCGATGACGAATTTGTGCCTCTGTTATTCAACATGGTTAACATTTGTGGACGTGTAACAAAGAATGGGTAGTATTGGGTGCATCCGTATATTAAACAAAAAGGACTTAAAATAATAAATAAAATAAAAAATATTTTTATTTCACAAAAAAATAATTTATAAAACCAAGTTCAGTGGGGGCTATCACATTAGAATTAATGTTACGTTGTTTTGTTAAGCACAAAAAAGATTTTTTTGTCCTACTTGGGTGTGAGTTCAGCCTCAGGCTTAATTGGGGTTACGAAAACTGTTTCGTTACTTGCACGTGTTGGTGCTACGAAATTGCAAATTCGAAAAAATTCAATAAATGTTTTATTCTTTCTGTTTTATTTTTATTTAAAGTTCGCACTGAAAAATGTTCCGTTTGCCTCTGGCGGGATTTGAACCGCTACCCCCACGATTGCTGAGCAGCTACTGTGCCCACTCAGCCATCGTAACATATACATACATACATACATAAATCAAATAGAACAAAAAGCAATTTAAATAGAAAGTTAATTATGAATTAGATTACTATTTTGTGTATGATTGTTTTGCATGATTTTTAATAAATTTCTTTAATATTAATTTCTTGTTATTAAACAGCATTTATGTAAGTTTAAAAAAGAAACGGCAAACATCAGAAATATTTTTATTTACATATATGTATTTGGTCCAGCTCAATAATGAATTATATAACAGAAAAATCTGTCGTTACATTAACGACATCATGCATTGTTGTGGAAGGAATTTATGTAAATAATCACCAATAACTTTGGGAGAAAGGCATATTCTTGTTTTGGGCAAACTTCTGATACAAACTTTTCGTTGTATTAATGAAAGAATGGTGAACGAAACGGTTTCATTCCCGTAACGAAGAGTTTTTCTTTCAGTGAAGATGGAACACCTGCTGCTGAAGATGAAGAATAATGCCTCGTTTCTAACATATGAAATTAATGAACTCTTTTTTTTTAAATAAAAATAATGCTTTTAAAACCATATCTTTATACACTGTTTATTTCTTTTTTCAGAAATCGTTCAACACAGCATTATCGACACAGGGCTTCACCGGATTGCAATACTGTTGCTTCGTTTGACAGTTCGACTTCAGGTTCAAGAAACGGTTTAAATAGGTTAGTACACCATTTTTCCAGTCTCAGTCTATATGTAACTTCAGTCCAATATGTACACATTGGACTGAATTATGGACATTAACATTACTAAAAGCTTTTGAATGAATGTTGTTGTTCAGTTATGCTTCTTAAGAAGTTTTTGTAGCAGAGAAAAAGTTTCAACACGTTTTCGCAAATAATATGTATTTTCAGAATTGTTAATTACTTTACAAGAAAAGTAAAGTTGAAAGCTTGTTGGCTGGGTAAAATAGCAAGGCTCTTTCACGTCTGTCACGATGAGGTCATAACTAATTGCATACTGTCTTTAAGCAGCAGCGATCAGCCATCCTACGAGCTGTTCATTACTGGCAGCAAAACACAGTGAACAAACTGAAAGTTCTTTAAATACAGACCTACTCAGTAAGGAACATTTTGGGTGCTGGTGATCGTGGTTGTGGACGTGAAATAGCCATGGCATGTTCCCCAGCCAATAAGTCTTGAACTTTACCTTTCTTGTCTTCTTTAAAAATTATTGATCACCACAATTCTACTAAGGAAATAGAATCGAACTAATGTAATTAATAATTTATATATTATCAGTTCCACTTAAGGTGATCCAAAATTTCTTTTTTGGTGTTTTTTTAACCAGAAATGAAATCAAATAAAATTAAAAAAAAAAAATTCCTTTAAAATTTAGTTTTGCACTGAAAAAATTTTAGTTATTAAATTTAAGAAGACAAATTATCTGAAATGATTTTAGTATTTCTCCTGAAGCTAGTTTTGTGGATGCTATACCTATATGTACATAAATCATAAATCTTTTAGTTTTTCAGCCACAAATTGAAATGTAAAATATGCACTTTCTAAGAAGTAGGCATGCAATGGACATATAAATGCTTAATTTTTCGAAAACTAGAAGAGTAAATAGAGAAAACATCCCCCCACCAAGTTTGGTTGTCTTTATTTAAAATGTTTTAATCTTAAGATGGACCCGATCTTTCTTACGAATTAAAAAATCGCTGTTTGACATTTCACACCGCTAAACAATTTTATAAAGCCCAGTTGTTTTCTTTGTTGTACACTTTTAATGAGGAGTTATAAGTACTATATTGTTTACAGATTACAGCTCTTTAATAACAAATAACTTTTTATTTTATTTTATTTTATTTTAGGTACTACAGACAGGCGTGGGAAAATTTACATGAATCTGCCTCCAAGCACAGTTCTCATAATGTATTGCGACGTAAAGAAACACTGGATCCACCAACTATGACACGGCCAAGAGATAATTTAAGGGAAAATATTCAACGATCAAGGGAAAATTTAGAACGGTAAATTTTACGTTTAAAGTTGCAAAGCTGAATGCAAACTTTAACTCGCAGCTCATCATAACTGCAGTATTTCACTAATAAATGCTTCCCTCTTAAAAGAGTTTCACGTTCATGCACTCCTAAATGGTAGAGTTTTCTTTGATCTATCTGTCTACATATTTTATTATACATTTTTCTTTTGAATGCATCCCGCTTTACTGCGTTGCACTCATAAAGGGACTACAAACTTTTTGGGAAAGTAACGGAACATCAAACAAAACTGCACGGTTAAATGCACTAGCGAACATTTTGAATTATATTTACACTTATACATATATAGTATATTGTTGTGTGGCACATAATTCAAGGCAATAAATTTCGCTTGGGTCTCTCCTTGTAAAAGCCCTCTAAGTGTGGATTCGTTCGTAAATAGTTAACTTTAAGTTAACTTTTATGGACCAGCTTCAGGTTAGCTACAATACAATCGATTTTGTGGACTGGCTATAAGCTAACTGGAAAGTAGTGAAGAGTTTACCCAAAATTCAAATAATAAGATACTTACAAACGATTAACTCCCTACCTAAATTGCTTGTTGTCGCGTTCGTTATAACTGTTACAGTAGCTGAGTGGGTATGTTGGTTGCTCAACAATCACGAAGCTCAGTGGTTCGAGCCCAGCCAGAGGCTAGCAAAGTAATTAAGTGGAATATAAGAAGAAAAGAAAATAGAATTTAATAAAATAAAACATCATTTCTGAAAAATAGTTACATATAACGCCAGCCTTGGTGTTTGTGCATTCTGTGGGCACTAACTTTTAACTAGCTACCTTTAAGTTAGTTGAAAAGTAATGCAGCGTCGCACAATTGACTGCTTCCTAGAATATCACCATGTTGAAATACGGTCAAAGCCCGGTATAGCGAATACTCAGTTTAACGAATATCGGATATAACGAATGGCGAAATTTTTACATTAACTGTCTTATGTAGCGAATGACAAAAAAAAAAAATAAATCTCGATTTAACGAATGGCAAAGCAAAATACATTTAAAAAATCGTTACAAATCTGCATTTGCAGATTTGCCAGCACTTTCCCGTATAAGTTGTAATTTGACAAATATTCGAAACCATATATGCAAATACTGTTGGATTGTGTGTGTTTTTGGCTTCTTTCTTTGTATTGAAAGAACACGTGTGATGCGTTGCTTTTTTTCGTTAAAATTTTAGTAGTTTTATTTGGTTCATTGTGAAAACGAGATGTCGATTTCTTAAGAAATGAATAATATGAATGAAATGTAGTGATAAATCTACACATGTTAATAGATAGCATCCAAACATAGCTAAATATGTATATGCCTCTATGTACATTTATGATTTTTAATGAATTTACATATTAGAAATAAAAACAATTCTAAAATGAACGTTAAAATATCAATTAAAGTTTTATTTCTACACTGAGTTGTCAATACAATTAAATTTTGATGTTTTTAAAACTGCGGACCACCGTCTTTTATAAAATTTTAAGATAAAAAATTACTGTTCGATATAACGAATATCTCGGAATAACGAAAGGTCTGAACATTATATCATTCGTTAAACCGGGCTTTGACTGTAGTTAGTTGTTGGCATTGAAAAGTAGTCCAGGCGTCAACCAGTACCTGTTGTGAAATAGTCAGCTTTAAGTTAGTTTAATGTTAACTCCGTTTCGGACAGGGTGGGAGATAGTCCTTTTACGTTACATATGTGTATCACGAAATATCGTAAAATAAAGTTTTGCTAAGAGCGCAAGCTTTTTAGCATTTTTCAGAATGCATTTATCTGTGAGTTACTGTACGTCATTTGTACAACCAAATCCAAATAACTGACACATTTTCACCTACATACTAACAGCCTTATTCTTTATTATAAGGTAAATCTAGATATTTCAGGGAATCGTATAGTAATTTTTATACTGCCAAATACGTATCAAAATTTATTTTCTCTGTTTCTCAAATCTTATAAATGTGTATTACAAGTAAAATACGCACTCACAAACATTTATTATATTTTTCTAATCAAAAAAGCAAAATAATAAAGTGCGAATTTACTTGTAAATAGTAAAACAGTTCTAGGTTTTGAAAAATGGAGCCAACAAAACAAATTATTATTTAAAAAAAATTTTATATTTTTATAACATGGTTGCATTTAGTAATCCGTAAAAATTATCAATTCGTTGCTGATTATTTATTTATTTTGATCTATTTTAGTGTTGGCCGGGACAATTATGGCCTACGGGAAAACTCAGAAATGGTTGTTTCAGATGTTTGCTTAAAAGGTATGTTAAAGATTTGCTTCTGAAATCGTTTACCTTTACAACTCATCAATCTTATTTTAAAGAAAAAAAGCGTCACCATCATCATCATCACAAAAACGGTACTGCCAAAAATAGCGAGTATCGTGATCATTCGGCGGGGAGGCGGGAACATCATCGGCATAGCGGAGGACATTATTGACCAACTATGGTCATCACTATCAATTTAGAACAATAATTTTTATACTGGCTGCAATATTCACAAATTAATGTTAAATTCGTTAGAACAATTCTAATGCAAAAATTCAAAACAACGAACAAATTAAAACAATGTAATAAATATGCATACATGTATTTAATTTGCATTCTGAAATAGTTATAAGAAAATAATTTATTAATTTTGTATTTATCTACAAAGAAAATATAGTCAAAATATTTTTTCTACATAAACTTATATGTACATAAACTTATATGTAAATGTATATATGTATATATATATATATATATATATATATATATATATATATATATATATATATATATATGTATATATTAGATACGCATTGCTGCGGCTCTAACGCTACAAGTTTTTTTTCTGCTCTACATTTCTTTCATTCATCATATTAAAATACATTTGACTACCATTTTTAGAAAAAAAAAATCGCGCTTATTGGGGTTCTCGCACATTACGAGACCTGGAATAAGCACGAATGTAAATTCAGTTTTTGAAAACTTTTGTAAAACGACTAAAAATTTAATATCAAAGTAAAATGCCGCTCACAAGTATTTCAAACTTATGTACACATACGCATTAAATTGTGAGCACTTTACATTTTGAGTTTATATACATACTTATGTAACTTAGATTTAGTATTTGCATTTTCCGTTTATATGCACGATGGTCGATTATGCTTTGAAGTACATTTAAGCAACAAAAGATGTAATAAAATAATTATTTGTATTAAAAATCGAACTAACTTTTTTAGTGGAAAACAAAAGCATTTTTTAATAAATACCTATTTTACATATTTGCTGCAATTTTTTCATAACTTCAAATAACAGATATATTCAGAAAATATATATGTATGTATATGCATATGTTATTCCCTTTAAATTTTTGGACATCGAAGGACTGCCATTAAAACTCAGAATTGGGCTTTCACGAATGTATAAATGTGTCGGATGCCAATCGAGAATTTTGGAAAAACCGAGAATCGGGATTGTGTTCCGCATTTCATCTCTGTATTCTCTGACAATTTTACGAAGTCAACTGATTAACGGTTCAGCTAATAAGGCATCTTACTAACGGTATCATGGTTTTTTGGCAAACTTACATGAAAGCAAAAACCATACATGAAAGCAAAAAACCAACTCAGAGCGATTTTGCATTTTTTTAGGCAAAAAGCACTTATCATTTTACCGCATGAGGAATAAAATAAAATATTTCATTTTATTATAAAAATGTAATTCATAAGACAATACTTCAATAAGGTAATATCTTTTTTGTATTACTTAGGGTCAGAAATAGAGCACGTGGGGTAAAAAATTACCCTTCCTTTATCTTCTTTTAACTAATTAACCAGGGTTTTCTTAAAATTTGGCATAAACGTTTGTTAGGTATGAGAATAGGTCGTAAGTACATTTTATTTCGTTAAGGAGCGAAAATAGGGCAAAAGAGGTAAAAGCTCTCTCTCCCAATATCTTCTTAACTAACTACTAGCTAGAAGGAAATGCAGCCTGTAACCTGCGTTGCCATTTTTGGGGGTTTCCCCTAAGATTTAGTGTTTTTTTCTTTAAGGGATGAATTTGGGGTGTTAAATTTTTTCGGGGGAAACAATTTATTTTTGGGGTATTTTTAGGGGATTTCTGTGTTTGGTTGAACGGTAAAATGGCAGGAGTTAAAAGATTTTTCAACTGATATACATATTTGAAGGCTAATGATTTTTCAAGTAAAATTAAATGAGATATTTTATGTTCATCTGGTAGCTTCAAGTACAGAATTTTGCAACTGATAATTTTAAGTACTTTTTTTGTTGAGTTGAATGAGTTTTTTCCTTATGGGTCATTTCTTTGATTTTTTTCCGTTTCTTAAGAATTGGGAAAATTAAAATATCTAAGAACCTTTGATAAAATTTAAACTCTTTTTGTCAAAAGAACGTAAAGAGCGAAGAAGACTCAGACACTCTTAATATTTTTGGAGAAACTTAATTTTTTCAAGATACGCAGATAACAATTTCTAGCTGCCAATAAATATGTACTTAGATCTCAAAATATGTGAGATCTAAGCACTAAAGAATACATATAATCAGTTAACTTTTACTTCTTTTTAATTGGGGAAAGTTTAACAATTTTATACATTTTCCGCATTGTCAATGCATTAATATTGTTGATTCGCAAGCTAAAGCAGAATGTTCACCAACATTTTTTATGGGAATTTTGTAGATAAATATTGAATTTTAGGAGGTTTTAAAATTTTTCTGGGGAGAAGAAATACATTGACCTGGGAACACTGTCTGTAACTTTATTATATAGGGTGAAAAATATGCCAAGAGGGTTGAAAGCTCCCATTCATATTTTTTTAGCTAATCAATTCTTAAAAAAACCACAAGAAAACAATGTAAATTCTGAAAGGAGCCCAAAGATATAAATTATTTGATAATTTCAACATTTGGTGCTATTTTATGTTAAAATTTGTGGTTGCAGAAGATTTTTCTGACTATGATTCGTTTATTTTCATATCGTCTAATTCATAAAAATTATAGCAGGTTTATAAAGCTCTTATTTGACAGATTTTCCATACAAATATGTCAAATAACAGTCTTATAAGCCTGTTATAATTTTTATGAATTAGGGGGATAGTGTTTAAGTTTTTAAACCGAGTATTTATACCCAGACAACATAAGCACTTTACACGAACAAAAGCATGTGTAAGTTTGTGTTGTGCGCCGAATTCTAATGTGCCACCCAAGGCAGATCAACTACAGGTGGTCGCATGACACAACTAAAAAGGTAACCTTTTCGCTACAATAAGAACAACTTCAATAAAAATAACATGCATTTTGTTTTTGTACAACTGTCAAAAGACACCACTTCTACATTTACAGAAGAGATGAACTGAGCTTAAGCGGATTTTCTATCTCGTTTTGGCTGCCTTTCACATCTGCATTCTCTTGACAACCTAAAGTTGTCAAATGATTAACGTGTTACCTTATTAATTGAATCATGGGTGGTCGCAAGGCGAATCCATTACAGGTGCCCGCATACCAATTCGCTTCAACATTTTTCCACGATTTTATCTTCTGAGTTGTCAAAGCTGATAGCAAGGCGATTCCATGATTCCATACTTGATTCGCCTTGGCTGATAGCAAACGACAACAAAAATTATGAAGTCTCGAGTGAAAATATTGAAGCGAATTGAATGGCGACCACCTCTACTCAAGGCGAATCAAGTATAGGTGGTCGCAATTCAATTCGCTTCAACATTTTCTCTCGAGACGTAACAAGTTTTGTTGTCGTTTTCTATCGGCTTTGACAACTCAGAAGATAAAATCGTGGAAAAATGCTGAAGCGAATTGGTATGCGGGCACCTGTAATGGATTCGCCTTGGTTTTGTTGTCGTTTGTTGTCAGCTTTGACAACTCAGAAGAAAAAAAACGTTGAAAATTTTTGAACCGAATTGGGATGCGGGCACCTGTAATAGATTCGCCAGGCCAGATTCATTACCTGGTAAGTACATTCGAATTCGCTGCACATCACACACAAACTAACACTAGCTTTTGCTAGTGTAAAGTGATTTTTGCTTTCAAGATCTGAATACATACTAAAGACTTCAAACGTCATATAAGTATGTGCTGTAAACGCCATGAAAATAATAAAATTGTTGTCACCAAACTTTTCTAACTTCAAAAATCTTTAGAATTAAACGGCACCAACTTTCTTGTGTTATAGCCGCAGAGACCAGGGAGATTGCCGACTCGCTCTCTTCGCACTTTACTCACCCCAAGGTGGTTCATCCCTTCTCCCTGGGTGCACTACACATAAAAAAACTAAACTCAGAAACTTTGTATACAGACACAAAAAAAAACTGAACACTAAACACTAATAATTTTCCATTCCTCTTGTCCTGCCGCCACCAGTCCTCATCTTACGGGAGACGGATGTTTTTGTCCCCGTTTTGCCCACCCAACCATGTTGCAAATTTTGGTTCCTAAAAATATTTTTGTTTTGCAACCCAACTCCACCCGACTTTGCCAACCTTACCTTGCCATAAGCCGCACCTTTAAATAAATTTTAGCCAAAGATCATATTCTTAATCTATATTACAATTTTATTTTGATATTTTTCATTGCTCTTTTCTTAATCCTAAACAATTTTTTTTTATTTTCTTATAGTTTAATATTTCCTACGCTAATCTATTCTATTAATTTTGGTAACAATAACAAAAAATAAATAATAACAAAATTTACAATACTAAATATTCTTATTCTCTGTCTCTTATATATATATATTTTTTTTTTATTCGTAGGTTAAGCTTCTCTAACGACCCTCGTACCTTGCTCTACTGAAAAAGATATATTTTTTTTTTTTTTGTTGCGAACACACTCTAATTTTGTTCTTTTACCTTTTCCTGACCTGAAGGAGCTCCCTAAGGCTAGTAAACTTTGTTCAACTTTCTATTACAAACAAAAAAAAACGTAATATCAAGACGAAAGTCGTTGTTAGCTATGTAAAAGAATTTCGTTTCCGGCTTTTCTTATATTTTTTTGGCCTACGACTAACTATTTCCCTTTTCGGAATTGTCACATACTTTACGGCTGGTTTTACTTAGATGGCTACAATTTTCGTGCTATAAAAATGTTAGCATGCCTCGCAACCTAAAATTGCCGTGCAATCAAATTTTTTGCATGGGTAACCCAAAATGTGACAAAGTTCTACTAGAAAGAATAAGAATACTTGCACAATACGATTTACTTAAGGATCACTAATATATATAAAAAATACACATAAAATACAAAAGAAATATATTAAAACAAATAATTTTTTTTTTTTGCGTATTACTTGCATCGAACGTTCACTGAAATTTCCTGAATTTTCTTATTAGGCTGGGATATTGCCTCCACGATTGCTAAGTCAATTTAATATCCTTTGCTTCCTTTTTTTTTTTTTTTTTTTTTTTTTTTTTTTTTTTTTTTTTTTTTGCTTGTTTCAAAAATTTTAAAACTGGTTTTTTTCCAAAAAAAAAAATATATAAAAAATCGGTTTATTCCCTGGCTGTTATTTGTACTGGTTTTATTTTCAGTTTTTTTCAATTTGCGGGCGCTTTATTTCACGAACAACCAGCTATAGTATTATAATTTTAATTAAATTAAATTCTATTTCGTTACCTGCATAAAATTTGTTTTGCTTACGTGAACCATTTCTTGGGGAGGCTTCTGGATACGTGATCTCTTCGTCACCAGACTTAAAATTTAGCACAACCTCTTTTGAGTTTCGGCAGTCAAATTCTGTCGTGAATTATTTTATTATTGCCCTGTTTTATTTTTTTATTATCACCCAACTAATTTACATACCTTATTGTTCAATCTAACTTCACTTATTTTATGCTTAGGTTTGATTTGCCCGTTTAGTTTATTTGCGCACGCACTGTTTCGATGACGAATGTTTTAATATTGTCCTTTCTAAAATTTTGCCTAGCCTGCCTAACCTCATCTGCTTTCCTAACTTTCCCTAATTTTCCAAATACTCTCCCTTTCTCATAATTTAATTTACGCGCCAAAACAAACCCAGTATTTTCTCTCATCCCATTTTTTTTTTTTTTTATTCCAAAATGCGGTTTGTACCGCATTGCAGTATCTAAAAATTCATATATTCCGCTAATTTATTCTATATTCCTTTTTTTTTTTTATTTTTTTACTTCTCTCCTCCCCTCCACATTTCTCAGCCCTACAGGACCAAATCCCGTTTCTCAACTTTTCCTTTTTGTCCTGCATTTTCAAAATTTTGAAGTTAACAACTTTTTCAGACGATTTATGAATGAACTAACTCATCCCTGTTCACTTTATGTTTATTGGGACCATCCATTATTAGTCGCTATTTCTTACGTTCATTCAGTGTTGGTTAACGTTTAGTTAAAATTCTTGATAGACATGAGAACGAAATGGAGGAAAGGAGAATTCAATATCAAATAATAAAAAACAAACATCACACTCGACACTAACTATACAAAAATGAAAAAATAAAATAATAAAATCTTTATGCGTTTGGGAAGAATGAATTTATTTGGACTGGGGCGAGAAAAACAAAGGAATTAACCACCAACAGGTTTGTACATAGGTATGCTTTTGTATTCTTTTTATTTAGGCACATGGATATGCAGACAATACTGGACAACACAAAGATCAAAACAAACAAAGGACGAAGCCACCCGCAACAAAACTCCGGTGTCTGCAAGAGCGCGCAGAAGAGAACGGTGTGCGGGTTTCTTAATGTTCGGCAATCTAAAAGACCCAACGTGGGGAATTCCCACACCCTGAAAGAGTCTCTATGGCTTACTTAGCCGGGCACTTATAGTAATTTGTGCGTAACTATGTATGTACCTGTGGCTTTTTCTTAAAGATTTTTATAAAATACCACTTTTCCCTTTTCTTTTAATAGTTCCTGTCGAAAACCTCACCAAGCTCTCCAAGCAAAAGGACCAACTACTAAATTTTACTAGCAAGAAAAATCATAGTGGCAACCCAAATAAAATAGTGTTCATTTAAATACGAGTTTCTTTTAGTTGGCGTATTCCAACTGGGCACGGAACGTGCTAAATCATTTAAATCGATCGCCCACAAAATTGTAGGTATATATAATACTCTCCAATCTGAGGCTAAATTAAATTCTCATGTTTTTTATTTCAAACAGATTAGTCAAATCAAAATTCAAAGTTTCTTTTCGAACGGTTGCACATCTACAATTCTATCTACTAATGTGTGGTTGCTTGGATAACCTGTAATCATCTCCACTCTACTTGGTTTGAAGCAAGTAGTTAGAAACGCTGCGGTTCTTTACTGGAAGTACAATTTTACATGGCTTTTGACATAAGAGTTTACTTTGTGTCTGTTTTCATTTTTTTTTTTTTTTTAGGTGAATATCTGCAGACTGCTATCACAATCTGCTAATTCAAATATGGGTATTGTTGTCAAATATCAAAAACGGGACAACACGGTAAACACTCATATCACAGTTGATTCTACTACTCCTAAAAAGAAATATTGCACAAGGGGAAAAGACGGTGAGTGTCTTTTAATATTAAATTACTTAAGCTATCAGGTACTTGGAATATTATGAAAGTCAAGGTAAAAAAAATTAAAGTATAAATTGCTAAAGTTGTAAAAAAAAACAGGACATCACGACAAAAAAAAGTTGTATAAATTTATACAATAAATAATTGCCTTATGTCCTATTATTGCACTTAATATTGGAGTTAAACTCCTAATACTAGTATCACAGTTTAGCAATTTATGCCTTAATATCCTTAACATGATAAATGCCGATTATTTTACCCCCCAAGGACTCTAACTCGTACAGGTTATTGCCAACAGGTCGTACCACCCTACATTTTAAAAATTTTTTACAAAATTTCGAATTTATGTTTTTGGCAAAATTGCTCTGTACCATATTTCGCCGGTAAACTTCTTGACCGGGAACAAATTTAACTTTTCGCGCTCGTTTATTGTAGCGTTCGGCGCTTCTTTCATATGCTTTATTTAGATTTTGTTTTATTGTTTCTCGAATTCGTTCCAAATTTTCGTTAGGCGGTAAATTTATTTGGTGGTCTGTTAATGACTTCAATTTTCTGGCCAGTTTATACTCTGCCCCACTGGAAAACATATGGTATCCGAAAACTGCAAAGAAAGGTGTAAAACCAGTTGCGCTGTGTATTGAGTTGCGTAGTGCACAATCAATTTCTGACAAATATAAGTCCCAATCACGCTGATCCTCTTCCAAATATGCTCGGATCGCGGACAATATGCTCTGGTTTACCCGTTCGGACGCATTACTGCTAGGTTGGTATACCGGTGTTTTTATGTGACTAATTTTATACGTCAGAATTAAATTCTGAAAGCTTTTCGAAGTGAATTGTACCCCATTATCAGTGTGAATTGTTTCTGGGACACCAAATTTGTGAAACACTTCGTGTACTAAAAACTTCACAACATTGCTGGCAGTAGCTTCCTTCATGGCTTTTATGAACGTATATTTAGAGAAATGATCCAGGACAATAAAAACGTAACTATTTCCCCTTTTCGACCTGGGATATTTGCCTAAGAAGTCCAAATATAATTTTTGGAATGGGCGCTCTGTTACCACTTGGTTTCCAATTTGAGGACGCAAATTTTTATTGCTTGGCTTCACTTCCTTGCACGTTTGGCAGTTTTTTATAAACTCCTTTGTTTGTATACTCATTCTGGGCCAATAAAAGAATCGTTTTAGTTGTTCTATTGTTTTGTTGTAGCCACCATGGCATGATGTAAAACTGGTGTGTACTTTTTCAATTAATGCGGAAGTGATATTCGGCGGAATCCATAACTTCCATGCATTTTCGTTCTCCTCATCATTGTAGCTGGTTCTTATAAATATCAGACCTTCTTGAGTTTTTAAGTCGGGCAATTTATCACTATTTTGTTCAATGTGTTTTATTAGTTCTTTGTACTCTTCATCCTCGAATTCTGATGTTTCAAATCCAAGTATATCTTCTAAATCTATTTCTTCTACTTTTTCATCTTGCAGCCTGGAAAGCATGTCCGCTACAACATTCTCAGAGCCTTTGCGGTGTTCAACTTGAAAGTCAAATGCTTGCAGCTGGAGTGACCAACGCGCCAATCGTCCTGACAAATCTTTCAATGACATGAGCCATTTTAAGCTCGCGTGGTCAGTTACGATTGTAAACGGCATTAATTCAATGTAAGGACGAAATCTTTTCACTGCCATCACTGCTGCTAAACATTCCTTTTCTGTCACGCTATAATTACGCTGACAAGAATTAAGCTTTTGGCTGTAGAATGCGATAGGGTGTTCATCTTTATTTTCATCGAGCTGATATAATACAGCTCCAATGCCGTAGTCACAGGCATCGCACTGGATGTAAAATCTTTTCTTGAAATCTGCGTGCTTCAAGACAGGTGCTGATGTAAGGGCTGTTTTTAAATCTTCAAATGCCTTAATTGCCTCCGGTGTCATCTCGAACTTTTTTGCCTTTTTGAGCCTGTCGGTGAGTGGCGCAGCTAAAGATGCAAAATCTTTAATGAAGCGGCGATACCATCCAGCAGTACCGAGAAAACTCCTCACTTCACGGGGCGATTTTGGCACTCTGATTTCACGGATTGCTCGTACTTTTTCAGGATCAGTTCTTAAACATCCACCACCAATGATAAAGCCGAGGTATTTTAATTGCTGAAAACAAAATCTGGATTTTTCTAGGCCGATCGTAAGGTTTGCTTTTCGTAAACAGCTAGCTACTTCTTTTAAAATTTGTAAATGTTTTTGGAAGCTGTCAGAGATTACCAATAAATCATCAAGGTAGATGAAAACAAATTCTTTCAGTTTCTGAGGTATTACTTTATCCATCAATCTACAAAGCCTTTGAGCGGCGTTGCAGAGACCGAATGGCATAACGCGAAACTGGTAGAGTGGACGACCTGCGACAGTAAACGCTGTATAAGGCCTACATTCTTCTTCCAGCTCTATCTGCCAGAAAGCGAATTTGAGATCTACACTGCTGATGAAATAGGTTTCATCAATGCGACTAAGAATGCCATCAATATTTTGCAATGGATAGGCATCTTTGATTGTAATCTCATTCAACTTTCGGGCATCAAGGCAGAACCTATTTTTGCCTGGCTTACGTACTACAGTCGTCCTATTGGACCAAGGGCTTTCACTTTCCTCAATCACTTTAAGCTCTAACATTCGGTCGATTTCTCCATACACAATTTCCTGCACTGCTGGAGATAGAGGATAGTGCCTGTCTTTGAATGGAACTGAGCCTTCTACTAATTTTATTGAGTGCCTCTCAAGTGGAGTACACCCTAAACCTTCCTTTTCAAATGATGGGAACACGGCTATTACTTCTTCGAGCTGGCATTTTTGGTGATCATCCAATATATGAGGATTACAGCGATGATCTTCCATACCCAGCTCAACCTGTTCGTTTCCTACATTTACTTCTTCGACAGAAAATATTTCTGGCGCCAAGTTAAATGTACGCCAGAAATCAACGCCAAAGTATGCCTCTCTTTCCAGATCCGGACATAAAAAGAAAGTTATTGGCTCTGTTCTATTCTTAAAACTTACTCTCAACACTACCTGCCCTAACAAACGGTGCTTTTCTCCAGCCGCAGTTGACACGACCGAAAAAATTGGCTTTATTTCTTTACCTAACTTTAAAATTTTTTCCCTACATCCTCTGCCTAATAAACTTACTGAAGCACCTGTATCAAGTAACCCAGTAATACTCATTTCACCAATTTTAATTTCAGCAAAAGCTCGCGGATCGGACTTATTATCGACCGTTTTGATGGCTGCTAAAACTAATTTTCTGTGTTTTCTTTTTAATCTAAACTTATTTCTTAATTTCCTTATTCTAGCTGACAAACATTTCTTAACAAAAATATCCTCGCAAAAAATCCTATTCCTAACTTCATTATAATTATTACACCGTTCCTCAAAAGTATATAAATGTCGTTTTTGGGGAACGAATTTATTAACGTTTTTCACCGTTTTAATTAAATTTATTTTTGTATTACTTTTCCCAGAATTTAACGCGGTTTCTCCGTCGAACGAAGGTTCCCCGCTGCAACCTCGTTCCTCGACAAGTTTTTTGCCTTACACGCAGTGCAATTCGGTGCCTTCACGTCCGGCTGTCCGCAACGAAAACAAAAAATCGTCATGTCGTGTGGACAATCTAAAAACACGTGTCCTATTTGCTTACAGTTCCAGCAGGTGAGTGGTTGCCTTGGAGCTGACTCCCGGACAATTTTTTTCTCAACTGCTGAAATTTCTTCTTCTTGATCTTGTAAGTTAACTCCCGTCTCAGCTGGTACATCATAAATCTCATTAACTTGCCTGTTATGTTTGTTTCCTGGCAATGCTACGTGGTGCGATCGATACTCTTTTCGGCCAAACACTTTTTCTGCTTCGACACATTCTTGGCGAAGCTCGTCGACGGAACCAACATTCATGGGGTATACTCTGATCTTTATGTCTTCTCTCAAATTTTTCTTAATTATTTTAACCATCTCCCTTTCAGGAATGGAAATATCTAGACGAGATCGCATTTGGATCATCGTATAAAAGAAATCATCAATACTTTCCCATGCTTGCTGTTTTCGCTCGACCATATCGCTCATAATTTCAAAAGTGGACCTCGTCACACGGTATTGCTTCAACAGAGCATCTTTGAGTGTATTCCATTCTGTAACAAAATTTGTCTTGATATATAGCCAATACCATCGCTCAGCATTTCCTTTTACGAGCAAATGAAAATTGTCCAAGACTTCAGCCCAAGGCACACCGTACTGTCGCTGTAAGCGTTCGACACGGAAAACGAAGTCTTCTACGGCCAATTTATTCACATTACCATCAAACTCTAGACCCCACTTGTCGATTCGCATGTGGTGGTAACCATGAGAAGTTGACGCTTCGGCATTCCGCGGGATTGATCGGTCCGAATGGTTAGATAGCCTAGGAGATATTTCCATTTGTTGACTGCCACCGCTGCTAGATTTAATTATATTTGGCAATATTTCTTCGCGCAGCTTTTTATTTTCTTGTTGTGTTGCCTGTATCACAACAGACATTTTGCCTAGAGTAGCAGTCAACTCCGCCATCTGACGCTTCATTTCGACCAACTCCACGGCCATCCTGTCAGCAGTCGCTTCTCTGCTTGGCATCACATTACCGGCAAGCAAGGCATGCATATTAAAGGGGTGTTGTCTTTGTTGGGGATTGGCATTAGAACTCGTTGCACCTAAGTTCATTATTGTGGCAGACTTGTCCACAATTTGCGGATTAATATTATTGGTGGGATTCATATTTGTTGTTTCGCTGTAAACGGGTAATCTTCTAGGGGTATTTGATTTTGTATACTTTTCAGATAAAAACGGTGTAGACCTATTTAAATCAAAATTGATTTGCCTCTCTCTTTTTCTATTCAAATTTGGAGGTGGGGTGGAGGACATTACCTAACACTAATTACAATAATTTTATAACACTAAGTAAGGTACGTATAACTTGAAACAGAATAAAACTATTACTATTTTCTCTAACGCTATATATATTTTTTTTTTTTTGTTTCTAGAATTTAAATCACGCTATAATAACAAAATGAATTCTCAAATACACTATAATTTCTTCAAATATACGAAAATCGGTTTGGCTTAATGGCAAGGGGCGGTTGTCGCAGTGGTTTAATTAACTTATGAAGACTTGGCTGGCGGCAAGAAAGAAGAATGGAGAATAATAATATAAAAGAAAAAAATGTAGCTCATACTATCGTGGCTCTACATGTTAGAAACTCACGAGCTATGAGAATTAAACATTCTACACTAAACAGTGGCACTTGATACATCTGGCCCATGGATTCTATAATCCTGGCGGCTATCAAAGTGGACACTATATTAGCCTAACAAACTATAACTCAACTGACACAAATATCTGAAACGATCACCAATACATTCAAAGACAAAACGCACAAGCATTATCTGAGCTATTGGCAATACGTTTTTAATTTTTTTGATTATGGCAATGTAACCAATGCCGCATACAAATTTATCCAGATCCTTCGTACTACCTCATCGTTCCAAAAAAAAAAACATAAGGGCTACGAAAATCACCAGATTATCTGTATTAAGCGCTTGCTTACATTGTTGGGCTATGAAAAAAAAATTGAATTGGTTTGTATACATATGCTTAGTTGTTATCGCATCAACTGAAAATAAAAAATTTTTTAACGCCATTTATGGCAATTACTCTATTATTGCTCACTTAGGTATCTTGTGAGCTCCACGTTACAAATTACTAAAAATTGGGCGCCATTTATGGCGCTGCTAATATTTTTTTGTTGCTCGCTTGGATTTTCTCGCGAGCTCCACGTTAAATTTATATTGATTGGGCGCCATTTATGTTATAGCCGCAGAGACCAGGGAGATTGCCGACTCGCTCTCTTCGCACTTTACTCACCCCAAGGTGGTTCATCCCTTCTCCCTGGGTGCACTACACATAAAAAAACTAAACTCAGAAACTTTGTATACAGACACAAAAAAAAACTGAACACTAAACACTAATAATTTTCCATTCCTCTTGTCCTGCCGCCACCAGTCCTCATCTTACGGGAGACGGATGTTTTTGTCCCCGTTTTGCCCACCCAACCATGTTGCAAATTTTGGTTCCTAAAAATATTTTTGTTTTGCAACCCAACTCCACCCGACTTTGCCAACCTTACCTTGCCATAAGCCGCACCTTTAAATAAATTTTAGCCAAAGATCATATTCTTAATCTATATTACAATTTTATTTTGATATTTTTCATTGCTCTTTTCTTAATCCTAAACAATTTTTTTTTATTTTCTTATAGTTTAATATTTCCTACGCTAATCTATTCTATTAATTTTGGTAACAATAACAAAAAATAAATAATAACAAAATTTACAATACTAAATATTCTTATTCTCTGTCTCTTATATATATATATTTTTTTTTTATTCGTAGGTTAAGCTTCTCTAACGACCCTCGTACCTTGCTCTACTGAAAAAGATATATTTTTTTTTTTTTTGTTGCGAACACACTCTAATTTTGTTCTTTTACCTTTTCCTGACCTGAAGGAGCTCCCTAAGGCTAGTAAACTTTGTTCAACTTTCTATTACAAACAAAAAAAAACGTAATATCAAGACGAAAGTCGTTGTTAGCTATGTAAAAGAATTTCGTTTCCGGCTTTTCTTATATTTTTTTGGCCTACGACTAACTATTTCCCTTTTCGGAATTGTCACATACTTTACGGCTGGTTTTACTTAGATGGCTACAATTTTCGTGCTATAAAAATGTTAGCATGCCTCGCAACCTAAAATTGCCGTGCAATCAAATTTTTTGCATGGGTAACCCAAAATGTGACAAAGTTCTACTAGAAAGAATAAGAATACTTGCACAATACGATTTACTTAAGGATCACTAATATATATAAAAAATACACATAAAATACAAAAGAAATATATTAAAACAAATAATTTTTTTTTTTTGCGTATTACTTGCATCGAACGTTCACTGAAATTTCCTGAATTTTCTTATTAGGCTGGGATATTGCCTCCACGATTGCTAAGTCAATTTAATATCCTTTGCTTCCTTTTTTTTTTTTTTTTTTTTTTTTTTTTTTTTTTTTTTTTTTTTTTGCTTGTTTCAAAAATTTTAAAACTGGTTTTTTTCCAAAAAAAAAAATATATAAAAAATCGGTTTATTCCCTGGCTGTTATTTGTACTGGTTTTATTTTCAGTTTTTTTCAATTTGCGGGCGCTTTATTTCACGAACAACCAGCTATAGTATTATAATTTTAATTAAATTAAATTCTATTTCGTTACCTGCATAAAATTTGTTTTGCTTACGTGAACCATTTCTTGGGGAGGCTTCTGGATACGTGATCTCTTCGTCACCAGACTTAAAATTTAGCACAACCTCTTTTGAGTTTCGGCAGTCAAATTCTGTCGTGAATTATTTTATTATTGCCCTGTTTTATTTTTTTATTATCACCCAACTAATTTACATACCTTATTGTTCAATCTAACTTCACTTATTTTATGCTTAGGTTTGATTTGCCCGTTTAGTTTATTTGCGCACGCACTGTTTCGATGACGAATGTTTTAATATTGTCCTTTCTAAAATTTTGCCTAGCCTGCCTAACCTCATCTGCTTTCCTAACTTTCCCTAATTTTCCAAATACTCTCCCTTTCTCATAATTTAATTTACGCGCCAAAACAAACCCAGTATTTTCTCTCATCCCATTTTTTTTTTTTTTTATTCCAAAATGCGGTTTGTACCGCATTGCAGTATCTAAAAATTCATATATTCCGCTAATTTATTCTATATTCCTTTTTTTTTTTTTATTTTTTTACTTCTCTCCTCCCCTCCACATTTCTCAGCCCTACAGGACCAAATCCCGTTTCTCAACTTTTCCTTTTTGTCCTGCATTTTCAAAATTTTGAAGTTAACAACTTTTTCAGACGATTTATGAATGAACTAACTCATCCCTGTTCACTTTATGTTTATTGGGACCATCCATTATTAGTCGCTATTTCTTACGTTCATTCAGTGTTGGTTAACGTTTAGTTAAAATTCTTGATAGACATGAGAACGAAATGGAGGAAAGGAGAATTCAATATCAAATAATAAAAAACAAACATCACACTCGACACTAACTATACAAAAATGAAAAAATAAAATAATAAAATCTTTATGCGTTTGGGAAGAATGAATTTATTTGGACTGGGGCGAGAAAAACAAAGGAATTAACCACCAACAGGTTTGTACATAGGTATGCTTTTGTATTCTTTTTATTTAGGCACATGGATATGCAGACAATACTGGACAACACAAAGATCAAAACAAACAAAGGACGAAGCCACCCGCAACACTTGCAGGCAGAGAAAAAAATGTTAGAGCTATTTGACGCAAGAAGCAAATATTATCACATGTGCTACCAAGTTCACCTTGTATGAATTGATCTTGGCAACCATCTAGTTTAATTCGCCTTGGACTAACCACTTTTTATTTGTTGAAGCTTGGCAACCCTGATGTTGTATATATTTTTCGGCGAATTGTATTATCTCGCCAAATTTCAAACAAACTGCCGCGCATCGTTAAGAATATTTTGTGAAATTTTGTTTTGATTTACTAAAAAAGCATAGAATGGATTCTTTGAATGCTGAACAGCATAAATTTGATTGGGATGATATAAGCGTGGGATGTACTCAACTAGATCACTCACAGAACTTTTTTGGTAAGTATAAATATGTAGTATGTACATGAATGCATTCTTAAATGTTATACATATGTATGTACATTTTTAACACGATGGTTACGTGAGCTCTCACTTTTAAACGGTGCTTACAAATTCATTTATGTTATACTATTAAAAAGATTGTTAAATAAATTTCTTGCATGCACATACATAGATACATATATATTAATTATTTTAGCTAGAAAACATTTTGAACACGAAAGATGGGATGAAATGGAATTATTGCAACACAAGATGAGTATGTTCAGAATTTCAAATATTTGATGAATAAATCTTTGTACGTACATTTTTTATAGTTACAACTGAAATAAATGAAGATAAAGAAAATAAATCTGACTGTCCGACACCCATAAATGTATCAATACAAGAGAATAAAGCATTGCGTTCTAAAAATGCGAAACAAAATGTACATGATAAAGAATTTAAAAGTTCGCCAACTGATGGCAAGAATGTTGCAAATTTAGCTGCTGAATGGTCAACAATAAAAACCAAAATTGCAACCTCCAAGGGAGCTGTATCAAAAAATATGCCACCACCACCTAATGCGTACTTGGTTAAGGATATTTATCAACGGAAAAGAGAAGAAGCTGAACGACGGAGGGTGGAAAAAGAACGAAAAATGAGAGAGTTTCATTCACGGCCAGCGCCATCATTTACCAAGCATCCTCTCCCCCTAAATCGCAAAACAGTTCATGCAGTTACTATGCCCATTACCCCACAAGTTTTAAAAAAGTCTCGCGAAACTGAAGAGAAACGAAGAAAAAAGGTACTTACAAATTTTAATATTTCGACATATGTATTTTGATGTAATCAAAGATTTTATATTGTCGACCAAGATAACGATAAATATGTAGTGTATATATCTGTCCGTTTACGTGGTATTTTGAAACTAATGTTGCTCTCACAGAATCAAAAAAGCTGACTACTGTGATTTATTCTTTTCCCATCTTTTTGCTCTTTTCGTCCTAGTGCCATTTAGGTGACCAAAAAGCACTTGAAAACCATCAACATTGTTCGTTGATTGAGATTAAGTTTTCTTGTTTGTTATTGCTGAATTTTGCAATAACTGATTGTTTAACTACTTGCCAAAACTAGCACGAAAAAAAGTGCTGGCGATTTCGTGCAAGAAGAAAAAGAATATGTTCTCTCACAAGCCCTCGAACTTTGAGTATGGAAACAGTTTTCATGTAAATTAGAGTTTCCCAATGTTGAGTACAGGACTGTAACCAATAACAATAACTTGCATCTGAATCAATTATATTGATTGATGTTTTTTTTTTAATTTTTTTTATTTTGATGCTTTTTCTTTCAAACAGTAAGTTTTGTTTGCACAGTGTTTTGGCAAATTAGAGCAAACATAAAATTCTTTCAAAAAGAGATGCATTTTACCAAAATTACGGCGGCACACAATCCAAATTTCTAACCTAAAAAGTTGCCTTATCTAAAAAGTAGAGTTTATTCAAACAGCTTATTGCTTAACTATATGCGCAAAGTGGCACTGTGAAGGATTTATGTGGTATGTTTCGTGCTGGAAGGAGAATAGTCTTATTCTTCTAAAATCGCTCTCATTTACACAAATTTAAAGTACATTTCAATTGGGTAAAGCAAATAAATAATTAAGTTCACATTGGGGTATATCTTATACATATATGTATTTCAAAAACTCTTTTTTGCTTGTGAAACAACACAGAAAATGTTTATAAAACTTTAGATTATGTATTATATACGTTTTAATGAATTTTCCGCATTTGATAGTTGGAAGAATGGAAACAGAAAAATCAACCGCCAAAATTTGAACCGCGACCACCAACAGTATTAAAAGAAAAGCCTTTTGTACCCGAAAAAAAGCCATTTGTCGTTCAACAACAGCCATTCAACTTGCAAATGGAAAAACGACTGCAAGAGCGGAGACATTATGATGAAGTTAAACAAAAAGCTATGGAAGAAAAAAGAAAACAGGTAGAAATTGTAAGGGTATTCTCTATTTCTAATGTTTTTATTTTTAAATGTAGATATACACTTTTGCATGCAAGTGTATAAGTATTATACCTATCCGTATATGTACATACATATGTTGTTGCATTTAGTTTAAAATTCGAGAAACTTTATTCATAGTTTTAACCCAGCCTTGCACAAAGCATTTGCAATTATAATAACTGTGCAGAGAGCATTTCGTATGCATTCTTACGCTCCATCATGTATTCGCCATCGAGCAGGCAACGAACACCAGCGAGACTAATGCTTAAGTGTCCTGGATACGCCCAACAAATTCGTCACACAGTCTGATTGTATGCGTGCGGTCGGCTCTGTTTGAAGTAAAATCAAAAGTTTTTGAAATTTTTGTTGAAACGATTTATTTGCATGTCTCCACTTTTGTTTTATCTCATTTGGTTTGAAATTTAGTGGAGGATAGAAACATAATGTGCGGATGAAAAACAGAAGCAATATGCATAATTTTTGCTTTTTGTTTCTTTATGCATATCTGTGGATGTATGTATATAAATACATGTGGATGTATGAAGTTTGTTTATACCCTGCAAAAAATGCGACTACAGTGATTTATGATTGAGTCAGTTGCACTGCTGTAAATTCCTGATAATACTATGTACTATAAACATTTTAAGCCTTCATTACGAAAAAAGTAATTTGATATACAATTGTCAAAGTGATGGAAAAGTGCGCGAATGAAAATAAAAATAATAATTTTACGGTTTATTGAAAAATATCTCTGACAAGGCAAAACAGCACAAAAATAACTCAATACCCGACGGCATAATAGAAACAAACGCTACAATGTCACAAACATTTTTATGTTTAACGTCCGTTATGGTATGTCTGCTGTAAATTATTGAAATGAAACGACACGCACACAGTCAAATTGTGTGAATAGTTTGTTGCGTGTGTCTGGGCTACTACACATTCTTGTTAGATTACTTAGTGAACATTTCATTTTGATAATGAGGGACGAAAAATATTTCTTTTTTTTGTATATCAAGTTTCTAAAGAAAAAAATTAATTTATCTCTAGGACCAAGTGGGCCGGTCTCATGACCGGCAGCACGCGTAACATAACATCACTAAAAGGCTTTATGCCGCTTTTCATAGTGATATGAAAATATTTCAAGGGAAAAAGAGAGTTTTTTAATAAAAATAGAAGCGTTTATACAAAAAAGGAAAAATAATGGTTGTTCAAAATATAACTGCATACCCAAATTTTATCATATTCCAGCAAAAATATTTTGAAGTAGATCAAAAAGTTTGTAATTTTTACGACTATAAATCGTTGCATGTCGTTTAGAATTACTTTTTCTATCGGAAATGTGGAACTATTGAAGTTAAAAAAATGAAAAATTGTTTCAATTGTATCATTTAGACAGCCATGAACTTCTAACTGAATTTTACTCAGTTCATGTTTGTTGCTTTTAATGTTCTGATTTTGTTTGGGCATATTGCATTGTCAACTTACATTTTTTTTTTTTATTATTGTCCGATTTGTACTATAAATTTGTCGGTACTATAAATTTACTATTTATTTTATTAAAAAAAGCTATTCCTATAATTTGCTTCCCAATAACAGTTCGTATGACAATACTTTGGCAACCCAGACATTAAAAAGTCATGTAGACAGACAAAATCAGAATAAATACACAAAAACGAAAAATAGTGATTTTTAAATATAAAATATGAAACAATGATTGTGTAACGCTTTTCCGCATAATTGTTTTATTAATATTGTTTTCCTTTAATAATTTTGTTTTGTAAAGCAAAGCAATTTTCTTTAAGACCATTTGCTTTGACGACATTTTGAAAATGAGCTTGCACTTGCCTGTCTAAACAGTCAAGCAAGTAGCAGCTCTGTCTGTGTGTGTAAATTACTGAAATACATTTCTATCCGATATTTGACAGCCTGGCAACTCTGCGGGATGTAATGCGATCCATACACGCATGGTGGCACCTTTTTTATTTTTCTTTGGCTGCTTTTACTATTTTTGTATTCGCTTCGCAACACTGTAACACAGCAACAATTTGACAATCAGCAGACTCTACCCTTTTTATTTGATTTTTTTTTTATTATATTGCACAAAAGTGATTAACAATTGTGAACTAATGTTAAAACTGCAAATAAATAATTAAATATATTAAAATTTGTATTGCAATGTGTTGAAATCGCGTTGGTAGAAAAAAATATATTGGGAAACAAATTGCAGTCACTTGTTCAAAGCAAAGAAAGACGTCACGAAAGGAAAAGAGAAAATTACATTAATTCGTTTTCTTATTCATAAAAAACGACAATCACTGTTTGTTGCTGTTGATCATAAAACGCCTACAAAAAGAAACCTCAACATAACGATCTGAACAAAAATTTATAAAGATTAAAAGATGGTTGACCGTTTAGTAAACTCAGAAGCAAATTCTAGGCGTATAGCTATGGTAGAAAGTTGTTTTGGTAGTTCAGGTGTACCTTTAGCCATTCCAGGCCGGGTATTAGTAGGTGAAGGTGTTTTGACGAAAATGTGTCGAAAACGACCGAAGTCTAGGCAATTTTTTCTATTCAACGATATTTTGGTATACGGGAACATTGTTATAGGAAAGAAAAAATACAATAAACAACATATTATGCCTTTGGAAGAAGTTTCGTTGGAAAACATCGATGATTGTACACAATATCGGAATGGTTGGCTAATACGTACGACAACAAAGTCTTTTGTTGTATGCGCTGCAACAGCGACAGAAAAACAGGAATGGATGGCTCATATCAACAAGTGTGTAGAAGATTTACTTCGTAAATCTGGTAAAAAACCTGTAGAAAATCACGCTGCCGTTTGGGTACCAGATGCAGAGGCAACTGTATGTATGCACTGTAAAAAAACGCAGTTTACAATGATTGTTAGACGCCATCATTGTCGCAATTGTGGAGTTGTGGTATGTGGCCCATGCTCTTCTAAAAAGTTTTTGCTGCCACAACAAAGCTCCAAGCCACTAAGAGTTTGCACTTCTTGTTACGATCGCCTTAGCAAAGTTGTTAAGCAAGAATCTTCTAAAATTCATTCGGCAGCCAGTCACAATGATTCGCATGCAAACGCAGCTGAATCATCGGGCGATGATGATTCTGACGAAGAAGCAAACGGAGCTGGCTCCGAACAACATGATCAGCCAAAGTTTTATGGCGACACCAGCGTCTTATCAGCGAATGACTCAGTAAAACACGAGTCTTCAACATCTTCCCAATTGGACGGCAACCATACGACCAATAACTGATATTTATATAAGTTGGAGAACGGTTGGGTGTGGGTGATAACGAAGTCTGAATGAGAATGAATATTAATATGTTTTCAAAAGCAGTTCTTATTAAATCAGTTAATACCCATAAAATATTTTTTATATACATACATTTTAATATAAATGGATAACTTGAAAATACTGTACGAATATTAAGCTTGCGACGACAATATTGAACCAAGATTTTTTAATGAAATGGTAAGCATGTGTATTTTTTGTTGACGAAAAACAGCATCATTTACGATATTTAACCTTAATGCATATTTCTACATATACCTACCTAACGATTTTTTTTAATTACTCAAACAAATAGCAGAAGCGAACACCATCAAGCTTTTACTGTGTTCCATAAAATTTTGTAACGGATATTTTTGAACCCGGGGTCTGCGATTTGAAATCAGAATTATTTTTCCATCTGCTCTAGTTTTCGAGATATATCTTTGTGTTAGAATTTAAGCAGATAACTTGGGAATGATTTTCTTATACCGTGAAATCAAAAAATTTCGTAACTCGGTAACTGCTTAGAATTTTCAGAAATATCGATCAAATTACTCAACAAGTATTAAAGATGCTAGGGCTTTTTTTTTTTAAATCATAAACATACAAAAACAACAATTATTCCACTATTATGTGGCATAATAATTGACACCGAACGTTTGGTGTAACTAAAAAGTTGGAGAAGGAACTCAATAATAAATGGAAAATATGTACATGTGCCGTCAAATTGTAATCATCTCCCCCAAGGTACCTTTATACCAATGACCCCTTCTACTACTCTCATTTCTTCTAAAGCCTGGCTCCTTTTACGAAAGATTTCCCGAAGCAATATTTAAGACAATTTTGTTACCGAATTTCGAATTTTTTGTTTTTCCCAATTCAAAAAATCATACACGTTATTCTTACATGGTATATAGTCCAAAGCTGAAGCTGATGGAAAAAAGCAGCTCAGATTTGAAATCGGTGATTTAATTACTGAAGAACATTTGAAAAATTCTATATAACAATAACAGCTCGATTATGTTCCGTTGCGTAATGAGATGACAGAAATTCAGGACGGCGGCTCACTTTCAGCCGATTCAAGCCGAAAAAATCGGCGGAGGTCGATCTTCAGATTCTCTTTATCGCAGCAAAAATAAAACGTGTCTGTGTTCATGTATTAGCAGCAACTTGATGTTCGTATTACTAATAAACTACTGAAACGATTTCACTGAAATTGAATTTTTGACACTTTTTTTTTAATATTATTTTATTAGTCAATGTCCTTTACATTTTTATTCCATACATTCGCGTAAAGGACTTTAAGCTCGAATAGAAAAAAAATTATATATTTATCATAGCGAGTAATATTTAATAAGCACTACAGGCAATAGTCTAAATTAAAATAATTTGCATGTACATATATGCAAATGTGGTATTTCTCTAGCTCTGTGCTGTTCCCTTATTAAAGATGACATAATTTTTCTTAAGACTGCAGTAAAAAAAAATCGTCAGCTTCCGGGTGAAATTTTTTTGAATATTAGCTCGGTAAAGTTGTCCTCTTCTATAGAAAATATGAAAAATTGCCGAGATCGTTGTCATATTAAAATGATGTAAAAAAAATTTGTATATACATATGTATGTATGTATATTATCGACAATAGTTGACTGGACTCATTACCTTGGATCAAGAAAATGGAAGTACATACAAGTATGACTCACGGAAAAAAGTAGTAATTTGAATTTAGTATTGAGAACTGGTCGTTATCAATAATAATGTATAGAGCGCAAGTTTCCTTCCAAATAACAAACAATTCATGCTTTGGCTTCATCATAAAAAAGAAAACAAGCTTGAGCTTTTGTTATTATTATTATTATTATTATTTTAAGATAAATGTTCTATTTATTGTTCAGAAGTAATCTATCAAGTGAGTCATTTTCCTTTATATACATATGTATGTGCATTACTTTCTATATATACATAAACATGTATATATTCCCATATCGCACGCCCACTTTAAAGGTGACACAACTTAAAATTTTCGATTTTGGATCTTATCGGTTAATATTATTTGCAATGCAAACATAAATATTTTTTTTTCATCGCAATGATGTGCACACAAATCAGTTCAGTAGTTTAATGGTAGTGCTCTTATTAAATAAAAGCCATCGAACAATTTGTTTTTGAAAAGAAAAGCAGAATGAATTTATACATAACGATAATGATGAGAACTGATTTACACAATACATGTGTAGGCAAGGAATACTATAACAATATATATGTTAACTAGTAACTACTAATTATCAGCGGGTGAAGTCGCGGATAAAAGGACTTCGTCTGCTGATAATTGGCAAAAACCGATGAAAGTTGACAAAACATGATGAAACCAGTTTAAACAAGTAAGAGTGATATATTCACACAAAAAAAAAGCCCTTCACAAAAGTCACGTTAATTTGAGTACTTCTGCTACTCTGTCAGTTGAGGCTATATACATATAGTTTAATCTATAGCCCACCACAATTATTTTTAAGTAGTTTTGTGTTTTACTTATTAACTAAATTCATTAAGAATCGAAGCCTATAAGGCCAAATGTGATTCATATTCCACAAACTTATATAATATAATAGTGATATACATACATACATACATATGTATATACAAAAATAAATTATTAATCAAGTTTATTCGAGCCTTTTTGAATTTAATATTATTTTATTTAGGTCTCTTTTATGTATTTGTTTCATTGCCAATATTTCGGAATTTTTTTTTTTTTTTTTTAATATTGCATTATTGTCCTGAAGAACCTATCCGAAGGAAACCGAAATATCGGCAAATAAAACAAATAAAAGAGACCTAAAGCTCGAAAAAAAATAAAATGATATAATAAAAAAAATTAATTACCAGGAAATGTATTACTTAAGTTGTGTTAACTGTTATTTGAAAAAAAAAAAAAAAAAAAATTCTTTATACATGAAAATGAGTTTCCATTATTGGGAAGGACATTGCAGGTTCTTGTGATTTTTACGTGGAGAGATCAGGCAATGCGATAGCAAATTAATTTAGGCATATTTTTATGATTCTACAAGATACTTGCCAGTAGTGCTCAAATGTTCATAATTTCTAGTACACGAATATATTTCCAAAACTTTACGCTATATTTCGTTTTTATATTTCGAACTCCTGGCAGGCTTCTTTTATTTTCTTTATTTATTACCTACGTGTGCTTTTAGGCAATATCTTTAATTGATGTCTGCATGAGATTTTAACCAAAATTGTAGTCATTCGAAAAATATTCAATTTGAGTTAGTGTTTCAACAACCGATTATTTTGTTTCCTACAGGAATGTTGCAATTTGCAAATGAGGCACAGTGGTCGCCAGTTGACGTCAATGTGGCGCGTATCATGTGTATTTACAAATTAGGAAAAATTATTTATTTATTAACTTGTTTTTCCTGGATGTCACTAAAACTAAATTATGCATCTAAAACTATATTTCCTATTTCAGGAGGAAGAGGAACGTGAAAGACTTGAAAAGGAGCGCATCAGGGAATTACGAAAAGCTACAACTTTTAAAGCCAGACCAAATCCCTTTAAAAATTAATGCTTTTTTATATATAAAAAAATAATTGTACGTATTTTTTTTAACAAAGAAACAAGAAATGTTATTCTCTGGTGCTGTTTATTTACTAACAGCTACAAAATGTTTCTGCCCGAAACACTCTTGTGGTTTATGTTAACATCGTTTATAAAAACAAGCAACAAAGAATTAGATATAAACACAAAAATCTGTAAAATAGAAATCTGTTTTAAATCAAGTTAACAACAAAAAATATCAACTCTTCGATTAATTTTAATAACTTAAAACCCTAACAATACTTTTAGTTTGCTTCAATGCAATATGTTATAAAAATTTTTAATTACTATATATTTTTATATTTCTAACAAACTATAATAATTTAATATCATTTTCAAGATAATAAAAAATGTATCCTTATTAACAGTTCCACGTTTATGTTTTAATATATTATTTCTTTTTTCTTTTTCATGAGTTAATTCTTAAAACTAATATGGTATTTGTTTTTAATATGCACATATGGGATTTATTTTTGAGAGTAAATATATTTTTCTTAATTTGAAATGAAATAAAATAAACAATGTAAAACTTCTAGTTTTTGTGTTCCTCCTTTATATTTTGCAAAAAGAAAAAATCAATTTGTTTTCAAAATTACGGTAGGAATGTGCGTGGTGATCGATATGACGCCTTGATAAATCAAATACATACTTAGAAATATTCAGTTTCTTAGGCAAATAACTAGTTTCCTTAAGACGAAAAACAAAAACGAATTATATACATATGTAATCACATATACAATGCATGTTTATAAGAAAAATATTTTCAATAAATAATATTTTTTAGTACAACTGTTGATTGATTATTGCTTGGTAGATTTGAAGGTGCATATTCGCCGACCGAAGTTTAATCGATAGAGATTGGCTACAAAAACCTGAAACTCCAACAATTTTGTTGGGATCGCTACACAGATTGATGGCAAGGTATGTCCTTAAAATGAACCCATTCTAACATTGTTGTTATCAAAATTTTGGTGCCATTTTCATGTGCTCTTTAGCAATATTGACAAAAAACTAAACACAAGTGACGTTAAAGCTAACAAAGTTTGTACAATAAATTTAGTAGTATATCCAAGATTAGATTCCATGCGATGAGCTTACACTAAAATAGTTATAGAAATGTAATTTCTATAATGTGGATTAAACATGTGAGTGTATTAATCGCTCGTAAGAGTCAGCGGACTAAAACAAGTCAAAAACAGCCTGGGTTCTTGTACTTTTCTAGCTGCCTGTATATGCAATGAAAAAAATGCAAAATGCAGTTTAATTTTATTGATATTCGTATTTTTATCGATACGTTAGAGCTGCAATACTGTCGATTTCTTCGACACTGGATAATTTTTCTTGTGCTGAAACCGTTAATAACAACACGTGTGTGTATTTAATAAAAAGCCAATACATACATATGTATGTACATATATACACTTGTAAGGTGTATAGGCCTTATTTCCAAGCCAACGCATAATTGTAATTTTTTAATATTCATATGATTTTCTTTTTCGCGATAGTGTTGCTATCGATAAAACAATATCAATAGCTCGCTAAACTATCGAAGTGGCATCTATAGCTTTGCAGCTCTAGTTTACGCGCAATTTTAATGCTGTTCGGTGGTGATGTTATAAATTTGAGTTTTTATTTTTTTACTTCCATAAAAAGATGTATTAAAGTGTTGTCTCAATCAAATCTATAAATTTTTCACTGCAAATTTTAGAAAATAACGTGAAATGCAATAAATTTTAATATCAGTGTCGGTCATTGTGTTGGTTTGCCGTTAGTTGAATTTTTTTTCTTTTTTTGGTTTGGAAGTGTTAGTGGTGGTTGTGTGTCTATTAACATGAAATACATGTGCAAATCTTGATGGATGGGTAAGAAAAATGGCGCAAATGTCAAAATAACTTAATAAAGAAGGTAAGTATTTATAAAGTTAAGTTTTTATTTGTTCGATGTGTTTTTTTTTTTTTTTGTAGGTAGGAGGCAAAGTACGCCAAACCACTTCGCTAGAATTTTTTCTTTATCTTGGACCGGTATGCTTTACATTGTACTGCAATCACAAATACTCTGTGCTGCAATTAGGAAAATAGGAAGTTATGTGCCGAAAGGGGAAATAGAGTGTGGACAGTTATGAGCCAAATTTTGATAACATAAGACGGAACATTTAATTTTGCAAGCCAGAATTAGCTGTTGCTAATTTGTCTGTTTAGTACCGGCTGGCTGTACAATATTTGTTAGATAAACGAACATTTTTTTAAAAGAATTTGGAATTGCTTAAGCAGAAGTAGTTATATCACAGAGTGAAGATCGTAACGTACCAAAAACAATGTGACAGTTTTGTCACATTAACCCATTTTTGCCAGTGGAATACATCGTCACAAATTGCTACATCTAGCAAAAAACGCTTCAATTGTCGCCACAATTAATTTCTCTGATTAAATTCTTATAATTGTAAGTAAATAACTCAGGCAGTCATCTGTCACTGTTCTCAATTTTTGTACAGTAATTAAAAATCTTGTTTTTTGTTACAGCTTGGCTTCATGAGGAATGCTCCAGAATTTGTTTTTCAATGTAACTTGGAGAACTTCAATTAATTGAAAAACAAATTCTAGAGCATTCCTCATGAAAGCCAAGCTGTAACAAAAATTGAAACCAAAAACAAGATTTTTAATTACTGTACAAACTTCTAACAATATATGAAATTTAGAACCTGCTGTCGAAATGCAAAACTTTCATCAACCTGTAGGAAAATTTGCTGAAATTTAACTGAGAACAACTTTGCTACGCTTAAATCAAATGGAAAGTTGACATCTCTTACAAAATTAATACATAGTATACTTTCCACTGTAGTATTAACTGATAGGCAACCCACTAAGCCCACACGTTGCAATCTAATATGCGTTTTGAGAAATTACCGAAAAACTAATTCTGGAAACAATAAAACAGGCATTGTTCAAATTAGATAAGAAATATCTTTATTTCGTTCAACATTTTGAGTAAAAAATTGGAACAAATTTCTTAGAAGTTGGCATCATTGCCCCATGAAGATTTAACAGTTTCATCGTTCCAATCTTCAGCACCACCAACGGCCTCGGCGGCAACTTCCTCGGACCAATTTGTCACTTCTTCAACTGGGTGTTCGACATTCTCCTCAATCTTAAGGACAGGCATAATTTCTTTAGCTGCAGCTTCTTCTTTCTCTGCTTCCTCCGGATCACGGTAGAAGAACAAATCAACAACAAGCGGCCATTCAATGGTACGCGAGATGGTACCACGTAGACGTAAAACTTCACGTGATAACAGCCACCACATTAAACCAATGGAATGAGGAGATTTGTTGTTGCATGGAATAGCAATGTCGATGTACCGGAGAGGTGAATCCGTATTGGTAAATGCAATAACGGGTATGTTTACATACGATGCTTCCATTATGGGCTGATGATCAGTAAGTGGATCGGTCACAACCAACAAACGCGGTTCGCGAAACGCAGATTGAATTTGATTTGTAAAAGCGCCAGGGGTGAAGCGACCTGCAATAGGTGTAGTATCGGTATATTTGGCAAACTTCAAGACTGCACGTTGACCAATAGGGCGGGAAGAGATGACAAAAACCTGTAATGCGCAAACACAATCCATTAGATACTTTATTCGAAGGGCATTTGGAAAATGATTTCAATGTGTTTTATCAGATTTGAGTTGTCTTCATTGAATTTCAGACCCGAAAGATTAGTAAAAATTCATCATTTTTCCATTATACATTAGTACATTTTAAGTTCACTTACATCTTGAGGATGTTCAATGGCAGCAATAGCACGAGCAGCTAAAACCAATTTCTCCCAAGTTTTACCCAGATTGATGATGTTAACACCATCGGGACGACGTTTGTAAACGTACTGTTCCATTTGGAAGTTGACAGTCTCAGAACCCAAATGAGTAGTAGATACCAACATTTTTGTAATATCTTCCTCTTTGAGGGACAAAATATCTAAGCCTCCCGACATTTTAACGTATTAAGAGTTACGGAACCTGTGGATGAAATCCATATTAAACATAACCTAAAACATGTAACACGTGTAAGCCTGCATGCAAAAATTCTTAATACTGTACCACATACATACAGTTCGATTAAAAATTTCGCATACATGAGCAGTATATAAGAAATATGTAAGTAAAACTGATTTTAAAAAACCACTTCACTGAGCTATACCAAAATTAATTCGATTAATATTAAAAGTGGAAGAGCAAACTTACGTTGTAGATGCCACTGGGAGCGATAACAAAATGGACGAATTGTAGTTTCTCGTTATTTAACCTCTTTCGCTAAGGTATGCTATACCAGGTAACAGCAGGAAAGTCGATAGCCACTGGTTTCAATTGAAGAAATGTCAAAATTTTCTTCACAAACTACATGTGCTCAGAACACAGACACACTAACGCACATAGCTGGGAGACGGCAAGTAGAGCGCCTCAACCACCAAAATGTTCAGTTGTGTCATACTTGTAGTAATATTGCGGCTAGCTGTCATTGCAATGCTTTACCTTCGCTGTTTTTCGTTTTCACACAGTTGCATATTACCAGAGTTGAACAGGATAAGGCAGTGCTGTAGTGCTGGATCACACAGAGAAATATTAGTTGTGAGATTGTTGACCACCCTCTAACAGGACCAGTGATATAATTTAACATTATGTTCATGGAGTTGAGTCGTTTAAAAAACGCGAAGAAGCATTGACATATATCGCCTTTTTAATTGTCAAATTTAATAGAAATGCGAATGAAAAAAGGTATTCGCAGACAGCAAAAATCAACGGAAAAAGTCATATATGTAATTTTAGAGACAAAAACATGGAGATGAGAGCAAACAACTCGTAAATGTAAGCAAATATTTTAATAGGATTTCATATGCCACATGCGAATGTATGTGTTTTCAAACTCGGCGTGAAAATATCTATTTTTGTTGTGCTTCATACAAGGTGCAGGTGATAATTTTATTTCTTCTTGCATTTTAGCTTGTAGAACTGTCAAAATACGCAACACAAACACACATACGCGAACAAATGGGTGACAGTAGTTCAAGATTTCTACCAATATACAAATGTCTATCTATTGTATGCTCTAAATTGTATTAAAATTCACTTTCCAAAAAAAAATTATGAAAAAGGATTAAAACAAAGACTTGAAAGGAATCGAGAAGTAATCAAGACCACAGATTGGTTAAATTTGCCCTTATGTTGATTACACTGGCCTAAAAATTCCACTTTTGTAGGATATATGACAACATTTTTGTGTAGTTCCATATCATAGTCTATACGTACATACATATGTATAGACGGTCTCATGTAGAAGTACAGCAATATGCAAAAAAAAAAAAAAAAAAAAGAAATGCGGTCGGGGGACCCCCGTTAGGAACGAAGTTCCTTACGTTTTTTCTTCATCTTCGAATGTAATACAAGGTGAAATCTGTATGTTTTATTTTGTGTTGTTTTTGAAATTTTGAAATTTTATATGCTTCTTAAAATTTTTGGAACGTTTTATTTTTTGTCCGTTTTCACAACTAGTTAATATTTATTGGTATGTGTCTCCGCTGACAGCAGCGGAGACACCTACACAATTGTTTGTCGACAGATACACCAATACATATAAACATTTCACACGCTTTCGTGACGATTTCTACTAATTTGCACTACCAGCAAGCTGCGTTAAGGAACTTCGCTCCAAAAAATTCACAATGCCACTTAAGAGATCAACGAAATTTTTTCGTTAATTTTGTGAATAAAAATAAGGAAATGTATAAAGAACCCCCTTTTCTAGATTTTAATTGTGAGACTCATCCTTTTGTGTGAGTTTTTGAAATTTTCAACGGTAACGCTTTCCGGACTCTCTTGGCAAGTCTGAAGAATTAAGGCAACTAAAGCCCGTATGATACTTCATTTTTCTTTCATTAATTGGTATAGAATTGATAGAAAGAAACAGCAATTGGTAGAAAGAACCAAATATACAAAGCGTAAACAAAACTGGCATCTTTTTTGTAAATGTTGTATTCTTTTTATTTCAAGAAAGCGCTAGGAAATAACAATGTTCCAAAAAAGAAGTTTTAAATCGCAAAAATTGTCCATAAACCGCTGACACAGCAACATTCAAGTTTGAAGTGTCAATTTTAAATTGGAAAATTTTACATTTTTTTGACATAATCTGATTTTTTATCGATAACTTCAACAAAATTGTTGACAGTTTTGCATTTATCTTAATATAGCTGAACTCGTTGCACATACTAAATTCTACTATTACACTATATTTGCCCTGTGCTCCAAAACTTGAACAATGCAAGAAAAATGTAGTGTCATACGGGCTTAACTAGTATGCTTCTACGTGGCTAACGTTGTCTGCAGGGTAATAATTAAAAACTCGTTTTAAAATATTTATGTATACATTTATTGCATTTATATGTTTATTTTTGCTTCAGTATCTACCACAACAATTCTTTAATTATGTTTTTTTATTTTAAATTATTTTTTTAGTTACCATCAATCATTTTAATTTTTGTTTATAATTTGTTTTAGTAAAAGTGACAGTGTTTAAATGTTTTGCAACAATGATTTTTACATTTAAATTGGTTTGTAATGATTTATATTTATTTGTTTAAATTTTGCCTTTTAGTTTTGCTTTATTATTATTTTTTTAATGAGGTGATTTCTTAAGTAAAAAAGTACTTAAATATATTTATTACACAGGGCTAAACGAAAAATTTCAATTTCTTTTTGTAACGTTTTTCAAGAAAATAGCGTCGCTGTAGACTTCTAATTTGAAATCGATTAGAAATAGTTCTTTTACAAATGTTACTCACTTGCTTTATGAATACCGTCTTAGCAAGAAAAAGAATCGAAGAGAAACGAGATTCAAATGTTCAAACGCTTTTTCAAAAATCGAAAGAAGGATATTTGGAACGAGTGTATGTGGTAACATCCATATTTTTGCGTTTTCTGAACACATACATATGTACACTATATCGACACTATTTTCTCGCTGGTATTGTCAGTGTAATCGGAATATATCAATACAAACATTGTTTATTTCGACATACATATACATACATACTTGTAACATTAATTTTTTTAATTTTGTTGCTGTTCATATTTTAGAAATAATATTAACAATTAATAATATTTACTTTTACAGGAAACATTTACTGAAATAAAGAGTTTTCTTTGTATTTTTTGGCGAATATCTTAAATATAAATAATAGTTTTATTTTCACATTTCTTTTTAATTTTATTGTATATTAACTTTTAAAATTACTAACTACTTAAAGATGTAATGTTAACTTGTTTTGCTTTTCTTATTCCATTCTTTCTTTAATTTGTTTGCTTAAAAAAATAAAATGATTAAAAACTAGAAAACAATTTGAACTTGCAATTAAAATTTAACAATGCAATAACGTTTCAATTTTTTACTGTTTTGTAACTAAAAATTTTGTTTATTGGTAAAAACAAAAATGCCAAAAAAAAAAAC